>OX457026.1:73954774-75154774 GCA_949752745.1 Protula sp. h YS-2021
AAAGAAAACCGGATATCCGATGGGGCTGCGAAACGACCGGAGTACTGCAGACAGTAAGACCGGGTGGATTGTGAGAAGTCGTACTTACCTGTGTACGAGGGGTACTCGGGTACATGCCGGGTACTGCCGGTTTCGGTGAAGAATACTGTGATGGATCGCGATTGAATTCGTCGGGACTTGGCGAATACACCTGCGAACAGAAGCGTCACATCAGTATCATTCTGTGTACTGGTCTTCGTGGAATTTCAAGACGGAAGATACATAAAGAACACTATGCATGGATCGAAACTTTCTGTGCATTGTATTACTTGCTAAATAATGAAATAACTTCCAGGTGCGCTTCGCTAATTTCACGGGGCAGATTATCGAAACTGATCTACCACATTAAAAGTTACTGATACACTGTGTCGTAAAAGTCACATTTCTACACCTGACTTCTTTGGTGTATTCATAACACGGACTTGTGAGTCAGAATCAGTACACCAATCACGCACAAGTTTTATTTTCAAGCATCCGAACACGATTAAATACCGAATACTGGAATAGAACTCAGAGTATACTAAATAGACTAAAAGTAATAACTACCACTAATACTAATATTATTAAATATTCCACGTGATCTTTGCCCCATACGTCATTAATGCGCATTTTCATTCTGTAATATTTCCATCAATGATTCTTACATAGACTGAGTAATAGGGTTATGCCTACCACGTACACTCGGGATCTGAAATTTCTCAAACGTTAAATTCTCATTTACTAACATGCGACCCACTTCAAAAATATTCAAACTGATGTTGCTTGAACCCGCTAACCAGATATGATTCCAAGTCATTTTAACCAGTCAGATATTGAGTGAGAATGGATGGTGCTTCCAACTAGCCAGGGGTTGCCAGCGGGTATGAAGCTGAAATATTCGGCTCATAATGAACGGCGCTTTGATGAGCTTTCCCGTCACTATTACTACACTGTTCTATTCATCACCTTTAAGTAAAGTTGAATTTTTTCCTACGCTATCTCCGAGGCCACTATGTATCTTTCCTTGAAAACACTCTTTTTCAAGTCAACAAGTTCCAAGTAGTATTCTTGAGCCAAGATAAATAGATGACGTTTGAAAGTTTTTTTCTTTACTTTTTCTTCCTTTAAAATTTTTATTCGTTCTTCAGTATAACTGTATCCGTCGGGATAAAAGCCGTGAAGTCGCGAGCCTCTTATGGAGTGGCTAGACGAATGACTGACAACCAACTCTGTTAAATTCGTGTCCATATATATATACATGTTTTAGCCCTTGAAAAATGTTAAAAAAGTACTTACCCCGCCTAATTTTCTAGCCTGTAGGTAATAAAGAGGCGACACGTAAGGATACGTACAGAACATCCCGACCACGTAATCAGCACTAGTAGTATAAAGTTCGTTTAAACACTCAGTCCTTTAAGACATACGCAGAGGGGGAACAGTAAGGTAGGAAAAGTTTTCACACTACTTAATCTTTCATTTTGTCATATCCATTGTAGAATATAACTGCCGTAGAAATTCTGTTTTTTTAATTTTAACATTCTTCCCAATGCCACATTCTTCTGCTGGAGTTATCCACTGGGGGGTAAGAGGTTCAAGGACATATCTGACATAGCACATTACTTAATCCACTCTTATCAATGGTAAAATTTATGTCCACATTTCCACTAAGCAGCCTTTGCGATGAGGACAGCATGTCGTGAGAAACAGGCACAGCAGCTTCGCCGACCTCTATACAGTTCTTATCAGTTTATCCTGAAGCATTTCAGCCTTTAGGCACCACAGTACACGCCTTTCATATATTACGTTCCTCCACAAAAAAGTATCCAATAATTTTAATGATGAAGTGCTGTTCAGTTGTACGGCAGAGTAGACCTTATCGAGCGAGCCTATCTCTACAATAACAACGTGCTGCAGTTATTAGCTATCTTTTTACAAATGAATCTTCGTGCAGATCATTCCTCCACTATCTGTTTAGATTAGGAATAAATCCCACAACATGGATTCCCTTGGTCAACATGGCATCGGCGGGATCACATGCACAGATCCAGACCACGCCTACACGTCGTAACTGCACTGAGCTGCCCATCAAATGACCACAATTTTTCACCCTTTGAGGCTGATCATTGTAACGCCGAATTTGATTGGTCCATAACCAGAATGAGGCGACAGCAACACATCAACACGTTTGACGTTTAAAATGTACTCAAAGCTCCTGCCGGCACAATACTCTCAAGTACACTGGCCTCAAATGTTACTCCGAGTATTGATTTTAAAAGCAAGGATCTTACTGTTGTTGTTTCCACACCGCGAATGCCCTGTTACTTGGCACGACTGAGTAACTTCAAACTGCCAATTTAGTGACGTTCTTGTCTCAGCTTCTACGTAACCTACGTCTATTGCCTGATGACGACAGGGTCCAGTATATATATACACACACACACACATATATATATATATATATATATATATATATGACGCCTATGCACCTCAACTCTCAGAAATAAAAGTCAATGTGTTTTCTTTTCGTATCAATATTTACATGTTTTAGCGCTTCGCAATTCTGCCCAATTTTTTCCCCCAACACCACAAAAAGCTTACCATGTTACTTTTGGGAGCAGGATGAATACAAAATTGCAACTGAGTGAGCTCTCACTGTGTTTAATGTACATGCAAAATTTAGTGGTGATCGGAAGCGTCCTCCTGGACAATCGGGACAATCCGAAAGACTACGAGCAGCAATGTTAAACACCAAGGCGGACAGATACGGACGGACGGTGTACGGACGGACGGTGTAATAACTGCTGATGAAGCCTACTGGAATAGCGGATAGTCTGTGTGGGTGTTTGGGGGAGAGAGGGAACAGACGCACATAAACGAAAGAAAAGCTCTTGGGTAGGTCGAGATGAAAAAGTTAAGATGCACTTACAGGTATCATCTAAATGAGTTTGAGTTATGACTACCTTTTGGCAATCTGGTGCAAGGATGTTTAGTCCATCAAGTGTTTGAAGTAGAAGAAACATTAACATTTCTTGCATTACTCATATTAATTAACTGTATGTGTTGTGCTCTGACTTCGTACAATTACTCAAACTGTTGTGACTGCTGTTGTTACAAAGAAACGAACTGTATTTTGCCTTTTTTTCCACACCGCATTATTTTTGCAACGGAACTTCTAGTATTTCCCCATAGACACAGTGTTGGTTTTTATGGGTGTGTTTGGGGGAAAGGTGGCATGAAAAATCGTTTCCTTTTTCCAAAAGTGGACCATTAAATCATCAAATCTGTTAAACAATAGAGAGACATGCGCAATGCGTATTCGTGTGAATTCACCACTTTTCTCCGTATCGCCGACTTTCGCCTACCCGCAAACCTGTTTATCACCAATCAGCGGATGCAATCACACGTCACAACTGCAAACGACTTCTCCTTCAACGACCCTCTTATAATCCAGTCCGCGATGCCAGGCCGCGACCCCAGCGACGGCACGCTTTGAATCCAGGATACCCGAGAGGCTACAGGATACACCCAACCGCCTGACCCCCCACCCCCTTCCGGATTGGATTTCTCCTTGGAATGGAATAGTGTTGCATAGACTTATAATTTCATTTCAGCTATACGTTAGAGTAGGTGTAACCCGACGGTGATATTAGGGCTATTGCCACAGCGAACGTGTGCATGAAATTCTATTATTTATAGGGATGATACCATGAAAGAGGCGCTGCATAAAAATTTTGGCAAAGGTGTATGTTGCGTTATCAATCGTATTTTACAAGAAAGTGATAGTATAATTTCCACGCTACTTTCCCGCTAATGCTTTCCGCATGTGCCTAGCACTCATCGTCTCAATATCTAGCTTACTCCTATCGCCACGGTACGTCGTCGATCACGGAAAAACTATATTGCTTATTTACCGCTAGCCATCACTCAAGAGAAACCAAATATTTCTAACTATGTCAGATTGATGCTTCTTTGATCAGTGAAACTCCAGTTTTGGCGATGATACATGTGCTTACATTATTCCTCAAATCAATGACTTCAGTTTCGAGACTTTCTCGTGCTACTCCAAACAATTACGTCCACCATCAACGTCTTTCAGGCAAAAGAGAGAGTTTGCTCCGTCAACTGAGCATCCCTTTGTCTTGGCATTAAAGTAAAACCTCCCGCATTACATTATGAAGAAAAATTGCTGCCCAGTTTCCCTCTCGGTTATTTCTTGAATCGACTATGATTAGAATGAATGCGTTGTTTAAGAGGCACCCAGCACTGTTGCACATTAAACAAATCCAGTCATCCATTGAAGTAATCGCCAGATGAAAGATACGAAAGCGCGCTGGGGCTTTCCCATGAACTCCGAAACACCCCTCCCCCCCCCCCCCCCCCCCCCCCACTCTCCCCAGACCCAACGACACCGGGAAAACTCCCAGCGTGTCATCTCTCACAAGGAACGCACAGTCAGAACTCCTTTCTTAAAGGCTAAAATATCCTCTTAATTCATCACTCACATTCTGTTCGTTCTTCAAACGAGGATATAATATTTACCCGCTTAGTCCCCATCGAGGAACCCCCCCCCCCCCCCCACGCACACACCCACAAAATGAAGGTCAATCTTGTTGTGCCTGAGGTTTATTGCTTGCTGTCTAAGAATACACAAAAATACAATCGAATGACACAAGGAACGCACAGTCAGAACTCCTTTCTTAAAGGCTAAATTATTTCTTGTTAAAAGCTTCTCGCTGCACAGTAAAGCAGTTCATAAACAGAAGGCTAACTGTTTTAGCGAGGAAGTTTCAAAACTTCATAACCGTTGAAGCAAACGCTTTTAACATGTTTCGATCAACGCTATTTTAGCAACGAATAACCGAAAATGGACACTAATGCAGAGGACAAGAAATACTTGTTTGTCGGTAAAACTGACAAGTCATATTTTTAGTAACCCTGCAAGTTTGGGGACAAACAAGATTATTATCTTTTTTTTTTTTTGACAAGCAGCTTGAAGTGCTCAGTGCTTCACTGTACGAGCACGCTATGGAACAACAACGGTGTCGGGCTGTCGCCTTCTGTCCGGACAGCGTCGTTTTCATGTTCGCTTCCGCATGTACCAATATCAATTTGCAGAGAAATCGGAGTTGTTTGCACAGAAAATTAACTAAGAGGCGGCATCACGCCCGGATTTCTGCAAATTAATCCACCTGGAAGATATCACGATGTAGCTTCATTCAAAGCTCCCAGTGCTACTCACTGATAGGTATGTTTATCTCCTGGGAATCCTAATGCCAAATACTGAGAGACGCGATCAACAAATCAACTTAACATTGAAAGCTACAAATTTACACAAATTTATACAATCCCCTGAAATATTTCACTCAGTTTTTCACCAGGGTAATAGCTGCTATACATACAAACAAAAGTCAAGTCATTTTTCCACCAATAAGAGTGTTAAAACGTGATAATAAACAATGGTAGTGAGTTGAAATGCAATAGTCTACTCTCCAGAGTTTACCAGCGTAATTTTTTCGCTCTTACTCAAGTGACGCTAAAAGCATGGAAATTAGTTTAGATATCTCTTAGTGACTATATGAGAAGCGTGAAGTGTTTATACATTTACCGAGCAGCTTAATGTCTTAATTGTGTATCTGTAAGTGTGGGCTGTACCCAGAAATGAAACCTGTCAGCACACATCATGAACAAAGAAGGTTTCTTTTATTTTTTTTTTCAAACACGAAACATTGGCCGCAAAACGATCCAATCGTCTCGTCAACGTACTCATTTACTATTTTCACTCTTTTTATCGACATTCGTTGCAAGCGCTGTCAATCGAATTTGCAAGTAGATTTTGAAAACAATACAGGAAACTGTAAGTTCAAAAATTCAATATTCACACAACGCAACACAATTATTCACAACACATATTTTCACACTTTATTTAGTCAACCCACAGGAAACATCATCCCAAAAAACTCTTGTTCATTCGATTTAAAAAAAAAAATAAATGTTCGAAGTGTGAACTATAAGGAATTCTGTGATGTCAGGCAAATCAGCTGATCGCTGTAAACAGACAAGACTGAGAACCATAACGGCTGATCTAACAGCACAATCTGCTACGTTTCACGACGTCTGCGTTGCAAAACACAGCTGCCCAAGACTACTCTGGGGCCTGCTAACCCACTGGCCTACTTTTCTGCCGAGGCTGACCATCTGGCTCGCGCCCGCCCACACCTCCCAAAAGAAGCACCTGTAGAACAACTGCTAACGTGCTCTAGATCAAATACGTGTTAGCTTCTGAGGCTGGGTTATGCCTGAAACACGGCCTGCACTGCACCTGCCTCCCACCCCTTCCCCCCCTCCTTCAACTATAAATTGCTATTTCCCTTTACGCAGTAGATCGCAAAAAATGCTTGGTTGCTGTCCATAACGGTAAAAGACCACGTGACTACCTACTGCAAAATGATTCACGTGATGGGTCGCGCGGACTGCGGTTTTTTTTAACGGAGGAGTGTGTGTGTGGGGGGGGGGGGTGAAGTCTGCGTAATTGATACATATCTCAGGTGTTTCCCGAGGGTGAGCGACCTGATGTTTATCGATGAAATAACACAGCAACGTGTTACATGTGGCAAGGGCCATAGCGTGCTCGGTACATGTACGAGATATTGAGTTAGCGAGTATGGAACATATGGACTTGAGTTAACATGTTTGATTCTTAATGATGAGGGCCCTTTCCAAACAACTGTGCCATGTAACATATGTGAAATATAAATACACATTTTCTTCTAATCTATTCACGATATGATCAACACATGCTATATTTCTGAGCAACACTTTGCATCCCCAACCATTTACGTCAAAGATATAGCCGATTCAACACATAAAAATGATAACAAAAATCACATCGAAAGGATTTAATATACAGTAATCGAGATCCAATACTAAACCAATGGAGTAAGTTAACCATGCAAAAGGTAAGTCGCACTGAAATTCAACCTTGCTTTAACACACATCACCCTTTGTTACTTCCAAGCGCTTACCTGTTCTGGATTTTCGCGCGCCGACTTTGAAGGCACAATTTCCGAGAGTCGTATTAGTTTCGGAGGCACTCCTGACATTTTTCCGACCGCACTTATAAACTACTGCACCAGCACTTAAATACCCGATGCTTTGGCATGTTAAATAGCATCTTATTTTCTATTATAAAGCTATAAGTCATTTTGCTCCATTTAGACTGCTTTTAGAGCAAAATCAATAGAAAGGTAAAGCTTCCAATGAGTCGTAAATTTAGCCATTTTTTACACTCAACGCAGAGGCTCTTCAAACCCCGTCCCCAATCGATACTCTATTGGTGCAGATTCACCGCAAGTCAGAAACGTCAAAACGCAACGCTCCATCGCTAAAAAAGGCATGCTTTGAATTTCTATCACCAATGCCACAGACAGAAAGTTTTGAGCCGGAGAAAAGGGTCGCAAGCGTTGTTCATTTATTGGCAAAGAGAGAGATCCTTTCTATAAGCCATATTCAAGCTTTCTATAGTTTAAGTTGAAAATCGATACATTTTAAAGGTAGGATATATTGAGTAAATTAAGGGAATGAGTTAAAAGGAATGGCAACAGCTGTTGCAAATCGATTTCAGCACTCTCTTGTGTGACTGTTCTCATATAAATTGCACACTGCCATTTAACTGTTTTTGTTTTTCAATGCTTGTGAATTTCTATGGAAACGCCATGACATCTGCACAGATCTATTGTTTTTCTACTTGTCAAAAGCACATTATATATATATATATATATATATATATATATATATATATATATATATATATATATATATATATACATATGTATATATACATATATTCGGTGCATATAAATTTCAACATGAAATCGTAAATAAATTTCATAATTTGCTTCTGCTAATTTAGCGATTTACCACTGAAGGTTAAGTAAAATCATAGATTTCATGTAGGAGCCACTAGTCTACGCCGCTAAACACATTTCACTGGTGAAGCTTTAAACAAGCATTAAACTTAGACCATCATAAGAGTATCAGTTGGTGAACATTTCTAAGTAAGTGAGCGTCACCGCTCTGTAACTTTTACTGCGTTGCGTGATGCAGCTGGACCCAAGACGTCACTTCGGTTTACTGCGGCAACGAGTGTTCCTAGTTACATAATGCACTCGTCCATGCCCGTAGCTCTCTATTCCCAATTGCAAGGGTCTTTTGTAAAAAGTGTATTCCAATTTATCTTTTGAGCTAGAAATGATTTTCTTCATAGCACTAACACAAAACCTACCAGAATCTGTCAGTCGTACGGCTTGCTTAAGAGCCATGTGGAATACGAAACCTCACTTGTATAAAATCCGAAACCCACACAAAGAAAGCCGGGGAAAGTTGTAAAGGTATCCGGGACAAAGCTGTTTAGAAAATAGTACCGGTTCTTTGCTGCAAAGAAATAAGAGAATTGCTAACAATCTTTCAACAATGCTAAGCAACAGGCTACGACAACCATCATAGAGTACTTGAGCTCTTTTGATTCAAAGGTGAAACTAGCTTCACACAATAAAATGAAAAAGAGTGGATCGTGTGACAACAGAATACACAGCTCATCCAGCCATTTCATCTTTCTTACAGGATGCATTAATTTCTTTCAGGACGCTGACGTTGCAATTAAGACAGTATCTATTTGTTGCGTGTGGAAAAACTATGGTGACAGGCCACAGTTAATTATCAATACTCCTAATATCAATTTCCTGAAACCCCTCAATGTCGTATCTCGAAAACTTCACCCGCACAGCCGGAATTCGAATTGCAATATTTTACTTTGAATACATTTTTGATATTTTAATCTATTTATTTTTCTTCTCCGGGACAGATTTTTCTTGGGCGTTTCGTTCCCTTCACTTGGTTGGTCTTTTATCAGAAAACAAAAACACTATCGGCAGCTACAATCTACACTTTTGCTGCGTATCTGGCCATTGCATCTGCAACTGCCAAAAGCTTGCATGCTGTGAAGTTTACCTAAGGTAATTAACCAAACAATGCCACTTAATGTACCCTGAAAAATAAATCTACGCTTCTCTCATCGTTTAGCTATTTTAACGGGTAATGCAAATTGACAGTTCATACGCAAAGCCTGGGTAGGATTTAGCTATGAGGAGTTTTTGAGAGAAAAACACATACACACCCACACAAAATTTTGTCTAATTTTCTCTGGTTGCACAGAAAAAAAATCGAATCTATTCCGAATGAGCGTGACGCACCCCCCCCCCCACCCCCCCGCGTGACAGCTGAAAACGTCAATAAAGATATCTGACAGTGGGGAAATATTGCATAAAATTGTGAAATTTAATACGCCAAACTATTCGATTGGAAGACTGGATCAATGCACAAATCATGAATATAACTGGACAAATAATCAGACTTCCTTTGTTTCATTCCACAGCCACGGGAGAATTGAAAACGACACCGACAGTCTCGCAAGGCTTGGGATTGAAACTGTGTTTACTCATCGAGCACAATAAAAGAGCTACTCGCTAACATTCATTGAGATTAAGGAGTGTTATCAATACAATATTGATGTGCTGCTAGATTTTTTGAACTGTAATCGTGAAAACAACGTTTTTATGCTTTTCAGGAAAATAAATGACTGTTTACGATATACACGCGATAAATAAAACGCAACAACATCTTACGAATTTGAACAAATAAAACTTGTTTCTAAAACATTTAGCGATTTCGCTGAAAGATCCTTTAATGGCTCTAAAGCTGATTTTCCCTCCAACCTTTTATCGTTCTAAAAACAAAGATAAGAAAATCAGATGCAATGGAAATATTATTTACAAGGCCTTTTACGCATTCCTTAAGTTCTTCCGAATTAATTGCTCATTTGGGTTGTTCACTTTAGGTGGCTTTTTGTTCACAATCCCATTTTCTTATGTGTGTCAATGGGTCAAAACGTGCTAAGAAGATTACATTAAGACTATTTGCTCTTTTGGTAGATTTACAGGGAATTAAAGCCAAGTAAAAACAAAACCTTTTTTCAGCATCTCCCCTTTCACAGTGTGTTTAAACCTGTGCACCAGTAGACAATGAATACTCTTGCCGAATAGTTGATCAAAATACGACTGCACAAAACCAAAATTGATTTAATATTTTCTTTATACAATTTCTTTTTGATGTGACAACACAAAAAGTCAAAAGTCACGTACTTTGCGAGCGTAGTTTTGTAGCATTTTAATAATTTTAGAGGCCAATGTTTCGTCTGAATTACAATAAGAGAAACTTTTCGATCACCCTATCTGAATTTGCTAGATGAAAATTTAAAAACACCAATGCTCCATGCATTCTGTTATCGTTCGTAGAAGAATTCACAGTTATCCAAACATGGGCTGGCTGACTTCCCTCAAAAAGCATATTTTTCTGAAGAAAAAGAAAAAAAGGAACATTTCCTTCAAAATAAATAATTAAAAGGGTCTCAAAACACACTGCCCGTACATTCCATGAATTTTAAATCCACGAATTACCGTGTCAGCTTAACATCACCACCATTTCATCCCATGCTCTATAAATATATTCTTTAACTTCCTATCACGTTTCAAACCTGAAATTGCAAACTATAACGTCGCTCAAACCTCGAAATATGACCTTGTCTTCAGCAAGGGCCACCTGCCTATTGGTGTCCATTTCCGTTGTTTTATTTGCACAGAAAATTTATTACAAGGTTTTATTATTTTTGCTTGTTCATATTTCAAGATGCACTCAGGCCTTTGTTAGAAGCTATGGTTTTTTAGCACGCGATTAGGTCCGCTTCATGCCCCGTGTTGTCTCCTCAGTACCCTACACAATGGGGCGGCACGCAGACCGATCCACTCCCATAAAATGTACCAAGTTTGGCCAGTTTTGAATTGCAGGAGGGAGGGGGGGGGGCGGTTGTGCGTAAAATGCAGTACGGATCACTTGGAAGACAAATAATTATGCTGGGCAGCAAAACTTCGGGGCAGGAAAAAATGTTCATTAACAAGAGGTGCTGATTATTGTGAAATTTGTGAAGGGCTTGTAAGGTCTTCACAAAGGTACACGTAAGTGTTTGTGTTCTGTATAGCTCTGTGGGTCCATTATATTTTGGTTTAAGCAATCACACTCTTTATTATTTAGTGCGATTTATTTTTAGTAATTTAGAAAAAAAAAGTTTCTCGTCACCAGTTTGTGTTGATAAAACAAATCAATTTCAAAACCAAGAGCAAAAGGGTTTGCTATGTTGCCCGCCCCCCCCCCGTCCCACCTTTTGGGTATAAAATTCAAACAAGCCGAAGATAATAATGTTAACTGGCACAGATGGAGTAACTTGCGAACGGAATACACGATTAGGAAGGCAACCGCCAAACAGTACTTTTTATCATTTAAAATACAGGGGATTGAATGTTACGAGGATATAATCATTTATCGGGCGGTGACACGAGCGCAAAGTCCTAGGGCACAAGACTCGAGTGGAGTCGAGACACACTTTTATAAAACATACACACAAAAAATACACCCTAACAAAAGCACGGCCATCTGTCGCGTTCTTGCCGCTGACATTTTAATCGCTTACGCTAAGGAATATAGGCCTTATAGTCTCTTCAGACACCATTTTCAAAGATAATTTGGCAGAAGAAAAATGCACGCTGTGATACTTTAAAATATACGCCATATAATATATCATGAAGAGGTTTTGCCATTGGTTGTATCCTATCATGTTATTTTGATTCAAATTTCAAATAATTCTACAATTTAGAAAAAAAGAAGAACTGTTTAGCAGACGAAACAGTCGCCGACTAACCAAGTCCTGCAATTTATTTCAAGTTGCATATCGTCTCATTAAATTTCTGGTGGCGGATACAGTTTATCTGCATGGTATTTAGAGAGTCAACGTCCAAACCATCTCGGAGCTTCACTTAGTGTTGTTTTTCTTTCCACACAATTACGGTTGCAATCAACTTGAGTATTCAGAAAAGAAGCTGTAATTGCAATTAAATAGATTTTTCCTTGATTACATGTCCATTTTGGAGTATTCTCTCTTCTTTCTCTCTCCCTCCCTCCAACATGTTATCGACTAATATTCTTTGCGATTATAGTTATCTGGACTCTTGACTCAAATATCCCGTTCACCTCATAACTTATCATCTTAGGTGATAATTGTGTAGCAATAAACCGCAATTCCCACACTCTCCGGAGATAAGGAAATAATGAAGAGCTGAATAATCAAATTTTTAAATTGTTTTGCATAAATGACGCCTTTGCAAAACTCCTGCAATCTCCAATACCTACCTGCCATGACCCATGAAATCACTAACGGGTCACCCCAATAAGTGCCTGGCCTACAATTCCAGATGCCCCTCCACTCCAACAATTTCAGATCCCTAATTTTTTTGACATCAGCGTTTCTCTACATTATACTTTCCCACTGCCCCCCCCCCCCCCCCACAAGGGGCACAAAGGTGCTCCGGCAAAACTTCACAACTCGTTTTATACAGCCCACACTAAACGCTACTAAAAGCGCGCAAAAACATTAACAACACCTGAATAACAAACCAAGAAGGGCGAACAACATTTTTAAATCGTAAATGCTGGGAATATTTTTTTCAAAGACTTATTCCATACCTGGTAGGATTGTATTGGTTGCAACTCCGCGTAGTCCATCATGATGCTTCCCGGCCCGTAGTGTCCCTCGATGCCTCGCATTTTATACATCCAAACCCGCTTTCGATATCACACTTTTCTTAAAGCATAAGGTTCTACACAAAGCCTTCTTTTTAACACGGAATCTTTGAACAAAATACGTCCTTACTATTCGTTACTATTATTCCCAGTTCAAGTAATGCAGGCACAGACCTCGTGGGTTCATATTTCTTAATATTCACATTCTATATTTCCTGAATAATCGTGCGCATATCCACACAAATCTTACTTTCCCCTTTCACTATCATAGATTGGCGCTTATTTCTTATCCCATTAAGTACTTTTGATGTTATCTCAAGTTCTTCTACAAAAACGACATCAAGCTTCATTCATTTCACAAAATGGAGGAAAGGGGAAAAAATTCGTAGCATTTTTTACCCACTTCAAAAACAAATTCTTGCCGAACATTTCACATAACTTTGATTGAAGATTCCATTTCTTCACATCTTAATTTCATTTACTTGTATAAATAATTCAGCATTAAATCATTCCTTGCGTTGGTTGTACCTGAACTTCTCTTGAAATGCTGGGCCGTGCCATATAAGGCGTGTGTTTACATCGCGCTGTAAAGTAGGTAAGCTACTCCCCATGCGCTGTGTAAAAAACCCCACTGTCTCTCGATTCAAAACTGACAATTAACCGGTACACCAGTGTTACCACTGTGTTTTGGCTGTTGCTTTGTTGTGCCCTGCCTCTCGCTTGTTTATGCTTAGTGACTCAAAGTATCCGGTTTGAGTATTCCGCAGGAAAACTAGCTGTGCTGTTATTTTTTTGGCTTTCTCCTGTCAATTTTCCAATAATCGTTTAGCAGGGGCAACGGATGCTATCAAAGTTACCCCCAAAAACTCGCTTTTTTGGCTTTGTGGCGGCTGCTGAAGCCTGGGCTACACAAACGGACGTAACAGTTCGCGAGGCCTCTAACACCATAGGCACGTGTCACAAGCCCGCTCATGCATACCAAATGAGGCTTTTCACTCTTTTCGCCTCTGACTTCTTTTTCACTGAGCTACAGGAGAAGGGGGGCTTCAACGTTACCGCGGGACGGGTTAAAATAACACAATGGCGGTGGCGAGAATGGCTGGCGAGCACCGCATGACTCCCCGGCACTGTGATTGAAGCAGCGCAGCTATAACCACCGAGGATTGACACAAAAGATGACTTTCCACTTCAACGAATTAACTCAGAATGCCGTGTGAGCACTTGTGATATTAGCACGACAAGGAGGACAGTTCTTTTAGTTCTCAGACACAACGCTTTTTTTTTCTTTTTTTTTTTTGGACGCGCATTAGAGTGCGCTCGACATACTAAAACTCACCTGAACCTCACCGAAATCACCGTCCTACATCTATAATAACATCTATATAAACAGTATTTATTTGCGTTGAAAAAAAAAGCACCAAGGCACTTTGAATGGTCATGTAAAACGTTTATAATGCATGTTAAAACAATGAAAGTATTTTCTGAATTTACTGACTGGCTTGACATCCTATAGTAAAAAATCGTACTTCTTTTACAGCGCCATCATAAGGCCAAGTAAAATAGATATACCGGTTTTATAAACAGCGCCTAAAAGAGTAAACTGTTCTTTGTAATTCTCTTTATTAACACAAGCTTGAAAAAAAATCAATAGCTTTTGAAACTCGACGGCTTTTGTCCATATACGGGCGAACTGTAATTTCGAATAGAAAAGCTACAAAGTGACTGAGTACCCCAAGGTGTAAAGGCCCCGTTATTTGTCTATTCAGTTGTCTGAAGTTAAACATTACACAGCAATGCTTTCATTTAACATTCACACAATTTCTATAGCTTCGCAGACAATGCAGTGAAATTAAATCGCCATGGCTCTGTTTTCACGAGTACAAAAAGCTACTGAAACAAAAATTAATCAATATTTCATAAATAATCGTCATTCTTCTGGAAATTGATTCCATAGACTTTAGAGAAGCTTTACGTTTTATGTATCTTGGGAGTATAATAATAATAACAACAACAACAACAACAACAACAACAACAACAACAACAACAACAACAACAACAACAACAACAACAACAACAACAACAACAACAACAACAACAACAACAACAACAACAACAACAACAACAACAACAACAACAACAACAACAACAACAACAACAACAACAACAACAACAACAACAACAACAACAACAACAACAACAACAACAACAACAACAACAACAACAACAACAACAACAAAAAAAAAAAAAAACAGGCATGGCAGAAATCTGTTATTTTGAGTAAACTGGAACAAGGCGGGAGTTTCTTCAGCCGAATTAAGAAACTGTTAAATAATTTAATTTTGTTAGTTTTCAAACAAACGCTAAGCGTGAGAGCAGCTGAAACATCGAAATCCTTTAAACTGACATCCTGAATAAACACTACCGCTTTGTTTATACGGAGACACGTAACCCAACGATTAAACCAATTGCCGAGCACATAAACATACTGGGCTTTGCTTACTCAGTATTAAGTTTTGTGTACAGTAAGGCAGTTATTTCAACAAAAGTTTAAATTCTGATTGTTTAGGAGAAAGGTTTTAGGTTCCGTTCGTCACGTCGCAGGATTCGAAGACTACACAGTAACCTTCGTTAGTGGAATTTCCATTTTGATTATCCTTATGGAATCGAACCTCTGTCTGACTTCAAATAATACGTTCAATCCCGTGAACGAAGAAATGAGGAAACTGTATGGGGAACGAAGAGACAACCAGCCACCGCATCCTCCCACCCCTTCCCCCCTGAAAAAATAAGACATCTAACCCATAAGACCTTTCAAGAAACCAAGCCAAAATACTGGGCACCCATATCTCTCTTTATCCATCATTAAATCTGTAGATACATGCCCCGTCTTCCGAGGCAAAATCGCTAAATATGTGCCATCTGTAAGCTTGTCTAAATTTGAATTCTCCTTCACGTACACGCATTAAATATAATGCCAAAATACTTTGTACGCTCTGCCCAATTTCTTTTTCTCTTGCACTGTCAATCATAACCCCCTCTTTGACACGAGTAAAATGTAGCGCATTATATTCAAACAAGAGAAAAGTTTGAAAATGTAAAATTAGATGGTGAAAGTGGGAGGAATAATGACGGTGCTAGATGAGGCATTCTACAACGGTGACTGTGTTATTGTTTCCGTGAGAAAAAGTAGTTTCAATTCACAGATCTTCAATGCACCCCCACTTACAATCCTAGAACAGTGCGAAGGTCATTTTTCAGTGTCTTTACCAGTACATGGTGACAGGCACGGGATCAGCCATTCTCTGTCCACTAGTCATTTCAATCTAAATGGCACAATACAAGACAACTGACCACAAGGCAGTCACAGGTTGCACTAAAACGCGGCTACCTTCCTCTTATTATCGTTCAAATGTCACACGCACGCAGCTGTCGCAAGCCCATGTAACTCAACTCCCCGATTTCTCTGTGTCATTTTCTCCACTGACTTTCATTTAGAGACTAATGCGCTATTAGGAGCTAGAAGTCATCATCATTATTTATCAATTTATCAATATTGCGTTGCAACGATTCTCTCTTGTTCTTTCACCTCATTTAAAAAAAAAAAAGATAAAGAGGCCGAATCCCTTGTCTATGTTACATTGCTTTATTAGTGATTATTAACAAAGACTGTTTACTACTGTAGTGTATAGTCTTTGTTATTAACAAGAAACACACCGCATTCCCAGTTTGTTAATCTGAATCAATATCACACTTCACGGTTTATAATTAACACTCTGCTTATGAAAGTCCCGTAAAAACGCATTCACAGAAGGAACTGACATGTTTTGAATCTAAATCCATATCGGCATTTCGAAATTTTTTGAACAAAGGCACTTTTTATTGTTACTTTTTTGTTGATGCAAAAGCGGGAAATTTTGTCTCTTTACTTTCTTATAACCTTCTATTTTTCTTTCTTCTGTTTTTTTTTTTTTTTGGACCGTCAAAATATCATCATGACAGAAGCGACTCTGTCATGAGAGCCGACTTGATAGACAATCAATGACTCGCCCATACGTCATACAGTTGGAACGGAACATTGTGTAATGGCTGGCCAAGAGTTCTCCTAACTATCGCACTGATTTTGTCATCCGATCTAGTCGCGACTATAGTCGTGACCCCATGACATTGATGCATCATCACTCACGTGACTAAGAAGGCTGTCCCTGTCTTCTACCTCCAGATTTATTTCTCCTTTTTTTCATTTGTATCTCTTTTTTTATCACTGTATTGACACAACTGCTCAGCAGAAAGCGCAATGACAAGCGACGACTGCCGAGAACTGCGAGGAAGCTTTCAATTTTAATACATAACAGTGTTAAAGAATTGATATTTCGACTTATCGCCCCACCCCCCTACTCCCAAGAATATTCTTCTCTTTCTATGACTCGAGGTCTTGTAAACGCTTGGCATAGAGTTTTTCTATAGCTGGCACTTGCTACAGTTTCTCACAATGACTCATAAGGGCCTACCCTAATGAGCAATGAGAAACTACTTTTGCCAAACGTTCGCAAAAAGATGCGAAGATACACGTTCATTAATAGATGTGTGGTATGCGCATATCCACATACGCAGTTTAGCGCTGCACACGTACTACGAAGGTACTGCACAGGCTGAGGGCCTGAAGGAGGGGGGAGGGAGGGGTTAAAATATTCGCAGCCCCCGAGAAAAGTATATGAAAACGTTGTACTCACTGTGGTGCTGCTGCTTGCACTTTTCCGTCGCTTTTGCTTTGGCTCCGAATATTTACCCCCGCCACCACCTGAAAATGTACCAACGAATTTTCTGCATGCAACCACAGAATTCATAATTTCGTTCAAATTGTGTGTGTGTGCTTATAATTTTTCTTACATATAACGCAATTCTAAATTAGGTTTTTGGAAATTTTCAAAAGCAGTTTAATTTTTGTTTATCTATACATACTCTGTTTACTTGTCCCTGCTCTTGAGCCAACACCATAACCAGACTGTGTGTGGGAAACGAGCTTATAGGACGCAAAAAAAGATTTAACACGTCAGAGCTTCCCTATTGACAAGTCGTATTTAAGAAAAAAATGGCACACACCACACTTTCACATGTGGAGAAATATATTAGCTGGTAAAAGTGCGGTATATGGGACCCATCTGATTTTGTAGCCACAATGGCTAATAAAGGGCTCAGTGTTGGTAAAAATGATTTGAGTACTTTACTTTAGTGACCTTTCTGATACTAAGGTCAGTTTACAGACAGAACACTGCGGCTTCATTTTTGGTGAGTTCCACTTTCCGCATCTTTACGTGTCAGTTTTACTGGCAGCTTTCGCTCACTGGCGACTGTAAACTAACCTGGTAAAGGTTCGGAATCAGTTCTTTTAAATGGTGGATAGTAAGGTGACCCTGGTTTTGCACTCTCTGGCGACACTGGCATCATACCCTGAAACATACAAACAAATGACACAAAAATAAAAATACAGTACTTAAACTAAAACTTACTTCTTCTGCTAAGACAGCATGAACACGGCAAAAACGATCCATTTTTATCAATCGAAGATAGCCGGATATAGCGCATAAGGAAAATAAACGAGGCGCAGTATTGAACACAATCGATCAAAATCGCAAAGAAGCAGTAGCATTTGGCTGAATGAGTTTCTTTTTGTCGTTGACACTAATTTTTAAGAGGCTCGGATTCGTCAATTTTTAACTGGTTGCCTAGAAACATATCAGCCCGCTAGAGATACACATAACGTAGCTTATAATCAGATTTTAAATATTTTTGGTCGCAACTTTTAAGCACAGAAAGAAATACACAAGACACTTCCAGTGGAGAATATCCACTTTTCCCCTCCTCACCCCACCCATTTCCTGTTTCAATACATTAATAGAGGTAATGGTCGTTTGCGTTTGAGTCTAATTTTCCAAAACAAAAAGACAACGGCTGGTAATGGTTGAGTTGCCAAATACACTGTGCACCCGGGCCCATTAAACTTTGCGTGATTTTAGCAGAATTTCAGAAAAAGAAGAGGTTAACATTATTGTTCTCGTGCAAACGCTACAGGAGAAAGTATACAACAGAATCACAAAACACTGAGTACCGTTTTATGTCCTAGCCAATATAACACCACTATACACGGAAAGGCTGGTTTTGTTTCATTTAAGCATCAGTTATCATGCAAGTATGGTCTATTAGTCGTATTGAGTTAATAGCTTCATATATGGTTTAATGTAAGACGTTGCGTGTTAACATTCGGGTGGAGAAGAGGGGTCTCAGGTGGCCAATGGACAACATTAGGGCATTCAGTCGTGTCATAACAGTACAAGTCACGGGAAAAAGAAACAATAACCTGCTTAATCAATCCGGCACGGTTATCAACACCTCAGCTCATTTCTACGTGTTCAAGGTACCACAGAGAGAAAAATGTACGACTTCCTCTACAGTGTCACGGTACCACAAAGAGAGAAATGTGCGATTTCCTCTACAGTGTCACGGTACCACAGAGAGAGAAATAAATGTACGACTTCCTCTACAGTGTCACGGTACCACAAAGAGAGAAATGGGCGATTTCCTCTACAGTATCACGGTACCACAAAGAGAGAAATGTGCGATTTCCTCTACAGTGTCACGGTACAACAGAGAGAGAAATGTGCGATTTCCTCTACAGTGTCACGGTACAACAGAGAGAGAGTGAAAAAATGTTCGATTTCCCTCACAGTGTCGCGGTTTTTCGGTACCATAGAGAGAAAAAAAATGTACGATTTCCTTCACAGTGCCTCGGTACCATAGAGACAAAAAATGTAAGAATTTCTCCAGTGTCACGGTACCACAGAGAGAGAAATAAATGTACGATTTCCTCTACAGTGTCACGGTACCACAGAGAGAGAAATAAATGTACTATTTCCTCTACAGTGTCTAGGTACTATAGAGACAAGCATGTCCAGGGACATGGTGACCAGCCGTGACCTACAGAATATATATCCAAGAATCACAGACAAAATCATGATCAAATTCGCAGACAGCGGTTACGAAAAAAGCCGTAACTGAATGGAGAAAATATTCGCTCACTTGATAGGTGTAGTTGTGACTGATGAGGAGTCATTCTTTCAATTCTTTCATAAGGGGAAAAATAAAAAAAATGCCCCCCATTTGGCCAATTTTTGGCGGATCGCCAAAATGAGTAAATTTTCAAAAGAGGCTTACCTAAGGAATATTCTTGCAAAATTTGAAGAAAATCTGATCAAAATTGTGGGAGTAGAAGCATTTTGAAAATTGGCAACCACAAAATTACAAATGTCCCCCATTTACCCAATTTTTGGCGGATCGCCAAAAAGAGTAATTTTTCAAGAGAGGTCCACCTTGAGAACAACTATCCAAAATTGGAAAGGAATCCGATCAAAATTGTGGGAGAAGAAGCAATTTGAAAATTGGTCACCAAAAAATTAAAAAATGTCCCCCATTTGGCGAATTTTTGGCAGATCGCCAAAATGAGTAAATTTTCAAAAGAGGCCTACCTAGGGAATATTCGTGCAAAATTTGAAGAAAATCTGACCAAAATTGTGGGAGTAGAAGCATTTTGAAAATTGGCAACCACAAAATTACAAATGTCCCCCATTTGGCCAATTTTTGGCGGATCGCCAAAAAAAGTAATTTTTCAAGAGAGATCTATCTTGAGAACAACTATCGAAAATTGAAAAGAAATCCGATCAAAATTGTGCGAGAAGAAGCAATTTGAAAATTGTAAATCAAAAAATTTAAAAATGTCCCCCATTTGGCCAATTTTTGGCGGATCGCCAAAATAAGTAAATTTTCAAGAGAGGTCTACCTTGAGAACAACCAACAAAAATTGAAAAGGAATCCGATTAAAATTGTGCGAGAAGAAACAATTTGACAATTTGACACCAAAAAAATAAAAAAATGTCCCCCATTTGGCCAATTTTTGGCGGATCGCCAAAATGAGTAAATTTTCAAAAGAGGCCTACTTAAGGAATATTCTTGCAAAATTTGAAGAAAATCTGATCAAAATTGTGGGATAAGAAGCATTTTGAAAATTGGCAACCACAAAATTACAAATGTCCCCCATTTGGCCAATTTTTGGTGGATCGCCAAAATGAGTAATTTTTCAAGAGATGTCTACCTAGAGAACAACTATCCAAAATTGGAAAGGAATCCGATCAAAATTGTGGGAGAAGAAGCAATTTGAAAATTGGACACCAAAAAATTAAAAAATGTCCCCCATTTGGCCAATTTTTGGCGGATCGCCAAAATGAGTAATTTTTCAAAAGAGGCCTACCTAGGGAATATTCGTACAAAACTTGAAGAAAATCTGATCAAAATTGTGGGTGAAGAAGCATTTTGAAAATTGGCAACCACAAAATTACAAATGTCCCCCATTTGGCCAATTTTTGGTGGATCGCCAAAATGAGTAATTTTTCAAGAGAGGTCTACCTAAAGAACAACTATCCAAAATTGGAAAAGAATCCGATCAAAATTGTGGGAGAAGAAGCAATTTGAAAATTGGACACCAAAAAATTAAAAAATGTCCCCCATTTAGCCAATTTTTGGCGGATCGCCAAAATGAGTAATTTTTCAAAAGAGGCCTGCCTGGGGAATATTTGTGCAAAATGTGAAGAAAATCTGATCAAAATTGTGGGAGAAGAAGCATTTTGAAAATTGGCAACCGAAAATTTTCAAATGTCCCCCATTTAGCCAATTTTTGGCGGATCGCCAAAAAAAATAATTTTTAAAGAGAGGCCTACCTAGAGAACATTCGTGTATAATTTGAGAGGAATCCGATCAAAACTGAAGGAGAAGAAGCATTTTAAGTAAAAGTTTACACACGTACATACACACGTACATACGTACATACAGACGACGGATACCCCTCTATTGATAAGATAAGACCAGCCCGACATAGTCGGCTGGTCTAAAAAAAAACCACAGTGTCACAGTTCTCGGTACCATAGAGAAAAAATGTACGATTTCTTCCACACTGTCACGGTACCATAGAGAGAAACAAGCCATCATCGAAAGCACAGCCCCCAACGGCGATGAATCGGTTTAAAATTACTCTGACTGTGACACTGTGAATAGTATAAAATGATGTTACAGCTCAACCTGACAGGGACTCCGGTCGGAACGGCAACTTAAACCAAAGGTTTAAGTATTGTCTAAAACGCGCCCAAACACTAAGTCCATAGTCAAGCTTTTTTCATTCTTCTTATAGCATTGCCTTTTGAGTGTCTGTGAGCCACATCGCACCTATGTAATACGACACCAGGGTTGAGATTACGCGGTCGCACGGTCGCCCGTGGCGACCAACTTTTCGCTCGGGAGACCAACTCTTTCGAGTTGGTCGCCCGAGTGGCGACTAACTTTTTTTCTGAGTATTTTCAGGTAAATTTTGCAAAAATTGCGCCGGGCGACTAACTTTTGTGCCGGGCGACTAGAAAATTTTTCGAAGTCTCAACCCTGCGACACCGCAGTTACCACGCTTCGGTAGCATTCGGAATTCAGTTTGTATCACCGTGACATTGACCTTTAACCCAAGGTGACCCCAACCTAACCTTTTACATACAAGTCACAGACAATTTTTTGTTGAAATCCGTCCAGCCGACCTTGAGATATGGTGTCCAAAAGGAACAGATGTGTAAAATTTCAAAGTCTCACAGTGACCTTGATCTTTGACCCAAGGTCACCCCAACCTAACCAGGTTGTAACACCTTTTACATACAAGTTACAGACATTTTCTTGTTGAAATCCGTCTAGCCGACCTTGAGATATGGTGTCCAAAAACAACAGATGTGCAAAATTTCAAAGCCTCACAGTGACCTTGACCTTTGACCCAAGGTCATCCCAACCTAATCTGGTTGTGACACCTTTTACATATCAGTTACAAATTTTGGTTGAAATACGTCCAGCCGCCCTATAGATATGGTGTCCAAAAGCAACAGATGTGTAAAATTTCAAACTCCCACATTGACCTTGACCTTAAACCTAAGGTCACTCAAAGCCAATCAGGTAACGGCCCTTCTCCACACAAGCACATAACAACTTTGGTTGAAATACGTCCAACTGAATTTGCATTCAACTTTACACACTTTACAATCAAGCTAAAAAATATTTAAAAATTCGCCAAAAATCCAATTTTTAACGAACCGCCAAAAAAAAATTGGTGTGCATCAAGCTACGACCATGGGGGTGAGTCCTCTGAAATATCAGACCAAATGGCCTACACATCTAACAGGAATGAGTGGTAACGGACGGACGGGCGGACGAACGGACGGACGGACAGAGCCCAATCCATAAGCCCCCTCCGAGGCATAAAGCCCCGGTTGGGGCTAAAAATGTACGGTTTTTCTCAGTGTCACGGTTTCTCCCTCAGTTGACACTGCTAAAATTCAGCGACCAAAAGTACCATATGCGCTTATGGATGCATTTAAGTCAACAAAAATATGCCGATCACTGTAGAACTTGTTGAACGTATATTAACACCACGGTGTTTAAAGGTCTTTTCAGAGGGTATTCAACGACTTTCATCTGTGACGTCACGAGAAACCAAAGCCATCAAGACTGTTACACACGCAAGTCGTTAAGTGACAAGATGCTGACTGTCAAATCGAACTCACTGAGAGTGACACGAGTGGACACGTCAAAACAGCTCCTTCACCCGCCCCAGTGTCTTTTTAAGAGAGGCTGTTCACTGGACAACGAGTAGCTAATTAAGTCATTTCACTGCCTACATATGGCTCCCCAACTCCATTTTCCGATGAAAAGGTTGAACAATGCAAGAGCGGTCGCAACACCAAACACAGAGCCGTACCCCTGATTAACTTGTCTTTGTTTCATAAGAAAATCGACACCATGTACGCGCTCTCGACCAATGCGAGTGAGTGGAAAATTAGCGTTTTCGAACAACTACTGTCCATGAAAAGTAATGAAGTGTCAGAATAATTTCCAAGAAGCACCACCATTGATCGATATGTGAAGTATGAGCAGTGACACGCCAATTATCGACATAAGAAATTATACAATTCTCGCATTTTTGTAAAATGCCCTTTAAAACTGTACCATAACTACAATCCCGAAAAAGGGACTTACTTCGTCTTTCAAAAGTTTGAAAATGACCTAACATCTACTGATTACTGATAAAAATTTTCGGCGCCATTAATTTTTGAAAGTAGATTCTGTGAACGGATCTCACGCTGAAATATGCTAGGCCTTAAAGAGAAGGGTGCCAGACTACAGTATCAACAAGACCCCACGTTTGAGCCACACGTTTGGGTGGTCAGAAGCCCTCATAAAGCTGTATTCATCATTTTTGCACAAATTAATGTGGGCAGTATTTAGGTAGTTGACAATACACTGGAGATTGTCCGACCTCCTCGCTTGTCTGCCATTCATCATAAGCACTGATCATACATCACAGCTTCATGATACATCCATCCAGCTATACGCTTTGGCATTTCAACCATTTCTCACTTGATAGTGACGAGTTCTGTCGTTGTTGCTATGACAACGAAGGTGACGTGCCCATAGCGACCAGCTGTTGCCATGACAAATGTCAGTAATTATTTGGTCAACTAATTACGCAGCCGATAGCTTGAAACTCGATAACATCAGTCCCGCCGGCTTTTTAATAGTTTTAAATAGACCTTTCTTAAATGGTCCGCTTGCGTGTCTCTTTTATTTTTTTTTCTTTCTAACCAAGAATTTTATGAATACCTTTGGAAAATGTAGCATCAAACAAAGCAGACACAAAATCAAACGGTGACATAGGAAAGAAAGCAAATCTTTCGAAAAAGAAGCATACAGAACCTAATGGATCGGACAAAGAAATGC
This sequence comes from Protula sp. h YS-2021, assembly GCA_949752745.1. NCBI lineage: Eukaryota > Metazoa > Annelida > Polychaeta > Sabellida > Serpulidae > Protula > Protula sp. h YS-2021. The sequence continues at coordinate 73,979,324 of OX457026.1, forward strand.
CATGTATACATGAAACTGTCTATTTCTGCCATTATTGTCCATTAAAATCGGCTTGCTTTAGCAATCTCAATGCGTTGTTCTTAATGGATGCTAAAAACACCCTGAGGACGACTTGCAATCATAAGCCACAAACTGTTTGCCGAACATCAAGACACAGTGATGACTGCTGGAAAAAAACTATAGGTCAAACAGCTAATAATACGGCCCCAGGACAGTCTCTTATAGTTTTATTATATCTATTTGGGGGACAACCCTTTGAATACTGCGCCGAGGGTCTTTGAATAAAAAAGAGTGGAGACGGAACTGTTTTCAAATAATATGTGGTAAGACTTTTTCAATAACTGAAGGCAACATATATTTAAATCACTTCATTTCCACTTTCAAGAATCATCAATCTAACCCCCCCCCCCGCCCCCCTCAGCACCAAACACTAGACGATGCAGACGAACCAAAAACCTCGGACGCGACAAATAAAAATGGATCTAAAATTTGTTTTTTTTTTTATCAACTGCCCCGAAAAAAAAAAAGAACTGGATATAGCACAAATGAGAAACTAAAGATGTTTAGCACGCTCTAGTTTATGTAAAGCGAGGTTTTTACTTTTTACTGACTTTTCTTTTTGCACTCTTTGCGTCCAGCAAAAGATGTCACTGCATCCAACTCCGTAATTAATTTTCTACGGACGTTTCTGTCGAAATGTTAATGCAAAATGTTCTTGGTTGAGTTTTTACCGTGGCGGCTTGTAAGCTATAAGGTGACCTGACAGCTCTTGACAAAAGACAAGCAAAAGTCGTTTTATTTCTTCAGCACAGCCATTAAAATTTTATGGCAACTTTTACATGCCAAACTTGTCAACGAAATCGACGAATTATCGTCTGAGCTAATAAAAGTAACTTGATTCAAAAAGTTTAACTGAGAAAGATTGCATTGTCCAAAGAGGGAAAGTCCGCAATGGGAGAGTATTGTGAAGGCGAAACCATGTTCCTTGATAGCTTGATGCCCAACAAAAAGGCGGTGGTGTCATAAACATTGGATTGCTCGGGATCATGTCTAGGCACAATTGATTATATTCCTTGGGCGAAATAGTGAAAGCAAACTAATTACGTTTTTGTTTTGAGCGAGATTTGTTTTGAATTTGAAAGATGGAGTGACGTAACAGAAGGAAGTGATTCGGCTTCAGATGGGGTTTTGCCACAGCCCACAGGACACACAAAGGCCCATTACAAAGACCTAGTTCCCGGTCGCCAAGACACTGTTATGATTTGTCACATTTAAGTCCCTTTGCCTCGCCCTCTCCTCTCTCTAACACCCCCCCCCCCCCCCCACAACACCCAAAAGCAACCAGTTACTTCACAATTTCATTTCCATTCAGAGGTCACTGAATGTGCCTTTCTTTCTCTGAACACCGACTACATTGAGCTGTGTGGAAGATTACATTTAAATATGGAATTATGTAGATATAGAAAATTTCCTCTCTTTTTTTTCTCTGGTTCAGTTCGCTCATACTTATCACTACATTGTGGGGGAAAAGGGAATTCCCTGCAGAATCCCTACAAACGAATGTTCATCGTTCATACATACCCCCGTTTTTTAAATCACTCTCTCTCTCTCTCTCTCTCTCTCTCTCTCTCTCTCTCTCTCACACACACACACACGCACATTCCCGTCAGGGAAAACACTCGAGAAATGCACGCGTACACGCTTGGTACGACTCTACGGCACCTATATATATTTTTAATTGAGTGATTGCTTTTGTAGAACATTTTTTGTCTTGGGTGTCTTTCAGGATATTGATACCACTTCGATCCTTTGTGTTCGTTCCCCTAAAAGGGATAACGTGACTATCTGATTTATCGATTAACAACAGCAACATAAAGAAGGGAGAAAATAATCTGACTCAGATTTATCTAATTGATTATTCACAATGCAATAATGATGGGCCGTTTTTCTTTGTTAAAAAACGGACATCATCTTATTATGCTTTTCGACCATTCTTGGGTTAATTTTAGTATCAATGACAATACTGCTGCCAGTGACTAATAAAGTGAGCCCATTTCTGTGAATTAGCATTGCATTCCACCCAAAGCTTCCAAATTGCTCAAGGCGTCATTTTACAAACTATAATTGGTTTCCCTCCTTTTCCAGCAACAGGACCACAAAATGTTAAGAGTGCATTATGAAGGTTAAAATTTAAAATATGCGCGATTTACAAGGGACATACATGCGCTCATAATTATGCTAAATAAGCAAAGCGGAAATGGAAACTGCCATTTGATCTGCCGTAAACACCGCAGCCCATTTTTAATCCCCATGTTTTACCTTTTAAAATAACAATAAGCTGGATGAATTTTTCTCAATTAAACAATCAAATTTAATCCTGGTGCTCTAACTACGGTTTTATGAGCGTCTCAACAAATCTGGATACGGGCATTACTGTGTTAATACAGAGCTGGAAAGAAAAAATAGCTTGTGCACAGGCCTATAACTATTAAACGATCAAAACATCAAAGGACGAAAGAATTCACTTATAATTCAAAATTATTGCATGATCGAGTTACATTTTATAACAGTTAATGATGTCATTTTCGTATTTCCCTTTAGCTGCATCTGTACAGAAAACATTATCTTTATGGGCCTTTGGTTTTACATGTGATTATTTTTGCTAATGTTTCAATGGTGTTTTTGCGAGATATGGTTTGATATTAATACGCCTCGGGTCGCTCCAGGGCGTAATGGCAATACAATACGCAAGTCTAATCAACACGCTAACAACTGAAATTCCCGATAACCCACATTCTACGACAAGCACTCGTAGATAGAACCTGATTACAGCACGCCTTTTGCTCATTACTGCAATTTCTTTCTTTCTTTCTTTCTTTTTTTTTTTGCCTTTACAACCATTACCAGTGTAATTCGTACAATTTTTTTTCAGTGCATGGCAAATGAAGGGTCTGGCAAACCGAGACGTGGTCTGATAGATTGATTGACATTTAAAGAGACCAAAAATAATAATAATAATATTAAATAAATAGTAAAAAAAAAAAAAAAATAAAATAAAATAAAGAGGGCCCCAGATACCCACTACCATCCTGGCACACACATACGCGCTAACGGCGGAACAGTGATCACCTGAGCAGCAGACGTTAAGTCAAATTCTTCCGTGCCGCAAGCTGGGCGAACTTGCGAGTAAGTGAAGCAGTTCAATTTACTTTGCTTTTAAGCCCAGCTCAAGGTAGAAAAGTTCAATGCAAAATGCACACAACAAATTTCCTGTGTCGCTTGAGAACCAAGCAAAAGTAAATTTAAATATAATTTTTGTTTACTTTAATCTGCTTGCTGATATGGAAGAGTACTTACGGGTTGTTGTGATCTGCTGTTAGCATGGTTATTGCAAGGCATCTCTGTTTCTGAAATAAAAAATTACAATAATACAACCTCAGGTGTTTTTTTTTCTAAATTATAGCGACATATTTTGGCAGTTCCAAAATTCATTTAGAAAATTATATCATTTCTAGCAATTGCAAAACGTGCAATTTTTTGCATCTTTTCACAATTTCATCACTTTTTTTAAAAAGTTAGTTAAACTGAAATGCATCTAACACCGCATAAAAGTAAATATTTTTTAAAGTTTTGTTCTACAGGGTTAGAACGCTGAGAGAAACGGACAGAATCCTTTCTTTAAACAATTTTACTCAAGAAAATTAACCTTTAAGCTCTCCACTGATCCCATAAGTGCTTCAACTAAGCCAGCGTGGCTTCCATGAAAAGGACAAAAAGTGAGGGATTGTTAGATGGGAATAAATGGGGAAGCAAAGACTTGATAGACTGAGAATCATTTAGTGCTTTAGAATAAAGAGGTGAGATGGAGGGGGTTTCATTAAATGCGAGTAAGGATTGCGAGTTAGGCTCTGGAGAGAATCAGAAGTAGTTGGCAAGTGGCTCGACTAAAAGCACTAATCAGGAGCAATCGTAGACGCTTCCAAAGTGGTTATGAATTATGAAGAGCGGTTAAATTGTCCCTAGCTGCTTGATGGATTTGCAATTAGCCCACTCCGACCCCAAGCTACTGTCAAGTCCCTCACTGCCTCCTCAAGAAATTCTTGCACAGAGAAGCACAAATTGACTGACGCAAAGATTTACTCAAACAGTTATTGGACTGACGCTATATTTACCTGTGTTTAATAAATCTTGCAGTCATGTACAAGGCAACAGAGAGAAATAAATGCAACATGCCCAGTATGATTGCGACCACGTTTATCCCAAGCCCATACACTCTCTCTACGATGCCAGTCTCCGGGTAGAGAAAAAAACAACAACTGGCGGCTATTGACAAGTAATTGAACCTAATGTTCTCGCAAGTACTATTTCACAAATAGAGTTCCTTCCAATTATTCTGATACAATAAACCTGATGCAATTTGAGCCCAGTCATTTTCTGACCGCTTCGGGGTGCAATACAATTCCCGCTAAATTGATGAATAGCACCGAAAATCTCGTTCCTCCGAGGATTTATAACTTATAAGATTTCGTTATAAGCAGAAACGGCCCAAAATTTTCAACCAATATCCAACAATAGCCTGTTTCCCTGATTTATTTCATAATAAGTCAAGAAGGATATCAATATGTAAAACCTGACTGATACAAAAACAGTCTACAGCAGCCAATCCTCCAATAACAAGCGGAAACATAGAACTCCGGTTCGACCGCCCTGCCTATCTGATCATGAAGAAAGTAAAACATAACTGAATACAATGAAGTTTCGGAGACTCTTCTATAGGATTAGCCACTTTTCAAAGGCGCACATACGATTGCAGGAATATTTCTCAACTACCCATGAAGGAAAATTCTCAACATCCACGTCCACCTAGGGGCACTGAACGGCAAATAATCAAAGGTCCCTAGCACTGCAGCGTGCTTGATGGATGTGACAGTTTTTTTTAATCCAACGGAAAAGGTAAGAACAAGGGCTAGGAAATATGCACCCCTGTCTGAATATACCACTTTCCCTCCCTTCCCCCAACAACAAAATCGGTCAAAAACTAGTTAATTTAATCACTAGGCTGGAATTCTATTATTACTACCCCGGTATTATTATTATTTTTTTTTTTGGAATGGAGATACTTGTGTTAATGGTCACTTGTTCTATTTTATTGCAAAGACAAAATGACAGGAATTCACTACGACTAAGGCACCACCAAAGCAACTGTCATATTTTTATAGATCAAATTTACTAAACAATGAAGGCAGACGTAGCTTTCTCTCTCCTTGTGGCTTTAAATTGTGACCCGTCACTCAAACAGAACTGCCTTCAAGGATCAGGCCGGGTCCAACTTTTCGTGAAGGGGAGGGGGGGGGGGGGGGTTCAACTTCCGACACCTTGAGTTTAAATGTTTCAGAAAACCCAAAGCTTAACAGTTATTTTTTTCGAATTTAGGTGGGGGGGAGGGAGGGTCGCGACCCCTGAACCTCCCTCCCCCTGGATCCGCCACTGAGAAAGAATTTTTCTCTTGTGTAATCGGCCCTTTTTGCAACACACACACAACTATCGATCGACTCATAAAGCTTAGCATACATAGGACCTACAATGCTAACTACATATTCCCCCACAGACCCCCGTCAGTTAAACACGGCCATCAATAGTCAATCAAGAGCTGAAATTATACAGCTGGTCCATTTTCCTTGGACGAACCTGGCCCATTTACAATACCGATCTGTGTTTGTTCCCATAGAAGCTACATACCAAGTTCCATTAAAATCCAGGAGTCTTTTAAGTTATCGTGTTTACAAACTCTTGATGACAGACCGACCGACAGACCGACACGCGGTCGATCGCATATATTCCCTGTGGGTAATAAAAAATTGGTCATGGTGAAATCACAGGCTTCTGTTAACACTGCATTAAACACGCATACACAACATGACTTTTTCTACAGATTCAATCCGGTCAAAAGTAACTCCTTCGTGTGTGTCGGGATGGGAGGGAGTATTGTGGTGGGAGTCAGGAGAGGGGGAAAAGGGAGGGGAAAGGAGGGGCGACCAAGAGATGTTAGATGCCCCACAGATATTGTAGATATATATAAAAAAATATATACCAAAATATACAAATTTCTCACAATTGTCAAAGTCCCGTCATTTCGGCTATTTTCAGCCGATCGAGAAAAAAAGTAATTTTCCGGTAGGGGACCACCTACAGATTAAACATGTATAATTTCAAGAAGATCCGATCAAAACTGTAGGAGAAGATGCATTTTGAAAAAAGGTTAACACACACACACATACACACACTTTTTTCAAAAGTGATTGCACAAGACCACCCGACAGAGTCGACTGGTCTAAAAAATCTCCAATGAGTAAGTCTTGCTACCACAAAACAAGAGTTTCAAAAACACTGTTATATCCTTTTGTAGGCTAGCTATCTAATACACTCCTAATAGCGCCAAGTTCTTTTAAGGACACAAGTAAATCTGGCTTTAACGAGGCCCTAAAAAGCCATTTTCTCTGTTGGCAAGTAATATCAGGACGGTCCGCGGACAAATGCAATTTCCTGCTAATCAAAGCTTTATAGACATTTGGATTGTCTTCATTGCCACCACAGCACAATTCAATTTCACTTTCTTCTGTTGCACGGCCAATGGGCAAAGACTTGAGTGACAAGCACCGAGGGGATGGCGAAGGGGGAGGCAACAGTGGGTGGGCGCAAGCCCGCCCGGTACATCATTTCCTATCATGCATAATAGATGAGGTCGTTTCGATCAGGCATCTCCAGTTTATTTCCCTCATGCCGCTTTCGTGTCAGTCTTACTTCTTCTTTAAACGTGCCAAATTTCGTCCGCGAACAGAGACACACAAGCAATGGACAGTTTCAACGAAAACTTTGGGTTCCCTTCAAAACGAACGAACGCAGCAGAGTCTGGCGCGTACCGGGGGGGGGGGGGGAATAGCACGATTAGTACAGGAACACATCGAGGAGGCGTAAACACATCTACAGGAGTTAAACACCAACTCATTCTCCCACAAACACACACACAAACTCAACAACGTTACAGGATTTCTGATCAACACTTCACATTATTATTCTGGAAGCACTTCCGGTGTCCCATTTTCCCCGGATTCTGTGCTTAACGCAACATATAACAAAGCTGATGTTGACTTATTCTGAATGAACATCAGTTTATGTTAATCTGTTTATAAATCCGTACCTACAGCTAACATTTTCATTGTTGTCAACATTTCCCAATGTTCACTCAAATAAATCAACATCTATTATTGTTTCCTTGAGATATAGTGTCAGAGATATTAGTCAATATTTATATCAACTTGAGAACCAAGGCCTAACCCGTCCTTTCTGAGCCGTCTTATTTTATTGAAACCACAGGACAAATAATCCTCACAGTCATAAAGGCTTGTTCACCAAGATTTCATTTTGAACACGAAAAATGGTCGTAAAAACCTGTGAATATTATTGCACAGCTTGATTAGCAAAGGGGCACAAGGTGCAAAGCACTTTCTGTATCAAGAAATCTGCATAAAAGAATCGCTAAACTCTTCAAATCCTTTGTTTGAGTTTGCCTACCAAAAAACCTGAGCTTCCAGTTAAATCAAGGGTCAACGAAACAACGATTTGCACACGTACGTTTTGCGCAGTGTCATTTTAACATTCGATCAACATGTGTACTTCACTATTTTGCCCCTTAAAACCGACTCCACAACTGTAAATATTGGTTCGGGCTGTCACGAATTTTATCCATAGGAACGGTAGTGTTTTTAGTACCTTCCGCATCAGTGCCATGCGCAACAAGATTAAAGCGTCCCCCCCCCCCACCCTCGAAAAAGTATGAAATCTCATTCGGGTCAATACTTTGTCGAAAGAACTGATTTTTTCTCGGTATTTAGTTTTCAGATTTTCGACCGTTGACTCACTTGAACTATAAGGCAAGTTTTCTGAGTTTGGTATGTAGTGGTTGAGGTTTTCGTGGCTGTTGTACGACTGTAACTCTGCATACTGAAACAACCAATTCAGTAAACTTGACAAGGCATTCAGACCAGCTGAAAGCCAAAGACACTTTAAAATTGTAATTTTTTAATGTATACGAAACTTTTCTTTAACTGATAATACCGATTTACATTTCGTAAGCAATTACTTAAAATCTGAGGTTTTCATCCAGGTAAAACAGCTTCTATAACAAGACGACTTTGCATACGAACCATTTTCGAACCTGTGTTTATCAGAGTCCTTTGATTAATTGAGACCAGAAGCAAGTCGTTTCTGCTTCACTGAATATCTCGGAATAACGCTCTATCGTTTATATGGTTCCCCTCCAATCACAACCATTCATTTAATGTGATATGATTTTGAACTAACCGTAAACACGCCTCGACAACTCGAAACTGTATGAGCGTTTTTTTTTTTTTTTGTTGTATAATTTTAACATCATCCATCTGGACCAAAATTTGAGAAAAGCTCATACACATAGTAACACAACGGAGAACCCACTTAGTCACTGACAGGTAAAAGTAGTCCCAATCGCATAAAATTACAACGAAATTCTTACACTGTGACTGTGACATATTATGTGTTGGTTTCAAAATTTTAATTACACTCGAAAGATCCGTACTAAAAAGGGTGTCAAATGAAGTCTGGCCATCACGGCGCCGTTAAGTTTCAATGATAATGCACTGACGCTTTATTTCATTTAACTCAGCCACTTACTTAACTTCAAACCGTGCGAAATATACTTCAAGAAAAGACTCACTCGATTTGGGTAATTTGGACTCGGGTTGTTATTTGTATACAACTGTGCTGTGTTATTTACGGAGTTTCCTGTTCTATTCGTCGAGTCTTCTGAACCTAAAACATTAAAAAATAAAAGGCAGTATAATAATTGTTTGAAAGCTTTTAACTTAAATATATAGATTCTGTTGCTTTCAGGTGTGAAAAACATCGCAGCATTGAAGTTTTTAGACTGCCCCATACCCGATCCTCAAACCTGTTACTGTCAATGCTGCACGGATGAAAAAAGAAAAAAAAGTAAAAAGTCTTTGCCTCAGAGACCAAATTTTCTTTGGAAAACACAGCGACTGCGGTTCTGCTGAGAAGTAGAGAAGCACACAGCACGGAGGGACCCGGTGAAACGGCGAAACTTGACACGATAATTCAACAAATTGCAGATGACAGCACACGACATTTTTCAGCTGATTGGTTATGTAACACGCCGCATCTTCAGTTCATTTAGCACGTCATAAGTAAGAGCTTTGTGTCAAGCAAAGGAACAAGTAAGACACTGTTTCGAATCAGCACAACCCTCTGTATAAAGCACTGCCATGCTACATCTTTAAAACGCGATTGCTTTCTGCTCCAGCGATTCCGATTCTTCCACAAAGCACAAGACAAAGCACCACGCTCCAAACTAATCACTCCACAAAACGCTAAAAACGGCTACGCACAAAAAAGTAGCTAATGAAATAGTTTGATCATGCAATGATAACATTTATTAAGCCCATTCTACAAAAGGATGTAAAGGGTACTATAATAGCCGAACATCAGACACTGTCCCTTGCTCTATTATTGCATGATGGGAGGCGATTCATTCCATAAATAGCTGTAATTTCCAGTTCCTCTTTATAATGCCCGCTGTAGCAAACTGCAGACTGCTATTCTCCCTTTAATCGCACATCAAAGCAAACAGTACTCTTAATTACCTCCATTCATTCTGATTAAAGACAACATCCATTACCCTGTGTTAACCTAAAACTGCAGTTGCAGGCAAAAAAAGCCAATAATCGTCCAAAAAACTAACACAAGACGGCTCTCATAACGCTCTGTTGGAAATGCCTATGTGAAACCAGCTTCGCGATTCATAAAGCATTAAACAATTTCACTGCCGAAAGGGCCAGTTGCACGATAATACATGTTTCTGCAAGGTCCTCGATGACTGATCCACTTGGAAGGCTCATTTCAGAACAACAAGTCACATTAGAATTGTTATTACAAGCCAAAAATCGCAATGCTGTCTTAAAAGGACTGCGAACGTCGGCAAAAAATCAGATATCAAATGTATCCGAATCCCGGGATAGCATCACAGAGCGTAAAATCGATAACTCGAGCCGCTTCCAAGTGCTCATGCTGAAATACTACTCGATAACTCGAGGTACAAGTACTGGACATAAAACATGGCCTGTTTATGTAACAGTCCTGAAACACACATGTTTTGAGATGCAACAGTCAGCTTTACAACATTTTATTCCAAAATGATGGAATAAATCATTCTTGCATTGTTGTGCAACTGCATTTTATTAGGATGAACGTCTTTATAAAGCTTAATACCTTAAAACATAATAAAGTTTATTCTACAGTATTGTGTAATATTTAGTAAAAGACACAAAAGCTGACTGTCGTAAAGGTATCCGCCTAAGACCTAGATAACGAATGCCTACGTGGTCATGAAAATAACAGAATACTAGGAGATAGAAAATGTTGGCAGGTAGTTTAATCTCTACCCTCTAACACCTCTTATGAATCCAAGTCACGGGTGCTGCAGGTCTAGCGGGGGCTGTTCATTAATAGTATTTCATCAGTGGGCCGCAATCTTACAAGACAGTGCAGAATCAGCCCCCGTCACTCTCGCTCCGTGTGAAAGACCTACGGAGACCCCAACATCTTTACTTCATTTGGCTTGAGCTGTTGTTAGCTATTTATCCCGTGTCACACAATCCATTAGCCCTATTAACTGATCCCCCAAAGTACCGCCCTCCTGAATATCAAGCATGGCCCGGCTCGCCCAATACAGGCAAATTGTTTTCAATTCTTCTTCCTAGACTCTTTTCAGGGAAACTTTCTTAAAACACGGAATGCCCCACAGAAATTTTCTTTTATATTGCAGTACTAAAGATGGGGTTTACTTATTTCTTAAACTGCTTTTGTTAATGTCTTATTAAGTAATAAATAATGGCATATTTCGTTTTTCAAGACAAACGAATTAAGTACTGTAATCACTCAGGTTATAAGGAAATCGTTTATAACGACACGGCACTGGTAACAACGTAACATCCCAGCTAAGTTTTTCGCTGTATAAAAGTATTGGTTATGACGCCATATCCGATATATCAACATAATTGCTCGGCCCCATGCGTGGCGTTATAACATAGTGTACAAGGAAAGTTCAGTTCGGTACTATGGAATAGTGTATGTTCGAATTGTCGAATGTTACATCATAGGAATTTCTCATGCTGTGCCAGTTTCAGCACACTTGATCGCGTCGAATATTCACTGGCTCAAACACAACACAGACAAAACTATCGTCAAAGTAGTCCAGGACGACGCTAGCGGCAGGAGAGCTGTCAGCTACACGTGCGGCCACGCATTTACTCACACTTTATAGAAAATTCGAAGGAAAAAGGAGGTTAAAAAAATGCCCGACACAGCCTTTTGTATATGAGTGCAATGCACTAAAAAGTAATGCAAAGTAAATCTTACTCTAGTTCTTACTATTATTAGGTTCAGTTGCGCAGATCAAAGGCCATCTAGAATCAAAAGGCCCGCAAAACAGCACGACAGGCCTGTTAAGTATGAAAGTATTTGGCGGCGTCTTAGACTGAAAGGAAAGGTTGGACGGCCCGGCTACTTGATTAAATCGAAAGAAAAGTACGTTCTTTAAAAAAGATTTGCTCCGCGAAAGACCAGCCTTTGCACATTACCATTTGTCCAATAATCCCGTTCACTCCCAGAACACAAATGCTGAACGAAATTCTGTCTCTATTAACTCTGGACACTCTGAAATAAAATAGGAAGTCCATGTCTACTTTACAGTTCTTACAAAGGTAAAGCAATTGCAGGTACAGGAGATGTTGGAAGGTCTTTCACATTGGACTTAATCCTTTACTTCAGGGAAGAAGGTCTGTTGTACACTTCTCTCCATGTCGATCATTTCCTATCCAATAAGTACGGTATGCTCTGATCAGAGAAATATGCATGGCTGGGGGGCAGAGAAAGGAAACTTTATTAACTAAGGGGGAAAAAAAGAACTTTAATAAAGATCGACGGTTCCTGCACCACTTAGTCTGAACACAACGATAACTCCAAGATTAACCAGCGACTAATGCGAGTATTTCACCTTTGTGAACGTTATACGGGGCAAACCAGGCGGCAACAACCCCCCCTGGTGAGTTCCTCGGATCTTCCTTTGAAAACGCAGTATTTTTTTTTTGTACGACAAAATCGTACAATCATCTAAGCCTTGCAAACAGCCAGGAGGGCGTGTAAAGATATTGTGGCTTGTGTCAACAGTTTCTTTCCACTGAATAGGATTCGATGACTTCACAGCCATTCTCCTGCTTATCAAACAACACCCAAAGGCCAACAGCGATAGAAGTCATTCTTTCAGACCTTTACACTTTAAAAAATCACGATTCTTGTCGCTAAAAAGTTTTTTTTGAAAAATGATGCGCTAGACTAAGCAGAGTCATTTGCCCGTGGAACAAACAAAAACAACATACAAATGCCGAGCTTGATCACTGGTAATGACGCAGAACAAGTCATATTTGCTCAAGTAGTTCACAGGCCACTCCAACAGCGTCATGCCGCAAAGCCAAATGCGCAATCCCTCAGCTCGAGAAGAGCAAACGTGTCGGATTCACCGTTCATGAGCCGCAGGTCACAGCAAAAGATTGCCCCCTCCACCCAATCTCCACGACATACGCCTTGTAGTGGCGCGAACCTGATTAAGGCCTGAGTATGGTAAATTAACGTCGCTCAATGGCATGGATCCGTACTATGAGGACTCGGAACCTGATTCTCCCTAAGGTATCACTGGACATAACGTGGACAGTTAAAGAACTTGCTCAAGGGTCAACTTGTCGAAATATTGATGCAAAGATCCGTTCAGTGCACAAAAAAAGACTCAGTCGAACCGCTTTAAAGTAAAATTGTGATAACATCAGAACTGTTATTAGTATATAGCAAAATGTTTCTTGTTAATTTTTCGTCTGACTTTTGCCTTTCTTTTAATTTGATTCGTCTACCTATACAATTCTCTTAGGAAGAATTACGAAGAATACGAAGAATTTTTTTACGATAAATCAATTTTGCGAAAAGTACCTTTCTTTTTCCTCCATATCGTGTTACCAGTTTGACCAAGTAATTCCTTTCAACTTATGAGTGGCACCGACTGTGGCTGTGTTTTGGGAATGTTCGATATTACCCGAGCGACATTCAGCCGAAATCGGTATATCCGACACCTTGTCTCAGGCATGTTCTGAATCTGGGAAACCGACAACAAAGCTTTGAACACACTGCAGCAGGCTATCAAAATGACGTGTGCCTCTCCACCCGTGGCAGAACCGGAACTGCATGCCACACCACCAGTTGCTACTCCGGGCTTGAGATCTCGTCCACAGCGACCATCTTTTTGCTCGGGCGATCAGCTTTTTTCAGTTGGTCGTCTGATCGCTGGTGACTAATTTTAAGTAAACGTAACGAGAGCCGGGCGATCAAATTTTGTGCCGTACTTTAAAAAAGGAAAATGGGCCTGTTACGCCCTGCAGATTTTGATGCAAAAACGGCACATAAACTAAAAAAATTAACAATGAAATCGCACTGATGTCAATCAAAGCACATTGAAATGATTAAATTAATTTAAATATTACTGAAGCCCCAAGCCGAAGTCTCAAAAACTCAAGCGACTAACGGTCGTCTTTCACGTCCCCCCTCCCCTCCCCGCTGCTCAGTAGAAACAAACGGCGGCACACGAACCCTCACAATCCCACCTCATCCTATCGCTTCGTACGTTCTTCGTGGACTTCTTATAAATACGTGGAATTTTTAGGTATGGGATAGTCAGAGTAAAGCTTGTTATTTACATATTTAAACAACGAAACTTTAGAAGATATTTGTCGAACGGCATATATAGCTGGTCTGTCAAAAGGAAAAATATTTATTTCATGCAATTAAGTTTAACTTAGGGAGTTGAACCAATGATTGTAACATGAAACCCTTTTGTGCTTTTGCTTGTGATTACGAAAACGAGAACTGAATAAATATAACAAGTCATAATGGTTCTATAAAGAGAAAAATCTTATTTCCACATACACCAATTTTATCGAATTTTTCGAGCATCTTCACAAGGGCTCCTTTATTTTTTGTATGGAAATTTATCAGAAGAATAAAGTTCTGTGGCAGCATGGATCACCAGTCTTGAAGCACACACCGACAGAATTTCAAAGTTTGACAGATATAAATATTTGCCGATACGCAATGATAAATCAGAGGCACGTCTTGCCACAATAACGCGCGCCGCTATCTCGAACTTAACGGCTATTTTAAATGACATCACATCCCAAGGGCAAAAAGGGGTCTCAGAGCTAAATATTATCTTAACTGAATACCAATTTTAACAGTTTAATTACTTAAGTATACGGGTGACAACCTTTAAGGGTAAATATCTAACCTTTGTAAGAGTAATTACTTTTTTCCAGTTTATGCATATTGGGATGTCCATAAGGTGTAAAACAGGGGGCCGCAAACCCCATTAAGACTTGTGCCAAAGTTGTTATGCCCCAAATAGAGACATTTACCAAGAGATACAATTTTCTTCTTTTTTTCTTTCTTGTACTGGTTTTTATATTCCCAATGCAGTGTCATAATTTTTTGTTCAAGTATCTACCAATACAAAAAAAATATTCTTAGATTTCAAATAACTTTCTAATGTTTATTATTACTTTAATAAGTAGGTGTTTATACAACGGCATGTTATTTTTTTTCAAATCCGCTTGTTGAAGAAATCGCCCTTATGGCATTTGCTTTGTGGTACCATCAACTGTTCCTTTAACGTATACTTACGATATGGTGAGGTGCACATGATGATATGTTGCGGGTGCGGATTATGTGGCATATCTGGATGGCGCAAGGGAGGCGGCGGCGGTGAATACGGGCTTGGGCTCGGCGAACTGGGAAAGTCCTGAGGACTGTGTGGTCCGTAGCTCTGTGGCGACGGCTGGGCGCCCCGGTACAGTTCGCCCGGACTCCTGGGGCCCGGCACGCGGTACGGCATGTGCCGAAGCGCGGGCGGGGCCAGCGCCCCCTGGTGGCTGGAGTGCTGTGGGCCTTGATGGCTCATGCAAGCAGGCGGCATCGTATTTCCACTGGCCATAAAATTGGGACTGCCGACACCCATGCGGTACATCGGAGGGGGTGGCCCATACGGATGTCCATGCTGTGTGGGCGACATCTGAGGGGACGAGGGCGGTCCCATTGGAGAACCCTGGGGGTATGATATAGCACCTCTGCTGTACGGGTACATTCCATTCACTACTGGGTATGTTACCATAATCACAATGCTATCCAACAGGCGATTCACAAGCTAATAAATCCATAATCAGTCCACGAACAACGGTTCGTTTTAAATCACTTCATTATTTCACTGACCATGTGGAAATGTTATTGTTTACAAACACTGTAACACGATAACAAGTGTCCAGATTGGACAAAAGGGAATCCTCGCGGGGAAATCCTTGAGTAGAACAACAAAAGAAATCCTCTAGAAACAGACAGGTATATCCTGGCGCCAAGCAGTCTAGAACGGCAGAGCCAAACTGTCTCGATCAAGTGCCTGTTGTGCATGAAATGTGCACCGTGTGCAACAAGGCTGACTCACAACGCTGTATCGTACACTCGATAGGCTCCCCCCGCCACCACCACTTGGTGTTTACAGAACAATCACTCTTCAGCTTCACCATGCTTTCATATGTCATTGAGAGCTTTCAAGCCTCTCTCCTTTTGCCGCAGGCCTTGTTGCCTTATCATTTCACCGCAAGAAAAAATTGTGTATAAAAGTTACATTTATTCTTTATATATCAAGTCCTTCTTTTTAAAGGGGGAATCTCAAGTAAGTTGATTTCTAATAAACCTACAATGACGGGTTTTCAAATTGACAACTCGACATACACACTGCCATTAAGTTGTTAGTATCGACCCTTGGTCCAAGAATAAGGATATAAAGCGTGCGGCACCAGTCCAAAACGGGCGTCCAGCAGGTGACCAGCCACAGTTGACACCCGACACTTAGGGCATACCCCTTTAAGGATGTGCCATTTCCTAACAAAGGGTAAGCCACTGGCCACAACCACGCTTGGAATGCAGCTTTTAAAGCCATTTTCTATCACTATCAATCAAATGACTTTAAAAACTGTAATGGAAAACAAAGTGAAAGAAAACGCTGGTAAACAATTTCGTCCGACACACACTATGCTAAGCATGCGAACAAATACGTTGTTACAACCGGTGTCGTCATATCAATAACAGTACAACTGCTGCAGCTTAAATCCAAATCGGTTAATCTGACATAATGGTTAAACCGACGTCTTTCACAGGGCCCCGAGTAATAAACACGGGTTAATGCAACAGATCGCTTCATTCGGCACACGCGATTTTACTGTATTTTTCAAACGCGAAAAACCTAACAGGAGGCCAGGCAACTGTTGCTGTAGGCGCTAAGTTATAACGGGATTCCACTGGTCACTAAGTCAGGTGGTCACTTGTCAGATTTAGATAATAAAACCAATTGACAACCATTCACCTGACAACCAAATACACAGACCGCATACATCTGAACAAAAAAAAATGTTTGGGGTATCAAAACTGTAAAATGTTCTACATCAACACAAAACAAACTAGACTGGCCAGCCAGTGTTTTTGTTAATATAAAAACGGATGTCTCCCCCGCCCCACAATCAGCCACGTGGAAAAAAATTCCTTGCTTAAAAGTACAACATTGGCAATCGAAAAAAAAAATTAAAAAATCACCAAAAATACATTTTTACAGAAAATGAAGAAAAACTTTGCAGTAAACATTTGCACTATATGTGGGTTCTTCTTGCCACGTTTAAGCCTAATCCAACAAACTGTTTCGGAGATATCGCAACAATATGGCAAAAAACTGAAAAATCAGAAATTCAAAAAATCGTCAAAAATACATTTTCAACGGAAATGAAGAAATACATTTGTGCTATATGTGTGTTCTTCTTGCGACGTCTGAGCCTTATCCAACGAACGGAGATATCGCAACAATATGGCAAAAAACTTAAAAATCAGAAATACAAAAAATCGGCAAAAATACATTTCCAACGGAAATGAAGAAATACATTTGTGCTATATGTGTGTTCTTCTTGGGACGTCTGAGCCTTATCCAACGAACAGTTTTGGAGATTTAGCGTGCCAAAGTGCAAAAAAAAAAAAATGCACGAAAACCCCTCCTATGCTAAAAAATTTGCCAAAAATAGAATTTTTGAAGGAACGAAAAAAAAATAACACGGGCATCATCTAGACATGTACCCCAATATGCATGCATGTTTTGAGAAAAATCGACTCATTAATTTCATAAGAACTCACTGCGGACAGACAGACGGACGGGCGGACAGACACACCATAAACCACATATGTCTCCCTTGGGGGGGGGGGAGACATATAACTACAGTACGCACGAACACTCTTGTCTGTTTTTTTTTTATGATGGGGTTCTTGATGGGTCAGCAGTGGGAGAACTGTCTTACGCTGGCTAAACACCAGGCAACAGCGGCGCTAGTCACAGCACTACCGTCACTATCGAGTCCTTCAACAGCCAGTCGTATGTTCCCATAAAAAATCGTCTCAAGACTGCCGGGGAATGACACTGTCTGTTTTCCCAACATACGGGGGTCATGACTCCGGATAGCAAGTACAGTAAATCCCAAAGGTATGGAACCCTTTGAGACCAGAAATAATGTTCTGCACACGAATGTCCTTTAAAGAGGCGAATTCTATGAGAAATCATATGGAATGGGACTGAAAAAAATTATATGCGCTTTTCGTTTAGAGATCACAAGCAGTCTGAAAAGCGGACTCTCGCCTGGAGGACAGAAACTTATTACGACGGTCACTCTACGTAAAACAAATCGAAAACAAAATGGTCAGGAAGATTACTGAGAAGATTTAACTTAAACTATCTTAATGTCATAGTGCAGATGAAATCGGTTAATCACACAGCAGTTAATTGCATACAACAGTTAACTGCATTTAAATTATACCGGATAATCGGATAAACCGTTTAAACGTATTATTTTTTTTCGGAAAATGAGCCATGTAATTAACCGGTTTTGACTGTATTAATGTTTTACCGTTAGGCTTATGAACATCAAACTATCTATATCTTGTATGAACAAGCCATGAAGCACGGTCCCAAATTGAAGCTAGACCAAATTTTGCTACACGTAGCGAAATAGCACCCACTTGCAAGGGCAGAGACACAACATATTTGGTCAAAGACACATTTTTCAGTGTTTCGACATAATTGTCAGCTTCCGGATTATTATCTTGAACGAGGCCATCGAAGTGAATATAATGTAAACTTATTTGGGCACAAATAAATCAAATTCTGTTTTCTAACCGTTTTTGAGATACTGGTCAACTTACAGTTTTTGACCTTGACCATGATGAAGGAGGTCAAGATCACCGACGTACCTCTTAAATAACGTCTTTTAGGCCCAAAGGGTCCAAAATAAGCTCAAAATCGAAATATCTAATGGTTTACGAGATAATGGTCAACTTCCGGTTTTTGACCTTGACCGTGACCCAGAAGGTCAAGGTCACCGAGGTACCTCTTATGTAACGTTGTCTAGGCCCAAAGGGTCGAAAATGAGCTCAAAATCGATCTATCTCTACATGTTTTCGAGATAATGGTCAACTTCCGGTTTTTGACCTGGACCGTAACCCAGGTCAAATTCACCGAGGTACCTTTTATGTGACGTTGTTTAGGCGCAAAGGGTCGAAAATGAGCTCAAAATCGATCTATCTCTACATGTTTTCGAGATAATGGTCAACTTCCGGTTTTTGACCTGGACCGTAACCCAGGTCAAATTCACCGAGGTACCTCTTATGTGACGTTGTTTAGGCGCAAAGGGTCGAAAATGAGTTCAAAACCGTTCTATTTCTAACCGTTTTCGAGATAATAGTCAACTTCCGGTTTTTGACCTTGACCGTGACCCAGAAGCTCAAGGTCACCGAAGTACCTCTTATGTAACGTTGTTTGGGCCAAAAGGGTTGAAAATGAGCTCAAAATCGCCCTATCTCTAATCGTTTTCGAGATAATAGTCAACTTCCGGTTTTTGATCTTGACCGTGACCCAGAAGGTCAAGGTCACCGAGGTACCTCTTATGTAACGTTGTTTAGGCCCAAAGGGTCGAAAATGAGCTCAAAATCGATCTATCTCTAAAAGTTTTCGAGATAATAGTCAACTTCCGGTTTTTGACCTTGACCGTAACCCAGGTCAAGGTCACCGAGGTACCTCCTGTGTAACGTTGTGTAGGCCCAAAGGGTCGAAAATGAGCCCAAAATCGCTCTATCTCTAACCGTTTTCGAGATAATAGTCAACTTCCGGTTTTTGACCTGGACCATGGCCCAGAAGGTCAAGGTCACCGAGGTACCTCTTATGTAACGTTGTTTAGGCCCCAAGGGTCGAAAATGAGCTCAAAATCGAAATATCTCTAAACGTTTTCGAGATAATAGTCAACTTCCGGTTTTTGAAGTTGACCGTGACCCAGAAGGTCAAGGTCACCGAGGTACCTCTCATGTGGCGTTGTTTAGGCCCAAAGGGTCGAAAATGAGTTCAAAACCGCTCTATTTCTAACTGTTTTCGAGATAATAGTCAACTTCCGGTTTTTGACCTTGACCGTGACCAAAAAAGGTCAAGGTCACCGAGGTACCTTTTATGTAACGTTGTTTAGGCCCGAAGGGTCGAAAATGAGCTCAAAATCGCTCTATCTCTAACCGTTTTCGAGATGAGTCGGCCTGTCGTTAAGGACGCGTGAAGTCACGTGACCTTTGACCTTGACCCTCAAGGTCAAGGTTAGTGATGAAAGTTTACCCTTTACTGAGTACGTTTTATGCATTAACACTGGGATTTGAGCACCTTTATGGCTACTTTTCGTGATTAATAGGTGTTTCCAAAAATATTTTGACCTCAATTTGACCTTGACCTCTGAGGTTCAAGGTCAAAAAATTTTACGGATTTGACGACAACTCATTACCCTCTATGCTTCTGCCAAATGCCGTCTTTTTACGACAAACCCTGTAGGAGGAGTTTTCTGGAAACCACTTTGAGGTCAGAAAAACTTTGTCCTCAATTTGACCTTGACCTTGAAGGTCAAGGTCAAAAAATTTTGTGGATTTGACGACATCCCGTCACCCTCTATCACTGTGCCACATTTCATCGTCCTACGTCAAATAGCCTAGGAGTTTTCTGGAAACCTCCGTGACGAAAAAAAAAAAACAAAAAGAGAAGTAAAAAAGGAAAAAAAAAAAAAAGGACAAATTTCGAGAAATACTACAAACTTATACCCATTTGCAAACGAAGTTTGCAAGTTTGAATGCAAGTCCAAGGCTGCGCCACTGTGACCTTGAAATTTGGTCAGTGTCAACATAACAAGCATGTCCAAGGACATGACCCAGCCAAGTTACCAAACAAGGAAAGAGAGAAAAATTCTGAAACGAATACTGTTAGGCCAAAAAATGAAGAACTTTGTTTCTGAACGTAACTTTTTCATATTTTTAATACACAAAAACGAGTTTTCCCAGGTGGAAGCTACCCAAAAAGGGATGTTGGAGAGGTTGGGTTTTGACGATTCACGTACTTACCGATATTTACACAATTTTACAAAATTTTCTAAATTCAATCATTTCGGCATTTTTTGTCATTTGCGAAAAAAGCAAGTCCAGGTTGAGAAGCACCAAAGAAACTTTCGATTAAAATTTTATAACTATTTGAAAGAGACTGAGAGAAATGAATGGCTTGACAAAAAATAATGGCCTGGTAAGGGAACCCCTGGGGAACACTTACAATATCGATACGTGTTTGTTCCCATAGAAGCTACATACCAAGTTTCAATTATAATAATAATAATAATAATAATAATAATAATAATAATAATAATAATAATAATAATAATAATAATAATAATAATAATTTAAGTTATCGCGTTAACAAGCTCACACAATAGTCAATCGGTCGATCGTATATATTCCCTGACTGTGGGGAATAATTAAGACTGGAGGTTTTGAAAGTGGAGAATGGCCATGCCGAAGCCGGGGGGGGGGGGGGGGCGGGGGGGGGGCATGGCAACATATATGTGGCGGATGATGCGTTTAATTAGATTCCCGGCGTAAAGCTCCCCCCGGCGAAAAGCCCCCCCGGCGAGAAGCCCCTCCATTTTGTCAACCCCGGCGAAAAGCCCCCCCGGTGAAAAGCCCTTCTGGCGAAAAGCCCCCCCCCCCTCCCCCCAACTTTTTTTCTCCTCAGATAATAGACTCCGGACACAGATTAAGGGGAGTGGGCTCACGGATTAACGGGTGTACCCTCGATTGCATCTGACCTTTCATCCATTTATATCAGGCTTAGCGGCAACATCTTTGAAGGTGTGGTTTCGCGGTTTATGCACGACGACAGGTGTAGGATCAGGGAGGGGGCTCACGCAGTATGATGGTCGCTCTATTTAATCCGGCTTACAATAGCCTATTGTACTGTTCAAACACAATAGACGGTGAAGCCTTTATGGTGTCCACATCAAATAACAGTTTTTACTTTGAGGTTTTTTCTTTCATAACACGTGACTGCTTAACGTTGAAATATGTCTTAATTAAAAAATCTTATAAATAACAATAAAATTATTTAACAGAATTTAAGCATGAAAATAAAAAATATATCCAAGATGGTAGGGGGGGGGGGGGGGCTTTTCGCCAGAGGGGCTTTTCACCGGGGGGGCTTTTCGCCGGGGTTGACAAAATGGAGGGGCTTCTCGCCGGGGGGGCTTTTCGCCGGGGGGGGCTTTACGCCGTTTACCGTTTAATTAACACTTGACAAGCCTTTGGCTTGCAAGAGTTATATGAATTTGTGCGAGCAAAATTCGTCCTTTTTTTTTCTTCTTGACACTTTTTCCGATTTTTTGTGTCTTCTTCTCCTCTGACACTATGGGCCCTACGACCATGAAACTTAGGACTTATGAAGACCTTGGTCTGAACATGTGCATGTCACTTTTTATTTTCGTCTTTGATTTCGTTTTCTTTGTTAAAACGCCATGTGAAAAGAGTGTATTTTTTGCAAGTAAATGCGTAGCATTTAACCCACATCACACACAGTTGCACAGTGAGCTTTGTGCGAGCTCTCACTGCGTAAATAGCTAAAACGGCGTATGCTGGATCAGTCAATAAAACCTTAGGTCAACAGAAACCAAATACTACTCGGCTTATAAGACATATTCAAGCTGTGTTGTTTGCAATATATTATTCAAGAAATAACCCATTGAAGGAAGCATTTTTGCGTTTTAATTTTTGTCAAGTGTTTAACATTTCGCTAGCGAAGTGAGGTTCTAGTTTCACATGAGACGTACTGTAAAAGCCTATTTGCAGTTACGCCTTTTCACACATCACCACCTTTCGCTTATGTCCGTCTGTCTGAAAAATGTGATTATATGCCCCAGCTCTTACAGTTTTCATTACTGCTTGATATATATATATATATATATTGGGGGGGGGGGGGTTGGGATGCGGGGGCGGGGTAATGTTATTATTTTATTTGGGCGCTTCAGTAATTCTCCACAGTTTGGTGAAGCGAAAACTCGTTTGCGGGAAACATGTCTCCTTCTACAAATTCTTGAAATTTGGCATGAGGATAGTTAAGGTCAGCGGGAAATACTTTTTCAAGTTTTTATTTTCGAATATTGGGTGATGCAGCCGACATGGTGACATTACTTTTAGCAAAGTTCTATATTTCTGAGCTTTCTGGTGCGCCCAAGAGTAAATTTCTTTACTCGGTAGCAAAACCCGTCTAGTTCCGTCTTTTTTCTCCTTTTTCACCTCAGCTGGTTTCAAAAAAACTTCATAAAATTTGGCACACAGATAGAGGATGCTGAGACGACGCGAAATCCGTATTATATTGAGGTCAAGATCAAAATGAGGTTACAATTTTTTTTACCTCAAAGTGGTTCCCAGAAAACTCCTCTCAGAAGGTTTGATGTAGAAAGACGACACTTGGTACAGGTGTAGAGGTTAATGATTCGTGAATTCCGCAATTTTTTTACCTTGACCTCTAAGTTAACGGTCAAACTCAGGTCAAAATATTTTTTAAAATCCCTATCTATGCAGAAAATTACTAGAAACAGCGCTCAAATCTTTTTCTGAACACGTGTATGGTTTCCCTCAACAGTAAATTCGCGATATGAATCTCAACATCCAGGGTTAAGGTCAAAGGTCACTTGACATTTGCATCTCGAAAAGAGTTAGAGAAACAGTGACCATTATCTCGATAACGGTGAGACACCTTAGTCAAGATCACGGTCAAAAACGAAAGTTGACCGTTATTTCAAAAACAGTCAGAGATTTTGAGCTTACTTTCGATTCTTTGGGCCTAAAAGACGTTATATAAGCGGTACCTCTGTCAGCTTGACCTTCTCGGTCATGGTCAAGGTCAAAATCCGGAAGTTGACAATCTAATCGAAAATGGTTAGAGGCAGAGCGGTTTAGAGCTTATTTTCTAGGTTTTTGGCCTAAAAGACGTTATATAGAAGTACATCGATGACTTTAACCCTCTGGTCAAGGTAAAGAAATCGGAAGTTGACCATTATCTCGAAAACAGTTAGCAACAGACCCATTTTGAGTTTATTTTCGACTCTTTGCTCCTAAAAGGCATTATATAAGAGGTACCTCGCTCACTTTGACCTCCCCGGTCATAGTCAAGGTTAAAATCTGACCATTATCTCGAAAACGGTTGGGGTATAGCGATTTGTAACTCATTTTCGACCCTTTGGACCTAAGAAACATTATATGAGAAGTACCTAGGTGACATTTTCCTCGGTTAAGGTCAAGGTCGAAACCGAAAGCTGATCATAATCTCGAAAACGGTTGGAGACCCTAACGGCTGTGACCCTAAAAGACGTTATATATGAGGTATTCTGGTGACCTTGCACTCATCGGTCATGGTCAAGGTCAGAGACCGGAAATTCACAATTTTCTCCAAAAGATTAGACACAGAGCTTTTTGATCCTGTTTTCGACCTTTTGGGTCTAAAAGACGTCATATAGGAGGTATCTCAGAGACGTTGACCTCCTCGGTCATGGACAAGGTCAAAATCGGGAAGTTGGCCATTATTTCAAAAACGGTTAGTGGTAGAACGATACTGATGTTATTTTCGACCTTTTGGGCCTAAACGACACAGTGTAAGCGGTACCTCGGTGAATTCGATCTCCTCGGTCATGGTCAAGGTAAAAAACCGGAAGTTGACCACTCTCTCGAAAATGGGTAGATGGAGTGATTTTGACCCGATACTCGATCTTTTCGGCCTAAGGAACTTTATATAAGAGGTACATGACCCTGACCTCCCCAATCGTCCCTCATGGTCAAGATCAGTGCCGGAAGTTGACATTTTTTCGAAAACGGTTAGAAATACAGTGAGAGGTACCTCAATGACCTTAACCTCGTTTATGGTCGTGGAAAAACCTAAGCTGAGTATTATCGAGAAAACGGTTAGTGAAAGCGCGATTATGAGCCTACTCTCACCCCTTCGAGGATGAAACAGGTTACTAAAGAGGTACATCAGTGACTTGACCTCATCATGTAAAACATACATTTTTTCTTGCGGTTTCTGCAAGTAGGTCATTCCACTATCTAGCGGAAGTCGTCTAGTTAGCCACAGACCGGGCCTTTATGCCCTGGGGTCTGTTTATGAATGGGGCTCTGTCCGTCTGTCTGTCCGTCAGTCCGTTACCACTCATTCCTCTTAGATGTGTAAGCCACCTGGTCTGATAGATTACAGGACTCATCCTCATGGTCGTAGCTTAATGCACGCCACTTTTTTTGGCCGTTCGTCAAAAATTGGCGTTTTTTTTTTTTTTTAATTTTTAGCTTGACTGTTAAGTCTATAAAGCTTTTCTTGTGGACACGATATCTCAAATCCAGTTGCACGGATTTCAACCAAAGTTGGTATGTGGCTTGTGTGGAGAAGGGTCGTGACCTGATTACCTTTGAGTGACCTTGGATCAAGGGTCAAGGTCACTGTGAGATTTTGAAATTTTACACATCTGTTGCTTTTGGACACCACATCTCAAGGTCGGCTGGACGGATTTCAACAAAAATTTGTCTGTAACTTGTATGTAAAAGGTGTCACAACCAATGCTATAAGAAGAATGAAGAAAGCTCGACGATGGACTTAGTGTTCGAACGTGTTTTAGACAATACTTAAACCAGGGCTTTACCTCAACTTCAAAATCTTTGCG
Source organism: Protula sp. h YS-2021 (assembly GCA_949752745.1). Lineage (NCBI taxonomy): Eukaryota > Metazoa > Annelida > Polychaeta > Sabellida > Serpulidae > Protula > Protula sp. h YS-2021. Next base: position 74,004,610 of record OX457026.1, read on the forward strand.
TCCCAGGGACGCCACGCTTCCATATTTTTGCGTCCGCCATGATTTTTTTTTTGCGTCCCCCAGTTTGCACCCTGATTTGTTTGTGTTCCCTTATCTGAATAAGCACAAAGGCTGTTTTTTTTTTTGGCGGGGGAGGGGGGGGGGGGGGGGGGGTAAGAGGTGACGCGTACAGTTGCAGTTCACACTATCTTTTATTACTAAACCAAGAAAATTCTAAAAACAATGAATTCTCATCTAACCAGGCCTGCTATTTATATTGTTAAACAGCGTCGGGAAAATCAAATTGTTCTGTGACTGGCCTTTCAGTTTAATGAACATTAAACGGTTCAACCGCTCAGGGTTTAGTCTGTTTCTGTTTTTATTGCGTTTTAAACCAAAAATCTTTTTTCACATGAAACAGACGAAACCTGTTCAACCAGGGCCAGTTTGCACAGCAACGCAAAATCGGAACACTGAACATGGAATCGTTAATGAGCATTTTTGCAAAAGTGCGGTTCGAAATTAGCCGGGGTATTGGGGCCCGAGGCCCCATAATTTCTGGCCGGGTCCCACGATTTTTTTCGGAAAGGCCTATGTTAATCGTCAATATAAACGATTTTCACAGAGGAGGAAATAGGGAAGTGGCAAGAGCTCGGAGTCAAAATATAACAAAAACAATAAAATGACAAACTGAAGACTTTGTATTACCGGTATGTGTATGAATAGTTAAGAGAAATAAATTACATTTATGGGAATATCGTCATTTTTCTAATATATAGCCTATATCTATCCGGGCACCAGGATTTCCGGCCGGGCCCCAAGAAATTTGGTAAAAATGATAAATTTCGAGCCCTGCAAAAGCTTCAAAAGTCAGCGTGTTTTTGTAGGACCGTACAAAGTGCTTAAACTGTAGATAGTTTTTTTTCAGTAACAATGCAAGTGTGAAGACAGATTTTTTATGCGTCCCCTGGGACGCAAGCCCAAAATTTTTTTGCGTCAATTTTTTTTTTGCGACATTGACGCGCAAATCCGCGTCCCGTAAATCCCTGACTTATAAATTTGATTTACGTTGCCGTCCTCACCGAAGTCCCAATAAGGCTGAGCTGTAACAAATCCTTTTATACTATTTACAGTGTCACAGTCCGATCGACATTCATTTTAAACCGACTCATCGCCGTTTCCGGTTGGGGGCTGTGCTCTCGATGATGGCTTGTTTAAACGGGTTTCACGACAAAAATACTTGAGCCCAAGCTGGTTCAAAGCGAACACAGTCTAGACGCAGTTGGATACTACGTTTCTCCTTTCCTAAATAATGCGACAACTTGACACAAATCCTAGTGGCCGATCCGAAGACGGCGTACGCAAAAATGTACAATGTTTTGAACCCATCCCCCAACCATGTACGCCAGATTTGTGATGAATGCTTGATTTATGCCCTCAGACCCTATACAGAGCAATCGCGCTTACAAAAAAAAAAAAATTGTCCCCCCACCTCACAGCCATGTACCACTTCCAGCGCGGACGAACAGGGCAACGTGTGATGAATCTGAGCACCCATCAAAAATTTAGGAAGAGGCGCGATGCTGACATAGCAACAGTGTCGCCTTTAAGCAATGGCTTCATATTAAGTCGCGTTCTTATAATCGCCCTGAGGTTAATGTTAAAAAGAGATCTCCCCAATGAATAAAGAACACCGGGTCTCCCAGAGTGTTGTGTTACCTTTCAGGCCGTTTATCATGTGAAGAGTGAGAGGTCTACCCCGGTGCCGCCGTGTCTGGTACGAAAACCTAACTTATAAAGAGGCTCCTTTTGGGGAATATGTTTCCGAAAAAAGCCCAATGATTTGGTTAAACTTAATGCAACGCCTTAAGAACGCCATTCTGATAGGCCTCCGAACTATATTTAAGCCGCAAGTTCACAAAATATATTCAACGACATGAGCGAAATAAGATGCACCGAAGTCACGGGCCACTATTTAGAAAACCTAGAGCTGGCAAATCACCATTGTGTCCAAAATATACTGTACTGCAAGTGCTCTGAGGCAAAAGCAAGCATTACTTTCAGTCAAAATTTACTGAAATAAATAATTTAACGTCAAAATTTTGCAAATCGCGACTTCTGTAACCTTTAAACGCTAACAGAACTAAATTTTAATCGATCTTACGTAAATTTTTACAAAACGCTTCGTCAAGACGCGGACAGAAGCATTCTCTCGAAGGGGGGGGGGGGGGGTGGATAGAGGTGCAGCGATACACTATTTCGTCCAGAACCACGGGTTTTGTCGTCACTTTCTTTTAATTTGGGCTGTATCGGTAGGTACTGAGAACAGACTACAGAGGAACCGGTTAACTGCATACTTCTGAAAAACTCCAACGCTTTTCACGGGCACACAAAATACACCGGATATTCATGTCATAACTTTTGAAAATTGACTGCGCAATTAACCGGTCTTCAACTGTACTGTTTTGCAGACAGCTTTATTTACATGTCTGTGCAGTTGTTGTCCCTTCTAACAGCAACTTAGTAGCCACTTTTTTTCTCAACTTTTTAGTATTTGTCCTTAGTCTTTGTCCCTTTCAAATTTTAAAAAGCAACCCTTACAATTATCTTAAAATACTTTTGAAACTGCACTTGTGGTCGTCGACAGTTTTCTTACAGGTTTTCCTTTTTAAGACGTGCTAATTTTTAATTTTGAGGATCCAGCCATCGCTTAAAAATGAAACAGTTCTGCGTATTCCGTCAAGCGTACGCAGTTTAGGAGGCATTTTTCCAATATTGTCAATGAAAAACATTTTTTCAAAGCCCTAGCACGAACACTAATAAAATAAAATAAATAAAGCCAAGCATTGGCTAAAATTCGGTGTAAAGCTTATTTAATTTGAAACCAAATACATTTAATGTTATTTTTATTACACGGACCTAAACCAAAAAATCACACATAAAGCAGCTTGCCGTAAATTTGAATGCCGTAAACGCGCATTTTTAAGCAAATGTTACGGCAATTTTTATCCTTGGTCGGAGTTCTGTTTTTTTTTTTAATGAAGAAAAAATCTCATCTGGTATGCAAAATATATGCGGCTACGTCTCTTCAATCATTTCAAGTCAAGTAAGCATGGATGTTGGCCTTGAAAGCTTTCAACTCGCAGTCCCTATACGAAGCCTCACATAACTGAAGATCAGATATCTGTGACCCGAATTTTCGAGACTGCATGGCGCCTCTCAAAAGATTGACAGCTTTTCTGTGTTTTTTTATTCATTTTTTTTTCACTCAAGAATACTATACAAGGAGTTTCGTGATGAAAAGATTGTACGGAAACCACTTTAAAAATAAACAGCTCGGTTTGTACTTTTTATTGTGTGACAAGAGGCTCGGCATGAAGGAAAAGAAAATGTACATTTATTAAATTATATATATATATATATACATATATCTGACAAGCCATTTATTTAAAGAAGGGCTGTTTTTACAGCAATGCAGAATGAAACAGTTGGGTGTCAACACTTTTTAAAAGGGCAGTTGAATGTCGTATGAAATACTCTTTTTGTTTCAAGAGATATCGGAAAATACAGGCACAGTTCCGATATTGAAATGTTGCGTGTTATCAAATTCAATTACCCCAATAAAAAGTTTGAATGCAAAGGACAAAAATAACACAAAATAACTTGCTGAATATATGAAATTCAATTCATTCGGCAGGGTTAAAGAGAAGATTTTATGAACACACAACCACACACTAACAATGTCTCCATTTACAGCCAAAGCACACGAACAGGAAACCTTTTAAGTGGCGAGATTTTATAGCGAATACAGTTTGTTATTTGTATTACAGGTACTTAAGGCAAAACGTATTAAGGATCAAGTGTTGTGACTTTGCTACTCAATTCCGGCTACAAAGTCACCCACAATAAGAAATCGACATAAATAGGCTGAAAAATTATCAGCACTGAGTCAGTGCGCCCCAGCAGAAGTTCTTGGTTTACATCCCCGTCATTCGTCTCGTAACGATAACTACATAATGTTACAATCGGTCTAATTTATACAGCACAAAAGTAAAATTTCATGTTATGGGTTTTCATGTTATCCCAGCACTGCACCCTCAAAAACGAAGGTGATACGAGTTGACAGGGGTACTGGCTGGCAAACGTACGAGTCGTTCTAGGTAATTAACACCCCAATTCGCACACCCTTAAAAGAGCCTACCACCCTTCTGTGTTAAGTTTTTTTGCATGTTCCATGACAGTGACGTGTAGGTGACTAGAATTCTGGGAACTCAGAAAACACGCTCTATTCATATGATGAATAGTTTATTACAATTAGACTGAAGTACAGTTTAGCAGTTGAACATTTTGAAACGTCAATCTAACGGGGCTGATTCCATTGTTAACTAGTTCTAAAGGAAACGCAATTCAAAGACACCTGTTAAAAAAGAAAAATCATCGCGAAGCGATAGACGGTAAAGAAGTGGAGAAGGTTCAAGAATTTGTCTTCTTAGGCAGTGTAGTACCAGACTGCTCAGCGGACGTCAAACGAAGAATCGTGCATGCCTCGTCAACCTTCGGCCGACTGAGAAAGGCCATCTGGAGCAGGCGGGCTATAAGGTAGCGTGCTCAAAACCCGCTTATACAAGGCCCTAATACTACCTATCGCTGTGTATGCATGAGATAGCTGGACTCTCAAGTCGGAATACACGCGCAGAATAGAAGCCTTGGAAATGAGATGTCTGAGGGCAATACTGGGAATATCCCTGAGAGACCGCTACACCAAAGAATATCTTCTTTGGCTACACGAACGAGAGAGTCCGAAAGACACTCCAGATTACTGAAACAATATTAGAGGTAACCAAGAAGAAATGACTCCGTTGGTTCGGCAACGTGCCCTAAGCACTTAACTAATCAACTTTTTGGTAGTTTATTTATTTTTCACTGATCGTAGAAGCTATAAAATAAAGCGCTTTTTAAAACAAAATATGTAAATTTTGAGAACTTTTCACTCGACATTTTAATGTGAACTGTTCCCTCAGCAACACTAACGTTATATTACCTAAGTAAAGTTAAGATTTAAAGCTAATTTTTTTTTAACTTTTAAATTTCAATAGATTTCAATAGAATACCGATATTTTAATAAACAGCCAATAGAAATTCATCTTTTCAATATTTTTATTTTTCTTTCACTAAAAGATAAGAATTTACATTGTTCAACTTATTTCACCCTTTGTTATAAGAAAAGTGAAGTATTATTGATTTCTTTGACATTCAAATTATCGGTAGTCTATTCCGGAATAGCCTGCTAAAAAATATCTGGTGTCTTATTTGTTTCAGAATTTTTATTTTAAATAATACGGTGTTTTTAACTTAACTGTAAGTTCGGTGATGTGAAATTACATGTATATTGATTGTTATTTGAGATATTTATGCATAATTGTAGTTCCTGTACTTTTTAAATATTTAACTAGAACCTCATTTCGCTAGCGAAATGTTAAACACTTGCCAATAATTAAAACGCAAAAATACTTCCTCCAGTGGGTTATTTCTTGAATAATATATTGCAAACAACACAGCTTGAATACGTCTTATAAGCCGAGTAGTGTGTGGTTCTTGTTGGCTTAAGGTTTTATTGACTGATCACGCATACGCCGTGATATCCATTTACGCAGTGAGAGCTCGCACAAAGCTGAGCAACTGTGTTCTGTGATGTACGTTAAATGCTCTGCATTTACTTGCAAAAATATACTCTTTTCACATGGCCTTTTAACAAAGAAAACGAAATCGAAGTCGAAAATAAAAAGTGACATGCACACGTTCAGATCAAGCTCTTCGTAAGTCCCAAGTTTCATGGTACTAGGGTCCATAGTGTCAGAGAAGAAAAAAGACACAAAAAATCGGAAAAAGTATCAAGAAGAAAAAAAAAGGACGAATTTTGCTCGCACAAATTCATATAACTCTTGCAAGCCAAAGGCTTGTCAAGTGTTAACTAGAAGCTCATTCCGCTAGCGAAATGTTAAACACTTGACAAAAATTAAAACGCAAAAATACTTCCTTCAGTGGGTTATTTCTTGAATAATATATTGCAAACAACACAGCTTAAATACGTCTTATAAGCCGAGTAGTGTTTGGTTGTTGTTGACTTAAAGTTTAATTGACTGATCAGGCATACGCCGTGTTATCTATTTGCGCAGTGAGAGCTCGCACAAAGTGACATGCACATGTTCAGATCAAGCTCTTCATAAGTCCCAAGTTTCATGGTCCTAGGGCTCATAGTGTCAGAGAAGAAGAAGACAGAAAAAATCGGAAAAACTGTCAAGAAGAAGAAAAAAAAAACGAATTCTGCTAACACAAATTCATATAACCCTTGCAAAGCCAAAGGCTTGTCAAGTGTTAAAAAAAGGACGAACGGCTGCTCGCACAAATTCATATAACCCTTGCAAGCCAAAGGCTTGTCAAGTGTTAATGAGAATTCAGGGACATTTGTTGTTAAAAAATGAACACATTGTTAAATAAGCAAAACAAATTTATGATTGATAAAATCATTATTAGGTCTCCTCCTTTGGGGAGACCTGTTTGAGGTGCTTCATCACCGAATAAACATTAAAGGAGTGATGTGCTTTATGTAAAAAAAAAAAAAGTTTCTAATTCATCAATTTAACTTTTATAAACTGGTGTTTTTGTTTCAAATCACATGGCTAAATAGCATTACTGGCTCTTATACGATAAATATTTAGCTAAATACAAATCTTTATCATTTCGGCAAAATTTTAACAATTTTGGCAAAATCGTACCGAAAAAAAAACCCGAACCGCACCGAACCGTGGGCATGGCGTACCATCATACCCCTAGGGGTTACCATATCGAGGTACATGGATGACTACTGCTGAGTGTTCTTTGGCGATAGCTAATGAGTATTATGCTGAAAATATTAATATGTTCAAAGACATCGTGAGACTAACTATGGCTGAATCTCGGAGAACCCTCCCCCCCCCAAACCGGAAACAAACGCCCCCGGTGAAATTCCCACAATTTATGCAGCTGCGGAGAAAAGTTCCCCCAGATTTTTTCATACACGGCGAAAATCCCCCTGTATAATAACCTCTATTAACTGAAGTGTTGACAGAGCGACGGATTAATAACAGCTTCAGCATTTATTTGAAATCAGAGCTATGTAGGTCAGAAAACAGCATAGTGTTTTCAATAATTGCAGTTGCGATTGGCAATGACTGGAGTTGTTGATCAACAAAACCTCATCAAACTCCTGAGTATATCCCAGGAGCAAAATCTCCGAAGTGCGCTGAAAGAAATCACAGAGGGTGGAAAATTGAGTAAATTTTTACAAAGGTACCTCAAACAAAATTTTAATATTTTATTGCATTTAATACGCATACTGAATATTCGTTAAAGATGTGAAGTTTTATGTGGTGGGGATATCAAAAAGGGCATGGTAAACGTCTACGGGGGTAGGGGTGGGGGTCTCCATAGTTGGCAAAATAGGGGGCGTTGTTGTTCAACAGCCAACCTCTTCGGCGGTTCGGTCTTTTGTGTATAACACCTTTTTACTCCACAGACCCACTGAGACGGAGGAACTACTTTTTATAGATGTTCATTAACTAACTCTAGGGCGGTTCGGTCTGCTGTGTACGATGCCTTTTTACTCGGCAGACCCAATGGGGATTGGGGATCGAAAATAATACTCATAACAGAGGGAACTACTTTTTAAAACGAGGAGTTCGTCTATCCTCCGTGGACGGTATGGTGTGTATAAAGCTGTTGCGTGTTGACTACGCAAAATGTAAAAGTGGAAGGATAGGTAGACGCAGTGTCTAACATTTAAACGAACATCAATTCATTAACCAGTAGGCACGTGGGACTGTCGTAGTATGTTAAGTCCAGTGGCGATTTTCAAAAGTCCGCCATTTTGTCAATTTTTTCCCGATCCGGAAAATTCTTGGCCACTGCACTGCGGAAGGGTCCAGAGAAGCCGTGCACAAAATTTGAAAGCAATCCATCTATCAATGCTGCCTGTAGGCGCGTGAGACTGAAGCGTGACAGACGGACAGAACGATCGACACACCGAAAAGTTCAAAACTATATCCCTCCGTCCCACGGGGGGATAATATACATCCGCTTTGTGTTTAGACATAACAGACAGATCTCATTAGAGGTCAGCTGTTTTATAACAACTACATAGGGGATTTCTCAGGCTGGGGGGGGGGGGGGGGGGGTTCCTCCGCACACCACTGTGGCTGCATAAAAATACGTACGGATATAAGTGCCCCAACAAAGTTATCTGAGCAAACTAGTGGGTTTAAACCCCTGCCTTTTCAAATGAGTCTCAATACAATAGCCGTGTGCATTATGAAATGCGCTTGCTTTAAGATAAAAGTTAGAATCCTTGGACATCTTACTTAAAATGGTTCTACGTGTACTGAATGATGCAAAGCAAATAAACTCGATACAAGAACCATCGAATTTAAATGCCACCACTGATTCTCCTTTTCTGACAAAAATAAGTATCTTTCAACTGATTGAACAATTTGTATTTAACAATGCACTTCAAAACCGTATACACGAAAGAAACTTCCTTAAGAAAACGAAATACTGAACGTATTCACATAAAATCAAATACGCCTTTTCTGTCACGGGCGTCCTTTATGTTTGAGCCGCTCTCTCTGAAAAGTTCTGAAAATCACCGGATGAAAAATTTCGCATGGAAAATGTTAGAAAACCAGTTTTTTAATGACGATTTCTATGATACTGCACGGCTTCCTTACCGATCACAAGTGTTTACTGAAACAGCTGCATGTAAATTTTACTTTGTTAATGCAATGTCTAAGGTTTCTTTCATAATGATCGAGTTTTATCACGAACTTACACCATAAATATTTTCATGGTTAATTGTTTTTCTTTCTAGTTCAGCCAAATATAAAGACAGGGTAACTTTCTACACTGTTCACTGAAATTAACAACTTTAGGAAAGATACAATATCACACCATCCTCGCGGCTGAACGATTCAAAACAGCTGAAAGTGCAGCCTCAAAAATTTTAATTTCATTTATCAATTCGCTCTTTAAATGTTTGCATTTAACACCCGAAAAACATGTGTTTGTTATAGCTGACAAGTAAGATAAAGCTTGTGTTTTTAAAAGGGGAATTGGTTTCACCTTCTCTCTATTATTCAAACAGCCTGAATAATTGGCCGCATGATTTTAGAAGCATGTAAGAATACTCTTATGTGTATTTTCCAAAAACAAAACAGGACAGTTTGGGCTGTATATTTATTATTTCAAACACAAAGACGCAAGATAATATTCGTTAGCTTCCACTTACGACATCCTCTCCCTCTAGTATCAGCGCGCACTTTTCGTGATTGGCAGGACAAGACTGACCCACTAACAAACCACCCTGACCCTTAGCAAGGCACTGCTGTTTGCACATTCAACCAAAGATTTGATATCCACAGAGAACGTGCAGGCTGCGAAACGGACTGCTGTTCGGTTGCGAAGAAACACCCACAGGTTTCACGGAAAGCCCTACCAAAAGCAAGGAATGCACAAGAACACTGTGCGTGGGAGGTAATCTCACTCTTGATATACATGAAAACTTAACGCTTAAGGGTAAAAGTACTTTATTCTTTGTTCTCAAACGCTCTGAAACTTGTACATTATGTCCGTCAGTCCAGTTAAATTTCTTATTGAAGGTATATCTGAACGAAAAATTGCTCAAGCGTAGTTTTCCAGATGGCATTGTTTTCACACATACATTTTATAACAAGAATATACAGAACATATTCAACTTTTATGAACTACATTTTTACCAGTGCACCAGACCAAAGACGTTAAAAAGTGTAAAATGGCACAAAAATTCAACCAGTTTTTAGACACGACTAAAAATAAACTTTGACATTCTCACAATTTAATGGTTTCTTCCCGCGAAGAATTTCTTCTCATTTTCCATACATCTATGTCGATAGCTTTATTGGCATAATGAGGGAAAGATACATCACCGATCTACCCAGTCGGATATTAGAATTTAACTCAGTTGTGAGAATCATAGTTTTGTTACTGCTTCAGTTCCTTTTCAGTATCTAATCGCCGAATAGGTGCGCATTTACAGTCACCAATGTGTAAATTTAAGAACACGGATAAAGTGAAAGGTTAAACTTGAACACTTGACATGTGAGAAGAGTATGGTGTGAATATTGCATACCTTGGGAAAGTAAAAATCCAAATATAGTCGCACTTCAAGTTACTCGAGTGCAGATCGGTAATGCGATAAAATGACTGCTATCTGTAGATATATGTGTGTATATATTAAGTGCTCTTTTCACCGGGTCAACAAGCTTCTGTTGTGTCCCTGTCAGGCAATATCATATTTGCGTTTGCGCATATTGCAATACGTTCAATGCACAGGTTAAAGGTGACATGTTTTTAATCTTTGGAGACCCGAGTTAACATCGTTATCAGTTTAAAAGACTATCTAATAACTTGTGCAACATTTCAAAAGACCGCCTCATTCTTCCACAAAATGATTTTATTCCCGAAAGCAGGCGAAGTGTAACTCATGCAGTAAGACAATTGGAAAGGCATGGCGGTCAGTGTATTCAGAATAATTTCCACAAATTGTATTCAGAATAATTTCCACAAATTCGACAAGAATTTACTTCTAAAACTAGACCGAAATTCGCACAGCGACTTAGACCCCACTTGGAATGATAACTTAAAACGGGACGTAGATGATATTGCTGTTTGTTAACAATTTTCACATGTCTGAATGTAGAAGATCCCCCTAAATACTACCAACTATACCGGTCAGGTCAAGGTCAAAAATTTTTATCAGGTGCACCACTTCAGATGACCCTCCAAGTAAAAACAAAAAATAAAAAAATAAATAAATAAATAAATAAAAAAGGGAGGAAAAAAATAGGTGAAGAATTCGAGGCAATCCATCCCCATTTGGTATTTTCAATACCAAGTGGGAACAAGACCAGTTTCACTGAAGAGAGTGAAATGGCATTGGGGTAAAACAGTTAAAAATAAAATAACGATACCCACTTTGAAAGTGATAGCCATAGCACTACTAAGTATTATAACTCGCAACTCAGTGACAATGCTCACCCGTGTAAAAAAATGACAAGTAAATTGTGCGTTCTTTAATCGCATACGAAAGTTTGTTAGTTGCATACACCCAAACGTCATAGCTATAACCAAAGTGGCGCTTACAGAGGCTCTGTGATGAAATCGTTTTGCTCTGCGTAACGAACGTTGTCAAGCAACGTACAGGTGGCGTCACAGTACAAGGGAGTATCTGATGGTAACAGAAGTTTATTTCTGCTGTGTTTGGCTAGCAACGGCAAGATTATGTGTGCTGTGTTATAATAGCGATAGATCATGGTGCTGGTGTGCTTTGTATCGAATTCGGACACTTGCGGAAGGTCAATAAACATCGCTGGGTGGTTCGTTCACAGTCCTTCCACGCATATCCGAGTCCAGTACAAAGCACCCAGTTATCTTATATTTTAAACAAATCAAATACATAAGCCATCAGTGAAACTGATTAATGTCCCCCGCCACAAAAACGCTCGATGGACAGGAAATTTCAGAATGAATAAGTCCCCCGTAGGCGTGCAATTCAACGATTTTAAAAGTTTAAAGGAACAAAAAATCTCGCGATAAAACAATCTAAGAAATGTTTGATTTGTTTAACTAAATTCATGTAGGCTTGAGTGTGTTACCAAACTCATTCCAGTAGGTAAGGGTTGTGAAAATTTCTTAAGTTCAGCTGAGTCAATGTCCTTGGGCCGAAAGGGCTCATTTACAATACCAAACCTTGTTGGTTCCAATACTACTTATAGTTAAGATATCTTGTCAATCGATGCAGAAATGTAGGCTTGAGTGTGTTAACAAACTCATACCAGTATGTAAGGGTTGTGAAAATTTCTGAAGTTCAGCTGGCCAATGTCCTTGGGCCGACAGGGCTCATTTACAATACCGACCTTTGTTGGTTCCAATACTTCCTTTATGTAAAAGAAGAAGAAAACAATCGATCCAGAAATGTAGGCTTGGGTGTGTTAACAAACCCATTCAACTGAGTAAGGGTTAACAAACTCATACCAGTATGTAAGGGTTGTGAAAATTTGTGAAGTTCAGCTGGGCCAATGTCCTTGGGCTCACATGGCTCATTTACAATAGGGATCCTTGTTCATTACAGTACTACCCATATATAGAATATCTTAACAATCGGTCGAAAAATATAGGCTTGAGTGTGTTAACAAAGAAGGTGTCAACAGACGGACAGACGGGGGGAAAGACAGACCCGAAAACTATAGTCCCCCGGAGGGGGACTAAAAATGTGCAAAGTTGAGGGGGTGGAGGCTTTCCGTGACCAACAATACATCAAAAACAACACTGACAACAGTACATCGAAAAAAAAAACCTACTATATATTCTTCAATTTTTAACCCAAACGAAATTTCAACAATATAATTTGGCCTGGTATACTTTTTTCAGACAATTAATCGTTTTATTCCAATTTACCGCACATCCCCAAGTTCTGGTGGACGTCCATTCTGGATCTTTGACTGCCGAAACTGTTTTTTTTTTTTTTTCGTGCCACTTCTTAAATGTTTCAAAACAGATTTCAGACATTCCACCCCATTGTCTAATAAGCAAAATTTGTGACGTGACCATTTTACCATAATCTAAGCGTGGGCCCATGCCCATCGCGGCGGACATGGATTTTGAACCATTCTTATGCACGCGAGGTCTTTTTAAGAATACAGGGAGCACACCATAATTGGCGCATATCAGAAATACACCATACAAGAGTGCACATTTTAATTTCGAGATACTATTTAAAATGCACACATATGTAATTGCTTAGTCAAGAATTAAGCAACCACACATATCATTATGTCCTCGAACCTCCTGCAATTCCCAAACACACCATTTTTTTCTAACTGGGACCCTGTGATCCCATTAAAGAACCTATAACAGATTAGTTTTTGCCGCAAAAGGTAGAAAAACAACAATTAAATTATTTAAAGAAATAAAGGATTCAGACACAACTGTTTAAAAGAGTACGATGTATCTGCTCGATTTGAGAGGCCAAAAAAAAAAAAACAAACAAACAAACAAACAACAACAAAAAAAAAAAAAAAAAAGAAAAAAAAAAACAAACAAAAAACGGAAGACAGCGCGTTCTTCTGAGAATCAATACGTTCTTTGCAACAATGGCTTCGGAATATAATATCGAATTCCTTTGTTGATCATTCAATGCATCAGTGATCGCCCGGGCTATCATTGAAACAGAACAGCAACATCCCTTTAAGGGATATTGCGAGATTAACAAGAGTCCTGACCAACTTCTCAACTAAAGTTTATTATGGAAATGGTAAGATTGCTTATGATTCCCCGGAGTAAGTCTTTTATGGACAACATATTTTCATATTCAGGACAACACCGATCACCGGCCGGAAAGATAAGACGTCTTGCCCTGACGTTTATGCCCGCGAAAGATGCTCTCTACATAATTTCCATCAAGATACATATCTATTTCTTCTCATTCTATTGAGGGAAATTTCCTTCCTGATTAATTATAAAAAACAACGATAAAATGGGGGATAGCATTCCCTCTTTGATTTAAAGATTCAAAGCTTTCTACTTTCTGTCTTAAGACGTCCAGAAAAGATGAAATTGTTTCGGGATTTGTTGAGGTAGAATACTTGATACAATCAAAGTATACATGACCAGAGTTCAACTGTTACCCAATACAAACTCCATATCCTTTCACACCAGTGGGGTCATCTGCATACATAACATATTTAGAGGAGAAGTAGTAAATGCCACAAGAAGTAAAGGCTAAATGGCGGCGATTTTTCAAATACTTTTCGAGTGAGCCTGCATTCCGGGCTCCGTGAACGACATGTCAGAAGCTCAGATGTCGACAATCGCAATAATTTCATCGAAATCAGCAGTAGTTCGATAAATATCATTGAGTCATCAATTTGAAGGAAAGCGTTTACTAGAGGAAAATAACACCAACTCCGTAGTTCAGTGAAAATGCTTGATGGTCTTCTCACTCACTCAGTTTTGTATCACATCGATGGGAGTAAAGGCTTAATGATCTGGAAACATTATCTTAATTCAACACAATTGCAAGGTACACACTTTCTGATAGAGGCAAAATAGCACATGTTTGTAGAGCCGTGTTGGTAATATGAAATAATGAAGAAATCCCAATGAAAGTACGAACCAATGCCTGCTGAACTATTTGTACAAATTGCACTGTCATTAACAGTGCTACGAGCAGTTAGTTCAAATTACAGGCACGAACAATACATGATGTGTCTCGTGCAAGTATTTCTAATTCTCGCCCGATTCTTGTTCCCCCTTTCCAGGTCTCCCCCCTCTCACTTTATCCTTCCTTCCCTTCCTCCCTCTCTTCCGGGCACATACACCGTCTACATAAGCAACCAGCATCATGAAAGAAGCCAAATATTTCAAACATTTATCTCAAATAGTCTGTGGCGAATAAATTGTGTAGTTTGGTAAGGGTTTAGAAACCCCCCCAACACGGGACAAGGGTCAAAGACTTCACCTCCACCCCCACAACCTCAAACATATTTGCAGGACCAGATCTAAATCAATCAATTCTGCAATAAGCATTCATTGTTGCATTCTCCATACGCAGAGCACATCATTTAATTTCCGTGCTTAACCAGGAATAAAGTCCATCAATGATAATACAATTGAAGAAGGCCAAGTTTGTTCAGACCAGGTGTTTTAGCGGAAATCATTCCCACGGCAGTCGAATGACAAAATCGTTAAGCGGAGTTACTATTGTCTCCATTAGCACCGTTTACTTCACAATTCTTTTATCGTGTACCTACAAATTTGCCATGCATATTCCTCAGCTACAAATCAAAACAATGCACCTTAGTACAGTGTTCTCGTTGCGCCCAACTGGAAACCTCTACTCCTGATAGGTCCGTCCGTCATGTTTTCACACTTTTCATTCCATCGACCCACTGGGGATTCCATGAAGGTAGTACGAGCATTGAAAGACAAGAACAAATTTTTTGATAAATCCGCATTTTTGGTTATACACCGCAGACGGATCTTTCCAGAGATCAGCTATAATGTAACAACCAGCGAACGGGCTTTACGACGGCCCCCGGCCGACGTTGTTTTTTTTCCCTACCAAATGTCGCACAAATTAGGTTGGACTTAGCACTGTACCAGTTGTTACGGCTTGATCGCAGAGAGCTGTACTTGATGCAACAGGCAGTATCAATCAGCACTTTTCAGGCTGGATGGAACAAAATTATTTTTCTTTGAATTTCTATTATTTTTTTCCTGTTAATGCAGAGGTTATGATGTCACACTGACTGACATCACAATATTAGATCAGTTTTTACCAAAAATGTGAAAAAATTTCGAACACATTATTTAGCAAAAATTTGTTCTAACGATTTTCAAATGCTGTCGAAATAGGGGTACCACCACGGAAAACTCCGAGTACAGAGTATTACACATAAAATAAACTGGTAACCCGTAAGTAAAACAGTCAATTCTCAAGAAAAATAAGCGACAGAAGGAAAAAGAAGAAAGACACAACTTTTCAAAGAGATTCTGGGGCTTTAACTGTGCCAAAGTCAAGGTTACGAACTCCCTGTACTGAAGGAGAAAGAAAGCACCTGTGACCAAATACTCGTTTGGCGTAACACCTGATGTCACTCTCAACAACGCCAGACGTTACAGCAAACATCTGGCCCAGTCCCACTGACCTACAAAACGAAACACCACAGGCGTGCTTGTTTTTATCAACTTTCACGATACAGATATACTTTTTGCTGCCGATTATTTCTGTGGTATCTAATCAGAATGGAAAATTCGGAACATGTTAGTCGGCATGCCCGCCTACCCGTGAAATGCTAGCAGGTCATTCTGCATTCAGGCGGGCGTAAGTAAAGTTCATGTGGGCGGGCACATGATTTTCTCTGGCGGTCGCCCAACAATGATGGCGAATTATCTGGCCTGTCAACTGATACACCCTGGCTATTTATGACGCCCAACTCTCCAAGATCACCTCCTATCGATACTGAGCTGCAAAAGAAACAATGATGATATTGAACTACGAACTTTCATACGAAGTTACGTAATTCGCTGTCGTCTTCTATGACGTAATAAGTCCTCCAAAAGAAAGACCTTGGGGGGAGTTGCAATGGTGATTTACCACAATCAGCCCTCTTTTACTTAGTTCAATACACAAGGCATGGGTTATAACTGGCGCGGGGCTTATTTTCGCGGCACCTTGATTTCTTGCCACTTCACCACCTGAGCCCATGTTCAGCCGTGACCCGGCTTTTCTCCCTTCCTATTGCACACTGCAAACCAAAACAGTCTTTAGCTTGGAAACCAACCGCACGGCTTTTATCAAGAATAACAGCAACAAATTCATCGAGAAAGCGGGACAGAAGCTGAGGCAGAGGTATTTTAATTCGTAGCAACGCAAACACTTAGGAAAAACTACGGACATATTAAATCTTACAAACTAGAACCCCCCCCCCCAAAAAAAAAAAAAAAAACAAAAAAAAAAAAACAAAAAAAAAAAAAACAAACAAACAAACAAACAAACAAACAAAACAAAACAAAACAAAAAAACGGGAAAAAGTATTTCAAGAGTAAATGCCCTTGCCGAGGACGGAAACAACAGCATTTCCACTCGGCCTGTTTCCACGAAACATTGGACATGGCAGAAGCAGAACAGGACCGGCTGCGGCGTACGCTCTGCTGACACGGCAAAAGCACATCGAGGCCATTATCTGACTCGCTACGAGGTGAACGCGAGCAAGAAAGCTATCCACTCAATACTTGGGCATAATAATACAACCGCACGAGCGGGAGGACTGATCCGAAAACCCTCCTGCAGCCTGTTACACCAGCAGCTCGTCCCTGAAAGGCTAGTGCGAAGTGTGCAATGCTGGTAGGGCGGGTTTTGGATCAGTTCGAAAGCGAGTGTGATTTGTGGTACAAATATATTCTCTTATAAATTAATATATTTTTGCACTCTTCTGCGATTTTTTTCCGTTGCACAGTTACGGCTGCACGGACCTTGCGTTTAACCAATCAAAGTCCTGCGTTTTTATTTGTACGCGTACTGGCAATCATGAAATATAAAGTGAACAAAACTATATACAGCACAACGAACAAAATATATCCGGTTGTCAACCCTTCCACGAGACCCGTCTTAAAACTGAATTTCTAACAGAAGACAAAATCACTTGATGGCTACATCGGAGAGCAAATCATATTTAAGAACCTATTCTCCAAGCAAAATATTGAACACCTGGCCAAAAAATAATGAAAAAAAAAAAAATTCTCCCTTCGAGTAGAATTTTAGAAACTTTTCAGCATGAATTTGGTTTGTTTCTTTTCCATTTTTTTAATTACGAGACATTTCTAAGCAACTTTTTTCCAGTTCGAAACCTTTAAAAAAATGCTACTTAATCTATGAAACGACATCCCCTTCCCGATCCTCATAAAAAATTGTGCGTAACTGAAGCTAGAAATTTATACCTGAGGAGGGGGACGGCACTTGGCATCAACATGCGTGTCCACAAAGAAAAAACGGCGGAGAAAGGAGGTCAGACGCCGCCCGCGCGTAGTATCAATTTCTTTAAAGTGGGGGGGTGGGGGGTGGGGGTGGGAGGCTGATTTTTTCCGTGGTCCGCGTAATCCACAAAAAGAGACGTTTTTTTCAGAACTGTACTCCGCGTTTGGTAAAAAAAGAGCGGAACAAAAATTTCTAGCTTAGCACTCCGCGTTTAGGGGCGGTTTTAAAAATTCATGGTAATCATTTGGTACCTGAGTGGCCCCCAATGCGAGTTTATCTGAACAATGAGTCTATTTAAAATGACCAGGTAAGATTTTGCACCCACAGGTCGTTTTAACAAAACCAACACTAAACACCTCACTATGCTTAGCGTATACAGCGGGACACGGCTGTGCAACCTACGGGTTGCTTTTTGTGATTTTGCTTCATGAAAATGAAAACAAAGACAAAACAAAAACTTAGGTGCCTAACTTCAGATCAAATAATACAAATCTGGAGGTCGCAGGGTCAGTATGGCCACAGGAATAGTACAGAAAAAATGACGAACCAGTAAAGAAAAAAAGTCCGAAGCATTGGCCTCATACAGCTTCAATATACTCTGCGCAAGTCTTCGACTTTCTAGTGTTAATAATTTCAATTCCTTTAAAACGGGACATCGTTGCACTACACTTTTCATCTTAATGATTAAGACACAAGACACAGACTCCAGTCTTTGTTCACAAGTAACACCCATAACATGGATATATAAACTGCGTAAAATCAAACTGCATTAAAAGGAACTTTCTGTTACATCAGAGGAATTATTTTTTCAGGCAACTGTTTTCGAAGCGTGACTGACACAGCCCATTTTGCTTCATTTCCAAAATGAAAAGGCGAATGATCGACATCAGTAAATGTTTCAACTTACTTTCTCGCTTTGAAGCAACGATACTTTGCGAAGGAAACGTTGATGATAGGAAGTACATCCACAATAAAAAATATAGTACAGTAGAGCACTATTACAACGACACCCGGCTGACCGATCCAATCCCTTTATATCCCAGCTGTATTTAAAACACAGCTTTCCACAGTGAGTGTAATACACAGGGATGCTTGAAAAACCCTCGGTATGCCTGTGTAATATTACTGAATATCTGGCTTGAATTGTAATGTTCCCTTGAAATATCTGTATACAAGTTAAACCCAAGCAGCTCCACTTTAAACTGTGGCCGAGTAAGAAATCAGCTGTTCGACGAGAAAGTGCCTTGAAATCAGCTGATTTAGGACCGGGGGTGCACATCTGTGTGTATGCAGGTAAACAAACAGCGGATGGTGAGCACATGTGCGTTTGATCAGTGAAAACTGGGTCAGTGACAGTCTGCTACTCATCACAACACACACACACACAGATGCGTCTGTAGTACGAGTGTAGGAGGCAGGGGCAGATGGGAGAAAAAAAAAAACAGGAAAAAAAGTTGATGTGTTCCACCTGTGCTCGGTGAGAAGTTTTCTCTCAGAGCCGCTAGGTGTCTAATCTAATGTTACGTAAGCCCGCAAAGCAAAACTAATAACATCGTATTATTTTAAATAAGAATTTTGAAGCAAATAAGAAACCAGATATGTTTTGATGGACTATTCCAGGATAGACTAACGATAAACAAATGTCACCGAAATCGAAACTTTTTGACGAGTTATGGTTGTACATAAAATAAACAATTTATTTTCTTGCTTATAAACAGATAAAAACATGAAAAAAAACTAAAAAAAAAAAAAAAAATTAAAAAATTTAAAATTTCCAATAGTTCTCCAATATTTTGCTTAACTACCGACATCTTAATAAACAGCCAAATTTAAATTCAATTTTCAATTTCCTCAAATAAGATAACAAGATAAAATAACAAGATAAGAAATTACATTGTTCAACTAAAACAAAGTTTCTTTTTATTTATACAGCATTTGAATTATCGGTAGTCTATTCCGGAACAGCACACCAAAAATAATAACTTATTTGCTTCAGAATTCTTGCAACACACTATAACATCGTATTATTTAAAATAATGATTCTGAAGCAAATAAGAAACCAGGTATTTTTTAGCATGCTATTCCGGAATAGACTACCGATAATTCAAATGTCACAGAAATCAATAATGCTTCTTTTTTCTTATACCAAATAGTGAAAATAAGTTGAACAATGTAAATTCTTATCTTTTGGCGGAAGGAAAGCAAAAACATTGAAAAACTGAATTTACATTTGGCTAGTTATTGAAATGTCGGCAGTTCAGTATTGAATAATCTATTGAAATTTAAATCTTTTAAAAATTTATTTATATTTTCAATTTTTCATATTTTCTATTTCTAAGGCAAGAAAATAAGTTGTTTATATAGTCTGCAACATAAAATGATAAAGTAATTCGATTTCTATAACAATCGATTTATCGGTAGCCTATTCTGGAATAGCCTACCAGAAAATATCTGGTTTCCTATTTGCTTCAGAATTTTTATTTTAAATAATACAGTGTTCTATATTTAAAATAAAAATATATCATGCAAATAACAAAGTAGATATTTTCGTACTGGGTGAAATAAGGCGCTTCGACTCTATTCCGGAATGAAATACTGGCCGTATATATATATATATATATATATATATATATATATATATATATATATATATATATATATCGTCTAGGACGAAAAATATATTTAAATTCTTATTTGCTTGAGACATTCTTATTTTAAATAATACGGTGTTTTATGATAAATAATACGATGTTTAATATAAGGGCTCTTGATGGTTATCTCTTTTTCATGTCAAGCGATTTGAAGTTTAATGCGGGTATTCCTGCCGCAAATGAGAACCGTCAATGCAGTCACAAGAACCCGCAAGGAGTTCTCAAAAATACATGTAAAAATGCCGCACACCATTCAGTGTACGAAGTGAAAGACAAAAGGCACCGTTTCAAAATATACTGTACTACAGAAGTGAAAAGTGGCTACAAGCTAACGCATACACTGCTCGATTTAAGGGAATTTCGCTAAAAATCTCTCAAGGACCATGTGTATGATATCAAACTAGCGAACTGTTCCGCGTCTGAAATCTCTGCACTTGATTAATTAGCCAACTGACGAATTACCTCGAAAATTAGCTTTTGAACGAATTATTGCTTGGCCAAAACAATAAATATTCAGCAAGGCATCATTAGTCATTGACAACCTAAGTGACAAACATACAAGTACTGTTTATGTTACTATGGAAACAAGTTGCCCGCTGCTGGGGTAACAAAGTTTCAGCAGCAACAACTTACAGCTTTACCAATTCCTAATTAATTTGATTTCAAATTAAGTATTGGTCCAGATAGTGCATGCCAACTTTCGACTGAAATACATGGCCAAACGATACAACCGAAACAGCGCAGAGAAAACAAGTCCGCCATTATTCATGTTTAACTGAATTCTTCTGCACCAGTTACAATGAAACAATAACACTAGCTTCAGAAGGTACCAGCCATTTTTATTATCTTATTTTCTTGGTCAACACATTTAAAAACTAAAAGAGCCCTTAAGTTTTACGATTTTTGAAGGACATCTAGCGCCTGCTCTCCGTTGTAATTCATACCCTTTACTGAGTCATCCCCCCTCCCCTCCTCCAATCCTCCCCGCGGACCCAATCTTTGGGCTTTGGCACAGCAATTTCATGAAATTAGCACATGAGAAAAATGCTCAAGTTGTCTGATTAGTGGTTAGGTCCGCCGACACGAGCTTATTAGACCTCTCCTCTTTCTTGTCACCTATTCAGCGGCTCTGCCTTGAATTTTAACCAGCTCTTAAGACTTCAGAGAAATGAAAATCACATTGGGATATTAGTGGCGTTCTCCGCCCAACGAAATGAAGAGCAGTCATTTCTTGACAGCCCTTGTTAAGCGGCTAGTCTTTTTCTTGCCTTGTCACTCTCAGGAAATTACAGTGCGTCGTAGATTAATAACTATCGATTAACTAAGATTTAATGCAGTCATCGCCACTTTTTAAAGCATGCCCATCACGTAAAATAAACATACCGCTTTAAAAAAAACAGTAAATAATCTTTGAATCGTAAAAACGTAAATATCTAAATCAACGAATTCCATGAAATTCGTGTGAAATAATTGAATAATTAAAAGAAAAAAGACATAACTACACAGCAATCACTTATTACAAGATAGAACCAATAAATACAAGTTATACAGTTACATGGTGAATAATTGAAGAACCAAGTTCTCAAACGGCGTTATGAACGCGCTTTGCCGGTATGTGATTATCCAATGAACTGAAGGATTAAAAAAATAAAGGGACTAAAAAAAACATGTGATCAAACACCAGCAATTAACTGATGAACGCCGAAATAAACTGTTCGACTACCGCCTCACAAGATTGAATCATATTTATTCTCCGTCCTGAACTCAATAGAACTGTGTCTGCAACTATGTAAAACCCATCTGGGGATTTATGCCATCTTTCTGCATTACATAAGGCCGACTGCACCAAGCTAATAGCTAGCTCTGTTTTAATAGGAATTTGTTGGGCTTGACACTTGCCCTGCATTCCCAAATGGCGAGTGGAAATGGGCATTAGCAAGGCCCACAGTCCCTCGAGCACCACAGTGTCAACTGCCTGCTAATATTTAATATTGCTCAAATATCATTTCCACGTCTCCAAGCACTTGCTTAATTTCCGATAAATGTGACAAAATGCGCCAGGAATCGCTAAAATGAACTAATCAATACAGAGAGAATTGGATGCGATGCACTGTCTAAATTGTTGCTTTTGCTCTGTGGCGATTGGCTGCCAAGCTGAGCAAATAGAAAACCGAGATGTCTTTAAGAGAAATCCAAAATCTAAAAAATCTGTATCCAAATTATTTCTTTAAATAGGCATTTCAGAATCATTGGAAGGCTCAAGGTAGGAACGGGATGAAGACCTGACACAAAAGAATACTTACATAAGTACTTAACTGCTAATTGTTAAAAATTAAGCTGCCAACAAGTACGAACTGCACGTAAAGTTCACGCATAATGTAACACTGCACCATAGCTCTTTTGCTTTGTTTAAAACACACAGTATACTGACATTCGCGATACTTTACAGTATTCTGCTCGAACTACTCACGTCCAAATCAAATCTTGTAATGAGAATCTTCTGCGTCGTATTCGAGTTGGCTGCATTTTAAACTTCCCAAAAGAAGCTTTGCAATTCAAAGATGCAGAAACTATCGAATTCTGTTTATGGAAAGCAGTCTCCTCAAAATTTCCAGCTGAACAAAATGAGTTCTTAACTGCTTTCTAAAACGAGCGCAAAAATAAAACAAGAGTATGTCGGATCGTAATTTCTGTTTCTAAACGCCGGTTTATACAAAAACCCAACGAAGCACAACAAAACATTTAAATACGGTTACTTTTGCTAAGAACTGTGTCAGAAAGCGAAAAACATTGCAAAAATAAACTTACTGCATGAAAAGCGAATCCGCTTTATCAAAACTTACTCTTGAATGAATTTGAGTTTTAGGACTCAAAGCACTGGGACAAGTTTGGGTGATAATTCCAGGCCCTTTAGGATCGGCAATTACTGACGGGAGCATTTTCTATTCAAAAACCTTCTTTTTACAACCCATAAAGGAACCTAGTAAGTGCCGTTAGGAGTCCAAAGGTCGCTATATTTGCTGTAACCGGGTGCTTCTTGTCAATACTGTATTTTAACCAGTCAGATAACAAAAAACCCAAGGAGGGCACAATGACGTGACGCTCGATGTCATTTCATCTCCACGACATAGGAAGAAAAACCAGACCAAATGCTAGCATTTTTGTTTTTACGTTCTGAATGGGGACTTGATCTAGCTTTCAGTAAATAACCCACGCACATTTTTTCACTGGCCCGTTCATTTCCATGTCCATCCAATTGATATTTTACCCCGATCTGTGGTAATGTGGTGGTAGCTACGCTCCCAACCCGCACTTACCGGTACGAAGACAAGGTGGGTTTACGTTGGGGGTAGCGGGGAAGGGGTAAAACAATGAAATCTCAGGAAACCATTGACAATGCGCCAAAGTCGAAGAATCATATTTCTATGGAGAGTGATTATATGTTAATTTCCCACAGGTCACACAATGTCATGCAGCAGGCTTATAAGAAGCAATAGTGCTAATCGCAGTAAATGTCACCGGGGAAAATAACTGTCGGATTTTTGAATGCATAATTTTTCGCCACCAGTACACTTCGAGTTCTTTGGTTACAGTAAAAGTGCATGTGAAACGAAATTCCAACGAAAGAACGGCAAAAAACTAGAGCACATCTTTAAGCTAAATTTTCCAAGAAGTATTTTTCAACTGAACTCCGCTTACTCTGTTTTCAAAACTAGGTCAAAAGACTGTTTTTTTTTCTGTAATTTTGAACTCTTTATTACCGCATGCCTTTTGTTGTAATATACGGCACGAACGGCCCCGAGCCATGATTTTTGCTATACAAAACTACAGGAATGAATTTTAATCCGGCACTGAAAGTAATAAACTGGGTAAACACTAGGCCCTATATTAATTTGAAAAGCAGTTGATCCGAAAAAGAGGTATTACTTTTTACAAGTTTATCGCAAAGTTCTGCCCACCAAGCGCTCACCAGTTTCGTAACACAGGCAACCAAAACGCAGCAAGAGAAATAGCATCCCAGCATCTAAATTACTGAGTGACGGTTATAAACGAATGCAAAGGTAGGCCGTTGCATGAATCGACGATCTTTTCATGGAGTCTTTTTTTTGTCGGGATATTGGACATACTGCTCCACAAAAACACACATCACTTCGAACCAATGATGGAACACTTATAAGGAACATCACTTCGTCAAGCGATCTGATTTGGTTTCTCAATTTGGAAAGACATCATCATCCGTTAAATATTAACCCTGGTAAATTTGGCCTTACAGAAAGGCAATAACACCAATTCTGTGAAATGGTTTTGATTCATACGTTCAACAGCTTTAAAAATACACAAAGACATATGAAATCGGTTAATCCTTAGCGGTGAAACGCAAACTTTCTTCGGGAAATGGGAAGTGCAATCATACGCTTTCCACTGAACTTAACTCAAGCACCGTCCATATAGTTAAGATAGTTGCTTAAGCGTTTTACCTATGCAACAACCCGAACCAGAATTGCTACGGAAGTATATCTTTCTTGTTATCTAAAAATCACGCTGCAAAGAATAAATAATACGATCAAGAATCAGTAACACAACAAATACAATCAATCCAAGTTCAGAGCCACTCATTTTAATGTAAAACCGGTGTGTTTTTTAATCAGGCCGGGGACAAGCCGATTTCCCACACCGCTCAGACCAATAAGAACACAGAACATATTTTTCCTAGAAAGTTTCAGAGTCAAACATAGCCTTTTAAGGAGACTTACATACACAACTAACGGAATACTTTCTCCGGAATTATTTCCCCGAGACATGTGTCCACAAAAAAAGATATTTTAGTAAAAGTTTTCGTATCTGTTGCAATCTTCATATATCTGAATTATCCTAAAGCTGACTTCAGGCTTGAAAGGTTACACTGGGTAACACCTTTGTCAAAACCTAAACAACACGGTCAACATGGCCATTTCTTTATGTGCAAAGGTAACTCCGTATTCATGTTTTTACTTGATTTATTTATGTTTTTTTTTCTTTTTCATTTAACAGACACCATTTTACAAGGGAGAACTTTGAACTGCAGACCAATCACTTCGATTCTGAAACGTGCCATTTTGCTTACACAAAACCAACTCTTATACTAGAACAAATTGAATTTGATACGCTGTGCACTGCACAATGCTTGAAGTTTGCACCTGATTTGTTGTAATTGCCGTAATTGTTGTCTATGTTGTTGTTTTGCGCACTGCGTGAACTCGATGTAGCTGACCCAGGCGGAACCGGAGGAATAAACATCTGCAATCAAACACAAACCCTATTAACGCTGGTACTCCTCGCTTCATATGTTTCAATTAGGCATTGTTCGTTGCTACTGGTGAACTTGCTTTAATATCAAGTTGGAATATTGAAAATATTCCACGACAAGCCCTATACGTTACAGGATTAAATAAATTGAATTACTCAATGCCTGGAACTGGATTCTGAAAATTATGTGCATTTCGTTAAATCTTTTAAACTTTTTGGCGCGGTGGGGCTAGGGGATATTTTGCAGAAAACAAGATATTAAGCTTCACGCAAGCCATAAAAATCTTGGGACACATCACTTCACACATTTCAAGCAAGATCACTGTTCTTATTAATATTATCACTGACTTTTTTTTCAAATTCCTCAATTGCCAAACCGCCATGTTATCAGCTGAAGCTTTTCCGGGAATTCTTCACGAGATTCACGTTAAAAATGCTTTACTTTGAGAACAAGAACAAAACTGAAACACCACCACAGCGTAAAAATAACAAATGGACCGGATGTGGCCAACGAACAGTCAACAACATCTACCCTTAAATCGGGCACAAAAAGATCACTTGTCAAGTGATACGACAGATCATGTCACGCATTATCTTCAATATGCGCCAATCACTCGAAACAAGACAACGATTTTGTTCGAGATGGGTAAAGATATACCTAACACCTCATTATTATCTTCTAACAACGGCAGTTAAGCATCTGTAAGTGTCTCTCCTTTGTATAGTTAACACTTTTACCTATGTTTTGAAAGGAACCACTGCCCTACGCGATCGAGGAGGTAAAATATCCCGAACCTAGTTTTAACGACACGTTCACCGCCCCTCCCCCTTCCAACCGTCTTCGCTGGTAGCAACTGAATAATATGATAATGGCCCTAACACGACATCTGTAGAGCTTTTGTGCCCATTTACCCCATACTACGCGCTGCGTCCATTGTGAAAAAAAGTACAAGTTCGCAATGTTATCGCTGACCATCGCAAACGCTTGAAGTACTTACACTATATATATGTGTGAACACGTTACGCGGACCACAGTTAACAAACAAATTTCTTAGTTCAGCCCTCAAAGGTTGGTGTAAGTTTCTGTAGGGCAGTTAAAGGAAACACTGAAATGAAGAATGATGATGCAGTAATTTGTTTAAAGAAAACGAGTCAATCAGTGTTGTGTTTGTTTCTTACCGCACTGAAATCTAATAAGTCGCTTAGTTCCTTGTCTGTGCTTGGAATATTCATGGTTGGTCTCCCTAAGGGGACAGTTCAAACCTGCAGAGAGAAGAAAGCGAAAAAAAAAGACACATTAAACACAGTGCCATTTTCAATGCAACATTTAATTCATAACGCTCGACACCGGGTCACGTCCCTGCAGTGACGTCAAGTCTCCCTATTCCCGACGACTACTCCTCCGAGATGTGTCGCCATTCATATTTAATGTGGTGATTTGAAGAAAGTGGAGAGCAGTTCACAAGAAAACACACTTGTCTCAAAACTAGAGAATCCATCATATCTTGTGACAGAATAATTCAAACAAAAGATAACCGCGACAAATCTTCATCTGGGCAGGAAACACAGCAGGCAATTTTTTTCAATGTCTATTTACCTCAGAAGTTATATTTAAAACTTCAACATCGCTTGATTCTGTATAAGACTTAACAAAATGCAACAGGGGAAGCGTCGATATCAATACTGGTCGGATCAAAAGTGGAAAAAATATTCGATGTGCGACTGTATATTTTGTGCTACATAATTGTTCGTGTTAACGCCATTTGCAAAGTCTTCGAGGCCTTTACGCGATTCTTCTGGTTCTCTTAACAACAAACGAGAAGACTTGAAATATTTTAAAAACCTATGCAATTTTTCCAAACCACAGAGTGAACGCTATAAAATACTTTACACTTTTTTGTTTTCGATATCTTCTCCACGTCTGCTTGACTTCGATTTACAAAATCCTGCTGAAAATGACACTTAATTTTGGTGGATTTAATGAACATATTACGAGCATCTCCGACATGCAATCACTGCACAAAATGCCACAACCCCTCACCAAAGAATCTCTTGAGTAGTACCAATAAATAAAGGTTTCAGGATTGGCCAGTTTCTT
This sequence comes from Protula sp. h YS-2021, assembly GCA_949752745.1. Lineage (NCBI taxonomy): Eukaryota > Metazoa > Annelida > Polychaeta > Sabellida > Serpulidae > Protula > Protula sp. h YS-2021. The sequence continues at coordinate 74,032,229 of OX457026.1, forward strand.
CCTAGTTTTTTTTTTTTTTACTTCATTCCCTTCCATTTAGGGAAGAAATCCAAAAAGTTTCCACACAATAATTTAATGAAGTATTTTAGTGCTTGAAGCACTGAAGTTTTACACCTTAGAGAAGAAAATAATTCGTTCTCGTGTACTCGCTAATCCCTGAAGCTAAACTAAAATAGAGACCACAACGGGTCTTAATATACAAGCCAGTGTTCAATGTCCCGATGTCAACTTTGTTCGGTTAGTCCTCGCCCATGAATGGACGCTAGATAAAGTCCACTACAATGTTTTTCGCGAGCTGTCTGTTGGGCTGCTCAACACGATTTAAACCAGAGTTTTTATCTGGATCTGGAATATGCTCGCTGCGAACATGTTATACTGTATGCTTTATAATATGAGTCTGGAAGACGGTCATCACACACAGGTCTTACTCTACGCCCATTTCATATAGGTCTGAAAAATGTTTAATAAAAAAAAAAGATAAAAACTCAGAAACTCAGCATGTAAACATCACAGCTACTCTGCTTTCCAGCATGACCTAAAGACAAGTTTACAGTACTCACACATGCTGTGTTTACATGCTGCGGATAGTCCAACGATTGATATGTCGCTGAGGATCTTTCTGCTGCATGTTACCCATGTATGAGCTTGAGTGATAACATTTTAGTTTCACAACAAATTACAGGAGGATCAACTAGACGTGTTACGGTTTTTCTCTGTAAAATTTGGACTTCCTCGCCTCAATCATTTCAGACAAGTTAGCGGACAAGCTCGCATGGTGGTTAAAGGGAACCGGAATTACATTATACCAATTAAAATTAATCACAGGTTATGCTTGCATATGCATCTTATCACATGCAGTTATTGTCAGTTATGGTAAGTGAATTGACAATTTGAATTTCACTATCACTTGTAGGTTCAAACAAGTTTAGCTATCCAATTATGAAGCTTTACTAACAAGTATTTGTGAAACACAAGCAGGCCCCAACCGCCCTCCCCCCCAAATTCATAGGTGTATAAAGCGATGACGGACAGACGGACGGACACCCAAAAGCTATAAGCCCAATCCGAAGGGTTGGGGCCTAACAAGCCATCGTCGAGGGCGCAGACCCCAACCGGACAAAATAATCAGTGACACAGGACCTAATAACAGTACTACTTGGGGTGACAGAAAATAGAGATGAGGATGTATAAACGAAAACATTGTCGATATAAGTACAGTGCATAATTCGATAACTCGAAGTATTCGATTACTCGAATATATTGCTGAGCTCCCAATATTTTTGGAGTCCTTTAATTATTCGGTAACTAGAATATTCCATAACTCGAAGTCTTTTACACAGTTCGCCGAGGTTCGATTTATCGAATGAGTACTGTTTATATTGTCTACGAATGGAAGGGATCGGGCAATAAGGACTTACACAATAACGCTTTGACGCACTACTTGGTCTTTCTATGTGCAAAAGGAAACTGAAATCGGTTGAATGGTGCCGGAGATAATAGCAAAAAATTTCAAGGTTTCCGCATTTTTTTTTAATTTTTCGAGAAATCAAAAAATAACGCTTCGTCGCACAGCTCCACTGTTTGGTTTTTATGTGTGCAAAAGGAAATTAAAATCGGTTGTACGGTGCCAGAGATATAGCGCATACAAAAATCGGACGGAGGTCAATCCTATAGACCCCTCCGGGTTCACCCGATCGGGGTCTGATAAGAAGTAAAAAATTCTAAGATGGGTGAAATTGTGCAGAGTACCCATGTTCAAGTGTGAACTCGAAGCCTTGCAATTAGACCAACGTTCTATATATAAGCCACTGTAATCTTTGGCAAGTGATAACGAATTTGCAATTAAAACAAGCCGTGGTAGACAGTACAGATCCCAACCGGAATTGAAAATCCAAAGATGGCGGCCATTAGGTCATAGTTTAAATGAAAACAAAAAATAACGCGCACCTTCCCACAACGATAGGTCATCATTATACTAAATATCATAGGAAATGCATTCTCTAGGTGGAAGTAACAGCCATCGATGGACGGATAGACAACATCCAAACCTATAGCCACCATCCGGAACCAAAGCTCCATTTGGGGTGTTATAATGGTGCTTCTGCTAATCTCAGTACCTGAGTTCTCGATAATTTAATTCCTTACAACAAGGCAGGGCACGAAATTATATCTGAGTTGTAAAATTTATCTGAGTCAAGTGGGATACCTATGTATACTTTGTTCTGGAAAGACAATTCACATTTAAACAAGGCATCGAAACAAAAATAAATTTAAGAGTACAAGAAATTGGTAAAAAAAATATGTGAACTTCTCTCGCTTTGAGGCACCACTGTGGTGATCTTGTGTAACATTTAACTACTTGAAATTCTTTAGTGTACTAAAGATCCACAAAATAAAAAGACGATGATAAATAACCCCTGTATCACGCTTAACTTTAAAGAAATAACACAGAAATAACAAGTAAGTATTTGTGAAATACAAGCAGGCCCCAACCGCCCCCAAATTCATAGAGGTATAAAGCGATGACGGACAGACGGACACCCCAAACCTATAGGCCCCAATCCGAAGGGTTGGGGCCTAATAACAAATCTCAGCAGCAACTGGCATTTGCTTACATACAGAGAGCAGGCTTTATTGCGTAAAACCTGAACACAAATTTTGTAAGTATACACCGAAAGTTTTAAATTTATATTTCAAAATCTTATTCACAAAAAGCAAGGGAATTAATTATTGCGGGTATATAGAAGAAATTTATATTTAATTTTGATTCGAACAATTCGTTGAGTATAAATCTCATAACACACAACCCCTTTATTAAAATTACTGGTCATTTGACTTACGTCACATGGGATTTAAAGCCCGGAAACTAAACAAACATTTGGAAGCTGAATGCGGACGCTAATTTCACCCCCTCCCATATGGGCATATTTTACAGAAAAACAGTACAGGAAGCTTTAGCTCTAAGAGGAGGCTCGCCGCTGGAGTTCGGTTACCGCCTCAATCCCTCGGAATCTTACGATATATCAGTCTGAATCAACAGCCTGTTTTACAAAGAGGTTGTGCAAGAACGTATATGTTTCAATAATGGGGACTAGTATGTAGGATTCGTACTTCAGAATATATAAAGTAGACCCCTTTTAGGTTTCGTTGCGCTGATGGATAGATATACGGAGCAAAAATAAGGAATAGCTAACTCGGAACCAAGTGAAGCCACTGGATTAAAATATACGAGTCCATGTATGTACGAAATCGAGAATCTTGACATGAGGTTTAAGTCCAAAATCAATGAACATTACAATTCGAGTGCAAAAGCTGTAATAATTTAATAAAACACCAAACAATAAAGTACTGCTTGTTGACAGTTTTGTTATGCTTAACGAAATCCCTATTTTCGCTCAACACACATAGCACGTTCTTCACTAAACATGTTTTTTATAACAAAATTAAATTTTGCAAAAATTTGACATTACCTGTTTTAAAACAAAAATAACACTTCTATTTCGATTTGGTAATTTTATGAAAAGGTTTTGCAAGAAAACCGCAAAATTTTGACACAGTACCACTGCCTTTGTGGATTTGTACCTAAACCAGTTAAAATTCATGCGCACTACTATGGAAAATAAAACTTTTCACTAACACATTTTGACCTGTTGTTCCAACATATAATTTTACATAATAAGTTCTATAACTTAAATAGATATTGATTGTTCTTTTTGTTTGAAATAAATAACATAAATGGACTCTATTTTACTCTCATTGATAGCGTAGTTATCGTTTTGAAGGTACTGCGGTTTGTTTTGCACATTTGAGTGACAGCTATATGGAAGCATGTGTGGGACACGCATTTTTTTTTTTTTTTTTACAAATATATGGTACTTTTGCACTCGGGGATTTTCAATCCCTAATAGTTTATTGAATTCATGCGATTCTTTAAGGTGTTTCTGTATGATTCCTCTTAATTTTTCTGCCATGACCTTTTCATGCGAACTCTCTGAGACGGTTAGGGCTTGGACGACCAAATTTGACAGAGGCATACTGTAGCATGTCTGGGTGGTCCGTCTCAATTTTTTTTAAATTCACTAACATTTCATAGGCAAAAATGGAAATTGAAATTTTGCCATTGATATGCTAGCTATCAGTACCGTATGTTGACCTCTCCACGATAAGTGAACAGATATTGCGTGTGTTTTCTTGGTGTTGTATCTTGCCGTTAGGCTGAACAGCAAATATTTCAGCTGGAATGCTTATCTCCCATATTTCGGGGATGCGCAGCTCCGTATCTGCTATTAAGTTGCATTCGCATTATATTTGACATTATTTGGTTTGTCAGCTATCTCCCTTTCGTCGTTTTTTATTTATTTTTAAATTGTTTACTTTCTATTATTATTCTTGTCTAATCATTTTTTTTATTTATTTGCTTTTTTTCATAAGAGGTCAAACTGTATTTCCCGCAGAACTTAATTTAACAATTTTATAAAACATTTATGTGAAATCATCATGAAACTCGTTAAGTGTTACTTATTTGGTAAATTGCCAAAGATTCGAATGTAAAATTGAGTGTAAATTCCCAGTCTTTTCTGGCTTCCGGGTATATTTGTTTTTACTTTAAAATTTCACATACCCGACCGTTGTATAGAACAGCTTTTATTTACTCGACTATTACAGATCCTGTCGGGCCAGTACTTTTTATTATTTGCGACTTTAGTGATCCGACACACATGAAATATATGTTTATTTGTCATCGTCGAAATTCGCCTTATGATAATCATATGTTGATGATTACGATGATGATGATGATGATGATGATGATGAAAATTGCTGCGTAATTGGCTATATAACAATAGTATGGAACTGTATTAATTGTCGTTCCAAGCCAACAAATACAACGAGAACACAACACATAATTGACAAAGCAAAATAAGCCACAGCCAAAAAGTCCAGTAACAATTCATGGCACAAGGCACGTAAGAACTTAGGTGGAGGATCATGACAAGGTTGCCAGAAATTTCAGTAACAAATCATCAATGAGAATAATAAGGGTATGAAAACTACAATGCGAGATGCACAATTGCGCCTTAGAGACAGCGACCTTGAAAAATATCTGTGTTCGAGTACAGGATCAAACCAAGATTGCTACAACCAAGCAAACGAATATTAGAGAAGAACATTTGAGTTATATTATGTCAGCCTATTCAAAAACACTTACAGAAGCAGTAAGAATGTCAAAGCAAAGAGTGTGAATTAATTGAGAGGGAGTCGAAATAGCCAACCTTGTAAAAATGCTATCACTGCGGATCCATTTCAACATCCGTGCAACCTATCACATGCTACAAACAACTATTAAAATGGTAACCAAGAGAATTATGGATGACTCCAGATGTCCACAATATAACTGGGAGACCATATAACTTGATCTGTTGCTTTCATTTCACTAAGAAGATAAACAGATAAAAACAGGGTGCTGGAAAAGATGGCACACCACCTGAAGCTCACTTTTCAATCAGGACAATAGATAGAAGGAGAAGAAAAGGTAATAGAAGTTAATGAAACTTTTGTAGCCTTTCATATATTCAAACTTATCTTTGTTATTTTCAGATAAACGTAAAGAAGTCCTTAAATTGGATAGAACAATTTAAAATATGGTTATGATGTTCACTAAACATCAGAGCAGTGTATCTTATTGTGTTCAAGATTAAAATATAGCTGTTCATAGCGGGATTTTTTACATTGACATACTGAGATCGAAATCCCACGGACATGAAAACTAGTTAACATGTTTTTACAGGGGAAATAGAAAAGAAAAGATTTTAGTTAGCTATCATTTTAGTTGGAGATCCAGATAGTATATGATGGGCTTAGCAATAGGTGTCTGTTGATAAACTTAAGTTAACGTTTTTGATAATCTATGGAATATTTCAGATGTTATTTGTCTAATGTTAGGCTACAAGGGGCACAAACCACAGCGGATACATTTTAGCAATTGAACGCACTTTTATCGCTGACATTTGTTACTTATGGTTTTTTGCTTTCGTTGTCATTATTATAATTCGAATGTTTCACTTTTCCAGTGTAATGAAGTTCGTATTGGAAAGCTTCTTTCTCTGCTTTTTCCTCTGCAAATCGCTTCTGCGTAGCTCGTCAGAAATGGGAATAGTTAGAAAGTCGAAATTTTACATTAGGGTTGGGGTGGTGGTATCCATTCTAGTGATGTGTGAACTGGTGTCATATATGTAATGTTTAATTGACAAAATTTTGATGCCACATATGAACGATAATAAAGCTCTAGTATCCATAGTTAATAACCGGTGGACAGCGAGAGCTTACATAAATATCCAGTGTTTGGTTTGTATGCCGCGTTGCACATAGAGAAAAAACCAATACGAACTGTATTCGAATTGCTTTTTAGGATAGGTGTCTCTGAATAAAGCATTATAATGGAGTGCTGGGGTTGGAATCTTGATTATGCGCGTTCACATGCTCTGATCCGTAAAAACCTCTCAATGTTAGTAATGTATAAAGTTTCGCTCAGGACAGGCAATGTGACGCTCTAGTTTAAATTGCCATTTCTCAGAAAGAGATATAAAGGTTATTTTCATAGTTGGATTGGTTATAAGTGATCAATTGCCGATACACCCATTCTTGTTCTTTCCAATAAAGAGGACATTTTCCGGGCATAAAATTTATACAAGGTCTTAATTTTGAAGAAGCAAACCCAATATACTGATACATAAACGACATACCGATTTAAAATGTGAGTGGTAAAATCATGTTCGTTTTCTATCAAGATTTCAAACTCGCCAAAATATTTCTTTCAGTATTTGTGTATCTATAAAGGAAGTTCTTTTTTAGATGTGTTTTTAATTTTGTTTTTGTTCAATTGTTTAATATTTCACTTTTGCGTTATAGACTCTCGTTACAAATACAATCTGAACTATGCCGATTTTGCTACCGAATAGCGAAATCTATCCCTAGGAGTCCGAATTACTAACCCGAAATCTTAATGATATTGGGGTTTTCATGGAACTTTGTTATTAAGTAAAAGTAAGTAGGTAGCATGTAAGTATAAAAACAGCACTTAATTAAAGTTTATAGAGCATACAGACATGCGACAGACGCCTGGCAGAGTTCAGATCATGGGTATAGCCAAAATCCAGTCGAATGCGTAACAAACACAAGTAACTTAATTTTCAATGATATTTATTAAACGTTAAAACATTAAAACTAAATATCTTTAAATAATGTAGTAAATAACTGTTTTAACTCCACTAAAGGCTTTTGGTTTTTCAATAGAGAAAAACCGACAATTAAATTCGCTATGCATTGTGCGCTTTGTGGTGCCAAATGCTGGTTGGTGTGGGTGCTAGGGCGTGTTGCAGAGGACTGGTATATTTAAAAGTTATGTTTTTATCGATCAAGTTTATTCTTTGAAGATTTTCGCATATATTGATCTCAAATCCCGTATCGACACCAACCATAAATAGAAAGAATAAAAAATTACGTCATTTGACGTCATAGGTAAAAATATAGGCCACAAGCTCTTCCTCGCAAAAAAGTCTCATGACGTATTTTGCTCCAAAGCTGTAGATGCAAAAGTTTTCTTAAATATTTGACTTTGAAGTTTTCATGCGTCATAAGACGTCGTCATATGATGATGACGTCATAGGTCAGCATTTTTCGCATGGAATAAGATCTCATGATTCATGATGTGTGAAAAGTCTAAATATCCTAGTTTTAGCCTTTTCGGATAGGGTGCATCGAAACCGTCAGTGACGAAGAGAAAAGAAAAGCAAAAGCAAAAAAGTAAACAGAAACAACAACAACAGTAACAACAAAAGAAAAAATGAAGGAATGCAAACTTTCGAAATGTCTTGCAAAAGGCAAACGCTCCTTGAGGCTTTCAGTCCCAAATTAAGTGTAAAAATATTAACGCAATGGGGAATCGTGGCGCATTAGTCCGCTTAGAAAGCTTGAGGGTATGGGGTCAAGCCCCACAGGGTGTCCATTTTTCAACATATCCCTTTCCGGATTTGCTGGCTATATTAACATTTAGGCCTTCACCAGATTAACTCGTGCACATATGTGATCCTCAAATAAATTTGTTAATCTGTTAGATAGAGTTGCAGAATTATAATGACTATGCGTTAAATTAAGGGAATAACACTTCTTCTTGTGATAAATAGTTTAAATTAATCAAATGAATATTGCATGCTTTTCAAAATCCTAATTACCCTGAATCTATCTATTTTCTATGACAAACCAACATCAAATCATCAAATAAGTTCACTCAAACTAAGGCTGGAGTCAGTTTTTTTTTAATTTTTTCGAATGTGTTGAAATTTTGTTTCAAGATAGTGGAAAGTGGTACCACCCTGGTTATTATTATTATCATTATTATTATTATTATTATTATTATTATTATTCAGGCAATTCGCCAAGAATTGGCAGAAATACTGAGCAAAAACAAGTATCTCCTCATAAGATATTAATGGAAACATCCTAAAATTTTCTTTTTTGGTGAATTATAAAAAAACTGGCAGAAATATTCCCGATTTTTATCCGCAAAATATTAACTTACGCTTACAGTCTTGGAATTTTAGCAAAAGAAGCATGGATTACTACTTGGATGGTGTCTACTTGTTTTGATGACTGGACAAAATTAATAGTGATATTTGTGGAAGAAAACAATAACAAAAATCATTAAAATCACAACTGGCGCTACAGAATAGTCTAAAATATAGCACAGAAAAGCCTGGAGGAAAAGCTCCAAAAAAGCTCCAGTCCAGTGATTAGCCTTACTGTCTTTAACTTTTGGTTAACAGTAGCGGATATTGGAAACTAGGTATTACTTTTTTTGTAATTTTTAGTGATTTTGTGTGAAATAGTAACTGACTCAGGGCAATAGCCATATTATCTTGATATTTAATGGTAGAAGACATTACTGATGGCGAACATTAGTACCTACCTCGACATACCTCACTATTACCTTTTTTTGATACGCCAAAACGAAAAAAAAACTAGCGGAAAAATTACCAGAAAATATATTAAAGTAAAATCTTAAATGATGCAAGGTGTATAGTCTTGCTGTGTTAAGTTTTGGTTAAAGGTAGCGGTCATTTAAACTTTCCTGACAATTACTTTTTGTGATTCTCCAAACGTTGGCCAAAATATTTGCGAGAAAATTCTTATTAAAATCGTAACTGACGCCAGGTATGCAGCCCTACTCTAATTTCCGTTAAAGGTAGTGGACATTAATACCCACCTGGTTATTTACATTTCTCTGATTCGCGCAAAAATTGGTGGAAGAATTTGCTAATAATACCAGTTTTTTAAAGTGAAATCTTAATTGGCCCCAAAAATATAGCGTTACTGTCTTCAACTTTTGGTTAATGGTAGAGGAAAGTAGTGTCTGCCTGGCTATTACTTTTGTTCATTCATCCACAAAAAAACCAAAACAAAGAAAATTCATCTTTTCTGGAAAGTCGTAGAATTTTTGTGGTATGAAGTGGGGTGTAGTGAATGCAACGGCATTTTAGCTATTACTTTTTTGCCAATTCAAAAATTAGCAGAAATGTTGATGAAAAAAAAACTATTTTTGAAATTAAATTCACAACCGACAATAGAACTATAACGTTACTGTCATGATATTTATGCTAAATGGGTATCTGTACCAATTGATTGCTCTTTGATGACTGACAAAAAATTATCAAGATTATTGACCAAAATCCAGTTTTGTTTAAAAACGTATCTACTGCTAAGAATCAATTGAAAACGTCTTAAAATTTTATGGAAGTAGGGAGTATACGTGTCCAGCTAGCTATTATTTTATGGCGATACTCCAAAAACTAAGTTTTGTGGTCCTTCGGCCTGTAGTGTCAGAGAAGAAGCTGAGACAAGAAAATGAATTTTTACTGTCAAGAAAAAAAAAGCACCAACCGGTGCCCGCACAAATTCATATAAGCCTTGACCAAGTCAAAGACTTGTCAAGTGTTAATAAATACAGCGCATTTAAAAGCAAAGTAACGGCTGAGAAAAACAGCACAGCTTATGGGCGTTACGCGAGCTCTGTCTGCATAGAGAAAAAAGTGCTAGTCCGTTCAATCAATAAAGCCGTTCAGCCAACAACCAAGAAAATGAACCTTATAAGCCACATACGTGCTGCGACATAAGCTCTCTACTTAGTTATATTACTCTTTTTGCGGCTTGTAAAAAACTTCATGTTGTTCAAGAAATAATAAGCCGTTCAAAGAAATATTTTTAACTTTTAATGTTTGTCAAGTGTTGAATATTTTGCTTGCTAAAAGCGGTTCTAGTTACACTTGGGGATTTCCCAATCAAAGAGGGTAATTAGACGCCGTGAAAGCCACATTTTTTAACCATAACCTTAGAGAACGATTGACATCCTCGGCCATGGTCAATGTCAAAAACCGGAAGCGGCCCACTGGCTCTAGAGATAGAGCGATTTTGAGCTTATTTTCGACCCTTTTGGCCAAAAAGACGATACGTAAGAGATAGATCGGTGACCTTGACCTCCTCGGCCAATGTCAAAGTCAAAAACCGGAAGTGGGCTAATATCTCGAAAACGGTTAGAGATAGAGCGGTTTGAGCTTATTTTCGATCCTTTGGGCCTAAAAGACGATGTGTAAGAGTTACCTCGGTGACATTGACCTCCTCGGCCATGGTCAAAGTCAGAAATAGGAAGTTGACCATTTTCTCGAAAACGGTTAGAGATAGAGCGATTTTGAGCTTATTTCGACTCTTTGGGCCTAAAAGACGACATGTAAGAGGTACTTCAGTGACGTTGACCTCCTCGGACATGGTCAAAATAAAAAAAAACCCGAAGTTGACCATTATCTCGAAAACGGTTAGAGATTTGGGACCTAAAAGATGATATGTAAGAGATACATCGGTGATCTTGACCTCCTCGGCCAATGTCAAAGCCAAAAACCGGAAGTAGGCCATTATCTTGAAAACGGTTAGAGCTTGAATGTTTTAAGCTTATTTTCGACCCTTTGGGCCTAAAAGACGATATGTAAGGGGACAAGAGTTCAGAATCGCATTTTTGTGACCCCTAGTTATAATTTTCGCTACTCGGTAGCGAAAACGGTCTAGTTAATATCGTTTTTATAGTTTCTGCCAGAACATGTGTGAGTTGTTGTCAAACACTGTGCAATATCCGTCATGCATTAATTTTGAGACCATGAATTTGTTTCCGCATTGCAGAAAGGAATTGTGATCTATTTTGGACATTAAATGGTTTTACCATACAGAAAATGCATGAGTTTGAATTCTAGTAACGTATTAATCAATCAGGAGCAGATCTAGGTTTTTGGAGCAGGATCCCAATGTTAACCCCTGATATGATGGGATCCTGATAGGAATTTCAATAATGCAAATCTAGAAATTTCAACTAAAACAATATTGCAAACATTACAAGGAAAATTGACTGAAATCCCTGCTGTATTCGAAAAGAATCCAGCCAGCATTTTTCCCCACGAGATCGCGATTGGGATCTCGATATTGTTTTCTCGGACATTTATCCAATAATCAAAATTTTCTTTTGTTCTGAATTTTTTAACGCAAGGTCTGTATATTTATTTTATTATAAGAATCAACATGCATTGCCTCTTTTGCAAAAGATAAATAAATAACATGGAAAAAGAGGGTAATTTTGGGGGGCAGCCGCGGTCCGCGTAGATTGCTTATTTCGTTTTAAAGAGAGAGATAATTTTATACTCCGCGTTTCCCAATAAAAAATATATGGGGTGCCCCCAAAAATTACCCTCTTTTTCCATGTTATTACACAAATGGTAACAGAGATGTTACCAAGTGCTCCCTCCCTCCCAGATTCCAAGCGTGTACCACATAAAACTTACTTTAGACTGGATTTGTTTACATTGAAAAAACGCACGAAAAAGGCACATTGTCTTAGCAAGTTTTATTATTTTCTGATATAAAGTCTTTAGTTTTTTTCAGTCGAATATTATATTTTCTGTCCCTTCTTTTTGTGGGGGGCTGGAGTGTTAAATAAAGCTTTAGTATTTGCAATGTTGAGAACGTTGGCAATGCTCATATGTCGTTCGTTGGTTTCTTCTCTATTGTGAATTCCATTATTCAGCAGCACAATAAAGTTCTTCGTTTATTGATGTCTTTAAATAGTAAAAAATATAACAGCTGCATATGTATAACATTTCATGTTACTTCACAGCACATTTTAACAGTCACACATTCCGTGCAAACTACAATACACTACACCTGTCTGTTCTTTATGGAAGTTTAATTGTTTTTCTGTATCTCAGGACAGAGATTTACGCTTAGGAAGTTTCAAGCCCCCCAGTTTATTGAATTCGTACGATAAGTTAGTATTTCCGTCTTATTCTTTTTTTCCTGCCATGCGAAACTTGTCCCGATAACTAGTCTGACTTAGGGCTAGGATGACAGAGGCACACTGCAGCATGTCTAGTTGATTATCCTCCAACTGCTTTTGAAATAACTTTAAAATTTATAAAAAAAATGGGCATTGAAATTTTGCCCTTGAAACCCATATATAAGGCATAGGCTCTGAAAACTCATAGTACAGTCTCTTCGCGATCATACTGGTAGTTCAACTGTCCACAACGAGTGAGCAATTATTGTGTATGGGCAGATCAATTGCCCCCAGTCCACCTTATTGTACTGTGCTATATATGGCAATATGAAGTATTGCGGGTATGGCTGGTGAGATTGATCCATAGCGTTTAAAGCTATAACATTGTATGTACAAATGCAGTTAAGCTGTATCCAAACATAACCGACTGCATGTCAAGTATATTTGGCTTACCAGAGGTTAAAATTTTACTTTAAAATTCGAAGTATTTTTACTCTTTGGTTTTGATTCAGACGTCCATACAACGTTAGTCTTGCAACTTATATTCAATGTTGTATCAAAGTTTAGATGTCTGAGAAAGTGGTGTTTTGGTTATGACCAAAAGCAACATCTAAATGTCGTTGTTTACTCGCTTGTATTGAACATGGTACCCAAAATGTTGATTAGACGTTGATCTAGTGTGGTTAAAACTGTCTAGTTAATATTGGCATCGCAACGCCATCGCAACTTGCTGGCAACACGGACAAAAAATGGAGAACTGTTATCAACGATAAAAGAAGTTGCGTATTTGCATTGAATGCAGTCCCTATCATTTTTTATATCAGCAAATATTTCTACATCGGAATTAAATAAAGGGTGCACTATTAATTTGATAAAATATAAATGTCATTTATTTTCTGTGGATACACACATTTATTGCCAATATGTGCGTTTCCGATGCCACTAAATGTATATATGTAAAAGATTTCAACATTTTATATATATAGAAAACGCATATCTTCAGTTAAAATTGTATTAATGAACTTTTTTTAGTATCGTTAAAAAATCATGTCCTTATGTCCACTTTTAATAGAAATAGAGGGCTTTCCTTCTAAAATATTTGTCGCAAGTTGCAGTGAAAACTAAAATTTATGATTTAAAAGTATCCACTGGTATGCAACGTTTCCGGCGCGAGCACCGGGATTTATGACTGAGACCAAATGCATATTAACACAATGAATCACCATTCCATGGTAACATCCTAATGTAAAATTCCATTTCATTTTTACGATTTTCATCGTTAGTCCTGTAGATATAATGAGGCACTTTTCATGTATTTACTGTATAATAGTGAAAACTTTACTTCTTGCAACAATAAAATGAGCAAATGCAGATTTGTGCGAATTTTGCATTCTGTGCCAAACTGTTAACGATTGTAGCAGCTGCGGCGTTATACATAACAAAATACTCGAAATGTTCTCACCTGTTTATGTGATGTGAACCCGCTGCTATAATTGTGTACGTGTTAATTTTCCCACAGCTCTCCAATTATCCTGATATTCCATAAAATCCAATTTTCGCGGCTGTCTCGCTTGTATTTAACTAAACATCAGATAAACGCGGTATATTATAGAAAACAGTCATGATCAATGTGCACAAATTACTATCAGGTAGCGTATCATTCCTGACCTAAAATTTGAGTACACCTCGATAGTCAAAGTAAGCGACGCCTGGTTTTGTCTAACTCAGCAAGCTTGCTTTAGAACGCAGAAAAAGTAGTAGGCGCGTTAGTGTATTGATGCAATTAGGAAGTGCTCAATTAAGAGGACTCAATTGTAATACCCTCTCCAGACTATTATACAATATGTGCGATTTACGATTTTTTTGGTTTAATTAAGAATTTTTTAAAACAATTAAGGCCAAGATACAAACGGACAAATGTTAAGATAATTGAAGAAAGGGCGTAAGATGTAGAAGGGGTGGGGTGGGGGGGGGGTGGGGGCGTACCCGGAGAGAGAGGGCAGGGTTTGAAATAAAATCAATCCAGAACATAGAGAGATGATCACATACATTGGAAAACATTGATATATGTAGGCTACGTGCTTTTATTGTTCTTTACCATAACGAAAAAAAAAAAAAGTAGAAAACATAACGCTACCCAGCGCCGTTTTAATGACATAATGCGCCCTGAACAACCATCGTTCCGAATTTCGAGTTCCGAATATTGCCAACACTGAGCATAATACAAATAGTGGGAAATTTTAGTGTTAATTTTTTGCCAGTGTACTTAAAACAAACCAAAATATATCTGTAGGAGGAAAAGACAGTAGACATAAATTAAAAATGATGAAGAATTGTACGCTAAAAGCTGAAATATTAGTTAAAACAATCTCAAATACTGATGTCAGGATTTATGACATATAATGCTGACCGTTGGCAAAAATTTCAAGACAGCAAGGTTATCCTCTTACCATAAGTCGAGATTTTAATAAAAAATGGTGTATTACCAATATTTCCATCAAGTTTCGTCGAAATGCAAAAAGTAAAAGCCAAATAGTCGGGTGACACTTTTGCTCTTACATTCAATCCAAATTTTAAGGCGTTTCGCCTAAGATCGTGGGAAGACATTAAAAAAGTAATACTCACATAGGTACTAATATCCGCTACCTTATTTAAAAATTTAAAGACAGCAAGACAATATCCCTGGTGTCAATTAAAATAATAATAAGAACTTTTTTCGGCAATATCTCCATTAGTGCTTAGTAAAAAAAAAAATAATAGCCAGATAGTCACACTTGTGTTCCCTACATTCTATCAAAATTTTAAAATTGTTTTAAGATTTACGATAATTTGTGGCGCATCAAAAAATCACTTATCCTTCCTGCCTTCCATCAAAATTTTAGGACATTTTCAATAAAATCCTGGGAGTTTAAAGAAAATTGGATTTTGCCAACTATTTCACTAATTTTTGGTGAATCCTCAAAAGTAACAGCATCGGTTAAGATTTTAATAAAAAAAAAATCTTCAACATTTCTGCCAGTTTTCGGCGAATCGCCAAATAGTTAATAGCCAAAAGGCCGGGTGGGGAGGGGGCACTTAAAACCAGCCCCCACCCTCATAGAAAATTTTAAGGCGTTTTCAGTAAGACCCTAAAATGAGATAGCGTTTTATGAAAATTGGTTTCTGGCTTTATTATTATGCTCAAAGTAATAGTCGTGCAGATACTGATGTCAGCTACCTTTAAGCAAAAGTTTCAGACATTAAGACTTTTCCCCTGGCGTCGGTTACGACTTCATTGAAAAAAAAACAAGTAAAAAAAGAGCCGGACAAGTTCTAAAGGTATTACCTTTAACCGAAACGTGAAGAGCGTAAGGCAGTATGTCTATTGCCCTGGTGTCTGTTAAGATTTTAATAAGATATTGGATTTCTCTAATATTTTAGTCCGTTGTGGCGAATTACCAGACAAGCAAAAGCAGTTGGGTAGTAATGTCCCCTGCCGTTAATTAAAATTCCACGACAGCAAAGCTGCAGTTAAGATTTCAGTAAGAAATTTTGTTGGCCAATATTTCCGCTAAAAACGAAGTTTACAAGTGGAAACTAATACCCAAGTGGACATGTTTGCCCCCCCACCCTTTCCACGAATCACAGCAAACAGTAACAGCCAGGTAATTTCCAACGACCGCTATCTTTAACCAAGATTGCAAGAAAGACTATTTCTCTGACATCATGTAAGATTTTACTGATTTTTTTTCGCCAATATTACCCTCAAATTTCAAGACAGTAAAGCTATTCCCATGGGGATAGTTTTCTTTTTTTTTTTTTTTGCCAACATTTCCGTCAATTTTTGAATGACCTCCAAAAAAAAGTAGTAGCCAGGTGGGCACATATGCCCCTACCTTCCATAAAAATTTCAAGACAGTGAGGCTATTTCCATGGCGACACTAATTACGAAAGGCTTTACGAAAAAAAAAATTCACCAATATTTCCGTCAATTTTTGGCGAACCGCCAAAATGTAATAGCCGAGTGGGAACATATGGTCCCTATCTTCCATCAAAATTTTAGGATATTTCTATTGCACAAATTAATTAGCCAGGTACGTTCTGATGACCGCCACTGTTAAAATTTCAATACTTTCAGAATCAAAATCAAGGAGATACAATTTTCAACTTAAAAACGAGCATACGCATACTTTCAACGATCGCTGTAGCCTCTGCTTCTGTAGAAACTGGGGCAAAAAAAAAAAAAAAAAAAAAAAAAAAAAAAAAAACCGACAAAGTTAAGTATCATGGATAATCCTAAAAACATCTTTCCACGACAAACGTTTCTTCTTGAATTACTCAGTGATACAATAATTTGTAAACAATAACACTCGAGTGACCAGGAAAGATTCGTTGTTCTGCCGTTTACAGTGAACGTGTATTTTTCTCCACATACTGGAAGCTGTGATTGAAACAAACCGCACAGAACAGAAGACATTTAAGATTTGGTCAATGGAAGTAAGGAACATGAAAAGAGACTTTGTGGTGTTCAGTAGATTTTATTCAATAAATGACAACAAATGACGTTTAATTTCATTAAAACTTGCTATATACCCGTCAATTAACAAAGTCGTTCTTTCACCCCGGCGATCCACTACAATTTGCAAGCAGGTCTAATGCTCATGCGCTAGACATTAAACAACCAAAATGATTTATATGTGGACAGTGCACTCCCTAACGGTTTGACGGAGCTGGGATCACTTCAAAATTTTTCATTATTTAACCGGAACTGGATATTGTCAATACACAAAAATATCATTTGATACAATATTACATAAAATTTCTTTATACCTCTTTCTTTAAACTAAACACCGCCATAAATGTTTCACGACAATGTACATTTTTTTTTTATTTGTGTGACATTAAAATTTTTGTTGGGTGAAGTTTTTAGTTGTTTCGTTTTCCCCCATGAATTTGGACTTGATGTACTTGGTGTAAACTTCCCACAGGTGCGGATGACTCCTTTTTCTGGCGATCGCCAACATGGCTTTTTTTTTGGTGGGGGGGGGGGGGGGGAGGGGGACGGGGGGCAGTAATCATTTCGACAGCGATCTAAATGAGCACTTTCTTAATTTTTTTTATACCACTATGGCCTGCATTTCCAGCCCAATGCGGTGCTCTGGGTTTCACTACTGATACTCGCACTACAAATCTGAGAATTAGCGACGCATATTGCACACATGCGCGTCTTCTTTCAGAATTATTGATTTTTCTAGACGGTCCTTGAAGAAATTTGCATTATATTTTTAAGGGTCTCATGGCACACTTACCATATCTACAATTTTTTTATGCTTGGGGAGTGGGAAGGGGTTGCTTTTGGAATATAATTAACAGTATTTGAGAACTGAAATACGTTTTAATGAACTATTGCACTAGGATGGCACTATCAGAGCCCAAGAATACTGTCTTTTGTGCATATAATAATTAAGCGGCACTTGCAAATACCCAGATGGTACTTGCAATAACCTGGATGAGATCAGTGGTGATTGTTCCACTTATTCACTGTGTGTGTAAAGTTGTAGCAGTTCTATGTGCCGCTCGGGACGGACGGAGAGGCAGCTGACAAGGGAGGGAGGTGGGAGGGGGGAGGGGGAGGGGGGTCTATAGTATACAGGGCATGGCTGGGCCCCCTCCCTGCTCTTGAATATCATCCAGCATCGCACACATCTGATCAAAGCTGTCCTGTACGATTAAGTACGCCTGCAAAATATAAGGATAATAACATTTAAGGATTATTTAAGGATAAAAACATAACTCTAAGTAAGTCTATTTTCCACAATTTACCAATAAAACTGACACAAATATTACATTAAAGGAGTATGATGAATCGATTTTCAAGTGTCACGTCACTATTTTACGACTAAAGTTCGCCCATAAGGATAACCGAACCGCCGTAATCTGGAGAGTCCGGATACATAATGACATCATTTCGTTAGTCTTTCACATAAAGCAATCTGCCATGTACATTTGAAGATGCTGAAATATTGCACTGCATATCTGACCAACAGTGCCGGATAAGGCCAGAGCGGTAACTGGCCAATCAGCTTTTTAGAAATTCAATTTTTGAGGATCGGTCGAGCCAGAATGCTAATAACATGAAATCAATCAATTTTTTAATCAATTAAATAAATAGATAAATAAACAGATAAAAAAATAAGTAAACAAACAAACAAAAAGTAAAGTTTAACAGACCTGCGAATAAAGTTTGTCCTTGTACTTGGCTTCTAGCACAGGGTCACCGGTAGGTAATTCGTCAAACGTGTCGTCTTCCTTCTTAGACCGCGGTCTTGTGCCGGACTTCACTGTTTTCGCGGACTGCAATAAAACGGGAATAATAACTTCTATCAATTAAGGAACTGGTGCATTAAAATCTGACCTGCTTTCTGGGTTTAATACTACTTTTGGGCTGATTTCTGCAGTATCTTTTAATGTCAGATTTTTGTAACTTTTGGATTTATGTTCAGGAAGAGTCGGACCAGGACAAAATGTCCCGCAGCCTTTTATTCATACATCTTACGAAACAACAAGTTTGTTTCGACTGTTTTTTCCTAAGAACTAGTTAACAATGGAGTGACTACCCAGTTACAATAACGTATCAAAAAGTCGTACTGCTGAACTGTATTTTAGTCTAATTGCAATTAAAACTATTTATCATATGAATACAGCAAGTTTCGTTGGTTCCAAGATTTCAAATAACCCACACATCACTACCTTCCACAGTACATATAAGAAAAAACTTAACACAGAAGGACGTTGGGCTTTGTGCCGGGTATGCAAAATAGGGCGGCTTATTACCAGTGGGGGCAGGGAAGGGGGGCGGACTTTTCACCTAGAACCCTAGCAGAGAGAAGTAACATCAAAGATGTTCCCCTTAGCTTAAGCGACAACTTCCATTTAACCCCAAAGGCTTGGATATATTGTGTTTCTGTACGAGCACACTCACATCCTTTCCGCTTTTGATCGGAGCTGGTTTGGCTAATTCTTTCACTGGCGGTTTCTTTTCCTTCGGATCCGGTTTTGTTTTCTGTGTGGGTGTTTTCTTATCTGTAACCACACAGTTTAAAAAATCGTTTAAGGTACAGACCAAGAAACGCAAAAAAGAGCAGAAGTAAGAGGCTTTTCATACACAGCAAATAGAAAGTTTAGCTCACTATTAAAAAAAAACACACATAAACACACTGCTACTCTCACACAAGAGGTTTAACCACAATCGTACTAAGGTTAATATTGCGCAGAATTAATTTCCTTTTCTTAATATTTTGATTTGCTTATGTAAATGTTTATATATTTTCATGTTATAAACAAAGCCGCACACCTATTTTAGAAATAACACCTCAATTAAATCCTTTAGGTGGTTGCCTCAGGCTTTGGATATAACCTTTCGCGAAACAAAGCTAAAATTGTAAAGTTTGAAATTGATCTGCCACCAAATGAATCGTATTTGAAAGGGAAAAAAAGGAAATGGCTGAAGCACGGCATTGAGAAAATTTCATGCCTGAATTCTAAAACAAGTTGAATTTATATTTCCAAGCATGGAAACGAAAATAGAATGAGTCATCGCACAAGGCTAATAATAATAATAATAATAATAATAATAATAATAATAATAATAATAATAATAATAATAATAATAATAATAATAATAAAATAACATAAAAATAAATTAATAAAAAAATGGCAATAAAAGAAAAACAAATAAAAACAAACCATCAAGGCAGCCCAGTCAAAAACAGTGATAACAGGAACCCACATCAATGACATATAAATTTGTGCAATTTGTTACTGTTTGATATTATTATTTAAGTTTGAAAGCAGTGCCAGTAGACGATGGGATTTTTTAAAAAGCTTCTGAAGAATAATTAAATACACCACGAAATCATGCAAAAAAATATCATTAGAAGAATGTTATTTACTACTTGGCGGTATTCTAAGGGCTACAGGTTCCCTACCTGTCCTGCTGTAATTATTTTTTGCAGATATAACTTTTAACTAAGTGGCCTCGTGTGTGTGTAGTTGTAACTATTAACTAAAAGTCTTGTGCGTTGCACGAAAGGTGCAATTTAGGTACAGTATTCCCACCCCTTAGCGAACCTAAACAACTTACTACTAGACGGACGACTTGATCCTTGACTCTTTACTATTTCGTATATACAAATCAATTCATTAGAATATGCAAGCATGTATCAGTAGCATTAGAACAATACTCATAAATTGTTCTACAGGTTCCAGAGATGAGAGTGCAGGTGAGTGCAAATTTACAGATATTCCTTGTACATTGATTCATTAGCATATATTAGCATAACACATTAAACTGTCAATATGACAGTTAATATGAAAACAACTAAATGCCAAACCACAACAGATTGGCTAAAAGTGTTAGTCTCACTGACAGACACGGATTTCTAGTATAATTTAAGAGATAAAAACAGCAAATAAAATCAGGGAATTCTCAATTAAGTTTGGCTAATTCTCAATTCACTACACGCAATACATTTAGTCTACAAGGGCGATTATCCGAATAAATGACTTCGTAACTATAATTTGTTTATCAAACACTAAGTTATTTTTACTATAAATAACAATAATAATAATAATAAAAAAAAAAAACAGAACAAAGAGAACCGTTTATATGTATGTATATATCTATATATAACGGCTAAAACACAAATCTTGATAAATAACAAAAAGCAACAACACATAAAAAACACTATAACGGTTTAACTGTATGACAAATTACATAACTAAAACAATAGTAAATATAAAAAAATCTCTAAATTTATGAAAAAAAAAAATGAAATAAAATAATATCTAAAAAGCCTCACCTCGCTCGGCGCTAATAGCAGACTTAGCACTAGCTGTTAAAGAACACAAACAAAGCTTATTAATCTACAATGCCTCGTCAAAATACTACACTCCAAATCACATATTTACTTTCCCATTTCAGAGAACTATTTTAATAAATACTTAAAAAAAAATTAGAAAAAAAATCGCGAGCCGATATTTGCGGGAATTGCTTGTTACAGGTCTTTTCGCAAAATAAAAATTGTGCGACATGAGTCCAAGGACATCTATTTAAAATAATTTTCAATTCTTCTGACTACATCTCACGAAAGTTAGGAAACTGGATTCTTTACTTTAAGACTATTTTTCACAGGTAAAAAGTTAAAATAAAATTTTCAACAATGTAACAATTGTTAATCAAAAGTGTACTTAAATTCAGTTTACTATATAATTTAAAAAAACACATTAAATATTAGACTGTTGCACGATTTTAAATAAAACAAAACCCTTCTTTTCACAAATAATTTCCGTGTTGTTTAACTCCAACAATATTTACAGCATTAATATATGTACGCCTCCATGCCTCTTTCTTGACCTCGTTATAAAAACTCATCAGTCAAACTTAACGTTTTTCCATGACCCTAAACAAAGTGCACAACAGCATCTCCCACAAACGATCCTGTTTCCATTTATAAGATAGTGGTCTTTTATTTACTGTAAGGTTCCCAATAGAGATTACAGCATTTGGCTGCATAATTAATTAATATATATAATTAATATAAACTGCCTGTTGCAACTCCAACGTGCTTTTGTTATGACAGGTGCCAATTTAAAATCAAATAAGATTCAAATTTTTCAAATCCAAAATCGTCTTTAACTTTAATTTTTTGCTACAAAAATATTTAAATGTTGTTTAAAAAAAAAAAAAACGAAACAAATTACAGTATAAATAATGTACTCGTCTTTTACACAAATATGTTGGATTTTGTTAAATTCTCAAAAGTCAACAAAAATATTGTCAGAGATGATTAACATTTTAATTTTTACTGGTCAAGCCGTTGAATGGTGATGAAAGTGGGTTGGAATTGGTATGGTTTTATAGTCCAAAGGGGACAGGGGGGGGGGGGCGAATTTAAGAGAATTTTTTAGCTGTGTACACGGTCTTAGAATTAGGTTCATACTGGCGCCTGATATCGCTTATTTCGCAACGACGGAGTTTGTTGTGATATTTCACTTTCAAACTCGGATTTCATATGGCAGAAAAAAACAATGTTTTTGGGACATACATTTAACATGTCCACTTTTGTTAAAAGGAATTTGAATAACGAAGATGCCTAAATTTGCATAAAACCACGTGTATTGGCGATATATGCCTATGAAGGAGCCCGAAAAAAGTACACTGTAAACAAGTGAACATCGCGACACACACATCAACACGCACATATGCCACCCCCCTCCCCCCCAACAAAAAAAAAAAAAAGATTTATTATATTCAAAAAACAAGAAACCTAAATAAAGACAAATATATCTTTAAACAAATTATCATCAAACGGTATTTCTTCATCAAAATGTAAGCACTGTTTGGTAGCCATACTCGTGACGCCATTTACGCAATCGAGAAAAATGGCGTCATATCCGTTGTCGCTACAAGTGTAACTAACTGCAAGTCACGAGTTAGACTGGGTGCAACTATTCGATAACACAAACCTTGCAAGATCAAATTTGTTGAATATTCGAAATGAACAGTGGCTTGTAACTGTTGCAAAATATTTGAGTTATGGATTACATATTGTGATTACAAACTCCATCGAACAACTCTTCCAACTCCATTACAAATCATGTGTTGACCAAAGCACGTCTGCACACAAATATATACAATGTAAATCAAATAAACCTATTTTGCTGTTCGGCCTTAAGGTGGCTGCTGTGGAAAGCGCTGAATGAAAAAAAAACAAAAACAAAAATAGGTACACTCGGTCAACAACACTTCGTGTATTTTTTTATTTGGGGTGCAGAATTACTGATCTGTTCAAATACAAATCATGCATCGTGTCGTTGGAAGGTATTCGGAAACTATTAAGCTATTATTTCATCCAATTCGCATTTCACTCGTACAAAATACCCCCACTTTTGTTACCACAGTTTTGGGTGTGTAAGTCGACCCAATGTATAAGTCGACGTTGCTTTAAATGACCAAACAAACGATTAAGTGTCAGTCAGATTTTGTATAAGTCGAATTCTAAAGGCAATGTTATTCCGGTGACCCTCTCCTTTTTTTTTTTGTTACACAACGCTCTGCATTCCCACGCATTCAGTGGTAACCCTGGACAGGGTTTTAAAAAAAAACAAAAAAACTGTTTCTTTGCTTTCATAGATTTTCTCAGGTCTTTCACGGTCTCTTCAGTTATTAAGCTGCTCCGGTTTCTGGGTGTACTTGTGACATTGCAAAGGCTGGAGCAGACTTCTGATGTGCCTCGAGTTAGCAACCTATCATACTTTGTGAGTTAATGCACGAAGTTTACACATCTTATTTACTCAGGAGATTGGCGTTTGACCGTTTGTATTATGGCTTTCTAAAAAAAATGTCTCCGATGTATAAGCAAAGGAAGGCAAAATAAAAAGTAAAATCCATGTGTAAGCCGCGCCTTATACACCCAAACTTACAGTACTTAATGCATAAGTAAATGCAGCAAAATAATAATAACATATTTAATAAATATATAAAAATACCGTAATTAAAACAAATAAATAATAAATAAAATGAATAAACAAATAAATAAATAATAATATAATAAGAATTAATAATACTAATAATAAAAATAATAATAATAATAATAATAATAATAGCAAAATTATAATTAAAGTTGAACATTTACAAGCACTTGAGACCTTTAAAAATGTGTTACGCGTTAAAAATTCAGGTAAACATACAAACGTTTAGTTAAATTATGACATGACACTATCACTGTGATGCGCACAAGTAAAAAAGTGTCACAAACAAAAATGCTTGAAAAGTTACAGCGTGAGATTTTATCCTTTCTTAACGATATCTTCCTCTCTCCAACATCTAATTCAGCAGTAGCAAAACTAGAAGTGGGTGACTGTTGCATTTAAATTATAGATTTTTAAATGCATATCCAAGGCCGATTTGTTTTAGTGGGATATTTTCAATCCCCATGTGTTATTAACTTATTAACTTATTAACTTGTTTGTGTTTGCTCCTTAGCCCTGTTCTGCATCAGCTTGTCCCGCTAACTAGGCTGAGACGGTTAGGGCTAGGATGACACAATTTGGCAGAGACACACTGCATCACTTCCAGTTGATTTTTCTTTAACTTGTTTTTTTTCTAATTCATTTGCATTTATATGGAAAAAACGTATATTGACATTTTGCTACTGAAGCCAACATACAAGGTACAAGCTTGATCGTTTCACTATCCGCAGCGAGTAGGCAATTACAGCGTTTGTGTGTTTCGGGCTTGTGGGCAGGTCGATGGCCCTCACTACACTTTAAACACCTATTATTTAAGGTAAGAATTCTGAAGCAAATAAAAAACCAGATATTTTTTGGTAGGCTATTGTTCCGAATTATTCCTTTGACGTTTTAGGCTGGACAAGCTTTAGCACATATACAGCTGATAGCAGATCGTACTGCATGCGCACACAAGTTCCTAAATGCATAAACACATACAGTCGTACTGCATAAGTACAAAAGTTATAAATATATAAACATAGACGATCGGACTGCATCTGCAAACACGTTTTAAGTCCATGCGGACAGAAGCTCTACAGTAAATGGACTGTGGAAAAAAATAAGAATATACAGTGCATCATCGATTAAAAAAGTGTGCATATAGACAGACATTTCACATTGATGTGAATATAATCAAAACACACAGATGCAACATCCCAATTGTCTATGCTCAAAGCTCGCGATGCATCTTTCCTCCGTTACGTCCACAAAGTTTCAAGTGCATGAACTCAAACACGTGTCTGAATGAACAAGACATAGTACATGAAAAGAAACAAGAAGGAATGGAGCATTTCTACAGATGGTAGCAATGGGCGGTAATGTCCACTTCGCCTACGGTCCACTTTGTCTACGATTTGATAGTCCCAGTTTGCCTACGATTTTATGGTACCAGTTTGCCTACGATTTTATGGTAACAGTTTGCCTACGATTTTATAGTCCGAGTTTTAACCCCAGTTTATAATAGTAATTAAAGCAATTAACCGTTTAGTCACCATTTATTCAGTAAGGTAAGACAAACAAGCTAAACTGCCAAATGCAATATGCCATTCAAATCTATCAGGTACAAAAGACTACACAATCACAAACACTCAGTCCAGTTTTCAATGCCTTGCATTATGTCTTTCGAGATTTCAGTTTTTTCTTCGATATTCGATCAGTCTTGGTCGGCCTAGACATTGCGAATGTGCGCGATCACTCTTACAATGTGCCAGATTTAAGCGAACTCGGTAACAGCATGAACCATAGCGCTCCAGTAACTACCGGGACTCCTTTCACCAGTGTTGTACTGCTGCTTCAAATGTCGTATGCGTTTATCCAACTGTTTTTCACGCCATTTTTACGCCATTTTTTACGCCATTTTTTACGTCTCTGCGAGGGGTACTCGCAGAGACGGTTGGCGCAGCCGAGGCAAGCTCGGTGATCTTCTGCTCATCCTTCATCTTCCTGACGAAAAACCACAGAGATGGATGGATTGCACCCATTGCCTTGTTCCACTTGTTGTGGAAGCCTTCGGCATGGTGGTTTGTGCGATTGTTTATCACGAAAGAAGTGCAATTTTAACGGGGAAATTGTAGGAAAAATAGGGCTGCATAAAAGTAGCCAAACTAGCAGTGACAAATCGTAGGCAAACTGGGACTATAAAATCGTAGGCAAACTGGGACTGTCAAATCGAAGGCAAAGTGGACTTTAGGCATAGTGGGCAGTAGGCAAAGTAGGACGTAATAGCAATGGGCATTGCAAGTGCATGAAGCCTATACGAAAGTGTGCATAAAATCAGGCAATTGCATTAAGCTGGAACTTGAAATGTGTATGTATATGCGACCTTGGAACCCCTTTGAGAACCGAAAAAAAAAAAAGAATCCGAGTCAAAATGTTTCCGCCCAAAACGCCTCCCGCTACAGTGTCCCTAAAGAATGTAAGAGATGTCAGAATGTATCCGGCCAAAATGTCTGTGTGTAAAGGGGGTCAAAACGGCTCCACCAGAAATGCTTCCGGAAATGAGCTGTCAAAGAGGTTTTTGGGGACGGAGTCAATATCCAGGGGTGTTTTTACTATTTTGCCCAGGTCTCATGGAGGGAGATTCAGGAACTTGGATTAGTCGACTTACGCCATTGTTACCTATCGCAGAGCTGGAAACCGGCAAGCTGCAATGCGTGTCAACATGCGGAGCGTCCCACCTCGATACCCTCCACAGTTGTGGAATGTCCACGACGCCACCGCGAACGATGCACCAAGGACAAACAATCAATGTGAAGGTTTCAACAACAGATTCTTTCATCTAGTCGGATATAATCACCCCAAGATCTGGACCTTAAAAACGGTAGTCAAATGCGAAGACTGTGATGTACGTGCCGCGATTGAACAAGACATCCGCGTCGAACCACCACGCAAGAGGCTACGCAAAAATATACAGCACTACAGAGCCGCTTGAAGACTCTATGCGTAAACAAAGCGGAGGATCGTAGAACCACTGAGTTTCTGGAAGGAATCACACACATCCGCTGGATCCCGACAAACTGTGAAAATCGGAAAACCGATGACCTGACTTTTCGTATTTGCAGATGTAGTCGTTACTAGCTTTTGTACTAGTAGTTTTTCGTACTGGCAGTTACAGTGTTTACTAGAGATTGGTACCAGTTTTAGTTTGCTTTTCGTAAAGTAATAGTGAATAAAAAGTGATGATATATGGTGGCCACTATTAACGGAGAATAAATTGCATAAAAGGAACAAAAGATTTTAATTGGAATCAAAAGCAATTTTTTACCATTGCATGGTGTGCTACAGTTTACAATCGATTGCAAAATTTTATCCACTTTCATTTCTGGAAACATTCTGGACGGAGACATTTTGACCCCCCTTACACATAGACACATTTTGGACGGAGACAGTCTGACATCCCTTACATTCTTTGGAGACATTATGGCCGCAGACATTTCAGCCGGAGACATTTTGGGCGGACACCAAAAAAATACATGTGAATTCATGCACGTAGCTATTTACGAAACATGACTACCAGGGAAAGTAATCAAAAATACATAGGTTACTGAAGTTACATCCTTATCATTCTTGAAAATTTTACTCATGTTAGATCCGGCTACAGGGGGAAAAAGTGTTATTCATGATCTTTGATTTAATCAAGGAGAACAAGACTACGGAGGAGGGTCTCTTGTTCCGATAAATATTCTCACATCTTTAGTATCTTTAGTTAAGCAATCGTGCGGTCAACAGAAAACATATATATAGCAATAAGCAGAAGCGTAGGCGAAAGACATTCTTGCATGGTACTTTTTAAATCAGTTGCGTTACACAATACATATGCAAAGAAGAAAGCACACAGTGAGACTTACCACTGATCTTGCTCGCCCCTGTACCAATACACCAGACAAGCGAAACACGGTTTTGAGCAATACTTTTTCATTGAGCGTCTCGAAGGCTAGCGGATGGTGGGGGCGGGGCTGCAATCTTTAAGTTATGTACGTTCCATTCTAGTTTTTTTTGTTGTTAGCGGAAAGAAGCAGGAACGTTTAAGCTTAGAATTGGGTGATCTACGAATTGTCGTTACAAACAAATTAATCTAAACACACAATATACGAATAATAATCTGTGGGAACTGAATTTAAATTTGCGAGCGAAACTAATCAAGTGAATAGTCATATGTACAATCAAGGAGTTAATGCGACTGCGTGATATAACAGATACACTTATAAGGGATGATCCAGATAATATCTTCCGGTTTGTCGCTTCGTAAATAGCACATGCTATATCTGCCAACGTAATTGTCAACATTGCTGCTTTCTCTTCCGCTTCAGATGTGCAGTTGCACGGCCTTCCCCCTCGCATAAAATAAAGCCCATATTCTATGTTTACTATTTTTAAACTTTTTTTGTGAACTTGATTGCACTGATATTGTGCTGTAACCCTCTCTATCCCCATGGCAGCAATCTTGGCCTTGGTCCCTCACTACCATGTGAGGCAACAAAATCGTCTTAACACCACTACGCAGACAATGTCTAGAACAATCACTAATGAGCTCATAAAGAAATCATGCAACACAACACTTAAAACCTATCGGGGGGTAGGGGATTTTTCTACAAATTATTGTCAATTACGGCGACATATAGATACGCTTGCGTGTTAGGACCATGAAAGCCTCCTAACCTATACAATCACGCAACTTAGCCTCAGTTGCGCAATTGCGGAAAGACTGCCAAAAATGTTAGACATCCTTGGAAATACTTTTTCTTCGTTTTCATTTTCTTAAGAATTAAAGTTGTGGTCAAATTTAGCAAACTTAGCTCTTAACACGAAAACTGACCTATACAACTGATATATACATGAGTTGAAAGCATTGTTTGTTTGTATATAATGGTCATTCTCTACCTGCAATGAAGTTCTAATCATACTACTACAACAAAGCGCCACAAGGGTGACGACATTCAGGAAACGCTAATTTCAGCTGCCTCCACCGCAATTAATATTCAGATTTGCAATAAATTATACATTCAATAACTTGAACTTCGCATATACATAACAATAAAAAAATTGATAGCAAATAGTTCGTTTATGGGAACACTTCATCGAAGTTCGAGTCATCGGAACGATACTGAAATTAAATATACACAGATTTTTTAAGGAATGTATCTCAGCTGAGAATTCGATAAACTATTTATAACAGAAATAAAATAAGAAGAGTTGTGTTCAAAGCTGACAAATCCACGCAGACGAAAATGACCCACATCATTCCTTGTACTGAAAAATGTAAGTTGTAAAACGGGTGTCATACTTTTGAACGAGCTGTCCCAATTTTAGTGGCATCTTAACTATAGCCAGCAGGAACCGATATTCGGTACGTAATATCAAGCCTCAGTTCTGCTGGGCTAACAGCTCTTTGATGACTTCAAAAGAGGAAACTGTCAACCAAAAACTGACTGACAGAACAAACGTACAGATCACCGAGAGCACCTATCCTTCCTCCTCTATTATGGGGAATAAAAGATGTTTTGAAACGTTATGTATTATGTGAGAGCAAAGTAGAAGAAAAAGTAAGAGCCCGCAATGAGGGACATTGTATCTCAACTCTGATGTCATCAGCTTTCATCTCTGAAGCAAACTGTGGGAAAAGCGGAAACGGCAGTAAACGTGTTGTTATGTACATCTACAATAAACGAAAGGAGGCTGTTACACTGTACAATAGTTGTCATGACTACATGCAACAGCACTGCCGGAACTACTTACTTGGCGCGGAATCGGACGCGGCAGTGACCCGGCCCTCGCGGGAATCAGACTGACGACTTTTTGCTGAACGAGGGGGAGTGCCACCTTAACAAACCAATCATTAGGTGCAAAAATAAAACGCCACATCAGTGCTATAAACTTTTAAAGCATGTTACACTATATCTACCTTGGATAATAATTTCTAAGTATTAGTAAACAACTCTCAGCTAAAGTAAACCTTTAAACAGAATTCGGTTACTGAATGAAGAAAAATCAAAATACTAAACTTAATTAAACGTATCAAAACAAACAAAATCCAGAACCAAAGAAAAGAAGCCAATTAAGTGACAAATACGTTTTCTTTAATTGTGTATGTAGCTTAAATTCATTTTTGTAACTTAAAAAACGGTTCATTCAGCTCTAAGCAATGCTCAGCTTTTTCTTTTTTTTTTTAAATTGCTGTTTTTCTTCCTTTTTGCTTATTCCCAGAATAAACTTTTTCTTTTCAAAACATTTATCTTTTCTACAAATAACCGTATTAAAGTACATCTTATGTGGAAATATATGCACGTTTAAAAAATAAATTTTATCTGACAACAGTAACCGGCAGAGCCTATGTTGATGCAACTCGAAATTAGAAGGTTAAATCTGTGTAACGCAAATTGTGCACACCCTGGAAACGCCCTTGCATATTTGACAAAAACCTCTACTGAAAACAACAGTTTAGGACAACTGAACTAAACTGAAGTCAATGCCAGTTCACGTGAACCACACAGAAGTGCCGAAATACGCATAAATACAATTGAATTGTAGTAGAGAGAAGAAAAAAAAATCGCAGTTATATTCCAGCAATGATGGACCTTCCTAACTTTAGCTATAATGTTTTCCCTCATGGCTAACTTCAAGAACAACTGTTGTCATTGAACTGTTCGCTGCGGAGTTGTTGAAATATTAGTGGAAAATAGCAGTTTCGAAAATTCCTTTAGCGCCGATTCAGCCAGGCACAATTCAACTAAATTTTCAGGTGCTAAAATTCATCCGACTTTTGCAATATCTGATCTTTATACGTGAAATAGTGACAGTGGTTGTGTTTCATAAGCGAAGCGCAAGTGTTAACGGAAGCTTTGCGTATCTGAAGTGACATTTTCTTTATACCGACCAGTTTTGAGTGTTTTTTTAAAGTTGATTTTCTTGACAGAAAAATTTTCGCATTATGCATATTTTGTTAAATGATCACAAGATGAATTGCTTTTAAATTCAAAAAAAAAAAAAAAAAAAAAAAAAAAAAAAAAAAAAAGCGTAATTTTGTGGCTGTCCCGCTTATGTATTGAAACTTAACGTTTTCGCTTTGGTGTAGATGTTGTCGAACAAAATCCTTGGGATATTTAGAGCATCACAAAAGTTGAAATGCCCTTAGCCTACGTCAGACCATTCCGGAACAGAATAACTTTGGCAACAATGTGTTGTTTCGAAAATATAAAAAAAATCAACAATAGATATCAACAAGCCAAGACTAGAAAGAAACCAACCAAAATTTTGTTTTACTCAGTTGACTACATTTTTTAAATAGATTTTTAACAAACCTTATAAAACAGTGTAAAAATATTAAAGTTAGAAATTTGTTTCAAAAATCAAAGTAGCCAGTTTGACATCAGTCAGATTCACATTTATTCGAAACTAAAACTCCGCTTTATTCAAACCAACAAGTAACGAACGAGTATTGTATCTGAAAAATAAGTGATACAAGAACTTGAAAATGTATAAAACTTGAAAAGATGTGTAGAAGAAGCGAGGGAAATCAAAAATACTGAAATACAATATTCATGTGGCAAAGCGGAAAACGCAAGTTAGTATTTCTGGGCATATTGTAGAAAATGAAACACACAAAATTTTAATTTTGTCAGTTGTAGTCAGCGTCAGTGAGTAACTACAGACAAAATTAAAAAGTTACCGTAGTGCGAGATTACGAGGGGTGAGGTGAGGGGGGGGGGGGGGGTGGGGGGAGAGGAGGGAGGCATACATTTTGTATATATTGAGTGGTGCTCCTTCGATGACATGTACAAAGCTTGTATTTCATGCAGGGATCACATAAGCAGCTGTTACCGTTGCTAACTGTCACCCAGGATTCTCTGTGTCTTGGGGCTTTCCTTTTTATTTTCTTCATTGGATTAACTTCAATCAATTCAACGAACATATATATTGGTAAAATGAAGAGCCCTCAGATAACTCTATTTCTTTCTTCCTTGTGCTATAAATTCATAATAAAAATGAAAAGGGGTCGACATTCATGCAGTAGTGATCACTCGTAACAGAAGGGAATGGTGTCACATGCTCTTAATCCTGGTCATGCGTTGGTCCTGACACAGCAACTTAATATCTGAAATAAAAAAAAATAAAAAATAAAAACCAAAAAAAACTACCACCATGCTAAACGAAGTAAAACCATAAAACCAAACATTCATGCAGGGCCAGATTGGGTGCATATATAGGGGGGGGGACCTTTCTTTGGCATGGCCACGCTGTTACGTCGGCTGGCGTTTGATGTGCGGCGACTGGCGGCGTACGACTCACACCCGAAAATGTCCTCCGCTGCTGCGCAAAATCACAGTAAAAAACATCACTGCGCACGCATATAAAATAAACGGTCTGTGGAACAGCTGACGCAATTGCAGGTAGATTTTTTTGTTTTGTTTTGTTTTTGTTTTTTGTTTTTTGTCTTTCTAGAGCAACGAAACCTTTGAACTCTCGATGATTACGCTTCAGTCTCATCGTTATAATGGGCAGCAGATAATTTTCAACCACCAACCCCCCCCCCCCCCCCCCCCCTCCTTCCCAACTTAGACCTTCGTACACTGAAAAGCAGAGTACATTGTATTAAGAAACGCAACTGATTACAGTGCCAAATGTACAGATCACACACTTCTTTTCTGTGGCAGCAGTGAGCTATTAAGTGTTAGAGGGGAAGTGACAAGTATCTAGACGGAGTACGCATCACTGGTATACCGGAAATTACGTCAGAAGTGTATAATAAATATATACACAACTTTACACATACGGCTTCAGTTATCAACATAAAAACTCCTACAAAATAAAATGATACTTCAGAGCAATCACTTCTTTACCTGGAAGAATTGAAAGCAGTTATATAATCTATGACAACTGACGTATTCACCTGGGCAATGCACCACATGTAGCCGAGCGCCATTAGCAGCCGATAAGGGCAGCCGTAGACCATTCACTAGCTAGACAATACTTTTTCGTTATCAGAAACAAAACACTACAATTCAGCGTCATCTACCCTACTGTATCCTTCGTTCCGCTAAATAAAATGTGTATTATAAACACGAGGTTCGGGTTAGAAAATGTTTTCTTGATTAGGAAACGAATTTGTGCAAGATCTTAAATATGCCAGGTTGATGCTGTGTAGGAATAAACAAACAATACACCAACTTACTTGGATCGTCGGGTAGTTCGGAGTCTTTTTCTGGCATCCCCAACATAGAGTTCAAATAAACGGCATTTGATACTAAATTGTCTACCATTTCGCACAGCGATTCATATCTGAAAGAAAAAAAAATACTTTAAACCGCTTTACAGAAAATAACACTAGCAATATATTGTACAAAATTTATGGTAATCAACTAGTTTTTGGAAATTTTACATGTGTGCGTTAAACAATTGAAATGGAAACCAAATCCAACTTATCACACAATTTATCTTCTTAAAATTCTGTACATTCTGCACATAAAAGCTGGGGAAGGAGACACGGTGGGGTGGGGGACTTACGCGACGCTGTGCATTTGCTGCTGTTTCGGGGTAAAGCTGGGGAAGGAGACACGCGGGAGGGGTGGGGGGGGGGTGGTGGGGGACTTACGCGATGTTGTACATTTGCTGCTGTTTCGGCGTAAAGCTTGGGAAGGAGACACGGGGGAGGGGTGGGGGTGGTGGGGGACTTACGCGACGCTGTGCATTTGCTGCTGTTTTGGCGTAAAGCACGGGAAGGAGCCATGCGGGAGGGGTGGGGGGTGGTGGGGGACTTACGCGACGCTGTGCATTTGCTGCTGTTTTGGCGTAAAGCACGGGAAGGAGCCACGCCGGAGGGGTGGGGTGGTGGGGGACTTACGCGACGTTGTACGATTGCTGCTGTTTCGGCGTAAAGCTGGGGAAGAAGACACAGGGGAGGGGGGTGGGGGTGGGGGACTTACGCGACGTTGTACATTTGCTGCTGTTTCGGCGTAAAGCTTGGGAAGGAGACACGCGGGAGGGGTGGGGGGATGGTGGGGGACTTACGCGACGTTGTACATTTGCTGCTGTTTCGGCGTAAAGCTTGGGAAGGAGACACGCGGGAGGGGTGGGGGGATGGTGGGGGACTTACGCGACGTTGTACATTTGCTGCTGTTTCGGCGTAAAGCTTGGGAAGGAGACACGCGGGAGGGGTGGGGGGGTGGTGGGAGACTTACGCGACGTTGTACATTTGCTGCTGTTTCGGCGTAAAGCTTGGGAAGGAGACACGGGGGAGGGGGGTGGGGGGGGGGGTGGTGGGGGACTTACGCGACGCTGTGCATTTGCTGCTGTTTCGGCGTAAAGCTTGGGAAGGAGACACGGGGGAGGGGGGTGGGGGTGGGGTGGTGGGGGACTTACGCGACGCTGTGCATTTGCTGCTGTTTCGGCGTAAAGCTTGGGAAGGAGACACGGGGGAGGGGGGTGGGGGTGGGGTGGTGGGGGACTTACGCGACGCTGTGCATTTGCTGCTGTTTCGGCGTAAAGCTTGGGAAGGAGACACGGGGGAGGGGGGTGGGGGTGGGGTGGTGGGGGACTTACGCGACGTTGTACATTTGCTGCTGTTTCGGCGTAAAGCTTGGGAAGGAGACACGGGGGAGGGGTGGGGGTGGGGGACTTACGCGACGTTGTACATTTGCTGCTGTTTCGGCGTAAAGCTTGGGAAGGAGACACGGGGGAGGGGGGTGGGGGGGGGGTGGGGGACTTACGCGACGCTGTGCATTTGCTGCTGTTTCGGCGTAAAGCTTGGGAAGGAGACACGGGGGAGGGGGGTGGGGGGGGGGGTGGTGGGGGACTTACGCGACGCTGTGCATTTGCTGCTGTTTCGGCGTAAAGCTTGGGAAGGAGACACGGGGGAGGGGGGTGGGGGTGGGGTGGTGGGGGACTTACGCGACGCTGTGCATTTGCTGCTGTTTCGGCGTAAAGCTTGGGAAGGAGACACGGGGGAGGGGGGTGGGGGTGGGGTGGTGGGGGACTTACGCGACGCTGTGCATTTGCTGCTGTTTCGGCGTAAAGCCTGGGAAGGAGCCACGCGGGAGGGGTGGGGGTGATGGGGGACTTACGCGACGTTGTACATTTGCTGCTGTTTCGGCGTAAAGCTGGGGAAGCGGCCACGCGGGAGGGGTGGGGGGGATGGGGGACTTACGCGACGTTGTACATTTGCTGCTGTTTCGGCGTAAAGCTGGGGAAGCGGCCACGCGGGAGGGGTGGGGGTGGGGGACTTACGCGATGTTGTACATTTGCTGCTGTTTCGGAGTAAAGCTGGGGAAGGAGACACGGGGGAGGGGTGGGGGTGGGGGACTTACGCGATGTTGTACATTTGCTGCTGTTTTGGCGTAAAGCTTGGGAAGGAGCCACGCGGGAGGGGTGGGGGTGGTGGGGGACTTACGAGACGTTGTACATTTGCTGCTGTTTCGGAGTAAAGCTGGGGAAGGAGACACGGGGGAGGGGTGGGGGTGGGGGACTTACGCGATGTTGTACATTTGCTGCTGTTTCGGAGTAAAGCTGGGGAAGGAGACACGGGGGAGGGGTGGGGGTGGGGGACTTACGCGATGTTGTACATTTGCTGCTGTTTCGGAGTAAAGCTGGGGAAGGAGACACGGGGGAGGGGTGGGGGTGGGGGACTTACGCGATGTTGTACATTTGCTGCTGTTTCGGAGTAAAGCTGGGGAAGGAGACACGGGGGAGGGGTGGGGGTGGGGGACTTACGCGATGTTGTAAATTTGCTGCTGTTTCGGAGTAAAGCTGGGGAAGGAGACACGGGGGAGGGGTGGGGGTGGGGGACTTACGCGATGTTGTACATTTGCTGCTGTTTCGGAGTAAAGCTGGGGAAGGAGACACGGGGGAGGGGTGGGGGTGGGGGACTTACGCGATGTTGTACATTTGCTGCTGTTTCGGAGTAAAGCTGGGGAAGGAGACACGGGGGAGGGGTGGGGGTGGGGGACTTACGCGATGTTGTACATTTGCTGCTGTTTCGGAGTAAAGCTGGGGAAGGAGACACGGGGGAGGGGTGGGGGTGGGGGACTTACGCGATGTTGTACATTTGCTGCTGTTTCGGAGTAAAGCTGGGGAAGGAGACACGGGGGAGGGGGGTGAGGGTGGGGGACTTACGCGACGTTGTACATCTGCTGCTGTTTCGGCGTAAAGCTTGGGAAGGAGACATAGCGCACGGCTTTGTTAAGTCGCTCCAGCAAGTCCTGTTTGTCATCATCGTCCTCGTCCATCTCCATGATTCTCTAGTACAGTAAAGATCATTGTTACATGCCGTAATCGGTCGAGTCCACGTCAATAAATTTTCCATGTTGACTGGAACGCGAATGTCCATTGAAATTGCATCTATTTCAATTCATAACGCCAGTTAAGTCACGCAGGAACTTATGAGTCAATATGAAGATAATATTGACCAGTTACGAAAAGTTGACCTAAAACTAAACATTTTCTAACTGGTCATATACTTAATGCTGACTCAATTAAAATAAGTAAATATACTCTGCCTTACGCACTGTGAAACAACGTGTACATTGACTTCCTTTAATTTAACACTGGTTCATTCAGATAATTTTAATACAATATAAATACAAATTTGTGGTCAACATTATATATGCAGTCAACATTCCCTAATTATCACTGAAAAAATCAATATCTGCTTATTTTTAACTGTAAATGGGTCTTTCAGTTTCCTCCCCTAACCTATTCCTTCTACACCCTCTCCCCCAGCCCCAACCAATGGAGTAGAAAAAAACTGCCGCTCAGAAGCGCGAGAGCTTTCTTGAGTGCCCCGCTTAAATAAATAAAATAGAAACAGCTTATTCTGAACATCTCTGTACGACGACCCATTACTTATATGGGATGGTCAGCCTACCTCTTTGAGGGTGGCCATATCGAAGTCCCACTGGACGTGCGGTCGCTCCTCCTCTGGGTAGGTGGCCCTGTACAAATTCTGAAGCTCCTTCACTCTCTCGTTGTGATAACTCATCTGTAATATAAACATACATATTCACATCTTGAAAAATGCATTAATAAGAAAATGTTTTTCAGCTGTCTTAACATTACATCAGCAAGCTCTGTGTACATTGAGCGAATTGCCCCTCTTTGCGACGATAGCAAAACAAACCGTTAGGAAACGACAAACATTGTTGGAGGCAGAATACGGTTCATCTTAACAAGTATTGTGACATCGAAATGCCCTGAAAACGTAGCTACTGAAATCACCCACAAGCAATATTAAATACGTCATTTAATAAGACATAGCACGGGCAAAGAATGGCTCACCGTGGGGTTAAGACGCGTGAATATCTCCTCTTCAGTGATATAAGCGTCGACAGGCGACTTGGGACGTTCTGGTGACCTCACGCCGTCAATGATCTCATCTAAAATATCGCCCACAATCTGCGAGGCCTGGCGGTACTTGAGATCATTCTGTAAATAACAGTAAACAGTATGACCATACACAGTATAGATTTACAACTTTGAGATCAATAAAGGTAAATTGTCTCCCGCGCATTTTGAGGCTTCGATCCTACGTCACAGCATGTGACTTCGTTATTCCCATCAGCACTGTACACATAACATACCAGATATTTAGATAAATATAATTCTAACTAATAATAAAATATCATTAAAACAAAGCCACCTCAAGTTGTGTCCTCTGGGCCTTGTACTTGTCCTCCTGCAGAGCCACGCCCCGGAGCGTCACGATGAGCGCCGCCCCTCCGCAGACGACAGGCCGCGTGTGGAACTCCCACTGTTCCTGGAACACCCCCGGGTTGGGTGATTTGAACACGAATGGGAACTTCATGGTCTCTCCGGGCAGCACGACACCTGAAGTCAAGAGGCAAATGGTGTAGGATTCATAACCTGCGCTAAACACCACCGTTATCTACTCCTGCCGCTGTAGAAGTTGTCCTGAAAGAATGTATATTCCTATTTTCGTTTACACATTGGGTTACTGCTAAAAAACATGCGGATCTATTTTTGTTTTTTTTTTCTTGTTTTTCAAAATATGTTGCAAACAAACATACCACTGCCAGTGTTGAAGTAAAATCGTTGTACTTTTGCCTGTGCCATTTCAAACGGGTTGATTTTAGGGATTTTCTTCCAGTCATAGAAGACGGCTGTGGAGCCATCGTTAACGATCTCTAGGAATGACGTCACTCGCTTGCCGGCATATTCTTCGAACGCCACCCGAGCCTCTATACCCACTTGGTCCTTGAAGCTGCTACTATCCCCTGTCCATCTACACACACAAAAGGACAAGCCACTTGGAAAATCATCTCTACTCGTTAAAAAATCTCATTCATTGTTGGCTTCTTCTGGCATATGTTTTATTTTAATTTCGGAAGTATAATTTACGATATACAGATGAAAACAGTTAATTACCCAATTGATAATCGAATAATCTGGTCAACTGTACATTATTTTTAAAACCTTCTCTCTTTGCTTAACATTTGAATTACATCGTGCAATCGCCTAGACCGAATAACCGAATAAGGTACCGTGGAAATTGGGCTATGTAAGTAACCTGTTTCTACTGTATTATAATTTACAAGTTAAAAGTTTAACCAATAAAATTTACACGAATATAGTCTGAAAGTAACCATTTGTGACAAAACAACACCACTTACAGGTCTTCAAAGCCCTACCTTCATTCGTTCCCCACCAGTAAATCCAGAACTCACCTGGCAGGCTGACCGGCAAACTTCAAAGAAGGACCAAACACTGGCAGTTGTGCTTCTTCATCATTCATTGGCTCCCTGTTAAATGTTTTAGTCAACACTATATATTTACAGAATTACGTGCATACTATATTTAAACTGAGGGCAATAAAGGAGGAGGAGAAGGAGCAGGAGGAAGAAGCAGAAGGAGGAGAAGAAGAAGACGAACAACAACAATAGCAACAACAATAACAATAATTGGAAATTCCGACCTTCCCCGCCACTCTTGTGATTTTTTTTTAAAAGAATGAATTCATAATTTTTGAGCAAACATTGAGCTGGATCCCAAAAATACGACCCCCCCCCCCCCCCCCACACAAACACACTCCGTCTGTGAACAATTGGATGTTTCTGAAAACCTCATAAAGACGGACACAAAAAGACACTCACAACCGGCAGTAACGACGCACTGCATGACAACACCCTGTTTAAAAATGTATGACATCACCTGTCCGTCTCTTGGCGTTCCGTGTCTGGCTCCAGGGCGCTGACGTCACCGGATGAGTCACGTGACTCGTTCTCTGCCTGCCACATGTCGACGTCCCCTCCGCCGTAGCGCGCCCCCTCGCCCACGATCTCCAGGCTGCCTATGTCCTGATGAAAAATAAGCGTGTTATACAGCTGTTATATGAAACTGCTTGTATGCATTTGTGCCGTCTTGGAGAATTTTAGGGATTTTCTACGTGTGCGTGCGTGTAGACGTTTTTCATGTATAGTGTCCCTGCAACTTCTATTACTTCTGCAAATATAATACTCTCGGAAATTCCTCTTCCTGTGAGCTACAAGATGTTTAAGTAAAACTAAAATACAGTATCAATGTTTAAAACAAAGCTTTTGGTTGATAAGCATCAGCAATATATTTGAGTGAAATTCGCCCGTGAAAGTCGAGATGATGACTTACGGGTTGGTGCGGGTCTAGTTCCTTCATGACCGGGTGCAGCTGCCTCAGCCTCTCCTCCAGATAGGCGTTCCTGTGCCACGGCTTGTTGCACGGAGTGCGAGGGCGCTCCCACAGAGTTCCTACAACACAACCCAAACAACTACAAGTGCCATTGCAATTTAAAGCAATGTTTTGAAGAATTCATGCGGTGTGAAGGCTAAAAATTCTTGTTGTTCAACATTTCTGCTTTTAAACACCATGGCAAACAACATAAACAACTTCCATTTTTATCATTTTTTGTCAATAAAATTGTCAAGCTTTATCAGTGCATAAGAGAGCTGTACACTATTTCGCACTAAATACCGCTTCTGTTTTTACAAAGCGGAAAGAATAGCGTGAGCTCTAAGGGTATCTCGACCACTACAACCACTAGCATATTTTCTACTCTTCAGGCATAAACTGCACTATATAGAGAGGTGAAAGGTCAAAACTACAGATCCTTCCTTCACATGCAGATTGTGTATTTATACTTTTATACATTAGGAAAAGGAATAATATTATTTGTAGAATTTAAGTTCTCTCTCACAACTTCCAGACTGAAATCATGCTGAAACAAATGATCATTGCGAATTTCGAGGGGAATATCATTCTCACGCATTGTCGATAAATACAAACATGGATTTAACAATCAATAAAATGCTAAGGAGAGACAAAAAACAATTGGTCTTCTCGCATCATCTTCAGTTTCCTTTTTTTTTTAATTTCATTGACTGTTTATGTAAGTTGCCATGAATTTTGATGGTAACCGCTATAATTTCTGCTTTCAAGTGGAAGCCAAATAAAGATCCAGTGACACAAAATGTTTCCTTCAGATTTTCAAAACAAACCCAATAAACATAAGCGAGGAAAACATCAGGCTTGCCCCCTCCCCACTCACATCCCACCACAATGATCATAGGGTGTTTTAACTACGGCCTAACCCCCATGCACCATGCACGAATAATACAATCCTGTATGTACAGTAGCCGAGACAAGTACACAAAGCATCTCTATATTAAAAGGAAATCTCGTGAACTATGCATAAGTTTGAAACGGCAACTGATTGCCGAGTGAGCGAGTCCAGTATGTTACCCGTTGTTATTGGTCCAGCAACTGTCGAGAGAAATCACATGCATCAGTGTACTTCATAACCAATGAAACAATACTGATAGAACCGACATTATTTAATTGCTATGATACTCCCACCCCGGTGAATCCTGCATTCCGCAATAAGGATACTAGCAGCCATTGTTTACCCAGGTAAAATAACTAACCTCGATCATTACTCCTTAGAAACGAGATAACACAATCAATATATTTAAGAAAACGAGCAACACCAACCCTTAATATGTATGGAATGCCGTTTTAACATTTAATGCTTATTTTTGATATCAAAATGTATTTAGAGATATCAATGAATCAATGTAGATCTCATTAATTTATATTTTGCTATCAATAATTGAATTTTAGATGGCAAAAATTTATTTTTGAGATCAAAAAATCAATTTTACAAACCTAAAAAATCTTACGGGAGACACACATTCACATAAAATATAACGAATCGTCAATTAAATTTTGGAGATGAAAATTTGAATTATTGAGATCAATAATAATAACACAATTTTTGATCTCAAGAATTGCTTCTTTTTTGTACAGTAAAAAATTAAAATAAAGATTCTGTATACAAGGACAGCCGTTATTTATTTACAGATGCGTGTTTCTGAATTTTTTATTTAAAAAAATAGACTGATATTTTGATATCTAGAATCAGTTTTTGAGATAAAAAATCGTTTACAGATTTCAAAATACAAATTAAAAAGTATCAGTCTGAAATAATGATATCTAAAATAAATTCTTGATATCAATATATAGAAAATCAATTATTGAGCTCAAAATTGACATTTTGCTCTCAAATATTTCATTTTTGCTATCAAGAATTGAATTTTTGATCTCAACAAATCAATTTTAGATATCATTAAATCATTTTTGATATCAATAAATATTTCTTGATATCTCTAAATATTTATTGATATCAAAAATTATCTTTTGAGATCAAGAATATATTTAGAGATATCAAAAATACAATTACAGATAGCAAAAATGAATTCTTGATATCAAAATATGGATTTATTGAGATCAAAAATTAATTCTTGATATCAAAAAATCAATTTTTGAGATCAAAAATTAATTCCTGATATCAATAATTCACTAATAAATGTGAAAACGGCATTCCATAAATATGTTGCTTTGTTCAAATTAAAAAAAAAAAAGTTCACGAACTGAGGTTTCAATTCGAAGCAGACGATCAAGGTGGAGGGTGGTGGGAATGCGATATGCTGCTTGTTACGACTCCACACCGTGCGGAATACACTTCTTACGTGTTTATGGTAGAAAAATACACCCCGCTAGCAACTGGCAGAAAAAAAAAGTCAATACTCAACACGCACTGATCTGTATCGTACACATTGAATATTCCACGAGCAAACAGTAAACAACAATTACATCCGCTCACTAAATAAGATAAGTTATTACTGGGTGACAAATGACAACAATACACACCCTTTTCTGCGAGGACTGTTCTGGGTACGGCCACGTGTTCTATGGGAGGGGGGTAGCCTTTCTCACTCTGCGTCATTGTAGCACTACAAAAACAACGAATGCACTTCTCAGCACGAGGTCAATGTCTTTATTTATTTATTTACTTTTTTGTAAATAAAATCAAACCAAATAAAATCGGATCAATTCTGTATTGTTATTTTTTTTTTCTGTTGACATTTCGGACAAGTAAATTTGGTTCACAGTTATGTTGGTGATTTCAATGCCGCTTTGGGCAACCAGTTCAGTCCATGAAAGAACTGTGGATATAGGGTACAAATGCGGGCTTGTGAAATATACTACAATAATTCACTGACTGCAATCAATTAACCCCCCTCCCCCTCCCCCCACTACCCCTCTTGCTCTAATGAACTACACAAAATAAATAAAAAAATAAATTATTATAATATCTATTGCTAACATTTTTATTTTAAAAATTAGCAAATAAAAATTGTGTACTATATTCTTATGTGTGCCCATTTTTTTGTGCCAATAAACATACATATATATATTACAAGTGGTATAAAGGCCATTCGTTAACAGGAAGAAATGGCCCACCGTGACTCCTCTACTCAAACTGGGAGCACCTAGTAGTTCGAAATGTAAGGCGTGATCGTGTTTTTTTCAAAACACCTGTACAAGCATTAAAGATATCCAACATGTACCAATAATCCAATGCTCATCGCCTGAACTAGCCCTGTTATTCACCTACTTCTGTAGTTACTCAGTTGCATTTTTAATTGAAACAAATATTGACAAAATCGATGAGTTTAAAATGAGCGTGCATACATGTCATTGCTCTAAGTGCAAACGTTCTCTAACGAGAACTAAATGACACCTGTTTATTTTACCTTCTGAAACAGAAAGAAATTTTCAAATGTCACTTGTTTTACACCAAATTTGACAACAGTTGAAATGCAAAAAAAAAAAAAGTTAAGGCGAAATCAAGTTTTCCGAATACATGCTATGTCTTAAGGTGACGTGTAGCGTAAGTCGGACAAAACTAAAACGTAAGTCATGCCGCATTGTGCTTGCTAGGGATGTTAAGAACAATGTATCATACATAAATACCACTGCCCTGTCTACCCTGTTTACACGACGCTTTTACGGGCACATCAGGGCATGCTTGGGTTGTACGTGAACTGGTCTTTGAACGACCTGCATGAAATCCTCAAAGACCCGTTCCACTGTCCAATTATTTGCATAGTATTTTTTTTTTGCTGTCCTCCATCATGCACATGTTTAGGACATACATTGGTAATAGTAACCGTAAAATATATGTTTCTAAACGAGAAGAATATACACAGTAA
The DNA here is from genome assembly GCA_949752745.1 of Protula sp. h YS-2021. Classification (NCBI taxonomy): domain Eukaryota; kingdom Metazoa; phylum Annelida; class Polychaeta; order Sabellida; family Serpulidae; genus Protula; species Protula sp. h YS-2021. The sequence continues at coordinate 74,075,675 of OX457026.1, forward strand.
AAAGATTGCAGACATTTATTTCCTTTGCGTGTACATATCGCAGGAAACAAACCAAACATGCGTTAACTTACGCTGCCATTCTGATTCGCGACTCAAGTTTTCTGCAGATTTCAATACACCCATTAATACCAAGCGGACAACCGCACTTCAAGTAAACAAACGCTGCTGCGTGGAATCTTTACCATATATGGCTCAAAGATCAATTAAGAATGAATCCAAGGAAAATAATAGCATTAAATAGCAGTAAAAATCAAGACTATAGTTGCAACTTATTATTTTTTCTCTGTTAAAACAAAAATTACCAAGACAACACTATACGCTGTATAGATCTATAAGTATTCGCTAATTACCATATTAATAAAAAAACGATAGCCTTTTCAAAACAGCAAACGTTATTAATCTTCACAAAATCTGAAGGCCTCGAGAAAAATAAAATATTGGAAAAATTATCATATGTCTGAATATGCTCTTTTTTTTTATATCTGCGCATAATAAAGAAAAGAAAGTAAGCAAAAAAAAAAAAAAAAAAATCAAATGGCAGGAAAGCTTACTGGATTCCTGTAAGGTCGTTTCCAATACGCTCCTGTTGTTTCCAGAATTCACTGCCAATGCGATCTGTTTAACGAACACGAAAACAGGTTTTATTTAACCTCATCCATTTTTTCACACATATAGAAGATCGCTTTTTGAAACTTCACTTGGTTTAGCTAAGTTGAAAAAAAAATGCTTGGAATACAAAAGATACATTTTTGTTCAGTCATTTAAAATACATAATTTAAACTGCAACTGCAGTAAAGTCTGACACCTGGTGCTGTTTAACTTTTAAAATTCTAATATAACAAGTTGAGAAACCCATAGTAACCAATAGCATTTTCCATGACACATCCGGACATAGGTTTAAATAAAATTGTCCTTCAATTTTCAAAAGTCAGAAGTTCACCGAGGTACTTACAGCCTTTGCCGTAATCCATTGTAGGTATAGTTCTGTCGATGAGATAGCGCAGTTCCTGTGTCTGCCGATAGGCGTCGCTCTGATTCATTATCAGCTGGTCTGGAGCTTTCTTCAGCAGTTCTTAACCAAAAAAAAAATAATAATAATAAAAATTATAATAAATAAATACAAAAAAAAAAAAAAGAAAAAAAAAACGTATACGTCTTTTTGTCATTACGTGCCATTATTTAATCGACAGTACTTAAACAGTATAACGTGGCATCACGTGGTTTTGACATCAAAATAAATTACCACGAGAACGTACTCGCGAGATTGTTTTGCTGGCGTTTACGATCGCGCATCTTATACTGCCAGTTCTTCAGGGCATTGCTCTCCTCAACGCTTTCAAACTTGGGAAACTGCTTCGTCTTTGCGTATTTCACCGTCAATTTGTCTTCTTTTGCAACTCCGCCACTGCTTTCATCCTGCAAGTAACCAGTTGAAAAATTTCCTAGCAAATTAAGAAATGGGTGCGTGCAAAAGTGCATATGGAAAACGCTTATGGCCAAGCGTGTTTTATCACTCTTCAAACCTTACTAAAGAACAAAGACACATCGAGGAAGATTTATATATATGAAAAAAAAGAAGAAATTAAGAAAAAATTTAGAAAGGAAACCGAAAAGAAAGTAGTTTACAATAGGAATGGTTCCCTCGAGCTGTGCCATTTTCTTGTAGTCGTCGATCGAGCCGAGGATGCTGTGTGGTATGATGTTGCCGAAGTCGTCGTAGCGTGGCCCCGCCGCGCCGCTGTAGTCCATATCCTTGAGCGGCGCATCCTGAGGCGCCGGCTTCGCAATCGTTACCCTGGCAACAGGAGCATTCGCCGGAGGACGGGTTCAAGTGACATGTGTTGTCAGAGACTGTGTAGATCTTGACATTTTAAGGTGGAAAACGGGCAATGTTAAACGTAATCAAGAATAATCTGTAATTTTTGGATGACTACCATATATTGTTTTCAATGAAGTTTACGTTGTACTTTACAACTCTTCAACCTTAACTATATCAGTGTTTCATCAAGCTGTGATTTTATTAGTAAATAGCCCCTTTTACGACGATACTGAGAGCACTTCCGCTTTTGAAATACTACTCACGGCTTGGGTTTGGGTTTATTCCATTCCGAGGCTGGCTTGAGTTTTCTCACAACAAGGGACTGTGGAGGCGGAGTCTTCTTTCTCTCCGAAGGTGGGTGTGGCTCACGTAACTAAGCAACGCATGTAACATGAATAGCGTTTATTATTATGCATACAAGTCAGGCATTCTAAAAACTGCAAAACATTTCATCTTAATGTCACTGCCACGGGAAAGTATTAAAGGCTATCTTTATTATAAATATGTATTGTCTTCTGTAAATAAATCAAGCTTAGTATCCTATAAAAGAAGATCATACTTAGTGGCTAATTGATATTCATCAGTAACAAGTACTTGAAGGGCTGTCCCGTCAGAACTCTGACAAATAATTTTCAAATTAATGCGTGTTTTTTGTGTCCGTTTTTGTATCATCTGCCAGTGAATAATTTATCAGGATCAGTAGGATATTTTTTGTCTTCAACAACAACAATATTCACACCTTTTTTCGGATACACATAGCAATGTCATCTCCGTGCCGACTTGAAAGCCCAGAAAATTAAGAAAAAGCTTCAAATAAATATTTCAGTTGTGACATTGAAAAGTATTGTCTTCATATCGATTCTCCCCCCTGCCAACCTAATCACATTATCTGAAGTTGTTCACGTATCTCAGTTTCAGTTTTAATCCTGTCCTCTAGAGAAAACTATCCGATTTATAAAAATAAGGGAGAAATCACTGTTAAGGGTGAAAATTAACAACTGCCCGACCTTCAAGGTTAGATAAAATCGCGTCGTTTAGGCAGATTTTTAATTTTCGAGCACGGTTTCTCCGTGAACAAGCGGGATGAAAGCGGTAGGAGCTATTGCATGGACACAAATGCTATTGACAGTGCTGCCATGGAGTCATCAAGAAAAAAAGATAAAAAAAAAAATTTGGGGAAAAAAATATGAAAAAAAGGATAATTCATGTTTTGCTGAAAAACTGAAAAATTTAAAAATACATCCTAAAAGTAATCAAAACATGTAATAACAAAGGTCCATCCATAAATTACTTATGCACCAAGCAAGTGTGTGTGGGGGGGGGGGGGGGGTTGTAGTAGTTGGATGCGAACTTTAAAGTCAAATTCCATGATGACGTCACAATTAGTGCAAACAAATAGGGGTGTCTCAAATTTTAAAAAAAATGTGCGTGTGTACTTTATCGATGGTCCCTAGGGACATGCTACTTAAAATTATAGATTAAAGTTATTCAAAATCATTCAAGAAATAAGAACTACTCAACATCATTTAGAATAATGGATATTTTACAGTGTGATAAGATATTGATTACGTTTACGAAATATATGTTTCAATTCCACGAAGAAATACATTAAAACCTCCACATAAGGAACATCTTCGGGACCGCGAAAAGTGTTCCTTTTATCGAGGTTGTTCCCTATTTAGAGGTTTTAATTTGTATAAATAATACCAACTGGGACCACAATTTCTGTTCCTTAAACGGAGGTTGTTCCTTAATGAGAGATGTTCCCTAACGGAGGTTTTACTGTACTCTCTTTCTGCAGATGTATTAAAGCGGTTAATATTATGGACTAATCAAGGGTAATGACTAGGATGAGAAAAAATTCTAGCATAAAAAACATAACCAATGAGGAAAAAAAGTATTTTGAACGAAAAAAGAAAAAAAAAAAATGAAAAAGAAAGTATCAAAATAAAAAAAAGGATGAAAAGCGAAAAAAGTGGAAAAAAAGGATGAAAATTTTTAAAAAGTATAAAAAAATATTTAAGGATATAAAAGGATGAAATCGGGTTTTCTTTTTTTTTTAAAAAAAAAGGATAATCCTTTAAAAAAAGGTTTAAAGAAAGGGATGATGTGGCAACACTGCATTGATTTCTAATGATGGCTCAAAAGGATCCTCTTTCAATGAATACAAAACAAACGTTGCAGTACAGTACTGAATGATTCCAGCATTAGGAAATACCCGATTTTTTACCGGCTACCCCTGACAGTTACAATAACAGATTTCCACATCAACTTTCTACATTACCAAAGAAAGTTTGCAATTTCGCACAATTATAATAACAGATTTCCACATCAACTTTCTACATCACCATAGAAAGTTTGCAATTTCGCATAAAAAGTTCGCTATTTCACATCTGGCAAAATTTTAGGCGCTGATTTTTTTTTTTTGGGGGGGGGGGCGATAATGTATCTCTACCCATACCTTATCCAAGTCTTCTGACTTGATCTGCAGGGCCAGAATCTCATCGTTCATAATAGCAGTCTTCGTCCTCTGTACCTCTGTTTCACCCTGTCCATCCGCGGCCTCTGAGGGCGGGGCATTCTCAGGCGTAGGCTTTCCCCTCCTCATGCGATCTACAACATCAATCAATAGTGTGAAACGTCACGCAATGCAGACTGTTTGACCCCCTCCCCAAACTCATATACCCAATATTTGTGACGTAACCCATTCACCATAACGCAAAGGTGCAACGCCTCCGCCCTGCCGTCATGTTACTGTTAATAACCGAATGGAAGAATCCTGTACTGAATTCTGGAGCATTTTCTTGGGTCACTAAATGCACAGGCGCAGGTTACCTTATGTTTTAGTTTATTTGCAGCAAAAGCACTTTCTGAAGTGTTTATTCCCACTTGCAAACAGAGTTTGCAAATGGGTATACTTTGCAAAGAATTCTGGCCGTTTAATCCTTCCTTTTTTTTTTTGTTTTTTTTCCGTCACGGAGGTTTCCAGAAAACTCCTCCTACGCTATTTGACGTAGGACGATGAAATTTGGCACAGAGATAGAGGGTGACGAGATGTCGTGAAATCCGCAAACTTTTTTGACCTTGACCTTCAAGGTCAAGGTCAAATTGAGGTCAAAGTTTTTTGACCACAAATTGGTTTCCAGAAAACTCCTCCTAGGCTTTTTGACGTAGGACGATGAAATTTGGCACAGAGATAGAGGGTGATGAGATGTCGTGAAATCCGCAAAATTTTTTGACCTTGACCTTCAAGGTCAAGGTCAAATTGAGGTCAAAATATTTTTTCAAAAACCTATTCCATCACGAGAAATTGCTGGAAATAGCGCTCAAATCCTTGTTTCAACACGTGCACGGTATCAGTAGGCAGTAACATCATGGATGGAATCTCGACATTCAGTGTCAAGGTCAAGGTCATGTGACTTCTGTATATTGAATTCCGTTAAGGAAAAATTGTGCATTATCTAGAAACGGTTAGAGATAGAGCGATTTTGAGCGTATTTTCGACCCTTTGGGCATAAACGACGATACATAAGAGGTACCTCGGTGACCTTTACCTCCTCCGTCAAGGTCAATGTCAAAAACCGGAAGTTGACCATTATCTCGAAAATGGTTAGAGATAGAGCGATTTTGAGCTTATTTTCGACCCTTTGGGCTTAAAAGACGTTATAGAAGAGGTACCTCGGTGACCTTGACCTCCTCCGTCATGGTCAAGGTCAAAAACCGGAAGTTGACCATTATCTCGAAAACGGTTAGAGATAGAGCGATTTTGAGCTTATTTTCGACCCTTTGGGCCTAAAAGACGTTATATAAGAGGTACCTCGGTGACCTTGACCTCCTCCGTCAAGGTCAATGTCAAAAACCGGAAGTTGACCATTATCTCGAAAACGGTTAGAGATAGAGCGATTTTGAGCTTATTTTCGACCCTTTGGGCCTAAAAGACGTTATATAAGAGGTACCTCGGTGACCTTGACCTCCTCCGTCATGGTCAAGGTCAAAAACCGGAAGTTGACCATTATCTCGAAAACGGTTAGAGATAGAGCGATTTTGAGCTTATTTTCGAACCTTTGGGCCTAAACGACGTTACATAAGAGGTACCTCGGTGACCTTGACCTCCTCCGTCATGGTCAAGGTCAAAAACCGGAAGTTGGCCATTATCTCGAAAACGGTTAGAGATAGAGCGATTTTGAGCTTATTTTCGACCCTTTGGGCCTAAAAGACGTTATATAAGAGGTACCTCGGTGACCTTGACCTTCTCCGTCATGGTCAAGGTCAAAAACCGGAAGTTGACAATTATCTCGAAAACGGTTAGAGATAGAGCGATTTTGAGCTTATTTTCGACCCTTTGGGCCTAAAAGACGTTATATAAGAGGTACCTCGGTGACCTTGATCTCCTCCGTCATGGTCAAGGTCAAAAACCGGAAGTTGACCATTATCTCGAAAACGGTTAGAGATAGAGCGATTTTGAGCTTATTTTCGACCCTTTGGGCCTAAAAGACGTTATATAAGAGGTACCTCGGTGACCTTGACATCCTCCGTCATGGTCAAGTCCAAAAACCGGAAGTTGACCATTATCTCGAAAACGGTTAGAGATAGAGCGATTTTGAGCTTATTTTCGACCCTTTTGGCCTAAAAGACGTTATATAAGAGGCACCTCGGTGACCTTGATCTCCTCCGTCATGGTCAAGGCCAAAAACCGGAAGTTGACCATTATCTCGAGAACGGTTAAAGATAGAGCGATTTTGAGCTTATTTTCGACCCTTTGGACCTAAGAGACGTTATATAAGAGGTACCTCGGTGACCTTGATCTCCTCCGTCATGGTCAAGGCCAAAAACCGGAAGTTGACCATTATCTCGAAAACGGTTAGAGATAGAGCGATTTTGAGCTTATTTTCGACCCTTTGGGCCTATAAGACGTTATATAAGAGGTACCTCGGTGACCTTGACCTCCTCCGTCATGGTCAAGGTCAAAAACCGGAAGTTGACCATTATCTCGAAAACGGTTAGAGATAGAGCGATTTTGAGCTTATTTTCGACCCTTTGGGCCTAAAAGACGTTATATGAGAGGTAACTCGGTGACCTTGACCTCCTCCGTCATGGTCAAGGTCAAAAACCGGAAGTTGACCATTATCTCGAAAACGGTTAGAGATAGAGTGATTTTGAGCTTATTTTCGACCCTTTGGGCCTAAGAGACGTTATATAAGAGGTAACTCGGTGACCTTGACCTCCTCCGTCATGGTCAAGGTCAAAAACCGGAAGTTGACCATTATCTCGAAAACGGTTAGAGATAGAGCGATTTTGAGCTTATTTTCGACCCTTTGGGCCTAAACGACGTTATATAAGAGGTACCTCGGTGACCTTGACCTCCTCCGTCATGGTCAAGGTCAAAAACCGGAAGTTGGCCATTATCTCGAAAACGGTTAGAGATAGAGCGATTTTGAGCTTATTTTCGACCCTTTGGGCCTAAATGACGTTATATAAGAGGTACCTCGGTGACCTTGACCTTCTCCGTCATGGTCAAGGTCAAAAACCGGAAGTTGACCATTATCTCGAAAACGGTTAGAGATAGAGCGATTTTGAGCTTATTTTCGACCCTTTGGGCCTAAAAGACGTTATATAAGAGGTACCTCGGTGACCTTGATCTGCTCCGTCATGGTCAAGGTCAAAAACCGGAAGTTGACCATTATCTCGAAAACGGCTAGAGATAGAGCGATTTTGAGCTTATTTTCGACCCTTTGGGCCTAAAAGACGTTATTTAAGAGGCACCTCGGTGACCTTGATCTCCTCCGTCATGGTCAAGGCCAAAAACCGGAAGTTGACCATTATCTCGAAAACGGTTAGAGATAGAGCGATTTTGAGCTTATTTTCGACCCTTTGGACCTAAGAGACGTTATATAAGAGGTACCTCGGTGACCTTGATCTCCTCCGTCATGGTCAAGGCCAAAAACCGGAAGTTGACCATTATCTCGAAAACGGTTAGAGATAGAGCGATTTTGAGCTTATTTTCGACCCTTCGGGCCTATAAGACGCTATATAAGAGGTACCTCGGTGACCTTGACCTCCTCCGTCATGGTCAAGGTCAAAAACCGGAAGTTGACCATTATCTCGAAAACGGTTAGAGATAGAGCGATTTTGAGCTTATTTTCGACCCTTTGGGCCTAAAAGACGTTATATGAGAGGTAACTCGGTGACCTTGACCTCCTCCGTCATGGTCAAGGTCAAAAACCGGAAGTTGACCATTATCTCGAAAACGGTTAGTGATAGAGCGATTTTGAGCTTATTTTCGACCCTTTGGGCCTAAGAGACGTTATATAAGAGGTATCTCGGTGACCTTGACCTCCTCCGTCACGGTCAAGGTCAAAAACTGGAAGTTGACCATTATCTCGAAAACGGTTAGAAAACTGAATTTGATTATTTGATATTACATTATTTTTACTTCGATGTCCTTGTTCATGATAATAAGTCGGAAGCTGACAATTATGTGGAAAGACTGAAAATGTGTCTTTGACCAGATAGATTATACCATTGCAAGTGGGTGTCATTTCGCTACGTGTAGCGAAATTCGGTCTAGTTATTGCAAGGTTTTGTAAAGGCGAGAACTGTACATTTTTTCTTGATTGCCAATGCGCGGATGAACGAAACGTCAGCATTTTGGCACATATGAGGGGGTAGATACGCACAGTCCTATTCCGGTTCTTCCAGTATCGAAAAAGTCACTCAATGCACTACTAAAATGTATAATTGATATCGTCATAATGACATAAATGTAAATGAGTGACAGAACATATCGAAGAACATTGCAAAACCTTTCTAATAATAATCTTATAACAGCTTATAATTGTACAAGACATCGTAAAATAAAAAATAAAACCGACCCTCGCGTTTGGATTGCTAGAAAACTTTCTTCAGCGTGTGCCAGGGCAGTTGCCAAGGGTTTAATTAACTGAGTAATTAATTAATAAGACATCTGTCATAAAAGCGCAAGCAACAATTGACTACAACGTTGAACTCCCAATTACTTAGATTTTCTAGAATACATACGTGATATTGCTTTAACCTTGACCGTTGCCATGGCTACACGGGATAAGTGTACTTTACGACCCCCGCGAGTAGTCTGACTGTCTGTTTTATCATTCATGTTCGTGTTTGGGGGGATTCGTTTTAAGTAGTCTTGTACTGGGCTAATATCTTTTAATTTACAGTTTGCCACAATAAAAGGATTTTGTTATAATTTCCTTATCTATCCTTCTCTGTGAGACAAACACCATGAATACAGATAAATAAAGTTTATCCAACTTCTTTGAGGTATATATACCGAAGCTACAATAAATCCCAATTTTAATCTCAAATACAATTTCAAAAGTCACTCAAAAACTTTTATTTCAATGTATTTTTAAATGAAGCGCCTCAATTCAGGTGTAGCAAAGATGTTACTTTCACAATTTGTTCGTGGAGTGCTGAATGGTTCATTTTTTTTTGTATTTGCACATTTCATATTAACACAAACGACCTGCTATCGCGAAACCCCCGCGCTATTGGCAAGTGGTTGCTATATGCGCTTAGGAGTGTCAAAAAATCAACCCTTGGACAAGACCTCTCCACTTTCACTTTACAATAAATCACCATATTTAATGATCAAGTTCTCCGAAGAATGTCATTTATATCAGCACTTCACTCCAAGAGGATCTAATCTGGATACTTTTCAAACACAGAGGCTTAATATATCTTTATGTCTCAATGTAAAGTATTAATATGCATCAACTAAAATGTGTTTGCCAATGAACTTGAATCCCGAACGGTAAATGCTCATCAAACTTTAAGGTGCGTTTGCTAACCTGTCTGAAACGTGTATTAAGCAATCAAGGCAATGGAATAAATTGGCGAAACGTGATGGAATGAAATAGTCCACCCTCACGCAGTTAGCTGATACAAACAACAGTTGATTAAAATGTCAAAGCTAATTACTGTATATGCCGGAATGCATAGATAACTTCCCTTAATGCTTCTATTGCCGTTTATCTGATCGTTTGGTCAAAACACAGATTAGCAGGATCTTAAATTAAATACCATCTATGTTTGGGTGGTTAGAACGTACACAACACACTATTGTTTAAAATAAGAAAACATCAAGCAAATTAGAAAGTACACATATTTTTATCCTGAGCGAAATGAGGCACTTGTGACTCCGTGAGTCTAACGCAATCGACTCAAGCAAACCAATGGCCGTAAAACGACTAAAAATGTCTATGAAAATATATATATCAACTAGACCGAATTTCGCTACACGTAGCGAAATGACACCCACTTGCAATGGTATAATCTATCTGGTTAAAGACATATTTTCAGTCTTTCCACATAATTGTCAGCTTCCGACTTATTTTCATGAACAAGGACATCGAAGTATAATGTAATCTCAAATAATCAAATTCAGTTTTCTAATCGTTTTCGAGATAATGGTCAACTTCCGGTTTTTGACCTTGACCATGACGGAGGAGGTCAAGGTCACCGAGGTACCTCTTATATAACGTCTTTTAGGCCCAAAGGGTCGAAAATAAGCTCAAAATCGCTCTATCTCTAACCGTTTTCGAGATAATGGTCAACTTCCGGTTTTTGACCTTGACCATGACGGAGGAGGTCAAGGTCACCGAGGTACCTCTTATATAACGTCTTTTAGGCCCAAAGGGTCGAAAATAAGCTCAAAATCGCTCTATCTCTAACCGTTTTCGAGATAATGGTCAACTTCCGGTTTTTGACCTTGACCATGACGGAGGAGGTCAAGGTCACCGAGGTACCTCTTATATAACGTCTTTTAGGCCCAAAGGGTCGAAAATAAGCTCAAAATCGCTCTATCTCTAACCGTTTTCGAGATAATGGTCAACTTCCGGTTTTCGATCTTGACCATGACGGAGGAGGTCAAGGTCACCGAGGTACCTCTTATATAACGTCTTTTAGGCCCAAAGGGTCGAAAATAAGCTCAAAATCGCTCTATCTCTAACCGTTTTCGAGATAATGGTCAACTTCCGGTTTTTGACCTTGACCATGACGGAGGAGGTCAAGGTCACCGAGGTACCTCTTATATAACGTCTTTTAGGCCCAAAGGGTCGAAAATAAGCTCAAAATCGCTCTATCTCTAACCGTTTTCGAGATAATGGTCAACTTCCGGTTTTTGACCTTGACCATGACGGAGGAGGTCAAGGTCACCGAGGTACCTCTTATATAACGTCTTTTAGGCCCAAAGGGTCGAAAATAAGCTCAAAATCGCTCTATCACTAACCGTTTTCGAGATAATGGTCAACTTCCGGTTTTTGACCTTGACCATGACGGAGGAGGTCAAGGTCACCGAGGTACCTCTTATATAACGTCTTTTAGGCCCAAAGGGTCGAAAATAAGCTCAAAATCGCTCTATCACTAACCGTTTTCGAGATAATGGTCAACTTCCGGTTTTTGACCTTGACCATGACGGAGGAGGTCAAGGTCACCGAGGTACCTCTTATATAACGTCTTTTAGGCCCAAAGGGTCGAAAATAAGCTCAAAATCGCTCTATCTCTAACCGTTTTCGAGATAATGGTCAACTTCCGGTTTTTGACCTTGACCATGACGGAGGAGGTCAAGGTCACCGAGGTACCTCTTATATAACGTCTTTTAGGCCCAAAGGGTCGAAAATAAGCTCAAAATCGCTCTATCTCTAACCGTTTTCGAGATAATGGTCAACTTCCGGTTTTCGATCTTGACCATGACGGAGGAGGTCAAGGTCACCGAGGTACCTCTTATATAACGTCTTTTAGGCCCAAAGGGTCGAAAATAAGCTCAAAATCGCTCTATCTCTAACCGTTTTCGAGATAATGGTCAACTTCCGGTTTTCGATCTTGACCATGACGGAGGAGGTCAAGGTCACCGAGGTACCTCTTATATAACGTCTTTTAGGCCCAAAGGGTCGAAAATAAGCTCAAAATCGCTCTATCTCTAACCGTTTTCGAGATAATGGTCAACTTCCGGTTTTTGACCTTGACCATGACGGAGGAGGTCAAGGTCACCGAGGTACCTCTTATATAACGTCTTTTAGGCCCAAAGGGTCGAAAATAAGCTCAAAATCGCTCTATCTCTAACCGTTTTCGAGATAATGGTCAACTTCCGGTTTTCGACCTTGACCATGACGGAGGAGGTCAAGGTCACCGAGGTACCTCTTATATAACGTCTTTTAGGCCCAAAGGGTCGAAAATAAGCTCAAAATCGCTCTATCTCTAACCGTTTTCGAGATAATGGTCAACTTCCGGTTTTCGACCTTGACCATGACGGAGGAGGTCAAGGTCACCGAGGTACCTCTTATATATCGTCTTTTTAGGCCCAAAGGGTCGAAAATAAGCTCAAAATCGCTCCATCTCTAACCGTTTTCGAGATAATGGTCAACTTCCGGTTTTTGACCTTGACCATGACGGAGGAGGTCAAGGTCACCGAGGTACCTCTTATATAACGTCTTTTAGGCCCAAAGGGTCGAAAATAAGCTCAAAATCGCTCTATCTCTAACCGTTTTCGAGATAATGGTCAACTTCCGGTTTTTGACCTTGACCATGACGGAGGCGGTCAAGGTTACCGAGGTACCTCTTATGTAACGTCTTTTAGGCCCAAAGGGTCGAGAATAAGCTCAAAATCGCTCTATCTCTAACCGTTTTCGAGATAATGGTCAACTTCCGGTTTTTGACCTTGACCATGACGGAGGAGGTCAAGGTCACCGAGGTACCTCTTATATAACGTCTTTTAGGCCCAAAGGGTCGAAAATAAGCTCAAAATCGCTCTATCTCTAACCGTTTTCGAGATAATGGTCAACTTCCGGTTTTTGACCTTGACCATGACGGAGGAGGTCAAGGTCACCGAGGTACCTCTTATATAACGTCTTTTAGGCCCAAAGGGTCGAAAATAAGCTCAAAATCGCTCTATCTCTAACCGTTTTCGAGATAATGGTCAACTTCCGGTTTTTGACCTTGACCATGACGGAGGAGGTCAAGGTCACCGAGGTACCTCTTATATAACGTCTTTTAGGCCCAAAGGGTCGAAAATAAGCTCAAAATCGCTCTATCTCTAACCGTTTTCGAGATAATGGTCAACTTCCGGTTTTTGACCTTGACCATGACGGAGGAGGTCAAGGTCACCGAGGTACCTCTTATATAACGTCTTTTAGGCCCAAAGGGTCGAAAATAAGCTCAAAATCGCTCTATCTCTAACCGTTTTCGAGATAATGGTCAACTTCCGGTTTTCGATCTTGACCATGACGGAGGAGGTCAAGGTCACCGAGGTACCTCTTATATAACGTCTTTTAGGCCCAAAGGGTCGAAAATGAGCTCAAAATCGCTCTATCTCTAACCGTTTTCGAGATAATGGTCAACTTCCGGTTTTCGACCTTGACCATGACGGAGGAGGTCAAGGTCACCGAGGTACCTCTTATATAACGTCTTTTAGGCCCAAAGGGTCGAAAATAAGCTCAAAATCGCTCTATCTCTAACCGTTTTCGAGATAATGGTCAACTTCCGGTTTTCGATCTTGACCATGACGGAGGAGGTCAAGGTCACCGAGGTACCTCTTATATAACGTCTTTTAGGCCCAAAGGGTCGAAAATAAGCTCAAAATCGCTCTATCTCTAACCGTTTTCGAGATAATGGTCAACTTCCGGTTTTTGACCTTGACCATGACGGAGGAGGTCAAGGTCACCGAGGTACCTCTTATATAACGTCTTTTAGGCCCAAAGGGTCGAAAATAAGCTCAAAATCGCTCTATCACTAACCGTTTTCGAGATAATGGTCAACTTCCGGTTTTTGACCTTGACCATGACGGAGGAGGTCAAGGTCACCGAGGTACCTCTTATATAACGTCTTTTAGGCCCAAAGGGTCGAAAATAAGCTCAAAATCGCTCTATCTCTAACCGTTTTCGAGATAATGGTCAACTTCCGGTTTTTGACCTTGACCATGACGGAGGAGGTCAAGGTCACCGAGGTACCTCTTATATAACGTCTTTTAGGCCCAAAGGGTCGAAAATAAGCTCAAAATCGCTCTATCTCTAACCGCATTCGAGATAATGGACAATTTGTCTCTAAGGGATTTCAATATACAAAAGTCACACGACCTTGACCTTGACACTGAATGTCGAGATTCCATCAAAGATGTTACTGCCTACTGACACAGTACACGTGTTGAAACAAGGATTTGAGCGCTATTTCCAGCAAGTTTTCGTGATGGAATAGGTTTTTGAAAAAATATTTTGACCTCAATTTGACCTTGAAGGTCAAGGTCAAGGTCAAAAAATTTTGCGGATTTCACGACAGCTCATTACCCTCTATGTTTCTGCCAAATGCCGTCTTTCTACTACAAACCGTGTAGGAGGAGTTTTCTGGAAACCAATTTGAGGTAAAAAAACTTTGACCTCAATTTGACCTTGACCTTGAAGGTCAAGGTCAAAAAAATTTGCGGATTTCACGACATCTCATCACCCTCTATCTCTGTGCCAAATTTCATCGTCCTACGTCAAATAGCGTAGGAGGAGTTTTCTGGAAACCTCCGTGACGGAAAAAAAAAAAAAAAAAAAAAAAAAAAAAGGAAGGAATAAACGCCGGAATTCTTTGCAAAGTATACCCATTTGCAAACTATGTTTGCAAGTGGGAATGAGAATGAGCATAGTCAGTCTATTCCGAAGTAGACTCACTGAGTCCTAAGTGCTTTACTTCGCACAGGTCATAAAATACATAAATTCTTATCTGGTTGATACATTCATACATTCTTATTTTAAATACAGTAAAACCTGTATATAACTAGACCGAATTTCGCTACACGTAGCGAAATGACACCCACTTGCAATGGTATAATCTATCTGGTTAAAGACATATTTTCAGTCTTTCCACATAATTGTCAGCTTCCGACTTATTATCATGAACAAGGACATCGAAGTATAATGTAATCTCAAATAATCAAATTCAGTTTTCTAACCGTTTTCGAGATAATGGTCAACTTCCGGTTTTTGACCTTGACCATGACGGAGGAGGTCAAGGTCACCGAGGTACCTCTTATATAACGTCTTTTAGGCCCAAAGGGTCGAAAATAAGCTCAAAATCGCTCTATCTCTAACCGTTTTCGAGATAATGGTCAACTTCCGGTTTTCGATCTTGACCATGACGGAGGAGGTCAAGGTCACCGAGGTACCTCTTATATAACGTCTTTTAGGCCCAAAGGGTCGAAAATAAGCTCAAAATCGCTCTATCTCTAACCGTTTTCGAGATAATGGTCAACTTCCGGTTTTTGACCTTGACCATGACGGAGGAGGTCAAGGTCACCGAGGTACCTCTTATATAACGTCTTTTAGGCCCAAAGGGTCGAAAATAAGCTCAAAATCGCTCTATCTCTAACCGTTTTCGAGATAATGGTCAACTTCCGGTTTTTGACCTTGACCATGACGGAGGAGGTCAAGGTCACCGAGGTACCTCTTATATAACGTCTTTTAGGCCCAAAGGGTCGAAAATAAGCTCAAAATCGCTCTATCTCTAACCGTTTTCGAGATAATGGTCAACTTCCGGTTTTCGATCTTGACCATGACGGAGGAGGTCAAGGTCACCGAGGTACCTCTTATATAACGTCTTTTAGGCCCAAAGGGTCGAAAATAAGCTCAAAATCGCTCTATCTCTAACCGTTTTCGAGATAATGGTCAACTTCCGGTTTTCGATCTTGACCATGACGGAGGAGGTCAAGGTCACCGAGGTACCTCTTATATAACGTCTTTTAGGCCCAAAGGGTCGAAAATAAGCTCAAAATCGCTCTATCTCTAACCGTTTTCGAGATAATGGTCAACTTCCGGTTTTCGATCTTGACCATGACGGAGGAGGTCAAGGTCACCGAGGTACCTCTTATATAATGTCTTTTAGGCCCAAAGGGTCGAAAATAAGCTCAAAATCGCTCTATCTCTAACCGTTTTCGAGATAATGGTCAACTTCCGGTTTTTGACCTTGACCATGACGGAGGAGGTCAAGGTCACCGAGGTACCTCTTATATAACGTCTTTTAGGCCCAAAGGGTCGAAAATAAGCTCAAAATCGCTCTATCACTAACCGTTTTCGAGATAATGGTCAACTTCCGGTTTTTGACCTTGACCATGACGGAGGAGGTCAAGGTCACCGAGGTACCTCTTATATAACGTCTTTTAGGCCCAAAGGGTCGAAAATAAGCTCAAAATCGCTCTATCTCTAACCGTTTTCGAGATAATGGTCAACTTCCGGTTTTTGACCTTGACCATGACATAGGAGGTCAAGGTCACCGAGGTACCTCTTATATAACGTCTTTTAGGCCCAAAGGGTCGAAAATAAGCTCAAAATCGCTCTATCACTAACCGTTTTCGAGATAATGGTCAACTTCCGGTTTTTGACCTTGACCATGACGGAGGAGGTCAAGGTCACCGAGGTACCTCTTATATAACGTCTTTTAGGCCCAAAGGGTCGAAAATAAGCTCAAAATCGCTCTATCTCTAACCGTTTTCGAGATAATGGTCAACTTCCGGTTTTTGACCTTGACCATGACGGAGGAGGTCAAGGTCACCGAGGTACCTCTTATATAACGTCTTTTAGGCCCAAAGGGTCGAAAATAAGCTCAAAATCGCTCTATCTCTAACCGTATTCGAGATAATGGACATTTTGTCTCTAAGGGATTTCAATATACAAAAGTCACACGACCTTGACCTTGACACTGAATGTCGAGATTCCATCAAAGATGTTACTGCCTACTGACACAGTACACGTGTTGAAACAAGGATTTGAGCACTATTTCCAGCAAGTTTTCGTGATGGAATAGGTTTTTGAAAAAATATTTTGACCTCAATTTGACCTTGAAGGTCAAGGTCAAGGTCAAAAAATTTTGCGGATTTCACGACAGCTCATTACCCTCTATGTTTCTGCCAAATGCCGTCTTTCTACTACAAACCGTGTAGGAGGAGTTTTCTGGAAACCAATTTGAGGTAAAAAAACTTTGACCTCAATTTGACCTTGACCTTGAAGGTCAAGGTCAAAAAAATTTGCGGATTTCACGACATCTCATCACCCTCTATCTCTGTGCCAAATTTCATCGTCCTACGTCAAATAGCGTAGGAGGAGTTTTCTGGAAACCTCCGTGACGGAAAAAAAAAAAAAAAAAAAAAAAAAAAAAAAAAGGAAGGAATAAACGCCGGAATTCTTTGCAAAGTATACCCATTTGCAAACTATGTTTGCAAGTGGGAATGAGAATGAGCATAGTCAGTCTATTCCGAAGTAGACTCACTGAGTCCTAAGTGCTTTACTTCGCACAGGTCATAAAATACATAAATTCTTATCTGGTTGATACATTCATACATTCTTATTTTAAATACAGTAAAACCTGTATATAACTAGACCGAATTTCGCTACACGTAGCGAAATGACACCCACTTGCAATGGTATAATCTATCTGGTTAAAGACATATTTTCAGTCTTTCCACATAATTGTCAGCTTCCGACTTATTATCATGAACAAGGACATCGAAGTATAATGTAATCTCAAATAATCAAATTCAGTTTTCTAACCGTTTTCGAGATAATGGTCAACTTCCGGTTTTTGACCTTGACCATGACGGAGGAGGTCAAGGTCACCGAGGTACCTCTTATATAATGTCTTTTAGGCCCAAAGGGTCGAAAATAAGCTCAAAATCGCTCTATCTCTAACCGTTTTCGAGATAATGGTCAACTTCCGGTTTTTGACCTTGACCATGACGGAGGAGGTCAAGGTCACCGAGGTACCTCTTATATAACGTCTTTTAGGCCCAAAGGGTCGAAAATAAGCTCAAAATCGCTCTATCTCTAACCGTTTTCGAGATAATGGTCAACTTCCGGTTTTCGATCTTGACCATGACGGAGGAGGTCAAGGTCACCGAGGTACCTCTTATATAACGTCTTTTAGGCCCAAAGGGTCGAAAATAAGCTCAAAATCGCTCTATCTCTAACCGTTTTCGAGATAATGGTCAACTTCCGGTTTTTGGCCTTGACCATGACGGAGGAGGTCAAGGTCACCGAGGTACCTCTTATATAACGTCTTTTAGGCCCAAAGGGTCGAAAATAAGCTCAAAATCGCTCTATCTCTAACCGTTTTCGAGATAATGGTCAACTTCCGGTTTTCGATCTTGACCATGACGGAGGAGGTCAAGGTCACCGAGGTACCTCTTATATAATGTCTTTTAGGCCCAAAGGGTCGAAAATAAGCTCAAAATCGCTCTCTCTCTAACCGTTTTCGAGATAATGGTCAACTTCCGGTTTTTGACCTTGACCATGACGGAGGAGGTCAAGGTCACCGAGGTACCTCTTATATAACGTCTTTTAGGCCCAAAGGGTCGAAAATAAGCTCAAAATCGCTCTATCTCTAACCGTTTTCGAGATAATGGTCAACTTCCGGTTTTCGATCTTGACCATGACGGAGGAGGTCAAGGTCACCGAGGTACCTCTTATATAACGTCTTTTAGGCCCAAAGGGTCGAAAATAAGCTCAAAATCGCTCTATCTCTAACCGTTTTCGAGATAATGGTCAACTTCCGGTTTTCGACCTTGACCATGACGGAGGAGGTCAAGGTCACCGAGGTACCTCTTATATAACGTCTTTTAGGCCCAAAGGGTCGAAAATAAGCTCAAAATCGCTCTATCTCTAACCGTTTTCGAGATAATGGTCAACTTCCGGTTTTCGACCTTGACCATGACGGAGGAGGTCAAGGTCACCGAGGTACCTCTTATATATCGTCTTTTTAGGCCCAAAGGGTCGAAAATAAGCTCAAAATCGCTCTATCTCTAACCGTTTTCGAGATAATGGTCAACTTCCGGTTTTCGACCTTGACCATGACGGAGGAGGTCAAGGTCACCGAGGTACCTCTTATATATCGTCTTTTTAGGCCCAAAGGGTCGAAAATAAGCTCAAAATCGCTCCATCTCTAACCGTTTTCGAGATAATGGTCAACTTCCGGTTTTTGACCTTGACCATGACGGAGGAGGTCAAGGTCACCGAGGTACCTCTTATATAACGTCTTTTAGGCCCAAAGGGTCGAAAATAAGCTCAAAATCGCTCTATCTCTAACCGTTTTCGAGATAATGGTCAACTTCCGGTTTTCGACCTTGACCATGACGGAGGAGGTCAAGGTCACCGAGGTACCTCTTATATATCGTCTTTTTAGGCCCAAAGGGTCGAAAATAAGCTCAAAATCGCTCTATCTCTAACCGTTTTCGAGATAATGGTCAACTTCCGGTTTTTGACCTTGACCATGACGGAGGAGGTCAAGGTCACCGAGGTACCTCTTATATATCGTCTTTTTAGGCCCAAAGGGTCGAAAATAAGCTCAAAATCGCTCTATCTCTAACCGTTTTCGAGATAATGGTCAACTTCCGGTTTTTGACCTTGACCATGACGGAGGAGGTCAAGGTCACCGAGGTACCTCTTATATATCGTCTTTTTAGGCCCAAAGGGTCGAAAATAAGCTCAAAATCGCTCCATCTCTAACCGTTTTCGAGATAATGGTCAACTTCCGGTTTTTGACCTTGACCATGACGGAGGAGGTCAAGGTCACCGAGGTACCTCTTATATAACGTCTTTTAGGCCCAAAGGGTCGAAAATAAGCTCAAAATCGCTCTATCTCTAACCGTTTTCGAGATAATGGTCAACTTCCGGTTTTCGACCTTGACCATGACGGAGGAGGTCAAGGTCACCGAGGTACCTCTTATATATCGTCTTTTTAGGCCCAAAGGGTCGAAAATAAGCTCAAAATCGCTCCATCTCTAACCGTTTTCGAGATAATGGTCAACTTCCGGTTTTTGACCTTGACCATGACGGAGGAGGTCAAGGTCACCGAGGTACCTCTTATATATCGTCTTTTTAGGCCCAAAGGGTCGAAAATAAGCTCAAAATCGCTCCATCTCTAACCGTTTTCGAGATAATGGTCAACTTCCGGTTTTTGACCTTGACCATGACGGAGGAGGTCAAGGTCACCGAGGTACCTCTTATATAACGTCTTTTAGGCCCAAAGGGTCGAAAATGAGCTCAAAATCGCTCTATCTCTAACCGTTTTCGAGATAATGGTCAACTTCCGGTTTTCGACCTTGACCATGACGGAGGAGGTCAAGGTCACCGAGGTACCTCTTATATAACGTCTTTTAGGCCCAAAGGGTCGAAAATAAGCTCAAAATCGCTCTATCTCTAACCGTTTTCGAGATAATGGTCAACTTCCGGTTTTCGATCTTGACCATGACGGAGGAGGTCAAGGTCACCGAGGTACCTCTTATATAACGTCTTTTAGGCCCAAAGGGTCGAAAATGAGCTCAAAATCGCTCTATCTCTAACCGTTTTCGAGATAATGGTCAACTTCCGGTTTTCGACCTTGACCATGACGGAGGAGGTCAAGGTCACCGAGGTACCTCTTATATAACGTCTTTTAGGCCCAAAGGGTCGAAAATAAGCTCAAAATCGCTCTATCTCTAACCGTTTTCGAGATAATGGTCAACTTCCGGTTTTCGATCTTGACCATGACGGAGGAGGTCAAGGTCACCGAGGTACCTCTTATATAACGTCTTTTAGGCCCAAAGGGTCGAAAATAAGCTCAAAATCGCTCTATCTCTAACCGTTTTCGAGATAATGGTCAACTTCCGGTTTTTGACCTTGACCATGACGGAGGAGGTCAAGGTCACCGAGGTACCTCTTATATAACGTCTTTTAGGCCCAAAGGGTCGAAAATAAGCTCAAAATCGCTCTATCACTAACCGTTTTCGAGATAATGGTCAACTTCCGGTTTTTGACCTTGACCATGACGGAGGAGGTCAAGGTCACCGAGGTACCTCTTATATAACGTCTTTTAGGCCCAAAGGGTCGAAAATAAGCTCAAAATCGCTCTATCTCTAACCGTTTTCGAGATAATGGTCAACTTCCGGTTTTTGACCTTGACCATGACGGAGGAGGTCAAGGTCACCGAGGTACCTCTTATATAACGTCTTTTAGGCCCAAAGGGTCGAAAATAAGCTCAAAATCGCTCTATCTCTAACCGCATTCGAGATAATGGACAATTTGTCTCTAAGGGATTTCAATATACAAAAGTCACACGACCTTGACCTTGACACTGAATGTCGAGATTCCATCAAAGATGTTACTGCCTACTGACACAGTACACGTGTTGAAACAAGGATTTGAGCGCTATTTCCAGCAAGTTTTCGTGATGGAATAGGTTTTTGAAAAAATATTTTGACCTCAATTTGACCTTGAAGATCAAGGTCAAGGTCAAAAAATTTTGCGGATTTCACGACAGCTCATTACCCTCTATGTTTCTGCCAAATGCCGTCTTTCTACTACAAACCGTGTAGGAGGAGTTTTCTGGAAACCAATTTGAGGTAAAAAAACTTTGACCTCAATTTGACCTTGACCTTGAAGGTCAAGGTCAAAAAAATTTGCGGATTTCACGACATCTCATCACCCTCTATCTCTGTGCCAAATTTCATCGTCCTACGTCAAATAGCGTAGGAGGAGTTTTCTGGAAACCTCCGTGACGGAAAAAAAAAAAAAAAAAAAAAAAAAAAAAGGAAGGAATAAACGCCGGAATTCTTTGCAAAGTATACCCATTTGCAAACTATGTTTGCAAGTGGGAATGAGAATGAGCATAGTCAGTCTATTCCGAAGTAGACTCACTGAGTCCTAAGTGCTTTACTTCGCACAGGTCATAAAATACATAAATTCTTATCTGGTTGATACATTCATACATTCTTATTTTAAATACAGTAAAACCTGTATATAACTAGACCGAATTTCGCTACACGTAGCGAAATGACACCCACTTGCAATGGTATAATCTATCTGGTTAAAGACATATTTTCAGTCTTTCCACATAATTGTCAGCTTCCGACTTATTATCATGAACAAGGACATCGAAGTATAATGTAATCTCAAATAATCAAATTCAGTTTTCTAACCGTTTTCGAGATAATGGTCAACTTCCGGTTTTTGACCTTGACCATGACGGAGGAGGTCAAGGTCACCGAGGTACCTCTTATATAACGTCTTTTAGGCCCAAAGGGTCGAAAATAAGCTCAAAATCGCTCTATCTCTAACCGTTTTCGAGATAATGGTCAACTTCCGGTTTTCGATCTTGACCATGACGGAGGAGGTCAAGGTCACCGAGGTACCTCTTATATAACGTCTTTTAGGCCCAAAGGGTCGAAAATAAGCTCAAAATCGCTCTATCTCTAACCGTTTTCGAGATAATGGTCAACTTCCGGTTTTTGACCTTGACCATGACGGAGGAGGTCAAGGTCACCGAGGCACCTCTTATATAACGTCTTTTAGGCCCAAAGGGTCGAAAATAAGCTCAAAATCGCTCTATCTCTAACCGTTTTCGAGATAATGGTCAACTTCCGGTTTTTGACCTTGACCATGACGGAGGAGGTCAAGGTCACCGAGGTACCTCTTATATAACGTCTTTTAGGCCCAAAGGGTCGAAAATCAGCTCAAAATCGCTCTATCTCTAACCGTTTTCGAGATAATGGTCAACTTCCGGTTTTCGATCTTGACCATGACGGAGGAGGTCAAGGTCACCGAGGTACCTCTTATATAACGTCTTTTAGGCCCAAAGGGTCGAAAATAAGCTCAAAATCGCTCTATCTCTAACCGTTTTCGAGATAATGGTCAACTTCCGGTTTTCGATCTTGACCATGACGGAGGAGGTCAAGGTCACCGAGGTACCTCTTATATAACGTCTTTTAGGCCCAAAGGGTCGAAAATAAGCTCAAAATCGCTCTATCTCTAACCGTTTTCGAGATAATGGTCAACTTCCGGTTTTCGATCTTGACCATGACGGAGGAGGTCAAGGTCACCGAGGTACCTCTTATATAATGTCTTTTAGGCCCAAAGGGTCGAAAATAAGCTCAAAATCGCTCTATCTCTAACCGTTTTCGAGATAATGGTCAACTTCCGGTTTTTGACCTTGACCATGACGGAGGAGGTCAAGGTCACCGAGGTACCTCTTATATAACGTCTTTTAGGCCCAAAGGGTCGAAAATAAGCTCAAAATCGCTCTATCACTAACCGTTTTCGAGATAATGGTCAACTTCCGGTTTTTGACCTTGACCATGACGGAGGAGGTCAAGGTCACCGAGGTACCTCTTATATAACGTCTTTTAGGCCCAAAGGGTCGAAAATAAGCTCAAAATCGCTCTATCTCTAACCGTTTTCGAGATAATGGTCAACTTCCGGTTTTTGACCTTGACCATGACATAGGAGGTCAAGGTCACCGAGGTACCTCTTATATAACGTCTTTTAGGCCCAAAGGGTCGAAAATAAGCTCAAAATCGCTCTATCACTAACCGTTTTCGAGATAATGGTCAACTTCCGGTTTTTGACCTTGACCATGACGGAGGAGGTCAAGGTCACCGAGGTACCTCTTATATAACGTCTTTTAGGCCCAAAGGGTCGAAAATAAGCTCAAAATCGCTCTATCTCTAACCGTTTTCGAGATAATGGTCAACTTCCGGTTTTTGACCTTGACCATGACGGAGGAGGTCAAGGTCACCGAGGTACCTCTTATATAACGTCTTTTAGGCCCAAAGGGTCGAAAATAAGCTCAAAATCGCTCTATCTCTAACCGTATTCGAGATAATGGACATTTTGTCTCTAAGGGATTTCAATATACAAAAGTCACACGACCTTGACCTTGACACTGAATGTCGAGATTCCATCAAAGATGTTACTGCCTACTGACACAGTACACGTGTTGAAACAAGGATTTGAGCACTATTTCCAGCAAGTTTTCGTGATGGAATAGGTTTTTGAAAAAATATTTTGACCTCAATTTGACCTTGAAGGTCAAGGTCAAGGTCAAAAAATTTTGCGGATTTCACGACAGCTCATTACCCTCTATGTTTCTGCCAAATGCCGTCTTTCTACTACAAACCGTGTAGGAGGAGTTTTCTGGAAACCAATTTGAGGTAAAAAAACTTTGACCTCAATTTGACCTTGACCTTGAAGGTCAAGGTCAAAAAAATTTGCGGATTTCACGACATCTCATCACCCTCTATCTCTGTGCCAAATTTCATCGTCCTACGTCAAATAGCGTAGGAGGAGTTTTCTGGAAACCTCCGTGACGGAAAAAAAAAAAAAAAAAAAAAAAAAAAAAAAAAGGAAGGAATAAACGCCGGAATTCTTTGCAAAGTATACCCATTTGCAAACTATGTTTGCAAGTGGGAATGAGAATGAGCATAGTCAGTCTATTCCGAAGTAGACTCACTGAGTCCTAAGTGCTTTACTTCGCACAGGTCATAAAATACATAAATTCTTATCTGGTTGATACATTCATACATTCTTATTTTAAATACAGTAAAACCTGTATATAACTAGACCGAATTTCGCTACACGTAGCGAAATGACACCCACTTGCAATGGTATAATCTATCTGGTTAAAGACATATTTTCAGTCTTTCCACATAATTGTCAGCTTCCGACTTATTATCATGAACAAGGACATCGAAGTATAATGTAATCTCAAATAATCAAATTCAGTTTTCTAACCGTTTTCGAGATAATGGTCAACTTCCGGTTTTTGACCTTGACCATGACGGAGGAGGTCAAGGTCACCGAGGTACCTCTTATATAATGTCTTTTAGGCCCAAAGGGTCGAAAATAAGCTCAAAATCGCTCTATCTCTAACCGTTTTCGAGATAATGGTCAACTTCCGGTTTTTGACCTTGACCATGACGGAGGAGGTCAAGGTCACCGAGGTACCTCTTATATAACGTCTTTTAGGCCCAAAGGGTCGAAAATAAGCTCAAAATCGCTCTATCTCTAACCGTTTTCGAGATAATGGTCAACTTCCGGTTTTCGATCTTGACCATGACGGAGGAGGTCAAGGTCACCGAGGTACCTCTTATATAACGTCTTTTAGGCCCAAAGGGTCGAAAATAAGCTCAAAATCGCTCTATCTCTAACCGTTTTCGAGATAATGGTCAACTTCCGGTTTTTGGCCTTGACCATGACGGAGGAGGTCAAGGTTACCGAGGTACCTCTTATATAACGTCTTTTAGGCCCAAAGGGTCGAAAATAAGCTCAAAATCGCTCTATCTCTAACCGTTTTCGAGATAATGGTCAACTTCCGGTTTTCGATCTTGACCATGACGGAGGAGGTCAAGGTCACCGAGGTACCTCTTATATAATGTCTTTTAGGCCCAAAGGGTCGAAAATAAGCTCAAAATCGCTCTCTCTCTAACCGTTTTCGAGATAATGGTCAACTTCCGGTTTTTGACCTTGACCATGACGGAGGAGGTCAAGGTCACCGAGGTACCTCTTATATAACGTCTTTTAGGCCCAAAGGGTCGAAAATAAGCTCAAAATCGCTCTATCTCTAACCGTTTTCGAGATAATGGTCAACTTCCGGTTTTCGATCTTGACCATGACGGAGGAGGTCAAGGTCACCGAGGTACCTCTTATATAACGTCTTTTAGGCCCAAAGGGTCGAAAATAAGCTCAAAATCGCTCTATCTCTAACCGTTTTCGAGATAATGGTCAACTTCCGGTTTTCGACCTTGACCATGACGGAGGAGGTCAAGGTCACCGAGGTACCTCTTATATAACGTCTTTTAGGCCCAAAGGGTCGAAAATAAGCTCAAAATCGCTCTATCTCTAACCGTTTTCGAGATAATGGTCAACTTCCGGTTTTCGACCTTGACCATGACGGAGGAGGTCAAGGTCACCGAGGTACCTCTTATATATCGTCTTTTTAGGCCCAAAGGGTCGAAAATAAGCTCAAAATCGCTCTATCTCTAACCGTTTTCGAGATAATGGTCAACTTCCGGTTTTCGACCTTGACCATGACGGAGGAGGTCAAGGTCACCGAGGTACCTCTTATATATCGTCTTTTTAGGCCCAAAGGGTCGAAAATAAGCTCAAAATCGCTCCATCTCTAACCGTTTTCGAGATAATGGTCAACTTCCGGTTTTTGACCTTGACCATGACGGAGGAGGTCAAGGTCACCGAGGTACCTCTTATATAACGTCTTTTAGGCCCAAAGGGTCGAAAATAAGCTCAAAATCGCTCTATCTCTAACCGTTTTCGAGATAATGGTCAACTTCCGGTTTTCGACCTTGACCATGACGGAGGAGGTCAAGGTCACCGAGGTACCTCTTATATATCGTCTTTTTAGGCCCAAAGGGTCGAAAATAAGCTCAAAATCGCTCTATCTCTAACCGTTTTCGAGATAATGGTCAACTTCCGGTTTTTGACCTTGACCATGACGGAGGAGGTCAAGGTCACCGAGGTACCTCTTATATATCGTCTTTTTAGGCCCAAAGGGTCGAAAATAAGCTCAAAATCGCTCTATCTCTAACCGTTTTCGAGATAATGGTCAACTTCCGGTTTTTGACCTTGACCATGACGGAGGAGGTCAAGGTCACCGAGGTACCTCTTATATATCGTCTTTTTAGGCCCAAAGGGTCGAAAATAAGCTCAAAATCGCTCCATCTCTAACCGTTTTCGAGATAATGGTCAACTTCCGGTTTTTGACCTTGACCATGACGGAGGAGGTCAAGGTCACCGAGGTACCTCTTATATAACGTCTTTTAGGCCCAAAGGGTCGAAAATAAGCTCAAAATCGCTCTATCTCTAACCGTTTTCGAGATAATGGTCAACTTCCGGTTTTCGACCTTGACCATGACGGAGGAGGTCAAGGTCACCGAGGTACCTCTTATATATCGTCTTTTTAGGCCCAAAGGGTCGAAAATAAGCTCAAAATCGCTCCATCTCTAACCGTTTTCGAGATAATGGTCAACTTCCGGTTTTTGACCTTGACCATGACGGAGGAGGTCAAGGTCACCGAGGTACCTCTTATATATCGTCTTTTTAGGCCCAAAGGGTCGAAAATAAGCTCAAAATCGCTCCATCTCTAACCGTTTTCGAGATAATGGTCAACTTCCGGTTTTTGACCTTGACCATGACGGAGGAGGTCAAGGTCACCGAGGTACCTCTTATATAACGTCTTTTAGGCCCAAAGGGTCGAAAATGAGCTCAAAATCGCTCTATCTCTAACCGTTTTCGAGATAATGGTCAACTTCCGGTTTTCGACCTTGACCATGACGGAGGAGGTCAAGGTCACCGAGGTACCTCTTATATAACGTCTTTTAGGCCCAAAGGGTCGAAAATGAGCTCAAAATCGCTCTATCACTAACCGTTTTCGAGATAATGGTCAACTTCCGGTTTTTGACCTTGACCATGACGGAGGAGGTCAAGGTCACCGAGGTACCTCTTATATAATGTCTTTTAGGCCCAAAGGGTCGAAAATAAGCTCAAAATCGCTCTATCTCTAACCGTTTTCGAGATAATGGTCAACTTCCGGTTTTTGACCTTGACCATGACGGAGGAGGTCAAGGTCACCGAGGTACCTCTTATATAACGTCTTTTAGGCCCAAAGGGTCGAAAATAAGCTCAAAATCGCTCTATCACTAACCGTTTTCGAGATAATGGTCAACTTCCGGTTTTTGACCTTGACCATGACGGAGGAGGTCAAGGTCACCGAGGTACCTCTTATATAACGTCTTTTAGGCCCAAAGGGTCGAAAATAAGCTCAAAATCGCTCTATCTCTAACCGTTTTCGAGATAATGGTCAACTTCCGGTTTTTGACCTTGACCATGACGGAGGAGGTCAAGGTCACCGAGGTACCTCTTATATAACGTCTTTTAGGCCCAAAGGGTCGAAAATAAGCTCAAAATCGCTCTATCTCTAACCGTATTCGAGATAATGGACAATTTGTCTCTAAGGGATTTCAATATACAAAAGTCACACGACCTTGACCTTGACACTGAATGTCGAGATTCCATCAAAGATGTTACTGCCTACTGACACAGTACACGTGTTGAAACAAGGATTTGAGCGCTATTTCCAGCAAGTTTTCGTGATGGAATAGGTTTTTGAAAAAATATTTTGACCTCAATTTGACCTTGAAGGTCAAGGTCAAGGTCAAAAAATTTTGCGGATTTCACGACAGCTCATTACCCTCTATGTTTCTGCCAAATGCCGTCTTTCTACTACAAACCGTGTAGGAGGAGTTTTCTGGAAACCAATTTGAGGTAAAAAAACTTTGACCTCAATTTGACCTTGACCTTGAAGGTCAAGGTCAAAAAAATTTGCGGATTTCACGACATCTCATCACCCTCTATCTCTGTGCCAAATTTCATCGTCCTACGTCAAATAGCGTAGGAGGAGTTTTCTGGAAACCTCCGTGACGGAAAAAAAAAAAAAAAAAAAAAAAAAAAAAAAAAGGAAGGAATAAACGCCGGAATTCTTTGCAAAGTATACCCATTTGCAAACTATGTTTGCAAGTGGGAATGAACACTTTCGGGACCGAGCAAAATGTTCACTTTATCGAGGTGTTCACTGACGGGAGGTTCAACATTGTCTGAAGTCAGAAGTTGATTGCTCGGTCCCGAGAGTGTTCATTATATAGAGGTTTTACTGTATATAGGGTGTTCGTTTGTAAAAGTTTTGAGTTCACCTATGTTATTATTTTGTTTGCAGCCTGTCTGAACTTTTTATTTATAAATTTACGTATATGCAAATATATGTATTTTTACATATATATTCGTGTGAAAGTCTCGAGTTTACCTATCTTAATTTTTTGTTTGTATACTATCCGAACTTTCTATGGATTTATTATTTTTGAATATGATTTGTACTGCAGTAAAATTCCGCTAATATATACAACATACTGAAGAACTTTTATTTCACTCGTAGGCGAGAATATCCCTGTGCATGCCCTGCACTGTTATTACACAGGAGCTTAAATGCACAGATAATTGATACAACTGGCTATTCTCTGTCCCACATCTTTCCCTTTTTTAAGTTAGAGGACAGACACTTTTTTCGGTCATGCAAAAAAAAAAAATTTCTTTGAGAAGTGGTGATACAACTGAGTGGTTTTGTATGTATAAACCGAAAAAATATGTCATTACGGTAGTTTTTACCGCAGGAGCTTTTCCAGACAAAGGCTTCCCTGTACGCAGCACACCTTCTGATGTGCGTATGCAGCTGTGCACCTCAGTGTCGACGGATTACCTTTGAGCAAAGACAATACTGCTGACGTCATGTATGTGACGTCATGGAAGATGTCAGCACATGTTTTGACGGCAAATGTCTCGCTAAAGGAGAACGGGTGGGAAAAATTAGACAGAAAGGAAGCAACTTTAAGTTGCAAATTTCCTTGTCCTGGTTTTCTTAAACTGTTTACAATCTAGAAGGCGGGAAGTGGGAAAGTGACTGGGTGGGATGGGGGGTGGGGGTGGGAGCTGACTGGGTTTGGAGGCTGCAGCCGCGAAAACAAAATTTTGTGTAGCAAGACAAGACCTACCGCATAACGCCTGGTTTACATTACTGCCATTGGACGAGTCTAAGGACACGTGACTGCTTTGCCGTTTAGTGGTGCACAACAAATCCACGCCGTCATTTGAAGCATCCATTTTATTTAATCCACACGAGAATTGAAAACTTAAGAACAATGAGCAAAAATTGATACTGCGGCCTCCACATAGAAATTGGAAAATAAATATCTCTGTACCTGTAGAACGGATGGAAGGAGGAATAAAGCAGACTCACGCTTTAAAACAAAGAGTCAAGTAGAGAGCCGTGTTTAATCTGTTCTCGTACGCTTCTGGAACACTTGAAACCACACATAACAATGTCATCTTTTTCTTTTCTTGTGAAACGACATTTTTATTTTTTAAAATATTCGTTTCTGATGGCAAGACTTAAATCCAGCTTCGACCCCTCTCTGCCGATCTCCCAGACGATATTTGATAAATTTCGAGAAGACATCCTTCCGAATACAAACATTAATCTACACATTTTTTTTTTCATTTTTTTTCCTGTTACTTGCCAGGCCATGATGCCACGGCGTCACTGCATCAACCCCAAAGAAAAACAACTCTCATGCATCAAGGTGTCATCACAGCAAAACCGAAGAAGACTCATATTTACACGAACAAAGAAGCGGGAAGATAATTTCTGTTTCATATTACTTCTGTTATTATCATTACAACTGTAAGGTTATCGATTAAAAAATGTATTCTTATTGTCGTTATTAATTATCATTAAATTAGTTGTCACCTGTTATCGTTACGTTTTCTTCTCGAAATCGGAAAAGTGACCATTGACAGCAACATTTAAATTTCCGTAAAAATTTGCATTTTATATTTGTAGCAAATTAACAAATTTCGAGAAACACAAGACGCTCAAGAGTCGTTGCGATTTAACAGCCCACATCTGGAGAGGTCAATCTGTATCGGTAAATGAGAAGTAAACGTTCCATACAAGCTGTCTGATAAGACTGCGATTTTAGCGGAATCCCCAGTGGGTCGGCGGAATAAAAAGGTCTGATGTACACCGGACCGAAGAACTATGCAGTTTATCTGTCTGACAATAACGTGTATGGCGTAACTTCGTCACCAGTCTGACGATTACGTATCTATGCCAACATCAGTCACACGACACTTGACTTTTGCTTCTCGAATACCGTTGCAGCCTGAGAAATTCTGACTTCATTTTGTACCGTAAGGTATAAACTTCGTGAGGTGAATTGCGACCTTGAGTTTCATGGTCATAAGTCAAGTGACCTCTGCTCTGTTGTAGTAAGGAATAACAAAATCGCTGCCACTGGTCATTTTATCTCTGTAGATCGAAAATACGTCTCGAAATACAAAACTGGAACGTCCTTCGATATTCTTTAGATATTTCGGCGATTGTGACCGATTTTTCGTGCTCCAACTGATATATATATAACAACGTAAGGGGAGATGTCACGAGGTGTGGCGTGACTTTGAGTTTCACATGATTTCTGTATTCCTGCATTCTGTCGTTTTCGGATACTATCCCTGTGCTGTATAACGACATATTTTTTTTATCGCTTGTATTGTAGCCTTTCAAGCAAACACGCAAATGGTGAGACCAACAGGATTAGGGTCGCAAAGGTCAACATTTATCTATCAAAGGACAATTGCAGCGAATATATAAAACGGCAGCAGACAAAGGGGAAGGAAGACACAACGGCGTATGTCAGACAAAATGACAGGTTTTGAGCAACGAACTTTTTTCAGACGGGCAACCATCACCATCATGCTCGCTTACCATCCTACCAATGCCATTTTACATTCTGTCTTTGTATGTTTTTTTTTCGTTTGTTCTGCAACTGTCTATGTAAGTGTGGGCGGAGACATGTAGGTCATCTGACTACCAGCCATGTAACCACTGATTACTTCACCACCACATGAAAAAAAAAATTGACGCTTTGACCACCACCAAATGGCATGGGCACCCGAGAACACGGCCACACACAAACTGAGACTGGTGTCTTTGCCCATTATTTTTGTTCTCTAAAGCTTACACTTACAAGCGCTGGGATGTAACGATAGCCTTCTCGGGTTCAAATTTGTCAATGTTGAAAACTTCCTTCGGAATTTTGCTGATGCACTTCGTTTCGTATCCTGTTTATCAGACGTATTCTCTTTAAACCTAACAGATGCCATTCTAATTCACTGCATTTAAATTCAATTTTTTTCAACTATGACAGGAATAATTTAATCCGTAAGAGTATGCTTTGGTCTTGCAGAATGATCTTAACTAGATACTCAGTCACAGCTTCTTAAGGTTTTCGATCGAATAAATTAAGCCTCAATCTGCCATAAACAGCACGGTTTCCAGAGTTAACAAACACAGCTAAAACACAGTAAACATATCATATAAGGGCTGTTCGTAAATTATCTTCAACGATTTAAAAGACAGTTGACTTTCTTCTTCTACCTTAGAACACTTAGGCTACTTATCCCAAATGGGATTTCTTACTGTTTTCTAACTTAAATCTGGCAATATTTTTTTTTGCTCTTTCCCATCTTTATTCTCCATCTACCCGCCCTAAAGAAGAGAACAGCTCGGAAAAATTTCACAACCGCGCGCCTCAACTTCGTGCTTTTCCATCCTAAAAACATTGTGGAAGAGCCTTCACACAGCGCTTATTTGCCACAAGCACACATGCCTACAATCACCCTTTTGCTGTAATACATCCCCATCTATGCGGATCCATATAATGAGTTCATCAACATTCCTCAGCACAGGCGTCTCAATTTATAAAAAATAATCCCTGTGCCAATTTGTTTAAGAAACAATACAACTTTGTGAACTAAGGAATTTAGACGAGTAAGGGTATTCGTTTTCAAGAATCGTTTAGAGAAATAGTGATAGTAAAGGGGTTCTACGCAGCACGATGTTAACACGAAATAAAAACCCCCTGGTAACAGATCTTTTCCGCACTTCACATATATTATTTACCCTGGAGGGGTAAGTTGTTTATTAAACAAAGCAAAAACACTAGTCTGTTGGTGGTAATCACCCGAAACCAGAGTATCTACATAGAACAAACATAAATGCGATTCCTCCGAATCCAAATTGCAATTGGATAGCATGCACTAGATATGGTGTACTCATTTTTATAAATTAAGATGCCTTCATGCTCCAAAAGGAGTTTTCTACGGCGTGTTCTTGCTGTTGCTTAAAAAGACAGTATAAAACGAGTGAAAGATGAGAAGAATACTGATACTGATCAACTCTGGTGGCTTCGCTTCCACCATGTACTGCATTTTTCAGCAAAACGGTGACATAATTCAAGAATGTCGGCCCTTCAAATATCAGCAAGGATTAGATCGAAAGACGCAGCTACTTCTACATCGAACCAATTACTTTTATCGCTTGCGCCGGTATTCACAAAAGTTAATTGTGCAGTTAACTTTCCGCCGCACAAGGGAAATCAGCTGAAATAGTTGAATTACTATTTTGACAAAATATTTGTTTTAACATAAAAGTAAAATTTATTACTTAACTTTCAAAAGTTCTGTTTACTAAATGAGCAGTTAACGGAATTAGTTAACTGTAAGTTAACTGTTGTGAATACGGTCACTGCAGATAACAGCAGATCTATTCTACAGAAGGACCCTCTAGAGCTAATTCCTTGGTGACAATGAAGTGCTTTCGGTCATCTGTTGCTGTTAGGGGACCGAAGTACTATCTGGAAGATAATGCAACATCCTACTTAATAGGATCGTCGATATGTGTAAAAGCATCCCTGGATAAATATAGATTTTTCCCTGTGGAAAAAACATCACCTCTGGTTTGTAAATGTCATTTAAGACAACTTTAATTCATATTGATTCTAATTTAGACGAACGAAAGACGAATGTATGTAAAAGCGAATACCAACACAAACGAACCAACTTAAGGATGCACTCACAATAATAAAATTCTACGTCTTTTTTCTTCTTCTCCTTCTTCTTATTCTCTTCTTCTTATTATTATAATTTGGTAGAACTCACCTGGGGATGGTGGTGGGTCATATATGGTTGAGAGAAGAGCTTGGTAGCGGCGGAAATCAATGACACTTGGAGGTAAAAGAAATCCACATTTCTCTTAACACCTTCACAACATCAGCATTGGGTGAGCATTTTGTTGTCTCAGAGTGCTCTACATGTTGTGGCAGCGTTAATCTTTTGGCCCAATGGCTAAAAGGGTCATAATCCATTCCACTGTTCTATCTGTGTTAGTTTACGAAATGGGGATAGGAGCGTGGAAAAGCCCGCATAATATCTTTTTAACCGGTGCTGGTTACAAAAATCGAAAAAAAGAAAGAGAAGTGAGAGAAACGATTCTTGTTTGCAGCACAATAAAGATGTGACAGAAAACCTTATAAATCCAAAAAAACTTCAGTTACTACACACCGAAGAAATGTTACAAGTAAAACACAGATGAAGGAAAAATTCGGTAGAAATGGCAAAAGGCGCAAATAAAGGACAAGTAAATGCAATTTTACCCACCATAAATAATATACGACAGAAAAATCAGTTGAGTCATTGCAGGGGCGGGGGGGGGGGGGGTGAAATTCTAGAATTTCAGTCATATTGAACAAAGGCAACTTTTTACACTCAATCATATCAGTAATCAAGCTACAGTTTTTGTAATTGACAGTAAGTATTCGCCAATTTTATTTGGCTCAAAGAAAAAAATATATATTCTAATTGCTAACACTACATTTTTTAACTAGAATTAGTGAAGACACCTCGCTCAAGTTTTTAATTTTCCAGATTTACAGAAGATCGTGCCCTTTCAGAAATATTTCACTGAAAACGAATTCTTGTTTTTTTTTCATGTTTTTCTGTTTCGTTCTTAAGAGTCCTACATTTTTAGAGAGTAAAAAAAAAAAATGTACAAACTTACTTGCAATGGTAGTAGTTACTTTAACAGTTTTCCAATGTTTTTGAGATTTTCTTGGCGACTCATTCATTTTGCACTCCAAGATTGTATTATAATTATCATTAATTAATAATGTGTGTATTGCAATTGCTATTTCGAAAAAATGATATAGATTAATGTCAGTTACCAATATCAGAATATCGGCAAGGTACAGTTGCCAACATAGAAATTATCCCTGAGGTTCTAAGAGCCAATATATATCAAACTACCATGGATAAATAAGAAGACATAAATATATCATTGGCAAAGAAAAGGCCGCTATTCACTCAGCAAAAGTCAACATCAGAAGTAAATCTGAGAGTAGTAAAAATATATATTTTACAACGGCTTTATATTTGTGCATAAAGAGTGTTTTATTTGCTTATAAATAAAAGACAGTGGGCCTATAAAATATGGTAGTGCATGGTGGGTTTCTTGTCCACATGCGGTTCAAATAATATCAAATAACGACATCTTATTACCCCAGGGCACAAAAGGGAGGATCCATTATGTTTGTGTTTGCCTCACGGGTAACGTCTACATGCTCTGCATAATAAAGATATAAAATGGTATTATTTGTCAAGTCTACAAACATTTAATTGCCTATTAAGAACGCAATTCTGCTCCCGACACCGTGAATTCGAGGTTCTGAAGCAATCCCTCCCTTTCTACATTTATTCCTTTCTATGGTTTTATTTAATTGCTGCATTTGTAGAGTTATGAGTAAATAATTGGAAGAAAAAATTCTCAAATTCTAAGGAGAAAATTTAATGAAAGGTAAAAACATATTGCAAAGCGTTGGTCCGGCTAAGAAAGGGAAATTGAAAAAAAAGAAAGAAAAACACTTCAAAGAAAAACCATTATATTGGTCGGATAATGCTGTTAGGAACAATTCGAAATTATCCCTTAGGTAATGATATCAACAGCTCAGAAATCCAATTACAGATGTCAAAACTCTGTGCTTTGTTATCTATCAATGACTAAGAGTTCACAAGCACAACAGACTCTCGTTGCAATGACATCAGTCATAAAGCCATAGCGATGGTAGCGTCATAATTTTGTGTTTCCAGTTATGCTTGTTTTCGCTGTTTAAAAGTATCGCTTATGACGACATATCACTTATTGTGATATTATTTCTCGGTCCCAAACATGCCGCTTTAACTCGATTGTACTGTAGCTGCAAGAAAATGAGAGAGCCAAATTCACGACACCGTGACACTCTAACAGCCAGCAACCCAATACAACCAGTTAATTTAAAAACTTTTAGCAACGAGTTTGCTTCGGGAACCTCTTGGGAATTAAATAATTAAAATAAAACTCTCTAAAACTATTAGTAGGTTTTATCTTACAATCTCTCAACTTGTGTTTTTCTGGTTGACAAATTTAACTGCGCGTACGTGCAACGTTAAGGATATAAAATGAGTGACTCATTTAAGTTTCTATTGATAATTCAACTCCTACCGCCCAACACACAAATATGCGTTTCCAAGAGGAAGCTAGCTACAGTTCATGGTAAGTAGAGATTTTCTAATGCTCTTTTTTCTCAGAAATTTTTTTTACACATGAAATATTACAACAAAAGCTAGACATCGACTTCTGGCCAGCGCCAGTGGAGATTAATATCAGAAAAAAAGGAGAAAAAGGAAATGGAAAAAGGAGGGGGCAAAGAAGAAAATCCAAAAAATGAAAAACAAAGAACTTCAATACAATAAAACCTGATACAGAGACAGAATAACTGCTCTTGATGTTCACTGAACTGATGGTCACAATGCGAGGAAACGAGAAGATTAACATGGAAAACCTTCAATACTCAAAATAAGACGCAAACAAAGAATTTTCCTTTTTATCGGGTTTAGCGCCATACCACTAGGGAGAATACCCGGGCTATAAGCCCGGGACAATACCTCCATGCGCTATATCCCTCACGCCAATACTCCCTGCTCGAAGCAGACAATACCGCCATGCGCAATATCCCCCATGTCCATACCCGCTCGTTGGCGTACGACCATACCTACCCCCCTCCCTCCCCCCCGCCCCGCGGTAATCCTTTCTTTGGAATACGAAAATTGTTTGACTAACTGAAAAAAATCATTTGCTAATCTATCTGCACTTATATCTCCACAGTGTTGCCATTATTATTTAAGATGTCTCGAACTCAAGGGAAACAAGTAGGCCAGTGAAACTGACCATGTCCCCCGCCAGCGTACAATCCCAGTAAAATATTTTGACAATTGATCAAGAAATGTAGGCTAATTTTTTAAGTCCAGCTGGGTCAATGTCTTTGGGCCGGCCTGGCTCATTTATAATACCAACTCTTGCTAGAACCCAAACTACCTATATGTAAAATATTTTAACAATTGATCAAGAAACGTGGGCTTGAGTATGTTAACAAACTCACTCAAGTGCTCAAGGAATGTACAAATTTTTAAA
This sequence comes from Protula sp. h YS-2021, assembly GCA_949752745.1. Taxonomy (NCBI): domain Eukaryota; kingdom Metazoa; phylum Annelida; class Polychaeta; order Sabellida; family Serpulidae; genus Protula; species Protula sp. h YS-2021. The sequence continues at coordinate 74,112,216 of OX457026.1, forward strand.
GTCCAGCTGAGTCAATGTTCTTGGGCTGACCTAGCCCATTTACAAGACTAACCCTTGTTAGCACCCACACTACCTATATCTAAAATATTTCGACAATCGATCGAAAATGTTGGTTTGAAGGTGTTGACAAACTCACTCAAGTGCTAAAAGTCTGTGTGAATTTTGAAATCCAGCTGGACCAATGTCCTCCGGCCGACGTGGCTCATTTGCAATACCAACTCTTGTTAGGTTCCATACCACGCATATGTAAAATATTTCGCCAATCGATCAAGAAATGTAGGCTTGAGTGTGTTAAGAAAAAAGTGTTAAGAAAAACGCTACGCGGCGGCGGAGGAGTAATCATGCTATTACATTTGTACTCCCGTTTCGTTAGAGCTCTTCATTGCATTCGAAATCAATGTTCTACGAAAGAACAATAAGGGAGATCTTGTAATTATCTAAAACACAGTATTATTTAAAATAAAAATTTTAAAACAAATAAGAAACCATCTATTTTTGGTAGGCTTTTACGGAATAGACTCCCTATAAATCGAATGTCGCAGAAACCGAAATTTTACTTTTCTTTTAACAACGGGTGAGAAATACTGAACAATGTAAATTCTTATATTATCGGAAAATAAAGAATGTTTCAAAATTTTATTAATTTTCGGTTGTTTCGGTAGTTCCGGGTCGAATAACCCACCGATATTTGATTTTTTTTTATTTCCATCTTTTTTTATTTGTAAGGCAAGAAAAATATATTGTTGTTATAATATACACTTTGGAATGGCGAAATAAAGAAAAAGCTTCCATTTCTACGATATTTGATCTGTCGATAATCTATTCTGGAACAGCCTACCAAAAATATGTGGTTTCGCATTTCTTTCAGAATCCTTATTTTAAATAATACGGAGTTCTAGTCAAAGACTTTAGCACGTTTAACTTGCATATTTGTAATCACAGAGGCTACGTTCTTACAATTAGAAGCTATTGATATTCATATTTCTGGTGGTAGAGCGGGGTATCCGTCCAGGGGTGTTTTTTCTCCATCTTGGGCAAAGCTATAAAAACAATTGCAGGAGACACATGTTGAATGTTTAAGGTACCCAAAAATCGTCAGTATTCTTCATATGAAATACATGCTATGGGAACAATCGGATGACGGTTAGCTCAGTATTTAAAGCATAGGTTTGGTAATCTCAGTGCTCCGGGTTAGAATCCAGCTCAGGATGGTAAGCGGGGGATTGGCGTTAGCTCCACTTGGCTCAGCTAAGCGAATGCAGTGGCTTGGATCGGTAATCACGGAATAAAAAATTAACGCCCACTGAGCATTTCAGTCGGTAACAGGACAGTAGCCAGCGAGACAGTACCCTGTAGTCACTTAAAAATATAATGTCAGAAAAATTAAAAGTACGCCAACCCGACTTTCCCGGTTTTATACCACATGTCATCATAGCCCCACTGAGCCAGCGTTTGGAGGAGGGGCTTGGAGTTGGTTATATCTAAGGGCCTTAATTCTTTTAGAATGGGGCAAAATATCTGGGTTTTTTCTTTTTTTAAACACAACCTCGCTTAAAATCGAGAGCTCTAAAACCCTTCTCCACTCTTAAGAAAATCCTGGGTCCGTTCTTTTTATAAGTAAATGAAAGCATAATCGAGTCTACAATGCCATAAAGCAGTCATATCAAATTTGACAATGAAACCTCAATTTGTGGGCGATCCAGACACAAAAATTGCGACATAACGCACTCGTACATTGTCGACTTGAAAATAATAAATGTTTGATTGCTTGTTTGTGCAAGGCAATACCTCTATTCCCTGCTTCGATAAATCGGAGAGCGACACAAAAAAAACCGCTTTGTTTCTTTACGCTTGAGTATTGATATTGGTTTAACACTGGAAACGAAACAAGCCAATGCCCAGTTATAAAGCTTCATGGCTTGTGGGACCAGCCACTTCACTCACCAATTTAAAACCTACTGGTGTGTGTACAATGACTCTCATGAATTCCAGAATGCTGCCTTTTAGAAATTTCCGCAACACAATACGCTATTATAGCGTGGTCTAGGCGCACAGCAAACGCTGGCTTTATGGCAGGTATCCGCTCATAATCTCATCCACAATAATGTTGTTGAGTCCTTTCTTATTTCGCATAAAAAACTCCCGAAGCGACACAAATCAGTCGGAAATACAGAAGCTACGCCGCCAGTTGCAATTGAGTACATATGAACCAAAAAATTAGCTGCATGTATTAAGGTATTGAAAGCCGGCCATTCAGATATTTTACAGACATATATATGACCAAAAAATCATAATAAGTCGGACGTAGTGTAAATCACACTTGCGAAAACGCATCTACCAGTTAACCAAGTCCTGTCTTTACGGAACTGGGATAAATGAGTCTGGACAAATATTTTCTCTAAACAGCGACCTCCACCATGTTCTACATGAGTTACTTCATTCCGAACTCTAGTGATAAGATGGATAAACATCAAGCCTTAAACTATACCAGATAGATTATGGAGCACCGATTCTAATGAGAAGTTGTAATTGGCAAAAATTCCGAAAGTCCTGATGTTCTTGACAATAATCTGTGTCATAAAAAAATAACCTATTTCAATATGAGTTAAACCTGTCAAGTGGCTGTTTAGATTTACAATTATACTGACACCCTTGGAAAATGGGCAAGAAGTTGGGCATATGCTTTCAGTCGCCCAGATGCAAAATATTCCGTATGTACAAGAAGACTGCATCTCTTCGTACCCTGATCAAAAATTTGTAAAAATAGGGTCTGAAAGTTTAAATTATCCTTTTCATTTGTGATAACCATTTACATATAAGGTAAAGCCATATACACCTTTCTATAAATTAACTTTAACCTTGAAACTGTTCCCAAAGCCGAAACTAATTCCCCATACTTATCCTAATACCTAATCATGAAAAAGCTTAATTAGTTCAAGCTAATTAGGTGTTCTGAGGAAAACAATGTGGAAATGGCACAACGATATACAAATGTAGCAAATATAAACCTCAATAACTTTGGCAGAACCTAAAACACTGTCCATTAAATCGCATTACAGAAGTTCCATCTGTAAACAGACACGTTTTACGTGCAAACTACAGGATTGAAAATGTCTTTCATTTCCATATCGCTGGGCAGCTGCCAGCATATATCGCTCTCCTCATAATGTGAAAAATATATATGGTTCCCTAAATGACACCATTTTCAACTGTCATTTAGAAAAAATGCAATAGCTCCAAGATCTAATCACCGTATAAATTCCTGCCATTAAAACCAATGATTGAATGCTAACTTGACTCAGTTTCAGGGCTCGATGTGACAACTTTGTATAGATTAAACGGCTTACAAGCTTTCAGGGCCATTTGATAAATGCTCTCAAAATGAAAAGACATTTATAAGCAACTACTGTGTTACGCTTTAAAATAAAAATGTAAACATCAAGAAATCATCATTTGTTTACATACAGGGAGCATACTTTGTTGCATGCTAACCTAAAAATACGCTTTGCTCCATACTCACAATAACTTTCGAATTAATATTTTACAAAAAAAAAAAATCAATTACAACTCAATTACACAAAATAAATTAAGTTATTTCTACACCTATCAGGTTTTTTTTCGGCAAATGTCTTACAGGCAACACACAATCCCTTATTTAAAATATAGCCACTTGACTTTGACAACCAGGAAAATAGACAACAGTGTGACAGCTGAGTGCGGAACTTAGTTTTTTTCTCCAGTTTAACAATGAACTAAAAGGAAGACCGGACGAATCACCTACAAGGAGAGAAACTTGAAATTGAAGAGTACATCGAAACTGATCAAACTACAAAGGTATGTGTTTAATGTGAAAACAGCGTATGCACCGGTTACTGCATGTTTATTTGCAAACTAGAAGCCACACAATTCACTATGATATTCTTTATTATAGCCACGATAATATTCTGCTGCAGCTAATAAACCAATTTTTAATTTAATTACGATGTACTATTCAATTTCAATGTTCCTTGTCTTGTATGACTACAGCTCCAAGAACGTCTCGCTACTGAGAGTAGAGAGGGGGGGGGGAGTGGATCGGCTTACCGCTTTAAATCCTCGCTACAAAACGAGTAGACTGTTTAACTGTGCTCGTTTAACGCACCGCTGTGACGATTTTGTGCGAGATTAAACGACCTTCAAATCTTCATTAGCGTTTGCTAAAGTACCACGGCAATGATAAACAACTTTTATGTTATCCCTTTAAAAACTAGAGCAGTGTGCGTAGCTCACATATTCCCAACAGCCCCCCCCCCCCAATCCCATCAGTTAATAGTCAATCAAGAGCTGAAATCTTCTAAGTCCAGCTGGTCCATTTTCCTTCGACGAACCTGGCCCATTTACAATACCGATCTGTGTTTGTTCTCACAGAAGCTACACAACAGGTTTTATTAAAATCCTTGCAAACAGTTTTTAAGTTATCGTGTTAACAAGCTCTTGATGACAGACCGACAGACCGACCGACACGCGGTTTATTCCCCTGTGGGGAATAAAATATGGAAATAACCACAAATCTCCTCCAATAATTGCCATTTGTTTACATGCAGGGAGCATGGTTTATTGCACGAAAAAAGACTATACATCTGAAATGATGTTTAGAAGCACGAAATAAATTTTAGTTAAATATTACGGGTGCACAGAATAATCTTACATCTAATTCTGCAGTTATCAACTATTTGAATATACATTTTACAGATAACAAATAATTCTTTTATTTAAATTTTGGTCACTTGTCTTTGGTCACGTGACTTTCAAAATCCAGAACGAGGATTCGATCCTCAGAACGAATGAAGTGAACCTATGTTAGCTGGACAATAGGAGGCTTCGTAGCTCTGGCAGAGATGTACGGACTAAAAGTAAGGAAGATCTGACTTGGAGTTAGAATGACTAGAGATAACGACGAGAAACATCACTAAATGCATGTCAATTGCTATACAATGACACTCAATCAGATAAGAAGGGGACTTATCAGTCAATTCGCACTTTCGGGTCTAGTCCTAGATCACTCTTGCGGTCTTCCTATAACAGAACTTATCATTGATGTCAATTTTGCTTATCTCTGTGAACGACTCCGGCCAATTGTGTTATTTCAGAAAGAATGCATCATATAGACGGCCATGTTATAAATTACCATGCACAATTTTTATGACAAAATAGCAATTTTGTACTGAGAAAAGATAGTCGTTTTCTTGAAATCAGGATATAGAATCCCCAATTATCACTCACAACAACAATGATTACACAATTCGCGGTGGTCGAAACTAATACCTCTCAGTGTGTTTTTTTTTAAAGAAAAGGCCTAATAGTCCGAACCTCGGTGTTCTGGAACGTGCGTCGAAAGATGCAGAGTCCCAAAGTTGAGATCAATTGCAACTTTTATTACGGGAACTGCGACCCTTTCTGTCCTCCAAGGTTGTCCTAGATGACTCTTGCGATCTTCCTATGACTGCAAGGGCCATAGTTCCCATAATAGAACATGCCATTAATGCCAATTTTGGCAATCTCGGCGCACGACCAATGGCGTTATTTTAGAAAGGGTGGATCACAGAAATGACCTAGTTATAAATTATGATGCACTATTTTTATGGTAAAATAGCCATGTTTAACTGAGAAAAATATGTGTTTTCTTGAGATCAGGATACTGTTTCCCCCATTATCACCCACGACAACAATGACAATACTATTACAAAATCACTCTTTACTCGAGTTTCGCGAGGTCGAAAATAACGCGTAAGGGTACTTCTGAGTGTGCTTTGGAAGAAAAAGCCCGTTACTTCGAACCTCGGTGTCCTGGAACGTGCGCCGAAAGATTTAAAGCCTTAAAAATTGAGATCAATGGCCATTTCTATTACTGGAACTCTGACCCTTACCCTTTCTGTCCCAGGACGATGAAAAGGGTCCGCTGGGACTATGTCCTAGAAAGATAGACAGGGTCAACTTAGTCCCAGTGGACTGTAATAGAAATGGCCATTGATCTCCAGGACACCGTGGTTGGACTAGCAGGATTTTTCTTTAAAAGCACACTGAGAAGTATCTTGGCGCATTGTTTTCGACCTCGGCCAAACTAACAAATTGAGTAAAGAGTGGTTTTGCGACTATAGATTCATTTTTGTTGTGGGCGACATCTATTTTTGTCATTACAAAATTGTTATTTGACCACAAAAATTGTGCTCCATAATTTATAATTGGGTTATGTATGTGATACACCCTTTCTAAAATAACGCCATTGGCCCCAGTCGTGCGCCGAGATTGGCAAAACTGAGATCAATGACATATTATATAAAAGAAACTATGACTCTTGCTGAGAAGGAAGCAAGTCATCTAGGACTAGGGCCAACTGGGACTATTTCGGGTCATTCCTATAGAGGTGTCGTCTCTACTGCAAAGTTTTTTGGGGGTTACATTACAAAGACATGAAAAGGGGGAAATATTAAATTTTTGATTTTCTTTGAACATGCACATATTGGAATTTGAAAGGCTATAATGTGATCTTTTAAAACTATTTTACATATGATTCAGTACGAGTAGCTTTAAAAGCAAACTTGTGAATATGTTTCTGGTAAAATGGAATTTTGCTGTATTTTTCGGTTTATCCTATCATTTCTTTATAACTTTATCCCAACCAAATTCATTCGATGTGCCGAATCTTTCTGGTTAATGTCGAAGTACGAATCCGTTTATTGCGTTTATCAGCTCGATGGGCGATAATACCAGTTTCATCACATTTTGTACAAATAACAAACCGGTGGATTTGGGGCGATCCTTTTTAGACTGTTTTACGTTAAGTCGACTGCTCATTTTAGAATACAGCTTTTATCTGGTACAGAAGATGCATAAAGTAATATGTATTTGATCTTGTTTGTTTGTTTTCTTGACAACGGAAATGGAAAACTATCGAATTGTCTCTAAGCACCACAGTGGTGAACATAATAATACAAATCAGTCCAATTCAAATTTATCTGGTATCTGGTTTTTATTTAATTATTTACTTAATTTATTTCTTTAATTATTGGTTTGTTTTAGATTATCTGTGAGATAGTTATATTATATCCGTGAGATGGTTATAATATTACTTAATTTTTCACATAGACATGCCACTGAATTTAGGATAATTAAATCTCGTCAAAATGTTGTACTCCACAAATGATTACCATAACTGCGTGGAGATATTACGTTATATTAACAGCTTCAATACTTAATTGAAAGAGAAAGTCAAAAGACAGTGGTTTCATTCAGGTAACTGCATAGGGAGAACAATTATACATTCCTTTCACCACTACTGTGGGGGAAATTATGCAAACGTTTTACTGATATCGGTACTTGTTGCTGCAACTGCAATAGCAAAGACAAAGGTTGAAAACAAAATAAGTAATTTCCAGCAAACTTAAAAAAACCTTTGTCTCGGAGAATTCATTAGATGAAAGACAGCATCTTTATTATTTACCTGGCAAAAAATAATTTATTTTGTCTTAAAATGGTGTTTGTTTGCAGAACTACAAGGAAAATAGCCTATCGAAGAAAGAAATCTAGATCTAGCGGATTTTTCAAAATTTATGTATACTCAAGGCTGCTGTGGAGCATTTGAGCTTTTGAATTTATCAACAGTATATTTACTATTTTATTTCAACAATAACTTTGACATGCATTGTCTTCTTGTTTATGTTTATCAATTACAAGTGAGCGATAATAGATGTGAAGATCCCAAACAAGCGTTGTTGTAAACCAGCTGATCTCTGATGAGCTCTCTCTGTTATGTATATTCATATAGCGGATGGATATTTTAATAAGTAGTTCCGCCCTTTTTTTGAGTTTAATTTTCGCGAAATTCATAGTGGGGCGGAGTAAAAGGATGCACAACAGACCGAACGGTCGTAGAGATTGCTTGTTGAACATCGTAATTTAGGTAAGATAACATGAGATGTCATTTTATTTCGAAACTTGCAACCGTTAAGAATTAATTTAATTTAAAAAGTAGCTCCTGTCTTTTGCGAGTACGATTTCGGGTAGTTCCGAGAGATGGTCTGCGGAGTAAAAAGGTGTTACACACAACAGCCTGAACCTCCGAAAAGGTTGGCTGTTACACAACAACTAAACAAGCGGGATTTTACCTAGACGTTTCCGATGGGGATATCGTTTCGACTGGATTTTTAAAATAAATGATAAAGGAATAGCGGGGAAAACATGAAAATTCTACTTTTCTTTCAACATCCGAACTTTCAAATTTTACCTAATTCATTGAAACTTGACAGGAATGTTCCCAAGAAGTTTCTCCATGATGCTTGAATTTTGTTTGGCGAGAATTAACAACAAATGTCACATAAAACCCAAATGTGAGAAAAATCACACAATACTGCTAAAAGCTTTTTCACAAATATAAGTTGTGTGGGCCAGTTTAGTGTGATTGAAGACTGCTGGCCTCTCTTTATTTTTCAGTGTCTCGCTTGCAAGGTGTTGTAGGCTATATTTCTGTCCTCTAGCACGATCCCTTCGAAGTCCGTGGACAAGTTTATATATTACCGACTGCTTGGAATGATTGATTTTGATGACATTGGAAGGTCATCGAAGCCCGCTACCAGACTTCGAACTTAAAATTCTAACACTGGTCTTTACCAGTAAGGTTATTTCAGTTATCACATGTCTCTTGGTTGATATGACAATCTACTGATTTAACCAGTTGCCAGTGCACTAGTGTTACGACTGCATTTCTAATATAAAAGACAAGAGAGAGAGGGAAGTAAAATATTTTAGCGGTGTAGTATTGTGTCAGTGAATATTTAGGTGTATTTATAAATGTTATTAATTTTATCGGGCCATTTCAAACTAGCTCGAGATATCTCGACTTTGATCGAGATGGCCCGGTGGCCATCTCCACATTCAGGTTCATTTCGCACACTGAGCAGTTCTGCTCATCCCACAGATACAGTCCGGTTGCTTTTAAATGCGTAAGCGATGTTGCGCAGGAGGCCTTCAACCAAATGTATATTTTGTTAAAATTGGTAGATTTCTCTTTTCACCTTTGTGATATCTTCGCCTGCACGTGCAGGCACAATGTCATTCTTGCTTTCCTCCGCAGCGGGACATGAAGCCGTGAGATCGGTAATTCTGAATACCGATTGCAAGACAAATTAAACAAAAAGTGTGATAAGGAATAATACCAAAATCTTTAGTTTCATATTGTTTATGGGATTTAAAAGCTAGATTAATTTTCACAAACCTTCGCAAATTATTTCGTGATTTAGCGTTTTTGTTAAAAATTGAAAATTACAGCGTCCTATAATTTTTTGTGCAACTTGCCAAAACTTTTCCATCAAATCTTTTCCGTAAATCTGAGAGTGCGATTTTACTTGTTTGTAAAATAATCTAAATGCTTTTCAAGAAAATATGACATTGCACTTATTGCGAAGTGATTTCTATGGTTTTAGTGACTCAAAGCAATGTATTTTTATCCAATTAAACTGGTTATCCCATCACACACCCAGAAAGAGTCGAGAATATTATCCAAGCACTGAGCTCTTTACGTTTACTCTGCATTGTCTGATTTAGCTTAATTTAAACAAAGGGGGAAATGTGATAGACACGGCAATTGGGACTCCATTTTACAACTGTCATTATAAAATAAAATGTAAATTTGTATGCCGTTCAATTTAGCAAATCTGAAAAGTGTCTTGTCTCAGAAACGATTCGAGATTCGGCGATTTGGACCTAGCTTTTTCCAAGTTTAACTGATTTTCCAAATTGCTGACAAAAAATTGGGAAACTATGGTAATTGGACTTCACTATCCATATATATTGTAATAAATATGTAAAATTTGTATGTTGTTCAGTTTGACAAACTTGATCAAATTGGCTAATTTGGTCAAAATTTTAAAAAGTCATATCGGAAATGACAAGAGATCCTGCAATTTGTACATCATTTTATAAGCTATAATTTTCGTATCTTGGTGAATTTCGCCAAATTTCGTTAAAAGTGATGGCAAATTTTACTCTTCTCCGAAAAATTGACAGTAGGCAGAGCGGAAGTTTCAGGGACAATTTGCTGCCGACTAGTTTTAGAGGTGTAGGTTTTGTCCAGCGGATATCTGACCACAAGCGAATTGAAAAAAAACCCGGCCAGATGACCACAACTTCAGTTATTGTTATATTCGGTCAGTTTTTTTGTGTAACAGCACTGTTGACATGCATGTCTACAAAAGCAAGTCAAAAAAAAAAAACAAACAAACAAATAAAACTTAGAGTGCAAAGTGCGCCTGTTGGTTTCTCAATTCGCTGGCGGTCATATGGCCGGTAGTCATTTGTCCAGTGGTCATATTACCAGTGGTCGTGTGACCAGTGGTCAATTTGTGTGGGCACCAGAAGCGTTCTTGTGTAAATCATTTTTCGTCGCGAACAGTTTAACATGAAGTACACGTGACGAGAAATACAAGTGTTCGTTATGATTGATGCAAATTGTATACAGACGAAATCACTTAATTGCACAGCGGTTAAGTGCATAAATGGGTCAGTTGCACAAGAAATTAAAATCTCAAACCACATCCTATGCTGTCTGATTAATTTGAACCGGATGACTGCATACCGCTTAATTGCATAAATCGGTTTATCTCATGGCTTTTAGTTTAGCTGAATGGGTAATACATTAATTGCATAATTGTTGGGAGCCTGCTCCAATACTGCCTGGCTTCGAGGCGTTAACTCGCAATGCGCAAGATTGAGTGCTTCTTATTTGTTTTTTTTTGTCAAAGGCATTTACTTCTGGTGTTTGGGTGTAGGCAAAGCTCTCCGTGCCAACAAACTTCGACGTTCGTTTTGCACGCTACTGCGGTATGCAGGAAAAAGTCCCGTGGGAATAAACGCCCCTTAATCCTATTTTATTTACCTTTTACTCTTGGTGCTGACATTGTAAATTTTCTGTATTGTTTTTTTTTCGTACGTATATCCACAAATATTAAACAATAAATTGTTAACACATTTAATCACAGTCAACCATAATATTTTTTAAATATTTTTTCTTTGAAAGCGCAGTTTAATATTCTATTTTTTCCTTTAAATAAACCATTTTCAGTGGATTTTCATATAATGTGTCGAATTTTAATAATAAATTCTTAACTCTTGGCAACTTTTACCTGACGGAAAGTCAGGAAAGACGGAACACCAACCTTGCTTATATACTACCGCGAACTATACTCCGGGAATTTTCTCAGAAGCAGGGGTTGCAGCAGTCGTTGAAAATATTGCGTGGTTACGCTTTTGAGTTGAAAAAATTGCACCTGCTGATGTGTTATTAGCCGGTATGTTTTGCAATTTTGGTTGAAGATAGCACACAGAAATACCAACCTGGCTATCACTTTTTGGTGCTTCGCCAAAATTGGCAGAAATTTTGGCGAAAAACCAATTGTCATCAAAACGTATCTCCCCCTAGGGTTTAATTGAGACGTCTCAAAATATGGATGACCGTAGGGCGTATGTGTCCAACTAGCTGTTATTGTTTTTGGCGATTCAGACAAGACTGGTGGAAATATCCGCGCGAAAAACTAATTTCTTACTAAAATCGTAACAAAAAGCTTGGGACTTAATAGTATTGTCTTCAAATTTTGAAGGAGGGAAGCGCATATTAGCACCTACCTGACTATTTTTTTTTTTGGTCTCAGTAAAATTTAAACTGACGCCAGAGAAGTGGCTTTATGGTCTTGGAATTTAAGTAAAAATAGTCATTGGTACTTAACTATTCCCATTTTTCGTAATTCTGAAAAATTGGCGGAAATATCAGTTTCTTACTAAAATCTTGACCAATGCTAGGGATATAGTCTTAACGTCTTAAAATATTGGTCGCTATCTGCCAAAAATTGGCGGAAACACTGGGCGAAAAAAAACTGGCGCCATATAGTCTTACTGTCTTGAAAATTTGGTTAAAAGTAACGAATAAGAAGGTGAAAACTGCTCAGTTGCTTTATTTTTTCTCAAAAAAAAAACAAAAAAAAAACGAGAAAATCTAGATGAATTGCCGTACCCTACAGATTTAAATCAAATTCACTAGATCAGGATTGCTGGATCAAATGTCGCTGGATTAAATGTCAGAGTACCGTGAAAATCGTCATGATGGAAGAAACCATGTGGTGAGAATCGTGAACCGTGAAACCGTGGGAGGAGAGCGGAGAGGGGGGGGGGGGGTCACCGATATTTTAAAATATACTAAGAAAAGTTCGAATCAGACCGCGTATATATTTTTTGACTACAAATATAAAACGATCGCCGGTCAGTCAGACCAATGAAAAAATGAGATGAGAAACAGGACTATTTTTTTCCTGGCCTGAGTTGCTCCAGTTTTATGACAATATCACTGAATCTACAAGCAGAGTCATCCATGTTTTATGTTGTGCTATGTGTAGTTTGTTCCGTTTTTTTTTCAGATGGCCATACCGGGGGCGTTGGTGAGATGGTCTGACAGCAATTTGTGGACGGTTTTAGTTCTTAACATTTGTATACCCTTCGGGTGTATATCGGTAAGTAGAAAAAGAATCCTCTGTTTTATTTTAACCATTTAACCAGAAGGGTTTATGAGAAGGATTGACTTTCCCGGGGGGGGGGGGGGGGGGGGTGGCGGATATGTGCCACCATATTATTGAGCCGCGATACAAAGCAATGCCCTTTGCACTTTGTGGGTTTTCAGATGTTCAGATATGACAAATTGATAAACCTAACGGTGATAGGTATAGCAGTAAAAATAATATAAATGAATAAATAAATAAATAACATAGAAGGAAACGAAGAAATGTTGAACATGTGCTGATCAATACAGTATCTGTTCTCCTGTTGGTTGGGGTAATCTTTAGAATGAACCAAACTGTTATCTGTTCTGTGCATGAGATTCTGAGGTGCCGAAAGTTTGCCAATAGTGGGTACAGTTTAGAGGGTTGTAGCAACCAGGGAAGATTTCGCTCTCTTATCCTCAGTGACCCTGCCATAAAGCATGCGCCCGCAACCGTTTCAAACGAAAGTAAAACAAACTTCACAAGAAATATGCCCGGCAAACCGGCGGATGTTTTCATGTTCTTGGTGCAGCTGTGAAAACTGCTAAGAGCGATAGCATCGATTGGTTGTGTTCCTTTATAAAAAAACTGGTTTAAAAATAACCTGGCACATTTGCAGGTCGCCCAGTGGGAGAACAAACACCGCAGGATTGGTAAGTTGTTTGGGTCGCCAAGACGGGCCGTCGTGGCATTTAGTGTAGTCCTCATTCTTCTCACCATCCAAGCAAATCACATGTAAGTTTTTCATTTCGCGTTCTTCCCAATGTATTTTTTAACGTATTCCAACGTCAGGTTTTACTAGATGATAGAATGCATATTGATTCCTTGACGTTTATTTTTATCTATGTCTTTTCCTGAAGTTTCTTGCTTTAAATTTTACTGCCTGTGCCATTTGTGGGCCTTAATTTATGAAATTAAAAAAAAATTGGTTCTGTAAACCGATAAAAGGAATATATTACCCCGGAATGGATTAACGAGTGTCTACTGCATTGGTAGTTCATAGTGAATGATCGAGGAAGTAATTCCGATGTAGAAAGTGAAAGAAAAACATCCTTTTTTCACGTACGTTAACTGTTTTTAAAGCTTTGATTCTCCATTTTAACGCTTGGTTAGCTCTCTATCGCAATTCAGATTTAATTTTACTTTTTTATTGAATAAGAAAAAAGCTTTTGAAAGAAAGATAAGTAAAAATATAAATATTGGAAACCGAGATGTTTATTATCCTCTTAATTTAGTTACAGTGGTTTGGTCCGAAGCCAGCTGCAGTGGTACGTTCTTCACGACAACCGTGTTCTGTGGTCCGGTTATTGTCTTCTCATATTTGGCACTCTGTTGATTTACAAGGCTTTCAGAGCCCTTGGATTTTATAGTACATTCTATGGTGAGAAATCCAGTTCGATTTCTTTTGTGTTTAGTAACTTAATATAAATACCAGTGTTAGGCCTTGTGGAAAAAATTCCCAGAAGTAACGCTGAAAGTACAGATCTGGGTGTTCAGTTGTATTTTTTTTCACGCAATTTGAAGTACATAAGTCTGAATAGTATGTCTGGGGCACGGTATCCAGACAGCAGGGCAAGATAGAAGCCGTAAAAAACTAGCCAAAGGATCGTATCTTTCATTTCTTTCCAAAATGCGTAGCTTCTGAACTTCATATTTTCGTATGGTTACAGTAAAATAAGCGCGCTGGCGTCAGTACCCATAAAACTATTTAATGCGTCGCTTTCGCAAACCTTATTTTGTTATTGCATCAGCCTGAAAATACGTGCTGATGTTATTACTTTTCTTCAGATTTTGTATGGATGTTGTCTAAATATGTATCTTTCATTTCGGGCCAAAGTGCGTAGCTTCAGAACTTCATATTTTCGTATGGTTACAGTAAAATCAGCGCGCTGGCGTCAGTACCCAGAAAACTATTTAATGCGTCGCTTTCGCAAACCTTATTTTGTTATTGCATCAGCCTGAAAATACGTGCTGATGTTATTACTTTTCTTCAGATTTTGTATGGATGTTGTTTAAATATGTATCTTTCATTTCGGGCCAAAGTGCGTAGCTTCAGAACTTCATATTTTCGTATGGTTATAGTAAAATCAGCGCGCTGGCGTCAGTACCCAGAAAAATATTTAATACGTCGCTTTCGCAAACCTTATTTATTCCCCACAGGGGGAATATATGCGATCGACCGCGTGTCGGTCGGTCGGTCTGTTAGAGCTTGTTAACACGATAACTTAAAAACTGCTGCAAGGATTTTTAACTTGGTATGTAGCTTTTATGGGAACAAACACAGATCGGTTTTGTAAATGGGCCAGGTTCGTCCATGGAAAATGGACCAGCTGGACTTAGAAAATTTCAGCTCTTGATTGACTAGTGATGGCCGAGTTTAACTGATCGGGGGCCTGTGAGGAATATGTGGGCTACGGACACTGCCCTAGATGGTTATTGCATCCGCTTGAGAATACGTGCTGATGTTATTCCCAA
The DNA here is from genome assembly GCA_949752745.1 of Protula sp. h YS-2021. Lineage (NCBI taxonomy): Eukaryota > Metazoa > Annelida > Polychaeta > Sabellida > Serpulidae > Protula > Protula sp. h YS-2021. Next base: position 74,127,251 of record OX457026.1, read on the forward strand.
CATATCTTGGCAAAAATTACCATGACAAATGATCCTAGGAGGCTACGTATCTATTTTTGATTTTAAAAATTACTTTTTTGGGTGATCCGCCAAAAAATAGCCAAATTGTTGGGGGGGGGGGGGGCATTTAAATTTTTTTGATTGCCATTTTTTAAAATATTTCTTCTCCTACAATTTTGATCGGATTTTCTTCAAATTTTGTATGGATGTTGTCTACATACGAATATAATATATAGAATATAATTTTTCTTGGCGATCCGCCAAAAATTGACCAAATGGGCCACGATTTTTAAATTTATTGGTGGCCAATTTGCAAAATGTCTGTTCTCGTATAATTTTAATCGGATTCCTTTCCAGTCGAGCTCAGTTGTTCTCTAGATTGTTGTCTCTTGAAAAATTAATTTCTTTGGCGATCCGCCAAATTGGTCAAATGGAGGGTGTTTATAAATGTTTTGGTAGCCAATTTTCAAAGAACTTCTTCTTCTTCTTCTTCTACTACTACTACTACTACTTTTTTCTTCTTCTTCTACTGTGAAAAAATTAAATTTTGAGACAGAACAGAACATTTATGAAAATTTGAAGATAACCCGATCAGAATTGTACTGCACTACTACTGCTACAATTTTGATCGGGTTATCTTCAATTTTTCACAAATGTTCTCTTCCGTCTTAAAAGTTTTTTTTAGGCGAACCAACAGAAAATTGGCTAAATGGTGGACATTTCAACGTTTTTTGGCAACTAATTTCCAAAATGCTTATACTGCCACAATTTGGATCGGATGTCTTTCAATTTTTTTACGAACTTTACTTGGTAGGCCTCTATTGAAGTTTTTTGGCGATCCACCAAAAACTGGACAAAAAGGAGGGTCTTTTAATTTTTTGGCGGCCAATTTTCCAACGGTTTTTTATTCCATAATTTTGCTCGGATTGCCTTCAAATTGAGCATAAATGTTCACTACCCTGTCATCTTTTGAAAAGTTGCTTTTTTGGCGATCCACCAAAAGCTGACCACATATTAGGGGGGAGCGGGGAGCAATTTTGAATTTTTTCGGTTGCCAATTTTCAAAATGTTTTTGCTCCACCAATTTGGATCGGATTCCTTTTCAATTTCGTGTGAATGTTCCCTAGACGGTTTTGTCGTGAATAATTACTTTTTTTTGCGATCCACCAAAAACTGGCGCAGCATTGGGCATTTTTTAATTTTCTGGTAACCAATTTTCCAGAGGCTTTTTTCTTCACAATTTTGATCGGACTGCCTTAAAATTTTACATAAATGTTTATTAGACTATCCTGTTGTGTAAAATCCACGAAAAAATTTGCTAAATGGGTGAGGGAGCGTTTTTTCTGTAGCCACTTTTCACAATGCTTCTATTCTCACAATTTGAATTGAATTTCTTTCAAATTTCGTACGAATGTTAACAGTTTTCTCCCACGAGTTTGATCGGATTGTCTTCAAATTTTGCGCAAATGCTCGTCGGCCTGTCCTCTTTTAAAGTTACTTTTTTTGGCGATTCACAGAAAAATGGCCAAATGGGGGGGGGGGGGGAGCATTTTGCGGTAGCCAATTTTAAAAATACTTCTTCCACAATTTGGATAGGATTGTCTTCAAATTTTTCATAAATATTCACTTTTGAAAATTACTTTTTTTGGCAATGGGCCAAAAATTGGCTAAATGGGGATATTTGAAAAATATGTAGTATCCAGTTTTCAAAATGTTTCTCCCGCAATTTTGATCGGATTTTTCTCCAATTTTGCACTTTCATTCACAAGATGGTTCTCTATTGAAAATTTACTTTTTGTCGATCCGCCAAAAATTGTCTAGGTGCGGGGGAATTTTTAATTTTTGGGTAAGCAGTTTTCAAAGTGCTTCTACTCCGACAATTCCAATCAGATTACCTTTAAATTTTGTACGAATGTTTACTGGGTAGGCCCCTCTTGAAATTTTTTGGCGACGCACCGAAAATTGGCTTAGCAGCCAATTTTCAAAATGCTTCTTCTCCAACAATTTTGACCGGATTCCTTTAAAATTTGGTACGGATGTTCAGTTTTAAATAACCGGTGTTAAAATATGACTTCGACCTTTTGGCCACCATACAAGTCCATTGATACTTGATACACAGGATCTCAGCTGGTCACAATGTTCCCTTATGCGTTCTTGTTTCTATTTTTGTGTTAATTTATCTTCCATAATTGTACCGCTTTGTATGAAAAATAAGAAAATTACTGTGTGGTGAGAATCGTGACGGCACGTCCTGTCTAAAATCGAAATCATAAACCCCAAACCTCCCTCTCCTGCACCGAACTTCTCTTCCTCCTGAGGTGTAAATGTGTTGATTAAGAACCAGTGGAAATTCCAACAAGATCAGCTTTGATTGTCAAAGAAAATGCTATAAGGCTTAATAAGCATGCTTGTGGAAATATATTACGTGTCAATTGTATATTCCTATGGCACTGCGCGATGGTATAAATATCTCTCAAACGCTTTCGATTTTGACAGACAGGATAATTTCTTTCTTCGCTCTGATATACATATAACAGTGTGTTACATAAAATAACTCAAATACAATAAATAAATGAAAAAAGAATGTTACAGTGACAGTGATTAAGTCAACTATTCAAAAGGAATCTTTATTTGTTGGAGAGACATAGCTGCAGAAATTTGTTAAGTTAACAACAAATCAACTTTTCTGGTTAGCATGGCTAGTCACAGAAAAGTAGCTAAGTTTAAATTTACGAAAAACGTTTCTGTGCATAAGCGTGTAGACGGTGACTACTGGATATTCCATCCAGATAGTGGATTTTATATCTGCCGGACGGAGTCGAACAGCCTCGCCCCGAGATCGCTTCAGAAGGATGATCTCTCTTTTGTTTTTGGAGTAGCCACTTATTTCGGGTTTGAGCGGAACGAAGATGCTCCCTTTTATAACAAGCCGTCGTATGTGAAAGCCCTTTCAGTGAGCAACGGCCCGAGTCTTTACGTTGGCTACATCCCGGCCACCGGTGACGTCACTCTCGTCAAGGGCAGCGTGGAGGAGAGCGGTCACATGATCGTGGAAAACCCCAACCATAATGTGTTTACTTCAGTAACAGTGGGCGATAATGTGGTTCTTTTGCTGACAGAGCCGGGGGCCACTCGGCGAGTGCTCGCTTGCGATGGTGACAGGCTTTTTATCAAGGAAATACCGAAATCCGATTTCAGTTCGGTTGACATGGATGATCAAGTTCAGTTCAGATTTTATACAAAAACAGTCAACGAAAAAGAAGAGATGTTGTCGATTTCGTCAGAGTCAGAAATAGACTCTATTGACTCGTCCTCTCACGAATCCTTTGACGGTGAAAATGGTGACGGAATGGGCGAGACTGTGTCGCTTTCATCGGCATCAGATAAATCCTCGAGTTCTTCGTCTTCGTGCAAATCGATTGCCGGGACAAATGAAGATAAACAGGACAGGAGAAGTCGTGTGCGCAGGAGGATTTCAAAACTTGCCAGAAACCTTTTTAAATGCGTCAGATAAGTAAAAGGGCGCAGATTAGAATGCAAACAAGAAGAGAGAGACTTTCTGGTTTTCTGTGTATCCTGATACCCACAGCTTGTTTTATAATTTTGAAAGTGATTGGAGGAAAAGGGAAAATCACGTGATCCGGACTCATTGGACATACCGTAATAGAAGTACAGCAAAACTACAACACATGACAGTGACCCATGCTAGATGTATGGGATAGCGGTGAACGAGATAAGTTAACACGTATCTAAATTATTTCGTTTTGTTTGCACGACTGGATTGTAAAAAAAAAAACAAAACAAAAAAAAAAAAAACAAACAAACAAAAACAAAAAAACAAAAAAAAAAAAAAGAAATTTTTTATGTGGTTTTGAGATCTGAACACATGCTGGCGAAAAGCCAATGGCATTTTGCGAATCAGCACGAGCATATAACCAGCTTCTGTGGTAGGGCTGCTTCATAATACAAGTAAGGAATGGGGGTGGGGTGGGGTGAAGGGATGGTAGTACTTAGTAAGAATGATTTTGGTAGAGAAAAAAGCAAGTCATTTTCAGACTCGACGACGCACCGCATAAATATTTGTTCTATTAAAAAAGTTATACAACCAAACTCAAAAACATTTGTTGGAGTAAACATTCCTGTCACGTGCCATGCTTATGTAACACTGCTGTCTTGGGATATAGCGGAACAGGGTTACATTTTATGTGTTCACTCAAACAGAATACATTTCATGTATTTTTTTACAGATATGGGTTGATTCAGGCTGGTTATATTACAGTCATGATTATTTATTGGCGATGTAAGATATAAACGGTATCATTGAGTTTGATTTAGAAACAAGGCGATTTCTTCAGGTCATTCCTTACTGTGTTAATGTGTATCTCAGATGACTCACAACTGGACAACTCGCAACCAAAAAATGGGACAACTCGCCACTGCGTGATACATTAAACCAGTTCTTGCACACTCTTTCTTAAAAACATAAAAAAACTCCTGTTTGTAGTTAAAAGACAATGCACTTCTAAAAATACTAATAGGCAATTTGTAAAGTACATACCCAACATCTCGGACTTTTTTTACCCCCCCCCCCCCCCCGCCATGTGCACAAACGTAGTGACGTCGTCCACAGACGTATGGCTATGACTTAGAGAGTGTGGACTAAACTGATTGCTCGTCACCGCAACTGTTCACGCTGCGCCACCCGAGCTTCCTAATTTATAGATGCATGTGGCTTCCTTTATTGTATTGCATCAAGTTCACGTATAATCACAGAAAACCCAAACCTTTTATTAGTTTTTATCTGTAACTTTTGAGAAGTGCAAAAATATTACTAAAATTTTTGGTTTAAAAATGCCTCAGTTGCAGATTGTCTCATTTTTTTTTATTTGGTTGCGAGTTATCCAGTTGCGAAGTCTCACGGATTCCAGTTATGACCTAAGAAATGACGGTTTGGTTCTGTTCTGCATTTTACTAATAATGCATTTTTCATGTCAGCTTGAATGAAACGTTATGATGTGATCTTTAAAACTATACATTACTATTGTATTTTATTTGTATGTGTTACTTTTCTGTAAATACTCTGTTGTTCCATCAGTTCTAATCTTAGACCAGTAAAAAAATAGTCTTGTTTCTCATCCCATTTTTTTTAATTGACCCTGCGGGCGATGTTTTTAGTCCATCCAACTATCGTTGGTAGGCTATTTTCATTACTTGTGGGGTATCCGTCGTCGATTGTGTGTGCGTGTGTGTGTAAACAATTTTTCAAAATGCTATCCTTCCTATATTTTTTGTCCGATTGTTTTGAAATTTGCAAATTTCTTCCCTGTGTAATCCTCCACACACCTTATTTATTATGTCGATTTGGCCAAATTTGGCCAATCTTCCGAAAACAAAAATGCTACTCTTTTTACAAATCAAATTTCCTTCATCAGGGTTGCATTTTGTTTGGCGTTATACTTTTCAGTTTTTGACCTGATCTTTTCAAAAAATGTTTTTAATAAGGAGTGCCACATTTGGCATACAGCTACCATTGGCAAACATACACAGGTGATCTCTTTATGGTGATTGCACAGAATTGTCATTTTTATGGCATAGTTATAAGTCACTGTTTTTTTTTTTTTTTGTAAAATCGGTCTCATTTATTGATTTGACATCAGTCAATACCGGTTTTAGTGATTTTCCGAAGATTGCCGAGACGTTTTACCGTTACCCGAAAGTCGTAATGGTTTTTACCCTAGCCGACTGTCTTCGGTGGGCTATTCTCATCACTTGTGGGGTATCCGACGTTCGTTATGTGTGTGTAAACAGTTTTCAAAATAATACTCTTCCAACATGTCGGTTCGATTGTTTTGAAATTTGACTGATGTATACCCTAAATAATCTTCCAAACAGTTTGTATTCTTTTTGGCGATTTGATCAAAATTGGCCAAGTTTTGGAAAACAAAAAATGCTACACTTCCTACTACTTCCTACTAATCGGGCTGAAATTTGACGGAAATGTTCTCAAATCTGTTCCTGCATCAGGCTTGTACTTTGGCAATTACATCATCATCATCATCATCATCATCATCATCATCATCATCATCATCATCAGCATCAGCATCATCATTATCATTATTATTGTTATTCAGGCAGCTTACGTAGCGCTTGATTTTCAAACAGCTCTAAGATGAAATCAAAGACGAAATATGAAACAATTGACAAAAAAAAAAAAAATTAAAAATTACTTTCACTCTTCGAGTAAAGTTATAACAACTTTTCAGCCTGATTTTGATTTGCTTTTCCTTTTCAGAAAAGACAGTGTTTGGCTTTAGTTCGGCAATAACTGAATTGTAGTCCAAATGCTGGAGCTATGTTTTATACAAAAATAATATGTCAAGAATGCTTTCTGCAACAGTATCATTTATTGTAAGAGCTTTATTACGAACTGAACTAAGAGCTTATTACGAAATATAGTTTAATGGTTTTTAGCACAGCCGACTTTCGTCGGTGGGTGATACGCGTCGCCTGTGGGCTGTCCGTTGTTCGTTTTGCGTGTGTGTGTGCAAACAATTTTGCAAAATGGTACCCTTCTTTCATTTTGGTCCGGGTCTTTTGAGATTGAGCAGGAATGTTTACAGATTATTCTTCTACACATGCCCCTCTTGACATGTTTTGCGCGCCAGATTTATAGTTCCGCCTCCAACAGAAGTCGTACTTCTGTATATATAGGCCCATACTACATTAATTCATCTGTTTGTGGTTAAGAATTGCAAGGTCTGCACGCTAAATCATAATAATCTCGGGTTCTTTGGGTATATATTGTAAACCGGCTTGAGCAGAATTATTTGAAAAAAATGGTGTATTTTCTTTCTCCTCTTTTCTTTTTTTTCTTCCTTTGCTTCTTTCTTTCTTTCAGTTGGGTTGTAGTTCGGTTGCAGATAGCTCTAAGATAACCATAAACCATGTTGCTCGGCCCACAGGTGCAGTGTTGCGCAAAAATGTCTGTTCTGAAAGGCCATTTTCAGTTCTGTTACTGCATTCCATTCCTGAAAATTTTATACACCCGGCCGATTTCTGTTTTGTTTTTACTCGAACCTTTTCAGATGCTTATTTCTTTTTTGATTTGCAGATTTTAGTAACCCCTCCCGGTTATGAGAAACAAGGTTATTTTTTTCCCTGTCTTATTTGTAGGTTTTGTCAATAAAATTGCAAAACTCAGTAAAACGTTATTTTTGTTAAAGAAATCAAAGCAGTTCACTTGTTTAAGCATGGGCTTTCATTGATGCATTCATGGTTTTTTTTAGTGTTTATTATTGTACAGTAAACGATTAAGACTTACACCAAGAAAAATTGTTTTCGGAGTGGAGATTGAATGCGAGTTTTTCTTTATTACACGTGGACGTTCTGATAATATGATTAATATGATTAGGAAAACAATGGTTACTCAAATGATAAAATGTCACAGAACGCAGTTAAATTTTGAACGCTAAATGGAGTAAAGGTCAAGGTCATATACATCTTACATAATAAATAATTGTTAGCCCCCAATCGGGGAACCCGGAGGGGGGGGGGCTATAGGATCGGCTTCCGTCTTGCCATCCGTCTGTCCGTCCGTGTACAAAAGCTTGTGAACACCATATCTCAAGAAGTCCTGGGTGGATTTAAATCAAACTTGGTGTGTGGCTTCTATATAAAAGGTTCTCGACCTGATTACGTTTTGGTGACCTTGACCCCACTTTCAAGGTCATCATGGGACTTAGAAATTTTAGAGATGTGAAAGACGAAAATGTACCTTGTGAACACCATATCTCAAGAAGTCCTAGGTAGATTTAAATCAAACTTGGTGTGTGGCTTCTGTATAAAAGGTTCTCGACCTGATTACGTTTTGGTGACCTTGACCCCACTTTCAAGGTCACCATGGGACTTTAAAATTTTACACAATGAAGAAAATGTAACTTGTGAACACTATATCTCAGGAATCTCACTTACCTTACTTGTTACGTAAACTTTGTCAAAATACATTGCTGTTACTGGCTTGGAATATAGTCTATAGTGAAAGATTTTAATAAAGTTTTATAGAAGAAATCGTGGTTGTGTTGTTTATCTTTACCCCTACTGATGATCTTGAAGTACTCCTTGTTGCATCACAGGCTCCGCCCCGGTAGACCTGCGGTTCAACAAAACTTCTGTTGCAGGTGTTGATTCTCTTCTTCACGATAGCCATATTGTAGCTTAAGATCTAGTTTTTATCACTCAGAGAGTGACTCTGCCAATGAAGGTGCATAGCTTGCGGAGTAATAAAAAAAATTCTTTCAGACGTAAATAAAAAAACTAAGATGACAAGATTTTTTTTTCAAAAGTCCTTCCAGTTTACACAGGTTGGGGTGTTTGTTGCCCACATTCGTAGATTGAAGACCTTCGCTCACAGGTCACGAACCCAAAGCTTCTATTGTGCAGCCGTAGTCTGTTTCATAGAAATATGCCCTTATGCCTAAGTTCAAATAATTAATTAATTATTATTAATTGTGTCAGGGTTTAAAAGTCTAAGACACCAATGTACATTTTCAGTATTTTGTTTCTATCCTTTAATCCTTCTTCCTTCTTGATCATCTAACACGGCTGTTGCCAAGTTCGCTGTGTTCGTCAAACTCACACTGTCGCTTAACTTACCTTGATGGTATTCGCGTTCTTTTGAAACTATTTGCGTACTGACACTGTTTTGCGCAGGTAATTACTTTGGGATGAACTTGGGAAAGGAAGTGACAGAATTTCCATATACTTTTCTCAGCCATCCGATGTACGTGGGATCCACATTGAATCACTTGGGATTCGCATTGATGTAAGATTTAAATAAGGTGAAAGTTTAGCCTTGCGAAAGTTTCTGACTTCGTCTTGTGTAGTTCAAAGTAAGTTGTTAGTAAATAGACCAAAACTAATAATAATAATAAAAAATATAAAAATTCGTAGGGGTTCAGTTTTCGTATTCTAAATTATACCCAAACCCAAGTAGACAATTAAAAATGTATATAGATATAGAGATTTTAGTGACTAACACCGCGTAGATCCATTCTACTGCGAAATGTTTTTGATTTTTGTATTGTAGATTTGCGAGCCAAGTGGGTTTAATTGTGACAGTTATAACCGCGGTTGCCTATTCTATGGTCGCACGATACGAAAGGTAAATTATCTGTACCCACTCTTTGGGATGTACTCAGAGAAGAAAATAAGTCTAAATCCGATTTTTTCCGAGAACATTCACAAAACCACAACTTCTTTTAATTTATTTCTCAATAAGTTAGTTGCAGTTGCAAGGATTCTTGTTGATTTTTTCTTCCACATGAAAATGAAAGTGAAAAGATATTCTGTGTCAAGAATCTGACAGAAAGCCTCGTAACGGTCGAATCTACGATTGAGAAAGAGAAACCTTTATTAGCTCAGTAAATAAGTTCCCAAATATTATTACGCCTCCATTTGTGTCCCTTGTTCTAGTGCTTTTTAAAAAAGACGTAGGGATTTGTTATCTTTGGAATCCTGGTAATCTGTAATGACAAATTTTGAACCGTTTTAAGGATACACTTCGCCACTGCAACAAAGTCCCGTTGATAAACAGTGACTGATCACAGTCCAAAGTTATAACAGCAACTTTTATTGAATTGCAATTCTCGAAATCTAAAAAAATGCAGAACTGCTAGAGTTGTGAAAAACGTGTTGAAAGTGGCAGTAGTATGGTACTTTTCGAACCGACTTTAGCACCGATTTCAGAAGTCATCCGTGCTACACGGGGGATCGAATCTCGCTGAGGCTCTAGTTGATAAAGGCTAATTCTTTGTGTAACTTATGTCGGGGGAGATGTTCAATTTTAAAAAAAATCACCCGAAGTAGCGAGTTCACCAGTCTAATAATTTTTCTCGAATTTAGGGGAAGAGGGAGTGCGACCCCTGAACCACCACCACCCCGCCCCCCCCCCCTTGTCCTTGAAACCGAGAGTGCAATGTGTCTGAAACACACTTTGCATTTTTGTAAAACAGCTGGGTTCTGTTTGATCTCATTGTGGAAATATGTGGTTATTCATGAATTTTCCTCATTTCAGAATATCCGTAGGGGAGATGAATAAAAAGCTCGACCAAACAAAGAAAAAATCCTAGAAGAAAAACGAACGGGTTCGACGCGCCGAGGGCGTAATATGCCATAATCTACGAGTCAGACTTGTGGCTCCAGGAAGCACCGTCCAAAGCGTCATCAGAAAATCTCATTGTTTTGACTTTTATAGCGATTTGTTTATATATATGCACCGCATTTATATAGGTTTACGCAGTTGTTATGTGTTGTATTTATATCAGTGTAAAGTGATGACGTGTGTGAATATTTACACGGCCCTATAACTTGCATTTACAAGGTGTTCAAGATTTTATTGCAAAGGAATAGTTTTGAATGTATTTAACAGTCAAGTATTGTGTTTTCGAGCTAGGGTGTGAGGAAATATCTTGGGCAAGTTATCCAGAATCAGTAGCTGACTCGTTAACAGTGTTATGCCATATCGGACAAGGTTTCTCACCGTAGTCAGCCCATTTGATTGGCATGAGCTCGAGTGTAGTTACTGTTGGCGATAGGCCTTCATTGTGGACAACAAACTTTGGTGGTTTTCAAGAAATTTGAGTTTATTTTGTTTCTAATTTATCCAGTACTCGGATGTGACTTGTCTTGCTTCTGAACATTTTTCTTTCTGAACTTGAAAAAAAAAAGCCAAACCTTTTCTATGGTTTTGACATTTGTCCGTCCAGTCTGCGGTGGCCTGAAAGTAAAAGCACAAGCGATAAATAGCTATAAAAAGGTGTCTGTGGGCTTATTATATGATAATACTGTGTTTGAGTAATCGAAGAAAACTAAACGGGATTCAGTTTGGCATCTGTTGCTGCAAAGTTTCTTAAGCTATTTTTGAACGCAATACTGCGGCAAAGAATTCATGGATTAGTTGCCAGACATAAGACCAGTAAGAAAAATGGTGTTATTTCTCATGTATCAGATTTTGAGAAAAAAAACATGGTCGTTGCTATTTTTTTCAGTTTTTCTTTATAAAAAAATGACCTGATGGTACCAAACTTTTTTCAAATGAGTATCACAGTGCCAGTTTTGGTATACATCCACAATTTTCAGAAATACACAGCCGAGAGTCTGTTCATGGTCAATGTACAGAATTTACATTTTTATGGCGTAGTTATAAGTCACTGTTTTTTGTTAAGTAAGTCACATTTTCAGTGATTTTCCGAAGACTACCGAGGCGCTTTCCCACAACCCGAAACTTGAATGGTTTTTCTTTTTTTTAGCCCAGCCGACTATCATCGGTGAGCTATGTCACCAGTGGGGCATAAATCGTGCATTTTGTTTGGCCAAAATATTGTCCAGACACGGTCAAATTGCAGAAAAATCAAAATGTGCTCGTACTGGATGCTTCTACACCGGTCGAAAGGTGTGGAAACCGGATAGCTGAAGTTGGTAGGCGTTGGACTGACAAATACGAGGTTGAGTCCAAGCCCCGCTCAACAGGGTTTTTTTCCATTATCTCCCTTTATTCGTTTTGTAGGCAATATTTGTAGTTTTGCTTCCCATAAAAGCAGTGGTTTCTGTTGTCGCCTGCAAAGAAAGAGGTTGTGAGTTCAAGTCCCCCTCTAGGCGTACTTTTTCATTGTCTCCCTTCATGGGTTTTACAGGCCATATTTGTAGGTCTGCCTCTTACAGAAACATATAACGGCTCACACTACATTAATGCCTTTTTCCCTTCTTTCCCCCTTCCCTGATCCCAGGTAGATCTTCAGCGAAGTAGTAGGAGTTTTGTTACCGGTTCTGTAAAATCTGCCCAAATAATCGGGTAGATTTAAGAGAAACACAAAAATGCTGTTCATCCCATAGATCCTTTTGATAGCAGTGTTGCTCATGAAACCTTCTGCAAAATCTAAATTTTTTAAAATTGGCCGGTTTCTCCTTTTTAATGTCTTCGCTTTTACGGCTGGGTACGATGTCCACGGACATGCTTGTTTTCGACCTCAAATTCTAATTTCTAAATCTGGGCAGATTCAGGTCTCGGCTTTGTAAGTTGAGGATAGCATGGACAAAGTATGGTTTGTTTTGAAAATGTGATCAGCGTTCATCCTAAGATTGTACCAAGACTAGTCATTACAAGTCAAGTGGTTTTATGCCTTATTTTATTTGTTCGCGGCATTGTACTGTATTTTATCTTTGATTACATTCTCGTTTGTAGTTTAAATTGAAGTGTTGTTTTGGATTTTAATGACACACACTAGTAATGAGACCAATACTCTGCTTCCGACCGTTTAGTACTGCGTGTAAAAGTAATTGTCTGAATTGAAAATAGGCTTGGTTTTTTTTTTTTAATGTGGAGTTTGTACAGCTGTTGTTGTTGTTTGCATTTCAAGAATTTAAAAAATTGGAATTTAATGAAGTCATATGCGGAAAAATATCGCACCATACAGGGACGTGTGTACTGTGATGTACCAAAATACCCAACGTTCTTTTCGGATTACCCCCTGCCCCCAATGGCTTTGTGATAAACAGAACGTGGTTATATCGGGGTACATACAATTTGACCAACTGCAATTTGACCAACTTTCAGTTTTGGATATACATAACCTTATAAATCTAGGAGTTCCAGGTTTCGTAAGAAAAAGTAATTTCAAAGAAGTGCTCATTCGCATCAAAGAGATGTGCTAATCTCTGTCATTGAGTGTCATAACGTTGAGTTCCACGTGCCCCGTTAATCTCCGTAATCTGGCGTTATACATGGCGTTATACAAACAAACCCAGACCTGGTGGAAGCTTTAGTGTCATCTCGGGTATGTGACAGTACTTTTACTTGCAGTGTTATAACTGTTTAAATGTTGCTTCTGTCGGAACAGTTCTGTTTGCTAATGTTTTACTGATAAGTGGTACGAAAAACAATAAATTATGAAGTTGGTCAAATGTCCGTTTTTTCATTAAGAGGTTGGTCAAATTTCAGTTGGTCAAATATCCTACACCCGTTATATCGAGTCCCAATTTGGAGTAGATGCTCGCCAATTTGTCAACGAATAATTTCTGTTGTCGCGTTTTGATATGGAACTTTTGGCCCTGTTTTGTGTATAAATATAATTCTAATTAGTCATATTACGGGAGAATCGGAAGTGGGAACCGTTGTGGTGGGTCCAGTGCGGTACGGATTTTGGTGAGCATCTACCTTATAGAAATTTTGGACTATTTCCAAGCAATTCTGTAATTGTTAACATGTGAAATATTTTAGAAATAAAACAATATGCTGAGGGTTTTACTTTCGCTTTCTTCTATCTGAAGACCATCCAAAGAGTCCCGCGAAATCTCCCTTATCACCCAAAATATGCATAAAAAATTATCCTCTTAATGCCTAATTGTTGATTTTTAGAAGAATCTAGCTTTAACGAATTTGTTAACTCATACTTATGACAAGTATGGGATGCTGTTTGATCTTGACCGCAACTGCACAAGTCGATACCAAATCAAAATGGGACAAAAGACAACCAGTAAAGTCTGTTTTTATAAATATATGTTCCATTTTCCATTTGGTTTACGAGTCAATTTGTCTGCTGTCCCCTTGTGAGTTGTCCTAGATTCACCAACCCTTCCCCCCTCCCCACACGCGTTTCACCAACAGTGATAATACTGGACATAATCATATAAAGACTGGTTCATTTATACAGTCTCAAAAACCATTGTTGCACTAATTTCAAGCTACTTCTGAACATCGTTCTCCGCCTCTTTCTCTTTGTGAAGTATATATTTACACGTCATCGTTGTCCATAAAGACAAGACCGCGATAAAACTGAGCACAAAGCGCAAGCCTTTGAACCAGGGCGGGTAGCCATACATGGCCATATCGCAGTAGGCAGCAAAGGTTAATCCCGCCATAACAGTCAGAAAAGAAACCGGCTCCGGGGTGAGCAGTCCGCACCATGCAACCAAGGAGGGTATGACGCTGTAGGTGAGATTGACCCAATCCGGTCGAACTGGGTTTTCTTCTGGGATGGTAAAACCCCAACGCACGCCACCCAGGAAAGACAATATACAAGCGCTATAAGTCAGCTGAGCGAAAGCGATGTTTGGTAAGTAGACACCACAGCTGATTATGTAACATGGAGCAGCCACAAATGGGATAAGTCCGGACAGACCAAGTGATAATGCGGGCACTGGTGAGGTCCGCAACTGCTTGACGTTACTCCACACAGTTAATGCCTTTTCGTCTTTGTTTTCAAAAATCCACTGCGCTTTATTAGAAGTTTGAAATAATCTCTTGCTTAAATGGTTCAGTTGGGTTCCCTGACAATACTGCGTAGTGAATTCCGTTTGAAGATTGTGCTGTTGCCTGATCCTGTTGTTGGTCAGCAAATAGCCGTATCGGGCACTGCAAACTGAATGTTTTTGGCACACCCTCGAAAACTGCGTCAGAGACATACCGCAACTTTAAAAGTACCGCACCTGAAACAGTAGATTTAACGTGATGATCTGGCAAAAATGTACCTTTTTAAAACGGTCATATTTACAGTGCCAGGGTCGCTACGGAAAAAACAGTCTTCCCTTCCATATAGAGAAGAAATGAAAGAAACTCAAAAACGTTCTAAACAACAAATTAGTGAAATGTTTTATTGCTTAAAATGCTGAAAACTTTTACACTCGAGGAACAAAAACAAGTTTGTCCAAGGACAAAGTCCCAGCTTACGAAAAGCAATAAGACCCATTCCAGCGTGCATGAGCGAAGGAATTTCCCTGAAATATCGGGCTTCAAAAGATGAGACGGCAAAGAGCTAGCTCAATAATTAATTTAGCACCGGACGAGAACATAGACCGATAAATGCATACAAAGATTTCTTTACGTTAAAAATGGGGAACAGATTTTTTGTATCTCTGGTAGACTGGATAGTCTGCCATAGATACCTTCAAACAACGCTCGCATTTCGGACCAGTGCGCATATTTATGTAACTTGCCTCGATCAGTGCGCATGTTTATTTTACTTGCGTTGATGAGCGGTACTTATTTTGGACAAGTGTACAAGTTTCCTTAGGTTGCCTTGATGCGCGGTTCGCATTTCGGAAGAGTTTGCATGTTTATCTATCTTGCGTTGATGCACGGTGCTTATTTTGGACGTGTGCATATGTTAATCTAACTTGCGTTGGTGCGCGGTTTGCATTTTGGACCAGTGCGCATGTTTATTCAACTTGCGTTGATGAGCAGTTCGAATTTCGGACCAGTGCGCATGTTTATTTAACTTGCGTTGATGCGCGGTGCTTATTTTGGACCAGTGCAAATATTTATTTAACTTCCGTTGGCGCGTGGTTTGCAGTTCGCACCACTGCGCATGTTTATTTAACGTGTGTCGATGTGCGGTTCTTATTTCAGGCCATTGCGCATATTTCTTTAATTTGAGTTGATGCGCGGTTCTTATTCTGGACCAGTGCGCGTGTTTATTTAAGTTGCGTTGATACGCAGTTCTTATTTTGAATAGTGCGCACGTTATTTAACTTGCGTTTATGCGCAGTTCGGATCGCATTTCTAACCAGTGCGCATGTTTATTTAACTTGCGTTAATGTTCGGTTCCCATTTCTGACCAGTGTGTTTGTTTATTTAGCTTGCGTTAATGAACGTTTCGCATTTTCCACCAGTGCGCACGTTTATTTAACTTGTGTTGATGCGTGGTTCGCATTTTGGACCAGTGCGCATATTTATTTAACTTGTGTTGGTGCTCGGTACTTATTTTAGATCAGTGCAAATGTGTATTTAACTTGCGCTGAGGAGCGGTTCGGAATTCGGACCAGTGTACCTGTTTCTTTAGGTTGCGTTCATGCGAGGTTGGCATTTCGGACCAGTGCGTAGGTCTACTTAACTTGCGTTGACAAGCGAATTGCATTTCGGACCAGAACGCATGTTTATTTCAGTCCCGTCGATGCCCGACTCTTATGTCTATTCAACTTGCGTCGATTCGTGGTTCTTTCTTCGGACCACTGCGAATGTTTATTTAACTTGCGTTGATGCGAGGTTCTCATTTCAGACCACTGCGCATGTCTATTCAACTTTCGCCAATGTGTGGTTCTTTTTTCGGACAAGTGCGCATGTTTGTTTAACTTGCGTTGATGTGCGGTGCTTATTTTGAACCGGATCGCATGTTTATTTAACATCCGTCGATGCGCGGTTCGCATTTCCGACCATTGCCCATGTTTATTTAACTTGCGTTGATGCGTGGTTCTCATTTCAGACCAGTGCGCATGTTTCTTTGGGTTGCGCTGATGCGCGGTTCTTTTTTTCGGACCAGTGTGCATATTTATTTAACTTGCGTTGATGCGCGGTTCGCATTCCGGCCAGTGCGCATGTTTCTTTAGGTTGCGTTGATGCTCGATCCGCATTTCGGACCACTGCGCATGTCTATTCAATTTGCGTCGACGCGTAGTTCTTTTTTCGGACCATTGCGCATGTTTATTTAACTTGCGTTGATGCGCGGTGCTTATTTTGGACCAGTTTGCATGTTTATCTTCCGTCAATGGTTCACATTTCGGACCAACGCGAATGTTTATTTAACTTGCGTCGATGTGCGGTTGTTAAATCTGAGTACTGCGCAAGTTCATTTAACTTGCGTTTATGTGCTGCAGGAGAAGGTTCATTTATTTTTTTTTTAAATTCCGAAAAAAATTCAAAAGTTTTCCAATTCACTCAAAAAGCACAAGCCGTAATGCATGACCCCCTAAAGTCGGCTTGTATAAAAAATAAATGAAATCTGATAAAAACAGTAGGAGGAAATGCATTTTGAAGTTTTTTTATTCAAAAATTCACCAAAAATTCTGATCGAATCGAAAAGCACAGGCCGTATTCACGACACCCTAAGCATGCCTCAGCCCCAAAATAAATGATGTCTGATCAAAACTGCAGGAGAAGATGCATTTTGAGGTATTTTCATCAAAAATTCCCTATCGAAATCAATAATTCCCAAGTTGAGTCAAATAGCACAAGCCGTATGCCCGACCCACCTAAGGATGCCTCATACCAAAAATAAATGAAATCGGATTAAAACTGTAGGAGGAAATGCATTTGAAGTTTTTCTTCGAAAATTCCCTAAAAATACAGAAATTATCGGATCGACTAAAAAGCGCAAGCCGTATGCTCAACCCCTTAGGGATGCCTCAAACCAAAAAAAAAAAAAAAAAAAAAGAGAGAGAGAGAAAGATCAAAACTGCAGGGGAATTTAATTACCTAACATTAATTAGCATTCAACAAGCAATTAAACAACAAATTTTACCTAATCAATCCTGTGCTTTAGGAAGTTGCACATTTAGAACTAGAAGTGGTCAGCGTTTAAATGTAACAAATTGTAAGTCAAGGGATTTTTATAAAGAACTTGTGAAACAAATAAGTCAACCCCCAACTAGCTTAAAAATGTGGAAGAACAAGGGGATAGATCTTACCCTAGTAAACAAAAGTATCAAAATATCAAGAGATGCATGTCGCGATAACAAACTACTTTCCTTCCAGTTCAAGATATTAAACGACATAGTAGCCAACAACAAAAATCTGGAAAAATGGGGAATCAAATTAGACAAAAATTGCTCTGAATGTAATGTAGTAGAAGATAATTTCCATCTGTTCATAAATTGTCCTAAAACAGTGGCAATAATAAGAAAAGCGTGGCAACTCATTGGTCTTAAAGGCTTTCACGCTACTGAGTTTTTGTTAGGATCTTGCAACAACGCTGAAAACCTTATTTTTCTTATTTTAAAATACCGAATATGGGATACCCGATTCCGTAATTTAGCCTTCAATTATTCGACCTTCATGCATGAAGTAAGCATGTACATGCAAGTAGATAAGATTATCTTAGTCGACGATAAATACCATAGGAAATGGGGATCGTGGTCCATCAAGGACAATTGAAAAACGGATCTTGCTTTCTTTTCTTTTTTTTTCTTATTACCTCGTTAATGCATGCCTACATTGGTCAAACCATATGGACGTCCCAAAAAACCCCACGACACTTCTGCACACTTCTTGTGTTTCATGTCTGTGTTTTCGTACAAACGTTTACTACATCACAGATGCGAGTGAATTTATAGACAATTGTTAAAATAACTGCAGTATTGTCTGGGTGCTGCGACACCTAGCGATGTGTAAACTGTGTGTCTGCAAAAGGTTTCTGAAAGGTTTTTGGTGTAAATGTGCGAGTAATTGATGTGACGTACAATGTCTTCTTTTTCAATAATAAATAAAAAAAAAAAAAAAACAAAAAAAAACAAAAAAAACTGCAGGGGAAAATGCATTTTGAAGTTTTTTTCTTCAAAAGCTCCCTAAAAATACAAAAATTGTCCGATCGACTAAAAAGCACAAGCCGTATGCACGACCTTTTAGGGTCATCGGATCTTTGAGACGTTTCGGACCAAAAATGTAGGACGAGATACATTTTAAATTTTTTTTCTTCAAAAATTCCCCAAAAATTCAAAAATCACCCGATCGACTAGAAAAGCACAAGCCGTATGCACGACCCTTAAGGGGTGCCTCATACCAAAAATAAATCACACCCGGTCAAAAATGTAGGAGGAGACACATTTTAAAATTTTTTCTTTAAAAATTCCCCGAAAATTCAAAAATCACCCGATCGACTAAAAAAGCACAAGCCGTATGCACGACTCCTTAGGGATGCCTCATACCAAAAATAAATGACATCGAATCAAAATTGTAGGAGTGGATGCATTTTGAATTATTTTCTAAATTTTTGCTTAAAAAATTCCCCAAAAATACAAAAATTGCCCGATCGACTAGAAAAGCACAAGCCGTATGCATGACACTTTAGGGGTGCCTCACACCAAAAATAAATCTCATCCGGTCAAAAATGTAGGAGGAGATACATTTTAAAATTTTTTCTTTAAAAATTCGCCAAAAATTCAAAAATCACCCGATCGACTAGAAAAGCACGAGCCGTATGCACGACTCCTTAGGGATGCCTCAGACCAAAAATAAATGACATCGAATCAAAATTGTAGGAGTAGATGCATTTTGAATTATTTTCTAAAATTTTGCTTAAAAAATTCCCCAAAAATACAAAAATTGCCCGATCGGCTAAAAAAGCACAAGCCGTATGCACGACACTTTAGGGGTGCCGCATACCAAAAATAAATCACATCCGGTCAAAAATGTAGGAGGAGATACATTTTAAATTTTTTTCTTTAAAAATTCGCCAAAAATTCAAAAATCACCCGATCGACTAGAAAAGCACAAGCCGTATGCACGACTCCTTAGGGATGCCTCACACCAAAAATAAATGACATCGAATCAAAATTGTAGGAGGAGATGCATTTTGAACCAAAGTTTACTAAATAAACAACTAACTAACTAACTAACTAACTAACTAACTAACTAACTAACTAACGGACACCGCCCGCAAACCGATAGGAATACCCCAGCGTACGTGTAACGTAAGCTGGGCTAAAAAATGATAATAAATAAATAAATAAAGATTTCTTTTTGTTTTTTGTGCAATTGGTCATCTGCGAATGGAAGATTACACAGAAGACAGACAAGAGTTGAAAACCAAATTTTGTATGCACCGCGCTGTCTGCACAGACACACTCAACACGAATTAAATTTGAATTACGGAAAAAAATTGATATTAAAAGCGACACACTTTCTTTTTTTTTTTTTTTTTGCATAAACTTCCGGTCAGGGAGGCCACGTTTTACATACACACAATGTTCACCCCTTCACACTAACAGGAGGTACTCTGTAACAGCTTGGGTATGCGACTGCGCCCGACGTTAAGCACCATTAAGCCTAGTTAGTACTTGGATGGGTGACCACCGGTCGATATAGACTCAAATCAGGACTGTATGTCCTCAAGTTAATCTGAGATGACAGTCTTAAATTAATTCTAAATTATCAAATATTTGACATTCCTGAGCAGGCTTAAATTAACCACAAACTGATCTCAAATAAAGAGAATAGAACGTGAATTTTTAAGACTGCTCAACCACAGATGAATTCGTTATGTTAATTCAATCTCAAATTAGAGTCTCGAAATGTGCGATTTTTTTGTTTGGGTGAGATCGCAGATTTCTGACAGCTCTTCTTTCAACAGTATTCAACCTGGAGTCCTAGATGGACTTGTAGGCAATAAGTAGTTCCTGCTTGTCTACGTCATAAACCCCAGGTTGAATGCTGCTGTACTGTTTGATCCGGCGCCATAAGGACAGAGCTGAGTGAATCGCTAGAACAAACAGAAAAAAATACTACACGAACTTCCGGATATGATGTACTCTGAAAGCAGAGCTTCATCGTAGATGCGGACCTTGAATAAGAGACCAGGAAAATGTGTAGAAAACTTTTCACAGGTATCTAATTCACTTTTTCCTACCAACAAAGAAAGAGCACACTCATTCCATCACACATGCCATGCCAAAATGTGAAAAACAATAATTTATATATCTTGAATTCATTATAGTTTAATTAACCTTCAATAATTTAATTCTATATTATAACTTTATTGGACCTTAATAGTGTATGTGACTGAAAATACTTCTTCTTTATTTCTATTTAATTATTATTATTATACAGGGGCCCCTCGTTAATTCGTCCTCGGTCAATTCGGTCCCTCGGCTAATTCGTACCAATTCCGTCGGTCCCGATTTTGGGACCCATTCACTTCTATGTAAAAGTACGAATTAACGAGGACTCGGATAATTCGTCCCAAAATTTACCCGGAATTTTTTTTCTATTCCGGTCTTTTATCAATGCAGAGCCATACAGATTAGGCATGCCACAAAGTTAAAACAGCACGTTACTCAGGCATCATGTGTAGCGAGATGAAGGGGTTGCATAATGCGCATTGTGGGGCAGTAATGCTAGGGGTTTAGGGATTATGATTGACATGGTCTACTCAATACACCGAGTATCTTAGTGTGCACAGCGTTTTCACTGACCGCTAATCCGGAGCATCGTCTGTCACGTACTATACAGCAGCTTACGATGCCGTTTGTTTTCTGTGGACACTTCGCGCTCCGGAGCGTGTATGTAAATTGTGAACAGTGGTCAAGCATTTCAAATTGCAAAATGGCATCAAAACAAAAACACAATGATAACACAATGAACCTTAAGTTCAAAGTGTTAAAGCAAATAACGTGTGGCTCAAAAACCAGAACTGAAATAATGACGAAGTATGGGGTACCTAATAAAATACACTTGCTTCATGGATAAAGAATAAGGATAAAATAATCAATGGTGTTGAAACCAGCCAATTTGAGCCTGTTCGAAAGCACGAAAGGCTTGAAGGTTCATTGTTGTTTTTGTCCATTCGAAAATTTGACCCCCGGTTAATTGGTACCCTCGGTTAATTCGTCCTTTTTCCCTTGGTCCCGAGGAGTACGAATTAACGAGGGGCCCCTGTAGTGTTCTTATTTGTAATGATTACTTTTATAGACTTATCAACTGTTTTCTATTAATTACGTCACAATATTATAGATACAATTTACTCAAACGAAAAAGTGTTTTTTTTTTCTACTTTATACCCAATTTGGAATAAATCTGTACCTCATTTGTACTTGTATAAATCAAGTGTAAACTGAAAACGAAGAAGCATTTGAACCTTCTGCTGTCGATGTTGACTACGAACTGAGAACGCACTACAGCCAAGCATGGCGGCCAAGTATAAATTAGTTGCAAATTAAGAGTGAAACCAACACAAAAAGGTGAAAATTCTTTTTTGAAAATTACAACAGCACCTTTTCCTACTATAAAGTACATATAAATTGATCTTAACCTCATCCGAAACGGAGACAGGCCTGACAGCCCATCTTCTCTCGTTTTGATGAAGGGTGTAAAATGACTGGATATATTTTGCCTGGGACTTCTTCGCTTTAGCTTTGTTAACTTATTTCCAAATCTGTTTTACTCAAACCCCTAAATTTCGTTCGGCCTTTTCATGTTGTTGCGGTTCAGTTCTAGTTCATTAAAATCTTGACTTTGAAAAGGCGACATTAGCAGATTTGTGTAAATTGAATATATGTTAAAACAAATTTAAGAAATTGGGTATGAATTGTAACTATAGATTATGGATAAAATAGTTGTAAATTTCATGAGTAATATCGTGAAGCTAAATAATTTCATATGTGACAAAGATGAGTATCTCCGTAGTTAATGCAGTTAATACATTAAGGATAATTCTTCCATAGCAATTTGTAACTATAAATTAGTTACAAATTACCCGTATACGATCACGATTGTAAATTAGTTGTAAGTTTTCTGAAATTTTGCAAGCATAAATTACAGTGGTAATTTGTAACCATAAATTAGTTACAACTTAGTATGCATTAAGATTGTAAACAAAACTTCTCCGCTACCGAGTAGCGAAAATCACACTACGGACCACAGACTATACGATTCTGAATGTTTATTTTAATTTCAGCATTATTTTAAAATCTTTGCCAAACTGCTAGTTGTATAAAAACTCTGTTTTTCGTTGTCAAAAACCCAACTTTCTCCCACGCTTAATTAACGTCTTTGATGTAACGTTGAATAAAAATCTACGATTTGTGCAGACGTCGAAAGATCGACGTTGCAAACAAATGTAAGCAACTGCAGAAGGAAGACCGCCCCCCCCCCCCCCTCCTTAATTTTTGCCATGTAGACTTCCCTATTAAACGAAAACCCGAAGGTGATGAAAAGTCAAAATGTTTAAATCATAATTATCTCATAAACATTAATATTGCAACATATTGTAACATCATTGTAACAAATGAACACATCACTCGTTGCACAAGTGAACTTTTAAATTTGAGGAGGGGGGGGGGGGGGGTGCAGTTAAAGAAATACATTTTAATTGCTTCCGAAAAAAAAGCCAAAAATAATAATAATAATAATAATAATAATAATAATAATAATAATAATAATAATAATAATAATAATAATAATAATAATAATAATAATACCTAAATTAAATTAGATAAACGACAAGAGAGAGTTAGTTCGCAAACCAAACATTCGCAATAAGTCAATACGCTGTATTGATAGCCAGCATAGCTTTATATGTGGGCTTCAATGGCCAAATTTCCATGTCCACTTTTTCATACGAAATGCTGAAGAATTTCTAAAATAAAATTTAGGTGGACCATCTAGACATGCTACATTATGTCTCTGCTAAATTTGGTCGTCCTAGCACTAACCGCCTAAAGTAGATGGATTTTGAAATTGGCTACCATTGTCTAAAAATGCCTAAAAAAAGGCTTATAACCCCTACCAAGTTCCTACAAACTCTATCAATTTATGTAATAATGGAAAGAAAAATGGTAACTATGGCAAGCGGAAAGGTGAATCTGGCAAGGAA
Organism: Protula sp. h YS-2021; assembly: GCA_949752745.1. NCBI lineage: Eukaryota > Metazoa > Annelida > Polychaeta > Sabellida > Serpulidae > Protula > Protula sp. h YS-2021. The sequence continues at coordinate 74,150,605 of OX457026.1, forward strand.
TAGTTTATTTACAACTGTGCCGAGACGTCTGACTTCCTGATCTGAATAAGCACGTTATGTCTGAAATGCTTCGACAAAAAATGCTTTACTTCCTTTTAAGACAGAATATTTCTACTTCTACTCAATGAAGCTGGCTTGGCCTTAACATTGCTTTCAGTCGCACAAACAGACACTTTTCATTTTTCCCTAATACTTATATTGTCACTCAGAGAAAAAAAATGCTTACACCCTTTAAATGAGTTTAGATCAGCCTATTACGCATTTCTTTACGCATAATTTTTATAACACCGGTAAGAGAAGAAATTTCTTGTTTTTAACAAGCTCTACGAAGAGGATCGTTACTGGGGTTCGGCGTACCGCCTCAATTTCTCGCTATATAACAATATGCAAGTCTTTATTGATATATGCTAAAGGTTCTCACAGTACAACGGCAATGATATACAAGTTCTGCGTTGCGCTCTCTTTAAAAGAAAAGAATACGGGAATAGCCGCAAAGCTCCCACAATAACTTAAATTTGTTTACATACCGGTTTATTACGTAAAAAAATGTCATCAAATTTGTAATTATCCTTCAAAATCTTTTTAATTGATATTCAAAACTCATGGGAGACATCACAAGCTAAATATTCAGGGTGTACATAATGTATTTGAGTATACATTTTACACATAATCCATGAGCCCTTTATTTACATTTTGATCATTTGACTGTGGTTAACTGACATTTCAAGGCCGACAAAAATTCGACAGATGAGTCCGGAAGCTAACTTTTCTGCACTTTAAGAAATCAAAAGATATGCAGCCTATTAAAAATCATGCCTGTTACAAAAACGGTATATTCGGTGCGAACTTCCTTTCAATGTTTCAATAGGGACTGGTATGCAGGATTCATTACTCAAAACACATCATGTAGACCATAAGACATTTCGTACTTTCGGATCTTTTCGATGGAGGTGTCGTTTCGACTGCGATTTTTTTTGGAGATAATTTTCTTTCAACATGCACACTTCCAAATTTAAAAAAGCCATCATATGATCTTTTAAAAACTATTTTAGATATTATTCAGCTCCTTCAATGTGTGAATATGTTTTTAGCATAATCGAAAGTTATTGATTTTCGCCAGTCTTTTTCTATTGTTTCTTTATATCCTTATCCTAACTGAAATTGAATTCAGTCGAAACGCAAAATCTTTTCAGCAATACCCTGCGGAACAGCGGAGCAATAGAAGGCTTTGTAGCTCTGACAGAGATATACCGAGGAAGGAAGAGCTGACTCGGAGCCTAGCTCCAAGAAGCGGCAAGCTACAAAGTTTCCACGTACCGCTTCAAATCCTCGCTACATAACGATAAGCAAGTAAATTGTGCTCGCTTTGAGGCACCCCTGTGGCTACTTTGTGCAAGATCCAACGACCCACAAGCCTTTATTGGCATTTGCTAAAGATCCGCAAAGTACAACGGTAATGACGTATAACTTCTGTATATCGCTTTCTTTAAAAGAAAATATTTCGCAAATAATCACAAATCTCCCGCAATAATTGATAGTTGTTTATATATAGGGAGCATAGTTTATTATGTGAAAAAAATTAAAATACTTATTGCAATTATCCACCAAAAAACTTCTGAACTGATATTTCAAACAGAATGTAAAAAATCAAAAGTTAAATATTGCAGATGTACAAAATAAGTTTACACGTAATTCTGCATCTATCAACTATTTTAGTATATATTTTACAAATAAACTATAACCTCTTTATTAAAATTTTTGGTCACTTGACTTTGATCACGTGGCATTTAAAGGCCGGAATGTAAATAAACATTTGACAGGTGAGTGCGGAAGCTAACTTTTCTGCACTTTAATGAAGAAATGAAAGATATACGGCTCACTAAGTGTCGAATGTACCTTGACTCTTTGGGTACGTTTGATGAGGAATGATCTGATCCCGTTAATGGTATGTTGTGATGCTCCTAGGCTGTGCAGTTTTTACATCATTATATTGTGATCAACCCTATCGAATGCCTTTGAAAAATCTAAGAAAATCACTCTGATAGATTTGTCTTCGTTAAGGGCTTGGTGCCATTTGTGCCTCAGTTCAATTAGTAGATGTGCGGTCTCCTTTCTTGTTACCAAACTGAAGGTTTTCTATGTTGTTCGAAATTTCTCGCCTTAGTGAAGTGATCACTATTCGTTCTAGTTCTTTTGCTAATAGTGATGTTAGGAATATGGGCCTAATGTCTTTGATGATATCTGTAGGAGGTAGCTTTTTAGGTACTGGGCACACAGTTGCTTGTTTCCATTTATCTGGTACGTATCCTTCTTGAATTGAAGCACTGAAGATGGCAGTTATGGGTGGGGCTAATAAACCGGCTAAATCTCGTAACATCCATGACTGAATATTGTCGGGGCCGGTAGCCTTACCCTGTTTTATGGAGCGAAGTTGTCTTTCTACATCCTGTCGTATGCTAACGATATACAAGGCCCAGACCGTAGAATGGGACGGATGGTAGAATAGGACACTTAAACAGATAGGCTGAAACCTGCTTTACTCATTTTTACTAATGGATATCCTTAGAACCACATACTTGAGAAAGTGTATCTCATAATATTGTAACATAAAATTAAAAGTATCATTTGTCGTTCAAGAGAAAAGTTAATAAGATTAGCCAGATTGATCAGCGGTTTTTTTTTTGAGGTCGCCATCTTGGTTCTGCGATATCGATGTATCGCTGTTGGTGATTGGTTCACATGCAGACCGTCACCATCTTGGTTCTGCGACATCGTTTGTAACGCTGTTGGTGATTGGTTAACGTTCAGGCCGACATTTTATTTCCCAAACTTGTGTATCGTTTACCTTAGAAACACAATTTATACTTTTGTATATTTTATTGTCCGTACATTAGGGAGTTGCTGTGTTTTGTATCAGTAATGTTTGGTTTAACCTCTTCTGCCAGTGGTATATATTTGTTCTGTGTAATTTGAAGGATATTTCCCTAAAATCATTGAAAACCCACAATTTTGTCCCAATATCCATCGCGTGTTTACACAGTGTCTGACAGCTGTTTTAAGCAGTGTCTGCTTTGAGTGGTTGATAATGGGATCACACAAATCCTACAAAAGCAGCAAATCTCACAAAAGCAAGAAGTTCCGTGACTCGGGAAAATCCAGATCCGAACGTTCAAAACACAAACGGGATCGTGCTTCAAATTCACCGCAAGGAAATTCAGCTTATAACGAATTCCACAAAAACACTCCTTCGCGTTCAAACAGGGAACGTTCCCCCCTCGCTTGTATCGAGACGAAGTAAAAAGCGGTGTTCTCATAATGACGAGCCAGATTTGAGAAAAGAGCGACATTCATCGCGCTCTGAAACCCAATCGCGTGCACAAAGCATTTCAGACCGTTCTGATCCTGACTCAAAGTCCTAAAAATCCTCACGGCCTGCAGATTACGACACCACTCGACCGTACGGAGAGGGTTCTTGGACTTCGAGCAAGGAGAGAGAACTATTAGGCTTGCAAGATTTGGTAAAAAAACATCGACCAAGTTTGAGCACTGCTGCCTTTTCTTTTCCTGCCACAGAGATAAGTAGTGCCATGGGGGACGGTTTAAGCAACGAACCCGAACAAGATCAGGATTACACTGATAGGGACAAACATCACATACCCAAAAACCCTGAGGGGAAAACCGAGTCGAAAAATGACTCCTTAAACTTGGAACAGTTCCTTTTTGAAGGTCTAGCTATTGACCCCAAAGGACCTCCTGTGGGAGATACATCATTGAAACTCATTGATGAGTGGTATGCAAAAGATGTAGACAATGACTTTATTAAGTCTTTGAGGGACAAATACTTAGAACCGGAAAACACCGGGCACTTATCTCCAAAAAATATGAATAGAGAAATTTTCCGAACAATGCACGAAACATTGAAAAAACGTGATTTCATCTTGAAAGCTATCCAGCACAACACGCTCTATGCCGCAGTAGCAAATTTTCGACTGATAGACACTTTAGTGGACCACAAGGAGGATTTACCTCCCGAAGTTGGGCAAAAACTGGCGCAGCATAGCTCAGCAGCAACTAAATTACTTGCTAAGGCTAGTGCAGATCTATCGGTTGCCAGAAAACAGAATATGAAAAATCACTTTTATCATCGTTACGGGCCCCTTTGAGCACAGAAGTGCTACACCAAAAACCTGTTTGGGGAGGATCTCGCGAAGGCTTTAAAAGAACATCAATTGTCAGAATTGACCAGATCAATTCCACGAGTCACTTCCTCAGTGAAGTGCGATCGCCAAAGTTACCACGGGCAAAGATTCAATCCAAACTTCGCCGCACGAAAACCAACTGGTCGTTTTTTAATGAAGAGCCAGAGAGGTCGAGACTCTCAGCCACAGTTTCACGAGAGACCACAAAAAGAAAGCAACAAGATGGCACCCAGCAATCAGTCGAAACCCTAAATCAAGGAAACTCAGGTTAGTTTTTCCTGAAATTTTTCATCATCTAGAAGAAATGCGATAAAGAAATGAGGCAAATGTAGTTTTTTTTCAAGTGGGCAGATTGAAGAATGTTCATAATTTCTGGGAAAATATAACATATGACAAGTGGACCTTAAATGCCGCGAAAGGGCTTTCAATTCCTTTAGAGAGTGCTACTCTAAATTATTTCCCACATCAAATACCATTCAGTAACGAGGAACAGAAATTCAAAAAATGCAACAGTTGGTGTATTTAGGCTTCCTTTTGGATACTTTAAACAGGACCGTCAAATTGACAGATGAAAAGATTTCGGAAATAAAATCTTTTATAGTTCATAGTTTTATAGTCATGAGCTGTGAGTTACTCTCTCTTGAAATATTGGCAAAATTGGTAGGGAAACTTGTCGCAACCTTTCCTGGTGTTACATATGGCAAACTGTATTACAGGCAGCTCGATATTGAAAAGAACGGAGGTCTAAAAATTCATCATGGCAATTATAAAAGGAAGATCAAGCTTTCAGATAGGTAATGACAAGACTTGCAATGGTCGATGCAAAATTTAGACCTCTAACGAGTCAGTGTCGAAGAAAAAATACCCAATTTAAAAGTTACTTGTGATGCATCAAATTCGGGTTGGGGGGGGGGGGGGAGTCGGACGGAAGAAAAATGGACAAAGGGTCAATGGTCAATAGAAGAGCAAGGTAGGCACATCAATGAAAAGGAGCTTTTGGCAGTTTTGTTCACTTTGCAGACTATTTGTAGAGATGTTACGCAGATAACAATAAATATTTTATCAGACAATGCGGTAACAGTTGCCAATATCAACAATATGGGAGGCAAAATTCAAAGTTGTTATGATATTGCTCGAAAAATTTGGATCCGGGCAAAAGAGATGGAAGTTTGGCTTTTGGCTACCCATATCCCTGGCAAAGTAAATATTCAGGATGATAAACTAAGCAGATTGCTTACAGTTAACACTGAATGGACATTGAATCAAGAAGTTTTTCGAAGGATATGTGCTTCCTATCCCTGGCTACGCCTTGATTTATTTGCTTCCCGAATGTATAATAAATTTTCCATTTATGCGTCATGGCTTCCCGACCCCACAGCATATTATTGTGACGCATTCTCCTTTAATTGGAAAGGTCATGGCGGTTATGCTTTCCCACCATATGCTTTTTTAGGAAGAGTACTTTACAAAGTGCAGGAAGAAGGCTCTAAAGTAGTCCTTGTGGCTCCAGACTGGCCTAAAAGCTTTTGGTATTCAAGAATTTTCGAAATGGCTACTGAGACGCCTTGTTATGTTCCAGCGAGCAGGTCCCTGATGTCAAATGCGTTGGGGCAGGGTCAGCCGCTCAAGACATGGACACTAGTCTGCTGTGTAAAAGCGTCCAAAGGCAAAAGTTTCCCCAAGGAGTTACGGACATTATCTACAATTCCTGGAGAGCTGGCACGAAGAAACAGTAGAAAACGTATTTAGCAAAATGGGAACTGTTTTGTAAGAAAAACAGACAAAATCCATTTGATACAACAGTTAATGTAATGTTATCATTTTTGCTACAGTTGTATAACTCGGGGTTGAAATATAGCGCAATCAACACAGCTAGAAGTGCTGTTAGTTGTATTTTAAAAATTGACAGCAACCCTGCGGGAGAACACCCAATGATTTGTCGTTTTTTGAAAGGTATTTTCAACTCAAAAATCCCCCCTTCCAAGATATACCTGTACTTGGGACACAAGACCTGTTTTGCATAAATTACAGGTGTATCACCCAGCAAATAGACTAACCTTGAAAATGCTTACGTTCAAAGTTCTACTCTTATTAGCTTTACTTACATGTCAGAGGTCTCAGTCCTTTCATAATCTTCGTGTAGAGGACGTATTGTTCACGAGCAATGAAGTAGAGATTCGTTGGTCTGGTTTGTTAAAACAATCCAGGCCCAATTTTCACTTGGAACCCGTGGTTTTTCAAGAATTCGTAGAAAATAGAGAATTGTGTATAGTTTCTTATTTAAGGCATTATATAAGTAGAACCATGTATTTAAGAAATAAAACTAAAGCGTTGTTTATCTCCTAGAAGCAGCCTCATACTGCTGTCACTAAAAGTACCATTTCCAGATGGCTGAGGACAATTATATGTATATGTGGAGTTGAAACTGCTAAATTCAGGCCGCACAGTTCTAGGGCTGCGAGTGCTAGCAAAGCGGTCAAGTTTGCACCTATTGACTCCGTTTTAAAAGCCGCAGGCTCGTCGAATAAATGCACATTCACGAAGTTCTACAACAGGCCCGTTAGGCAAGAACATTATATGAGTAATATGCTTCGAGAAGTGGATATAAATGTTTAGTGGGGGCAGTTACGGAATACATATAACTGTAATCTATAATTGGTGTTTAGTCATAAAATATACATTTCGGGTGTATACTCTTTGATAGTGTTCATTCAGCTGATCATAACAGTATTTAACACTACACTCTCAGGTTACTGCATTTAAGTACTTGCTTAGAACAGTATTATTCAGATTGTTCGGTTTGACAAAATAAAAGTCCATTTGGAGAAGTATCGTAGTTTTATTGTCAACTGAAAATCAACAACATTTTGTGTTAAAGTCTCATGTTTCTATCTCCCGAAAGCAGGAATAACTCTGGGACAGAATTTAAAAAATTAATCGAATACCTGATGTTCGATTGTAATTCTGTCCTAGAGTTTTCCTGACGGAGATGGGGAAAATGCCCACCCACCCTTCACCCTATTCGTGGTTGTCAGTGGATCGGGTCTAATAACAAAATGGTTGTTGACTGGGTCATAGACGCACATTTTCAGTTCGTACGTCTATAGTGGGTTAAAAATGCCATTATGGAGTAATTCAGGGTTCTCGCCTTTTTCCCATCTCCCTCAGGAAAACTCTAGGACAGAATTACAAATAGTCCCAAATAGACCCTTTCTATCTTCCTAGGACAGAAAGAGTCACAGTTCCTGCAATAGAAATGGCCATTGATCTCAATTTTCGAGGCTCTTGATTTTTCGGCGCACGTTCAAGGACACCGAGGCTCGAATTGGCAGGCTTTTTCTTTAAAATTACACTGAGAAGTACCCTGGCGCATTATTTTCGACCGCAGCGAAACTCCCAAACTAGAGTAAAGCGTGGTTTTGCAACTGTGGATTCACTGTTGTTGTGGGCGATAATGAGGGATTCGATATCCTGATCTCAAGAAAACACATATTTTTCTCAGTAAAAAGTTGTTATCTGACCATAAAACTTGTGCACCATAATTTAAAATTGGGCCATTTATGTGATGTACAATTTCTAAAATAACGCCGTTGGCCCCAGTCGTGCGCCGAGATTGGAAAATTGACACCAATGACATTTCCTATTGTAGGAACTATGACTCTTGCTGTCATAGGAAGACCGCAAAAGTCATCTAAGAATAAATTACAAACATCAGGTATTCGTTTAATTTTTAAATTTTCCGCGATCGGTGGGAGGTCTACTACGCATGACTGGGGTCATAACACAATGTCTTTATGCATGTCGCCCAAAGGTTCAATTTTGGCCACATTCTCTTGGATCGTCTCGAAAAATCAAGAGGCTCTCGGAAAATCGATAGGTGTTCTCTTGGAAAAGTTCTCGTTATCTAGAGACAGTTTTTGTCTAGGAAAACTTCTCTCGAGAAGGTCAGATACAAGATGGCGGAAATGTAAACAAAGGCATTTCTACAACTTATTTGCCAAAATGCATATGAATTATAATCATTTAAGAGTGGAAATTTAGTTCAAGGAAGATTTTAGACGTGATTGTACTAGGTATAGTGAAAGACAAGAGGACCCAAAGGTTTAACCTCAATTACTATAGGTTGAGGTCGAACCTGTAACACCGTTAGTACTGCTGAAGCGGTAGGGATGTTATTAGGTAAAACAGATCACATTTAAAACAATGCCCCAACAAACGGTTGTCACAGAATATATTTCTGGGCATATGAATTACATATTTATCTGAAATAAGCACAAAATAACTGGATTTGTGTTTTTTATTTCTCGATTTTTTGAGACGCGTTCTTTTGGACGGTGTATCTGGAGCTTCTCTGGCCTGTTTGGAGAGTGGATTCTCAGTTTCCTGAGAGGTCCAAAAGAATGTGGCCTTTTACTCATCGACCGATTTTACCGCGCTGACGCTGCACTGATCGTGAGCGAAAAAATATGATTTTCCAATAACACTCACTTTTTCCTTTGAAGACAGTCTTATCAGTATTATTTTTAAGACCACTTACTTAATGATACTATTTTTTCATGAAAGGACTAATCTCTCATTTCGTTGGCGTTTTCTCCGAAATGTACACACTTAACCCTGTATTCTTTGGAAAGCTTTAAGTATCTGTTGTCAGTTCACTAACAAATAAAATAACGACTTGGTCCGTTCTCTCTCTGCTCCGTTCTCTGCTCCGTTCTCTCTCTGCTGCGGGGCCTGTTTTGGTAGAGCAGCAATGACTTTCTCTCCGAAACGAAGGTTGTACTTCCGTCTAAGGCAGATTCATCTCCAGCGCGCCCAGCAAAGAAATAATGGTAATCGTCATTATTCTACCAATGATATACCCTCGCGGAGTGCTGGACAGCCATTCTAAATGTCTCCATGCTTCAAAGGACTAGATCACGGTCCTGAGCCGACCAGAGCCTCCATTTTAAATATAGAAAAAAGGCTCATCTTATGTAATTATATAGTAAAGAGTTCAAGAGAAATTTGAGTATCGATGTTACTTCTCTATTAATGTTACAATTTGTGTAATGCGTGTAACTGCGGCGGCGGTGGTGGCGGCATCGGCGGCGGCGGCGGTGGTGGCGGTGGTGGCGGTGGCCCCGGCGGTGGTTGTGGCGGCGATGGTGGTGTCACATAGCCCACTACATCGAATCAACTTACCCCTTGCTGTAACTACCCTTTACATAATACACACAAACTACACACTCCGTCTTTTTATATAAAGCGTGAATGTTACACAGACCTTTTAGTACACTGTGACATTGCAAGCCATACCCCCTTTCGTTAAAGAAAATGTTTACAGAATTACACGCCTCAAGGCATTTGAATACCATCACTTTACTAACCCTACAGCTCAACCCCTTATTACAAACATGACTGCACTCGGGGTCATCCGTATTATATACACATGAACGCATTTAAATACCACCATTTTGCTAAACCCCTATTCGCACTACCCATCAGCATAAATTCAGGTGTTTCTATAAATAGTATATGACGTCATTGGGTCAGCTACTCTCCCTCCGCTGAGCCGAGATCCGTTAACCATTGCGTCAATTGTGACGGTTTAATGCCCTTGCTACTAGAATATTTGTCAATTGTAATTTCATCAAATTCGTTGAAGCCAGTGTGAGGTAGGGTAGTGATGATCCAAAACACTTATAATTTTAAACTTGATATCTTAAATTTGATGTTGACATTTATTGCACACATATCTCCACATTTTGTATTTTCAAAGGGATGGCCGAAAGCCTTAGTGGGCTTTAATTCTGAATTCCGTTTAATGTGATCCAGCCCACTGCATACACTTAGTTAAGGCAATTGGAGTAAACGTTGATCTCCTGCTTGCCTTCTCGAGCTGAAATCAAACTCAGGACCTCGTGATTGCCAGACTAACGATCTAACGAACTGAGTTAACCCTCAGCCCGATTTAAACAATTTCTCTGTTTGTCTTGTCATTTAGAGTATTATCATTTAGAACAATTGCAAAGAAAATGTTTTTTAAAAATTGTTTATGTACATATGAAAAAAGTCACAGGAGCAAGATACCATAAGGCACCTATTTTTGCACAGCTGTAACGCTTCAAAGTATCTTGATGAAGTTTGTGACATTTGAAAAAATCTTTATTCCTTATAGTTTTGGCTTTAACACTACAACTGTTACATCTGGTGAATGTCGAAATTATAAAATGTCAATTGCCATACTAAAATTGTATGCTGGCGGTAACGTCTGTTTGACTAGGACCTTGGTTCAACACCGATGTCCAGTCTTAAATGATTCTAGAAATTGTGTCTTGCAAGATAGCACAACAGAACGCTTGTTCCGTTAAAGAGGTGGCGCCACGTTTATTTGGATGTTCACACATTTTATAAACCACAATGCGCACTACAGTTCTTTGCATGTATAACGGTGAGGAAAATGACCGGCTAATAGTATCCTGAAAGTTTTTCGGTCCCATTGATGAGTGCTTCCACGAAAATACCAAAATGCAGATTAAAACAATCGCAATAATTGAAGAGCAATCCGCTCAATGTTGGTCAGCTATGTGTTCCACCTGTTCAATCTCAGACGTAATCCTTTTATGCCGTATTTCATTTATATGTACGAAGGGCCCGATGGTAGATATTCCCCACACTCTTTTACTGCGCACACTATTTAATGGGCGCATTCGGCATGATTTACGAAAACATGTCGATATTTTAATACTACAATGTATAAAATCAGAAATCTCGCGAGATGCACGTCTGCCATTTGTGAAATGTTTTTAAAGTAGTAAAAAAGTTTAGAAGATAGTTATTTGACGCATGTCAGTCTTATTTACAGTGGTTATTTCAAAACTGTAAAACTTTTCTGAATTTTCTTCAGATTAATTTGTTTCAAAATTCATTGTTAACTTAAAACACCATTAGGAACAACACGTACCGGTTTCGAAAACTGCTGAAGTCAAAAATATTTGAAGCCCTGAAGGTAATCGCATTATTTTTTCTAAGAAAAGTTTAAATATTAGTTAGATATAGGCTGTAATCTATCATGCAGTTTGTACCACAAAACCAAACAGTTGTATAAACTGTCCAATATATCTCGGAAATGCTTCGAGTTCTGGTTCCTGGAAACCCCACCAGGTGCAAACACCTCGACAAAGACTTTTTACTTGTGCACTTTTTTGTGCATATTCTTCTGTATGGTTTCGATTAATCCAATCGGAGCCTTTCAGTTTTCACGGGTTCGTTCATTGAAATGACTGTAGATTTCACATCTACAGGTTTTGGTCTTTTTGCCGTACGTTTCCTCACAACAAAACTGTTATTTAACTTCTAGAAATGTGCTCCATGGTAAAAGTGTATACAGAGGTTTTACGTGGTGCCCCTTTTTAAAAGACCGCCAATAATCCAAATCACAGTTTTAGTGTTTCGAATAAAGTGCGCAAGAATTTTGAATTTCGACTGCGAGGGAACCAGGTAAAGAATGACAGAAATGATAGAAAAAGATAGAAGAAATATCGCAAAAACAGCTCGTTCTTGGAACAGAAAAAGAATTGAAACTTGAAACCACTTGTTAGAACGTTTAATAACTTTTAAAAATAGCATACGGGTTGGTAAAAACCCGATTGCTCTTTGGTGCAAGAGAAATTTGAAATTTAGGCAAAATCTCTCTGTCATTTCTTTCATTTTTATCCGGTTATTTTTATTTGAAGCGCAGAGTTTTTTGCGGAGTTTTATTCGAAACGCCCAAAGTATGATTTTATTCATTGTCCGTGTCGTTCGCCGAGATTAGCGAATTTGTCAGTTGCAGATAACTCTTGCGGTCTTCCTATGACATCAAGATTCATAGTTCCTACAATGCAACTTAGCGTTTATGCCAGTTTTGCTTGTCTCAGCATTATTTCAGAAAGGGTGCATAACAAACGATTATGTAAAATGACGCAAAATTTTCATGGTCAAATAACAATCTTGCAGAGAAGAAAAGGGTGGGTTTCTTGTGGATAAGATGTAGACCCCCCCCCATTATCGGACGGAAGAACAGTGAATATACAATTTAAACATTAATTACTTAAATTTAGTAATATCGTCGACGTCGAAAATAACGCGCAATGATTCTTTGCAGTGTGCCTTTAAGAAAAAAATCGGCTAGTTTGAATCGAGTTCGGCTGGGCCGTGCACCGAAAGATTAATAGCCTGGAAAATGAACAGCTATGGTCATTTCAGTTGGCGGACCTCGACTTTTTGTGCTCTGTTAATTTGTGGTCCGCTTAGGCTACAGATTTGACACGTATGGGTACTGTGACACTTGCTGCCACAGGAAGAAAACAAGAGTCATCTAGAAGTAATTGTAAATATGCAAAATCGCGGCCGCACAAAAAGAACTCATACACACACACATAAAATAAGGAGCAATCATGTACGAGGGAAGTGAAATGTAATTAAACATTAGTTCCATATTGGTTAAAAATTGGAATCTTCCTTAGTCGTATAGATACGGTATTTCTTTTTCAGTTTGTTGTTGGGAGAAATTATATCATTAAGTTAAAATACTTTTTGGAGCTACAGTTTTGGTTATGTTTTTTTTTTTTAATTTTTAATATATATTTTTCGGTTAGTTTTTTTACCCAGTTTTGATTTGTTGCTGAATTGCTTCTTTCGATTCTTTCGAAGAAGTTGCTGGGTCATCGAGAATTTAGGCATTCCATTGTTTCAGGAAAGAATGTAAACGTTCGCTGATTACCTGCAGAAGAATATGTGATTAACATGGACTGTTGACTGCCGTGAATTTTTGCAGCATACATAGAATATACCAGAAGAAACTTGGTATGAACACTGAAAACGAAGCTGCATTGATGTGAATATTGCTTGCTTCGATCACTCCTCAGTGACATCATTTGATTTGTTTTCTTTGGAAGGTAAGTTTTCTTGAGACACGTACCAAATCCTTAGCTGATTGATGTTGAGTGTACTCTTGTGAGGTGCGGAGCGTTTTGACGAACCGACTTATAATCTGGCGTCCCTCGCTCACCGATAGTTTTTAGGAAGGTTCGGATGTGAGGGGTTTAGGGGAGGGATGGGAACGGGACAACTGCCCCCGGATTATTCTCCCCGACAACTGCGTCCCGAACTGCTTCCCCCTCCCACCTGACAAATGCCCCCGTGGGACTGCTTCCCCCTCCCACCTGACAAATGCCCCCGTGGGACTACTTCCCCCGAGTACTGTTGCTCCCTGCCATTTTAATGAACTAGTTTTGGACCAGTCGACATCGATTTATTAGGCCCCAACCCTTCGGATTAGGGCCTATAGGTTTGGGGTGTCCATCTGTCCGTCCGTCTGTCCGTCATCGCTTTATACCCCTATGAATTTGGGGGCGGTTGGGGCCCGCTTGTGTTTCACAAATACTTACTTGTTCTTTCTGTCGTTTGTTTTCAGTGACTGGGAATGCAACACCAGTGACGTAATTATTTAGTGGGAACATTGACCACAGCTTATAGTATTTTTTTTATCAAAGTATCACTACTTATACAGTGAATTGATTGTTTAATTGCAGCTAATAGGTCGTAAATTGCGATACCTTATTTTCATTTGCAGTTTATATGTGATTAATTTGGGATATTTCCTAGTTGCAAATGGCGACTATACGTCGCACTGGAGTCGTTTGCAATTATCCTGGAAGTCATATGTAGTAGCCAGAGTTGATATTATTTGAGTACATACTTGTCCCACTGGATCAAGTACCACACCACCAGTATGCACAAGCAAACACAAGCATCTCATACCTTGTGTGCGACTTCGCTGACCACAAGATATTGAACTATTTGGAATTACCCACAGTTTTCAATTCTGAAGAACGGTGCATACGATTCAGCAAAAATAAACCTGTTCTCGATTAGAGTGTTCGGATTGAAGTTCTTAGTCCTATTAGTTTTGATTAGTCAATTATAGTTCAGCACAGAGTATTCCGATTGTAGAGATTTTACTTCGCAAAAAGAAATCAATTACTTAGAGTTGTAAAGTTCAGTAAAATGGCCTGGGGGAAACAACCAAGAGGCGATAATCCACGGGACCATAGTTCTATAGGGGTAGTTGTCCCGAGGTAGTAGTCGGGAGGCAGTAGCCCCTGGGCAATTATCCTAGACCGTGTAAAAATAGTGGTTGGTGAAACCCAAAATGAAAACTCGCGTTTTGCATTTCAGTTACGGTTTACATTTTAGCATGGCCATTTGTGCGAGAGCTCATGAAATTGGGAAGAAAAAAACCTGTTTAAGACATTAAACTGTGCGTACAAAGGAGTGGAAAAAATAGATTGGGCCATGAAAATAAACTACTAATGTTAAAATTCTAGTAAGGCTTGAGGACGAGGCGCATTTTGCAAACGGGGAAGATAACAGAGAACGTTCAGCATCTTGTATCATTTTTTTTTATTTTATATCATGGACATCCGTTTTCGCTACATCATATTCATGTTGGGAATCCACGGCAATTCGCCTAGCGACAGTTGCTCTAGCGCCAATTCATGTAAATGGGTGGGGTGCGACAACTGATCTAAATTCTCAAATCCTATTTTTTTGTAAGCTCAGGGATTACTGACACAGTAACTGTGAGAGGCCCTTGGCAATAAAAAAAAAATACAGTGAGGGGATTTAAATCTGTGAAGAACACTCGTTTCTGAACTTGCTCAGTTTTGAGAAACTTGGCACTTGCTCAGTTTTGAGGAAACAGATAAGTTATAGTACCCTGCCCTATTTAAATCAATTGTTGCTAGGCCAGTGGTCGCTAGATGAGTTGTTTTTGGGTCAGTTGTCGGAATACTTCAAGCTGGCCACAAACGAGGCTGTGCTGCACTTGTTCAACATGTCAACCACTGACATTTCCATCTCCGATTTAGTTTGATGGGGGGGGGGGTTGTCAGTATGGATGGAGAATCAATTAGAAACATGTTCAGTGTGTGTGGAATCGATGCCGAACGGTTTTAATTCAAGATAGTCTATCTTGAAGACCATTTGATTAAAAAATTAGAACTCGTGTTTTAACATCTGCGTTGATGCCTGATTTTATTTCATTAATAAACCTAAGTTGAACCTGTTGTCTCAAGCCAAAATGTTCCTGTGGCCTGTTATGATGTGGGTGACAGGGGGAGCCTGCTAGCGTTTGTCTATAAATATAATGCAGTGATTCTCACAAGACAATGTAACAATATCTATGTGGCCACCTGTACATCACGTTGTCAGCACAACCACACCTTTGTGAAGTTAGTTTGAATCAAACGTAGCTTCATTCTTGTCAGCAAGGTTCTTAGCGCTGCGACTTTTACTCTGTTTTGAATCCGTCATAAATGTGTACCATCCGATGTATGGTTGGTTGCATTTGCGGGAATTTTCTCTAATTTTTTTAATTTTCTCTCAACTTTTGCGACATGTTTTACTTGATGATGCACGTGAATTGCAGGCCGCCCAACACAGCAACAATGAGCCTATAGCAAAGGCTTGATGGCAAGTAGTAAAGCTCCTAAGCATGACTTTGCCCCAGCATGGCTCAAGATCCCGGAACATAGCAACCAGGTAACATGGCCGTGATAAGAGAATTCCATAGCTACCGTGTAACAGGACCTTAGTGCTGGTCGGTTTTAGAAACCGTAAAAAGACTGTTAGGTTGGAATCGTTGGAGTCGACTGTGGGAGATTTTGCGTCACATTAAGAAAGACAGTATAACGAAAGTTTAATTCAGTTAAATTACCAAAATTAACCCCATGGTAGATAATTTGCTTTTGCTACAAACATCCAGATTGACCTGGTACTAATTTCCGATTTTCTACTTTTTACATTGAATATTTGATAGTTCTAGCGAGATTAAGTCATATATAAAGGCATAATAAAAAGTACATATTGAACCTTCTGTTAAAAGTAATTGGTATGTATATAAAACGGACATGTCTATGAACGCAGAAGACATCTGGAGCAAAGTCATGCGAGCATGCGGAGACTTTAGGGCACTATGGCTATCCACGGCGGAGGGAGGATGTAATGCCCCACCACCGGCCATTCGATTACCCGTACGGCGGTAGTGTTGCCAGGCCTCGCAACTTTGACCAGGTGTTTGACGGTGAGTCTGAAGACAAAGTTTAGTGTGACAGGTAAATGCTGCAATGTGATAGGTCGATATTCATTTCAGTGTTGACCAGAACACAAAAATCGATGGATATTTACAATTATTTGTGATCAAAACGCCAGTAAAGTCATTTACCAAAGCAGTAGAATTGTACAACAAAAGTGGCAGTTAAGGATAGCGTCTGACACGCAGCATTCTCAGACCAGCCGACTTTGTCGGGGTAGTCTTATAACATCAGTAGAGCGGGTATCCGTCGTCTGCATGTACATATGTGAATTTTTATTTAAAATGCATGTTCTCCCTCAGTTTTGATCGGATTTCTTTCAAATTTTGTACGAATGTTCTCTTGCTAGGTCTCTCTTAATTAGTTACATTTTTTTGACAATCCGCCAAAAATTGGCCAATTCGGGGCTATTTAAATTTTTTTCGTTTGCCAATTTTCACAATACTTCTTCCACTATCTTGTGTTCAGATTGTCTTCAAATTTTTTATGGCTGTTTACTAGGAAGGACACCCTGGAAATTTGTTTCTTTTCTTTTTTTTTTTGACGATCCACCAAAAATTGACCTAATGGGGCCATTGTGTATGTATCGGTAGCCAATTTTCAAAATGCTTCTTCTGCGATAATTTGGATCGGATTTCTTTCCGGTAGTGAACAATTATTCCCTAGACGGTTATCTCGTGAAAAATTGCTTTTTTTTTGGCGATCCGGTAAAATTGGCCAAATGGGGACCATTAATAATTTTTGGCTGCCAACTTTCAAACACAAAAAATGGGCTAGGTGCGTTCATTTTTCAGTGGCCTATTTTTGAAATGCTTCTACTACCATAATTTCGATCGGATTGCCTTCAAATTTTTCAGAAATGTTCACAAGGCGGTCCTCTTTTAAAAAGTCACTTTTTGGCAATCTGCCAAACATTGGCTGAAAAGGGCGAATTTAAAAAAAAAAACTCCGTAGCGAATATTCAGAATGCTTCTTTTCCTACAATTTTGACCGGATTCCTTTAAAATTTTAGATGTTTATGTTTCTTTTTGTTTTTCCAAAATGCGTAGCTTGCTGCAGGTTGATTGAATTTATTCGAACTTTTAGAATAATAATCTTCGTGTGATCTTTTCTTCAAACATTCTTCTTTTTTGCGGAACTTCAACCATCTACCTCGTGTGGGTGTTTGAAAGTTTTAGGGATCAAGCTTTTCAAAATAGTTCTTCTGCACGTAATTTTAGTCAGATTGCTTTAATTTTTTAGACGTAGTCCAACTTTAGGGCTCTTTGAAATTATTTTTCTGAAATCCACGAGAGATTAGGGAAATGCCGGCCTTCGAAAAATTGTCAATAACCGGTTTTTACAGTGTGACTACTACTTTTTGGCGACCCTACAAGGCTGTTGATACTTGAGTCACTAGATCTTGGCAGGTCACAATGTCCCTGGACATTCTTGTATAAGATCGAAAGTTATTTTGAAAGGAATTTCAAAGCTCTTGACGAGTTAAACGAATCAGGATAGCCAGATGCTTTTGTTGGTTGTTGTAGATCCCCACTTCTCTAAGCAGTTGCGCGGTCATCCGCTTGAGGAGGAGTTCTATAGCAACGGTTACTATGGCGGCGCCTACCCTCCACAAGCGTATCGCCCGGCCTTCTCGCCACACCCTGCCGGGCGCTTCCACCCAAATGTAAGTCCTCAAAACAGCAATGAAGAAAATGAAAAAGAATGTTTCCGGGGATAGGGGTCGTAGTAGTTGGTTTGGGTCTAGGGTATATTATTCTGACATGGGGAAAAACATGTAGATGATGTTCATAACTTCTATGTTAAGATGACAGCATCGAGCCTTCACATCTCACTCTTGACATATATTGTGTAAGCTCAGACACATACACGTGCGTGATTGACAGTTGGGCGGGTGTCCGCCGTACCCGTATGCCTACGACCCCATGTTCAGCGAGCGCTCGCCCGTGCGAGCGGGCACACCGCGTCGAGTGCAGCGTCCGGAGGTGAAAGACGCGCGGCCTAAGGCTGACAAACCCGCCGGACCCGAGGCCGACAAGGGCGAGAACCGAGAACGGGACCAGGAGAAGCCCGTCGATAGTCCGCCACTCGACGACGATTTCGTAAGTAGTACGCGTAGCCACCGGACTCGGTGATATATTGGGGCGTCGTGTGGCGGGAGATCGGGTGCCG
This sequence comes from Protula sp. h YS-2021, assembly GCA_949752745.1. Classification (NCBI taxonomy): domain Eukaryota; kingdom Metazoa; phylum Annelida; class Polychaeta; order Sabellida; family Serpulidae; genus Protula; species Protula sp. h YS-2021. Next base: position 74,169,092 of record OX457026.1, read on the forward strand.
CGTTAATGAGACAGTTGTGGGCATATACTGTAGGCCACAGCAAATGACGCGGGAAATCAAAAGGAAAAAAATCGGGAGAAAATAAATTGTAGCACACAGTAAAGTATAGTTCGTCATTTTAGAAAATTTCAGATTCGGATACCGAAGATTTTGTGTCGAATAGCAGTAATAATAACAACCATAATAATATACAATAGTCATTATTATTTCTTTTTCTCAATGCCTATGTCTTGAAATACTGGGTTCTTGCGGAATCGTTATCAAGAGTTGTTTTCTCGCAAAACGGTATGAGAGGCATTGAGCAGTTGATGAGCTTTTCTGACTTTTACTTTTTATTTGCAGCCGTGCCTGAATGGCGAGCCGGAGAGAACGGAGGAGAAGCAAGAGAAGTGCAAACCATTTGCCGGGGTTTGGGGTAAGTGCCCCCTCTAAAATTACGCACATACATCAGTATGTTGTAGCTTGCTTGTTTCCCATGTTCTTACCTTTCCACGACTGAGATTCTAAAAATGACTGATTTGTGTGTGTTGGAAGCAGACATATAGTTGTAAGCAATTCTGGAGTTATGATAAAGCGTGTCTGCCGTGTCAGTCTGGACATTTCTACGTTTCCTGGATAACACCACATTGATAAATTCTTACCTGTTTGCTGAATCAGATTTCGGTAAAATTACATGTTAAGATGTCATCGTTTTTTGTTTGCTGGATGTTACATATTAAACCATTTCTCAAGTTAAACGGTGTGTAATGAGTCTGCATATGATTTCGTTTAGTATTCCCTCGCTAACCATCATCATGACTTGATGAACAGGCACTTTTCTGTACCCCACAAAATAGTGGGCGGGGGTGGGGGGGGGGGGAGATGATAGATTCACAGCATGTACTCTTCCATGTACCAGTCCTATTTCCTTTTATTTCACCGATTTTTCTTAAGTAGGATTCAGTTTTCAGTACAGCTAGTGCGTATACCACCCTCAGCTTTAAATCACTACTCTGTCCTGAAATAAGCAATAAAAACAAGTGCGTAGTATTTGATATGTGCTTGTTTTGAAACGGAAACTCTCGAGTAAAGAGCCATCAATTAGACTCGTGTTACTGAATTCTGCAGATGAAAAACCGGTTATTTATGAATAGATCACGTTTTAAGTTTGTTCTTGCATGTCTAGTTTGCCCTGGAATGTATTTTTGTTGTAGACAAGAATTCCTTGGAGAAAATAACTAACAACAGTAGGATAGCCGGAAAAGAAAACCGAAGTAAATAGTAGTTAAAATGCTTGCTTCATTTTTCTCCATAAGTGGCAAGCACAATTAAGGCTTTTGACACTTGAATAGAAACCACAAAGAAGTAATATTTACATGTGCTTATTTGCATGTTAAAGTAGCGGTGAAAAAATGTAGAAGAAAAATATCCGTGAATTAGAAAAATAAAAAGTTCTTGGATGACTCTGTAATGATAAAGAGTGACTGCCATGCACGTATTTGTAGAGTAGCTCGTTCCTTTGGTTATCTATGAAAAGGTTTGAGAGCTCTGTGCGTAGTTAAACTGTTAAAAAACCGTTGGGTCCACCGTTCTCAAAACATGTGAAGTATTGCTGGAGTGTCAGACGCTGATGAGCAGTTCTGTGGTGCAAGGCATGTGTTGTACGAGGTGGTTCGCTGTAGTTACAGAACGTTAACCAAGGCTTTGCATGGTTTTATATTGAACAGAACAACAAACCCCGCAGTGCATTTTCAGTTGTGCTGTTGTACTCCGTGAGCTGTGATTTCAGATTGGCGGGTGGCTCAGTCAAAGACAAGGAATGTGGTTTGAAGATACTTTTTGAGGAATTAAAAAGAAAGATAACCATAAAATATTAGTGATGATAATATTCTGATATTCTTTACAGATAACTGTGTGAGGGAGGTGAAGCATAATACTAATATATACAAAGCTCTAGTCCCAAGTAAGGTACGTGTCTCCGCAATTAGGTTTACGCTGAAGTGAACATACAAGGGTGGTGTTTCTTGTCCGTTTCATTGGGGTAACTGCAGATTGGGGTGGGGGGAGAGGGGGAGGGGGAGGAAGTTCGGGGAGGCTTGTATATCAGGTATGAAACTGTATAATAATTATGTCTCCCCGACCAAGGGGAGACATATAGTGTTTGTACGTTCTGTGTGTGTGTATGTGTGTACGTGTGTGTGTGTGTCTGTGTGTGTGTGGATGCGGCTTCGTCGGGAAACAAGACGAATTGGTGTGTATCACGTTGCAATGTTAAAGTGAAACGGACCGAATTTCGGTCCGTTTCGCATTTTGGTCGGGTCGTCCGTTTCGCAAATCTGTGTTAGGGGTTCATTTTGCGAAACAGGACGTGCTCTTTCACCTGAGACCACATGCCTATTTCGCAGAAATTAACAGAGACCATCAAATTTGCTGTGTAAAATAGTTCTCACACCAACATATAGGTGGCTACCCACCATGAACTCTGTGTGAGAAAAGCACGTGGAACGAGAGCCAATCAGAAGGCGTACACATCTTTCGATCTGTGTGAAATCTATTTTTATATCACATTTCAGCCAATCAGGTGCTAGCACATGTGTCAGGGGAGCGCGACCACGTGTTCGAATGGACCCGGCCCCGGGTGGTTGTCTACTTTTTGGCCGACATTTTAGTAGATTTTGGGGTGGCCTATCCAAATAATTGTATTTAAAACAAAAAGAATAATATCACAAATACGTTTTAAAGTTATTTATTGTTTTGTTTGTAGCCTATAAATCTCAAAAATCAAAGTTAAAGTTGAGGGTAAACAAGGCAACACCCCTTTTGTTAGTGGACGATAATATCAGAAAGTTTCCACTTCGTTTTTTTAAGTACATATTTTTGCTTAACTGAAGCAAAGTGTCACATATTTTATTAAGCAATCGTTAGAGTTTGTTTATCTTCGTACATTCTTGTTTTTTTTTAAACCAAGTCATTTGTTTGACATATTATTCTCGGTTTCTTTATATAAGCCGGTCTGTTTCGCAAGACACATGTATGCGTGTTGTGTGTGAATTGCAGTCACTGTAAACTCAGTGCACTTTATAACTTTTTATTGTGCGAACAGGCGTGTTACGTGTCCGTACATGTCTTATTTACACTCAATTTTTCTGTAGTTATCGCTGAAATTGACTTAATCTCTCATTACTTGATGCCCTTAAACTTGAGTGTTGTGTTCACCAAATTCTTCCAAATTCGCCTGGTTTCACTGTGTAGAGGCAGGTTCTCGTGTGGTGCCATTTATATTTTTGGGGTGTACAAGCGTGTGTCATGTGCGTACATGTCTAACATACACGCAGTCTTTCCGTCAATATCACTTAAACTGAGTCTCGTTTCTCACTGCTTGGGGACCTTAATCTTAATTGTGCTGTCTTTTTTTCAAATTCGGCTTATTTCACTTCGACTGAATCTAATACTTCAAAAGTGCATTGTTGCATTAGCGCAAGTAGAGGGTTGCACCACCCCCACTCCCCCCCCCCCCTCCTCCTGTAATGTTAACACCGTTAAACTTAAAATTTTTGCAGGCGAACCCCCCCCCCCCCCCCCTCTCTAATACACAACCAGTGCGAAATTGATAGTTGATAAACGCATTAAAATCGGTTTATTTTGCTCATTGCAGGACTTCAAAAATATATTGCTCCATTAGTATAGCTAGTGGGGGACAATGACGTGCAACCCTCCCCCTAGCTTTATAAAAAATATCGCATTAACTGAGTTTCATATCTCACTACTTGTTGGCGTTAACTTGAGTGTGCTGTATTCGCAACATTTTCTCAAATTCGACTTGATTCGCCCAGTAGATGCAGTTATTACTCTGTGCCATTTGTATCTTCCTGTGGGGGGTTTACAAACCTGATTCTTGTGTTTCAAGTCAAATTTACCCCAGTCTATCTGTTAATATCGCTTTAACTTAGTTTAACTATCTCACTGTCCTTTATCTCGAGTGTGCTTTATTTAAAAAAAAGCAGAGAGAGAGGGGGAGACAGAGAGAAAGCGATTCGTTTCACATTGACTTTGCGTTTTGACACACCAAAACGGCTTGTTTTTTCGAGCCAAAAATTGCAGTATTTGTACTGTTAAATTGGCACAACAACGGGGTGGGAGGGGGTTGGGGTTCATTCGGGGTAAACCCCTCCACCCTTTCCCCAAAAAGCGAAATGCACTGGTAAAGTCTAGAAGTGAAAAAAATGTATATTAACACCGTTAAACCTAGACATTTTTCTCACCAGAGCCTCCTCCCCCCCCTCCCCTCTTCTCTTGCGCACGCCAACTGCGAAATTGGTAGTTGATAAACGTACTAAAAACGGTCTGTTTTATTGACTGACGGACGCAATCCTTCAAAAATGTTTTGCTCCATTGGTGTAGCTAGGAGGATACAATGACGGGCAACTCTTCCTCCCCTCGTCCGTTTTTCTCGGAAAAAATGTTGCATTTTCTGAGTTTCATGTCTGTTCATGTAACTTTCCCAAGCGACATGTATGCGTGCCGCGTGTGAGGTGCAGTTACTGTAAACTCTCAGTACCATTCATTTTAAACTTTTTTCTTGGCGTGTGCAAGCGTGTTTCATGTCTGCATATGTTTTATTTACACCCACTCTTTCTGTGGATATCGCTGAAATTGGCTTTCATTATGCCCCAACCCTTCGGATTGGGGCCTATAGGTTTGGGGTGTCCGTCCGTCTGTCCGTCATCGCTTTATACCCCTATGATTTTTTTTTTTTTTGGGGGGGGGCGGTTGGGGCCCGCTTGTGTTTCACAAATACTTGTTTCTCATTATTTGATGCCCTTAAACTTGAGTGTGCTGTGGCCACCAAATTCTCCCAAATTCGCTTGGTTACGCTGTGTAGAGGCAGGTTCTTGAGTGATGCCATTTTATATGTTTCTGGGGTGTACAAGCGTGTGTCATGTGCGTACAAGTCTAATATACACTAAGTCTTTCCGTCAATATCGCTTAAACTGGGTTTCGTTTTTTACTGCTTGGTGACCTTAATCTTAATTGTGCTGTCTTTTTTTTTTTTTTAAATTCGACTTATTTCACTTTGACTGAAACTAATACTTCAAAAGTGCATTTTTGTATTAGCGCAAATAGGGAGGGTGCGCGACCTTCCCCACTCCTCCCTCCGCCCACCCCCCCCCCTCCCCTCCCCTCCCCGTCCCAAGAGCAGAATGCAATGATAAAGCCTATTAGTCATAAAAAAAATGTTTAACACCGTTAAGCGTAAGATATTTGCACACGAGAACTCCCTCCCCCCTCTTAATACACAAACACTGCGAAATTGCGCATTAAAATGGGCTTATTTTATTCACTGCAGGACGCAATCCTTCAAAAATATATTGCTCTATTAGTGTAGCTAGTGGGAGACAATGACGTGCAAACCTCCCCCTCCCTTTTTAAAAAAAAATATCGCTTTAACTGAATTTCACTATCTCACTGTCCTTAATCTTGAGTATGCTTTTTTATGTTAAAAAAAAAAAAAAAAAGAGAGAGAGAGAGAGAGAGAGAAATCGATTCGTTTCACGCTGGCTTAACGTTTTGGCACATCAAAACGGCTTTTTTTTTCGAGCCAAAAATTGTAGTATTTGTACTGTTAAATTGGTGCAACAACGGGGTTGGGGGCATTCGGGGTAAACCCCACCCTTTCCCCAAAAAGCGAAATGCACTGGTAAAGTCTGGAAGTGAAAAGAAATTTTGCCGGCCAGATCCACCTCACCCTTCCTCCTCCTCTCTTGTACACGCCAACTGCGAAATTGACATTGATAACACACCGAAACGGCTATTCGCAGTTGATTTGCTTGCATCTGTCAGCGGGCTAAAGCGAGAGATTCTCACACACATGTGATAGGCTGTGTCTTTTATATATTTTCGCTTTCGGAATTGAATGTAAAAAAAATCTACCGAGATTTTCATATACAACTTATGTCTGAAAAGTCCCTAATAACGAAGTCAGATTTTTGGCGTACATTTCGCGAGTTGGACAAGAAATCGCGATTCCTCGTTTGTTTCCCGACATACCTGTATATGTGTGATTGTGTATTATTGTGCGCTGTTTTATTTGTTTGAGCACTACTTTTATGGTTGGCTTGCCTTGTTACTATTTACACGCGAAAACTGTCATATTTATCTTCCCATATATGCTTCCCAGATCCCCCCCCTCTCCATCCACACCCCGCCCCCTTCACTGCGGAATAGCCAGTGCAAACACGTATCAGAAGCTCTAAGTCACAGTAGATTTGCTTTGATCTGTGAACCGGCTAAAAGCTCGAGATTCCCACGCTCATGACAGGCTGACTATATTATTGTGCGCTGTTTTAATTGTGTGAGCACTACTTTTATGATTGACTTGTCTTGTTACTATTTACACGCGAAAACTGTCATATTTTTCTTCCCATATATGCTTCACAGATCCTCCCCCTCTCCATCCACACCCCCGCCCCCCTTCACTGCGGAATAGCCAGTTCAAACACGTATCAGAAGCTCTAAGTCACAGTAGATTTGCTTTGATCTGTGAACGGGCTAAAAGCTCGAGATTCCCACGCTCATGACAGGCTGACTGTATATTATTGTGCGCTGTTGTGTGAGCACTACTTTTATGATTGACTTGCCTTGTCACTGTTTACGCGCGAAATAATCCGTCATTTTGTAAAGGTTTTCTGCCATTAAAATGCTTGTTTGGCGATATTTTTTAGCTTGTGTTAGTTTATAAAAAAAATATGGTAAGGTTTGGAATGAAATTATCTGCGAAACACTACACTGTGTACATGAACTTGAATGTTTTTTTTTTTTTTTTTGACTCAGTATATGCAAATTAACCTGTCACGAGGTGTATGCGCGCGGCTTTGTTCTTGGTAGCATCACTTCAATGCAGAAAGCGTCCAGGTTACATGTGGATAATTTTTGAAAAACTTAAAAGTGGATAAAAAGTTAATGAGGATATGCCTGAAAGGTAAATACACACATGTTAAAAGCGCGGTTATTTTGTGAATCACGGGAAAATGTTTGTTTAGCGTATTTGGTGTGATTTGTGACATTTTTTTTTAAGAATGTGTAAGATGCTGCTGTAAAAATACAGGCTTAATTGTCAGGGCGGCATTTTTTTTGAGCTAGCATGCCTTGTCATTTTACGGATTTAAATGTCGAGAAATGTTCGCTCAGAAAATTGTTGCTCAGTTTCGCTTGAAAATGCTGTCGATGTTGTCTGTTCATGGATTTCTTGGTGTACAATTTTTTGTAAGTAGCCACTGCTGGAAACTAACTTTTTTAGGCCCGGGTCCTTGGGACCCGTGTCTTTGAAAAAGGAGGGTCCAAAGCTATTTAGGCAGGATCCGAACCGTGTTAAGATAAAATAGGGCGCAAGAAGACCTGATTTTTTGCGGCTCAGTCGGACTCTGGGTAGCCAAAAAGGAGGGTCTCGGACCCCCGCCAATTTCCATCCCTGTTAATACGTGCACAGACTTTTGCCAATTTTAAACCTCTGCCCTGAACGCAGTCCGGATGCTTTGAAACCCCCCCCCCCCCTCCCCTCCACCTTGAACGCTTAAAAGAAGAAGCCAATTCGCACTTAGATTTTTGCGGAATTTTTTTGCGTTTCGGCTGAATTCAGGTGGGATTAGGATGTAAATGATAGAAAAAAAAAGCGGCATGGATGGTATCTTAGAATGTAAAAAAAATCGGTCAATTTCGCGCAGTTATAGCTTATGCTGTCGGGTCATACCTAAGATTGGGATTCCTCCTTGTTACTCCGTGAGGGACTCCACATACAACGGTTAGAGAGATTTTGAATGCTTCATATCAGAATAATGTGGCAGGGTGCCCCGATATGGCCACAGCAGTAAAAAAAGATAGAAAATCACAATGCTACACAAAATGTATTCGGTCACTTGTCGGTTAGTTTCGCTAAGATTTATGGATTGTGTTGTCGTTATGTCAAATTCCCAATATATTCAGCTAATGATATTTCTCTTATTGCTTTCACAGATGCCGCGGAAAAAAGGACGGATTAAAAAGACCAAGGTCCTAGAACAGGTCGTTGATCTGCAGCGCTACAGAACAGGTGACGTTGTGCTTCACGTTGTGTATAGAAGGAAGTGGTGGCGTGTACGTGTGGAAGGCCGGGACCCTGACGGAAGTATAGAAGTCTTATTTTGCGGTTTTGACTTTGCGTAAGTTCTTAAACATTTTTCTATTTCTTTCCTTTCCAGGTCGTGGACGTCCTGTAAAACCAGGTTGATTTAGATTCCCTTTTGTTTTTGCATGTTCTTGTGGAATGATGACGTCCTATTCGCAGAAATTATACTTTTGTAGAGTTGAAAGACCAGTGTATTGTAGCATTTTTTGTGCTCCTGTAATAACTGAAATAAAAACTTGACAAGGACAGAAGTGACGTCCTTACAGCAGCTGAGAGTGATGCATGATTTAAAAAAATTCTTTCATTTTTAGTCCGGAGAAAGAGGAATTGGTAATATGTTATTAAGAAATGACCGATTTTTTTCATTCCCTGTGATTGGGTTAAATGTCTGTTTTGCCGTTTTATGGTTTGCTAATCTCCGTTTGCGAGTTTTGCCTGATAATGCTTCATAAGTTTGCAGGTTCGATTATCTAGCCGGAAGCATCAGACCCAAAACAACTAGTCTTTTTCAGTATCTTAGATGAAGTGCTGAATCCCTCTATTGCCAGTTGCACGCTCTCATTGCTAAACGGACTGTAGATGCGAGATTTTACTTATTCGTATACCGCCTATTTATTTTAGATTTTCTCTTCGGTATCTGTTCTGTCTGTAACTTGCGTGGAAGGGAAATTGAAATGACCATTGTGTACGTGTAATTTTTGTGCTCACGCCTTGGAATGATAAGAAGGTATCGTTTTCCTTTACGCACAGTGTGTTTTCACATGGTTTTTGGGAATGATTTATGTGCGTATAAACTTGTATGGAGTGAAATATGGAATGATTCAGCATTCCGTCATTTTTTTCTGCAGACGAGGTGTGTAAAAACCCCGTTAAGGGTTACATCAAGGCCTGGGCAGAAGCCGCAAAGAGGGTGTGCGGCAGGGATCAGAGCCAATTGACCCATTTTGTGGGTGAAATTGTTAGGGGACCGGTTGAAGATAATTATGACAGTTCGGATGTTAACCAAGCCTGTAGACAGATTAAGAAAGCAGCGGAAAATATCCCTGCGCCGATTTCAGGTAATTACAAGTGGACGAATATACAACATATATTTTGCTTGACGCGTATTTCTCGTTTCATTCGACATTTTTTTTTGTTTGTGTGAGTGTGATCCGAAGGGCAGTTTCGTTATTTTACTGAACCGGAACTTGTAAGACTGAAGCGAAACGGACTGTTGTCACAATTTTGAACGTGCATGTCCTGTGCGGCTAAGCTTTAAATTGTTCAAGGATGAAATAAGGACGTTATAGTTTATGACTCGGCTGTTACATTACAATGAAACATTGGCACTAGAAGAAAATTAACCACAGAGTTTAAATTAATTTTAAAAACATCTGTTCATTTCGCTTGCACAGATTAAATGGTTTACATTTTCATACAATATCCCCGTTGCAGCGATCGAAAGCCATGACACAGAAGTTACGGTCACCGTTGGGGAGGGGGTGGCGCAAACCGAAGAACGTAGTTCGGACAGCGATTGCGTCATTACGGGCGCCGATACCACGTCAAAAGAGCTTTGTGAGAGACCAGTGAAAAGGGGGCTGCACACACACATTCATCGCAGGGCGAAAAAGACACAAAACTCTCAGCGAATGCGGAATCGGCTGTTGAAGGGGCATCTTCTGAGAAGTTGCTGGGTAAGTGATGCTTTTGCATTTATAAAGGGTAAGAATTGTTGCTGAGATGTGTCGGGAGGAGTATCGTGATATATGTAGCGCTAATGCAGATTTGGTCAAGCCAACCAGGTGCTGACGTTTTAAAGAATTCAAAAAACTTTTCGTGCGTTGTGGTTGTCGGCGAAACGGACTGCTTATCGGTGCCCACTGCTAAGATTGTAAGAGTTTTGTACAGTTCAGCTTTGAAATGTGAAGGTTATTCCTGGGCGCTTTATGTTCTCATCAAAGGTAGTTGCTATTTTGACTTGATGTGAAGTTGTCAATGTCTCTGTCGTACGAATTCACAGTGATTTAGCGTTTGTAATACCAGTGTTGTACTTTTTTAGAAAATGTCCCCGTTGCTGCAATCGGAAGCCGTGACACAGAAGTTACGGTCACCGTTGGGGAGGGGGTGGCGCAATCCGAAGAACGTAGCTCGGACAGCGATTGCGTCATTACAGGCGTTGATACCACGTCAAAAGAGCTTTGTGAGAGACCAGTGAAAAGGGAAGAAGAAGTGTTTGAGTTCGTACATTTCGCATGGTTGTGTGCGTTCGCGTATCAAGTTTCAGTGTGTTATTTGCATTTGATTTTTCTCGTATAAGGTGACTGACTGTAAATTTATGAAAGTGGCGATGATGGGTAGTACGGGCAAGTTTCATGTGACAGGGTCACAAAAGCTGTCAAGTTTGCCGATGTATTTAAAAAACAAATACTTGCGTCGTAGATTTCGCGTGGTTGCACTACATTTCGCATGGTTGTGTATGAGCGTACATTTCGCTTGTCAGTTCGAAAGTTCACTGTTCGGAGTGACCAATTTCAAAGTTTATGAACGTTGCGAGATTGGGTAGTACGAGCAAAAGGTATGTGACAGAGCCTCAAAACTTGGAAATTTTGTCGATGTTGCCGTGATTAAGAAAATTTTGGTGTTGGCACATTTCGCATGGTTGTGTACGTACATTTCGCATGTCAGTTTGAAAGTTTTAATTGTGTTATTTGCAGTTCGCTTTTCTTATACGAAGTCACCGACTTTAGTACGTACACAACCATACAAAATGTGCCAACACCAAAATGTGCTTATTTACAGAAATATCGGCAAAATTTTCAAAAGTTTGAGACCGTGTCACATACATGGTTGTTATACGTTCATTTCGCATGATTGTGTATAAACGTGCATTTCGTTTGTCAGTTCGAAAGTTTTACCTGTTGTTTGCAGTTCACTGTTCTTATACGAAGTAACCGACTTTAAATTTATGAACGTCGCGAAAAGGGCGTACTCGCAAACGTGACAGGGTCTCAGAACTTAGAAATTTGCCGATGTTTCCGTGATTAAAAAATTTTGGTGTTCGCACATTGCGCATGGCTGTGTACGTACATTTCGCTTGTCAATTCGAAAGCTTTAACTGCGTTATTTGCAGTCTATTTTTCTCACACCAAGTGACCGAATTAAGTACGTTCAAAACCATGCGAAATGTGCGAACACCAAAATGTTCTAATTCACAGAAACATCGGCAAAATTTTCGAAGTTTGAGACCCTGTCACATACATGGTTGTGGACGTACATTTCGCATGTGATATTTTAGGACACAGGGACAAAGTTCAGTTGCGGGCATACCTTTCAAATTTTTACAAGAAAAATAAAAAGGCGGATGAAGCTTCAGATCCGTTTAAAAAAAGAAACTGTTTTGGGGACGTTTTCGCTGTGATGTCATGTTTGTGGGATTCTGTTTTGGTTTACACAAGTGCGATGAGTTTTCTTTGTATCAGTTTTTCCATGCAGTTCACTGTTCTTATACGAAGTGACCGACTTTTAATTTATGAACGTCACGGGGCTGGGTAGTACGGGCAATTTTCATGTAACGGGGTCTCAAAACCTGCCAAATTTGCCGCGGTATTAAGAAGTGTTTGGGTTCGTACATTTCGCATGGTTATGTGCGTTCGCGTATCAAGTTTCAGTGTGTTATTTGCATTTGATTTTTCTCGTATAAAGTGACTGACTGTAAATTTATGAAAGTGGCGATGATGGGTAGTACGGGCAAGTTTCATGTGACAGGGTCACAAAAGCTGTCAAGTTTGCCGATGTATTTAAAAAACAAATACTTGCGTCGTAGATTTCGCGTGGTTGCACTACATTTCGCATGGTTGTGTATGAGCGTACTTTTCGCTTGTCAGTTCGAAAGTGCACTGTTCGGAGTGACCAATTTCAAAGTTTATGAACGTTGCAAGATTGGGTAGTACGAGCAAAAGGTATGTGACAGAGCCTCAAAACTTGGAAATTTTGCCGATGTTGCCGTGATTAAGAAAATTTTGGTGTTGGCACATTTCGCATGGTTGTGTACGTACATTTCGCATGTCAGTTTGAAAGTTTTAATTGTGTTATTTGCAGTTCGCTTTTCTTATACGAAGTCACCGACTTTAGTACGTACACAACCATGCAAAATGTGCCAACACCAAAATGTGCTTATTTACAGAAATATCGGCAAAATTTTCAAAAGTTTGAGACCGTGTCACATACATGGTTGTTATACGTTCATTTCGCATGATTGTGTATAAACGTGCATTTCGTTTGTCAGTTCGAAAGTTTTACCTGTTATTTGCAGTTCACTGTTCTTATACGAAGTAACCGACTTTAAATTTATGAACGTCGCGAAAAGGGCGTACTCGCAAACGTGACAGGGTCTCAGAACTTGGAAATTTGCCGATGTTTCCGTGATTAAAAAATTTTGGTGTTCGCACATTGCGCATGGCTGTGTACGTACATTTCGCTTGTCAATTCGAAAGCTTTGACTGCGTTATTTGCAGTCTATTTTTCTCACACCAAGTGACCGAATTAAGTACGTTCAAAACCATGCGAAATGTGCGAACACCAAAATGTTCTAATTCACAGAAACATCGGCAAAATTTTCGAAGTTTGAGACCCTGTCACATACATGGTTGTGGACGTACATTTCGCATGTGATATTTTAGGACACAGGGAGAAAAGTTCAGTTGCGGGCATACCTTTCAAATTTTTACAAGAAAAATAAAAAGGCGGATGAAGCTTCAGATCCGTTTAAAAAAAGAAACTGTTTTGGGGACATTTCGCTGTGATGTCATGTTTGTGGGATTCTGTTTTGGTTTACACAAGTGCGATGAGTTTTCTTTGTAACAGTTTTTCCATCAGTTCCCTGTTCTTATACGAAGTGACCGACTTTTAATTTATGAACGTCACGGGGCTGGGTAGTACGGGCAATTTTCATGTAACGGGGTCTCAAAACCTGCCAAATTTGCCGCGGTATTAAGAAGTGTTTGGGTTCGTACATTTCGCATGGTTGTGTGCGTTCGCGTATCAAGTTTCAGTGTGTTATTTGCATTTGATTTTTCTCGTATAAGGTGACTGACTGTAAATTTATGAAAGTGGCGATGATGGGTAGTACGGGCAAGTTTCATGTGACAGGGTCACAAAAGCTGTCAAGTTTGCCGATGTATTTAAAAAACAAATACTTGCGTCGTAGATTTCGCGTGGTTGCACTACATTTTGCATGGTTGTGTATGAGCGTACATTTCGCTTGTCAGTTCGAAAGTTCACTGTTCGGAGTGACCAATTTCAAAGTTTATGAACGTTGCGAGATTGGGTAGTACGAGCAAAAGGTATGTGACAGAGCCTCAAAACTTGGAAATTTTGTCGATGTTGCCGTGATTAAGAAAATTTTGGTGTTGGCACATTTCGCATGGTTGTGTACGTACATTTCGCATGTCAGTTTGAAAGTTTTAATTGTGTTATTTGCAGTTCGCTTTTCTTATACGAAGTCACCGACTTTAGTACGTACACAACCATGCAAAATGTGCCAACACCAAAATGTGCTTATTTACAGAAATATCGGCAAAATTTTCAAAAGTTTGAGACCGTGTCACATACATGGTTGTTATACGTTCATTTCGCATGATTGTGTATAAACGTGCATTTCGCTTGTCAGTTCGAAAGTTTTACCTGTTATTTGCAGTTCACTGTTCTTATACGAAGTAACCGACTTTAAATTTAAGAACGTCGCGAGAAGGGCGTACTCGCAAACGTGACAGGGTCTCAGAACTTGGAAATTTGCCGATGTTTCCGTGATTAAAAAATTTTGGTGTTCGCACATTTCGCATGGTTTTGTACGTACATTTCGCATGTCAGTTTGAAAGTTTTAATTGTGTTATTTTCAGTTCATTTTTCTCATACGAAGTCACCGACTTTAAATTTATGAACCTCACGAGATGGGGTAGTACACCCAAGTTGTGTTGCAAATTTTGTGCATGGTTGTGTACGTACATTTCGCATGTTAGTTTGAATGTTTCAGCTGTGTATTTTGTTTTCTTTAGGAAGCTTTTATGTGGTTTATATTTCATTGTCTCACGTTTTTTTCGGTCTATTATTAAATTTTAACTAGTGCACATAACACTGAGCTTGAAAATGAGGTAGAGTTGGTTATTTACACATCACGGTTATATCAGTATGGGATTTTGTTTTATTATTTTTTCTGTATTTTATTTTTATTTTAAAAGAGTTTTGTTTTTAAACATTCATCTGTATAAATCTGTATTTTGTTTTTAAAAATTTCATCTGTATAGTATAAATCTATGTTTTTCAACATTCATCTTTTTGAATATCTTTTGTACTGCTCTTCAATATTTTGTAAGTCTTCAATTTATGTTAAATAGTTTATGTATAGAAATGAAAGAAAATAAATATTACAGGGGGGTTATGGTGTAAATAAAAGAAAACAAACTCTACGCTTGTTTGGCTTTTATTTAGTGTTTCCCTAATACTCTTTTACAGAAAGCACGTGGCCTTTGTTTATAAACAAAATCGGTTTGTTTACATTTTTTACACAGTCTCGTTTCACAGCAAACTTATAGTTGCAGATATCAAAAAATTGTGTAAAATATGCAAATTATGTAAACAAAATATTCCGTTTCGCAGTGTTCATGCTTTGTTAAATTTCTCTCAATCTGTTGTCTTTTCTATATTTTCGCTTTCGGAATTGAATGTAAAAAAAATCTACCGAGATTTTCATATACAACTTATGTCTGAAAAGTCCCTAATAACGAAGTTAGATTTTTGGCGTACATTTCGCGAGTTGGAGAAGAAATCGCGATTCGTCGTTAGTTTCCCGACGTAGCTGTATATGTGTGTGTGTGTGTGTGTGTCAGTCTGTTGTGAACAAAGTGTTGTGTGCAAGATATCTCGAGAACGAAACGTCGGATCGACTTCAAACTTGATCGAATTATTCCTTGGTAAGGTCGGACGGTTCTATCAACTTTTGACGCATGTCACGTGATTAGGGCAAGAGTATGACGTCATTACGTAAAAAGCTTGTGTGCGAAATTTCTCAGCCGCTGAACATCGGAGAAAGTTGAAACTTGGTGGGATTATTGCTTGGTTGGTCCGAAAGACTCTGTAGATTTTTTTTGCGAGTAGAACGAACGAATGCGGCGTATGACGTCATCACGCAGAATATGTATATATTTTGAACAAGATCTTGTGTGCAAAATATCTCGATAACCGAAAGTCCTATCGACTTCAAATTTTATATCAATATTCCTTGGATCAGTCGGCGGGCTCTATCAATTTTTAGCGCATGTCAGGTGATTAAGGCAGGCGTATGACGTCATTACGTAAAAATCTTGTGTGCGAAATTTCTCAGCCGCTGAACATCGGAGAAAGTTGAAACTTGGTGAGATTGTTGCTTGGTTGGTCCGAAAGACTCTATATATTTTTTTCGCGAGTAGAATGAACGAATGCGGCATATGACGTCATCACGGAAAATATGTACATATTATAAACAAGGTCTTGTGTGCAAAATATCTCGATAACGGAAAGTCCTATCGACTTCAAATTTTACATAGATATTCTTTGGATCAGTCGGACAGTTCTGTCAACTTTTTACGCAGGTCACCTGATAAGGGCAGGTGTATGACGTCATTACGTAAAAATCTTATGTGCCAAATTTCTCAGCTACTGAACATCGGAGAAAGTTGAAACTTGGTGGGATTGTTGCTTGTTAGGTCCGAAAGACTCTGTAGGATTTTTTCGCGAGTAGAACGAACGAATGCGGCGTATGACGTCATCACGTAAAATATGTTTTATTTTATAAACAAGGTCTTGTGTGCAAAATATCTCGATAACGGAAAGTCCTATCGACTTCAAATTTTATATGAATATTCCTTGGGTCAGCCGGATTGTTCTATCAATTTTTGGCGTGTCACGTGATTAGGGCGGGTGTATGACGTCATTGCGTAAAAATCTTGTGTGCGAAATTTCTCAGCTGCTGGACGCCGGAGAAAGGTGAAACTTTGGATTATTGCTTGGTAGGTCCGAAAGAAACTAAATATTTTTCACGAGAAGAACGAACGAAAGCGGCGTATGACGTCATCGCGTAAAATGTGTATATTTTGAACCAGATCTTTTATGCATAATATCTCGATAACGGAAAGTTATATCGACTTAAAGTTTTATATGGATATTCCTTGGTTCAGTCAGACGACTGTTTCAACTTTTGACAGGTAAAAGGTTATCAGTTCTTAAGCAAAACATCTCGACATCGGAAAGTCGGATCGACTTTAAATTTGGTGTAGTTATTCCTCGAATAGGTCACACGGTTTTATTAAACATTATTGAACTCGTATAGAAGATCAAGAAAGGTGCATAACGTCAACAGCCCCCCCCCCCCCCACCCTAACCTCCCCATTTTTGGCTGCTTTGTTATCTATGCATGGGTGTTAACTGCGCTGGGGATTTCGGAAGATTTTCCCGAAGATTCTCTAGTGTTCCTGCATTCTTTAGAAAGCTTCAAAACAGTAACAGCATTATTGTCGGTCCATTGCTATTTGTTATTGCCTGAAATTGAAGTTTTTGTGCATTTCTCATCTGTGGTTGTTACGTAACATGCCACTCAGTCAGGGGTCACTGTCAGTTGCGGTGCATGATGGATCGTTATCTACGAGGTCATGGAATGCTATTGTCGTATTATAGCTCTAAGCAGCTCTAGCTATTGATTTTTTTTCGCCGCATACTTGATTAGGTTACCAAGATGTGCTATATATAGGAGCCATGCTGTATCGATTAGCATTGTGTGCAGAAGCATTTTTCGCTATTAAATTGGTTCGTCTGATATCTTGTGTTATGAGGAGCAGCTCACCATTTTGCCTACGAAATGCCTCCCCCTTCTCCCACCGAGGTGCGTCATCTCTGATGCGCAGTTATGAAGAATGCCTTCCTAGTGCTATTTGGCCGATGGGAATGTGCGAAGACAAGGTAGTCTATCATGGCTATAACTACACTTAGGGTACAGACTGTTACCGTTGCCTTGGGTAAAAGGGTTAGAGTTGTGTTTATAGTCGGACCTACAGTAAATAGCTGAGGGGCGGGGGGGGGGGGGCGTGTGGAGGATGATGGTCAGCAAAAAAAAAAAAAATCCCGATCACCTTCAAGACCCGGATAAAAAGATGTAAGGTAAGAACCGTTTGTCGTGACCCCTTCCACATTCAGGTAAAAAGACGTACGGTAAAACCTGCCTGTCTTGACCACCTTCCAGACCCGGATAAAAATGTAACGTACAGTAAAACTGCTATAGCGACCAACTTCAGATCTGGATAAGAGGGGCCTACAGTAAAACCCGTTTTAGCGACCACCTTTCAGACTCCGATGAAAAAAGATGCTCATTTATATCTGTTTTAGTGACCACCATCTGTTTGGTTTATTTTATGATTTTTACAATGAATGAAGGTTATGTTTGCAGAAATGAATATTTTGTTTCAGTTTGAGGGGGGAGGGGGGTCATGGGTTTGGTCGGGGAGACATTTGTTTTTGTTCACAAAAACAAGAAACTTAAGTAGGTATCGATTGAAAGTGTGTAATATAAGCCTGCACTCTTATGTTTTGTGTGCACTGGCCGCTCTAGTTAATAATGGTGCATATCAACATTAACAGCTTTCGTTAAAAGTTAAATTCAGGCGCTTAAATACGTTCCGATTCGTATTGATTGAAGAAAAACTGTGATCTTGTTATGGAATGGTTTGGGGAGTATTTGATGTCAAAGACATCGCAGACGACAGTAAAACCCAAATCGGTGGATGTTTATTTTCAGGGTAAGGTTGGTGTGAAAAGAAGCAATAAAGACGGTGCAAAGTTGGGAATCATATCCAACCGAGACATGAACAGCAACTCCTCGCCTAAAAACAACAAAGACTGCAGTCTGGAGGTACGGCATGCGAACAAATAAAATTGTTAAGCCATGCCATGTTTGAGGAAATTTAATTTGAAATTTCAATCTGTGCTTTTACAAGGTGTGTCTCCCGTTAGCCGTGCTCTATCGTGCCCATTGAAACGACTCCGGAGTAATAGCTACCTGAAGTATAAAAAAAAGTGAGTGCTGATGTGGTGTGATGTTGGTGGCTTGCAGGCGGGCACGGCGCCCATGGACATCTTGAACACGCGCACGGTGACGCAGCCCCGCACCCTGGGCGACAAGAAGAGCGACTTCCTGAGGGCGCTCAAGCAAGACAATGATCTCAACTCAACCACCCGCTCCACTTCCAGACAGGTCAGGCCTCGGCTCTTCTCCCAGGTGGTCGGGTTGGCCATGTGGTATCTAGAATAATTTGATGAATTAATTGCTTGGATTGGCAAACGCCGTTAAGGCTAGTTGCAGGTGCTAGGCAGAAGCTGAACGATGTCATTTAAATGAAAAAAAAAGTGTTAATTAAAATCGGTTCATTGAAAGAAATGTACTGCGAATAAACCGGAAACAGTAAGGTCGTGATAAGAGAAAAAGTCGGGATAAATAAGAGAAAATAAAACGATGTGTGACAGTGCCTTGAGAATGGCGTAGACGCCAACACTGAGCTGAGCGATGGCTTCGTGGAGCTGGACCTGAGCGGAGGTGGTGGCGAGGGCGAGGCGGGACTGCTGTCGAGCTCGCTGGAGGCAGAGCAGCGTCTGCTGCGGGAGATGGGGTGGTCAGAAGATGATGAGCAGAAGCCCATCACGGAGGAAGAGATGCGTGAGATACAGCAGCTGCAGAAGCAGATCAAGCAGGTACGGGCACGGGGGAGGGGGGTGGGGGAGGGGGGGGGGGGTCAGAGGATAACTAGAAGCCCATCACGGAGGAAGAGATGCGTGAGATACAGCAGCTGCAGAAGCAGATCAAGCAGGTAAGGGGGGAGGGGGTGGGGGGGGGGGGGAGGGGGGGGGGTCAGAGGATAACTAGAAGCCCATCACGGAGGAAGAGATGCATCATGAGATACTGCAGCTTAAGAGGCACTCAAGCAGGCACGCGTCGGGAGGGCGGCGGTGGGGGGCATATGTCGAGAACAGATACATGGGTTAAAAATAGATACTCAGGTCAACAAGTACAAGTAAACGCAGGTGAAAAAAGGTACACAGGTAGACAGAAATAAAATGCATGGAGAACAAGCACGTAGATAAAACGTGTGTAGAGATAACACCGAGTATATGAATTAAGACAAGTGTTATTTATAAATTAAAACATATTTCTTTGTTTTGCTCAGCTGAAAGAGCAGAAGAACGGCTTCAAGAGGACGCTGCCTAAGACATGGAGCCCGCAGCACGTGCAGTCATATGGCGCGGGCACGTGGCACGACGACTCATGCTCCGACACCGACTCGGACAGCTAACCCCTTCAGTCATGTGTGTGTGTAGTATTCAAAGCAATAACGTAAACCAGAGAGTTAAAAAAAAAACACAAATAACTTTTGGATAGCATTCACGAGTGAATCATCCAGAAGGAGAAGTACTTAGCCATTGGTTGAAATTTGTGTGATAGTGTAAAAAAAATTTGTTTTTGGAGTACTTTGGAATAACAGGTACATAGACACGTTACATATATGCAAAGCATATTTTATGTTGTTGCCGTCGACGCACCTTGGGCTACTTTTTTTTCCCGAAAAGAATTCTAAGGTCCCAAAGAGACAGTGACTCATGCAGTAAAAATGTCTGCATTGTGAAGATTTTAAGTTCTACGCTTCAAAAATGTCGCAACGACGGCGCTTGGATTATAGTGTGGCTGTCTAAGCTATAATAAGTGCAGTGGACTTCAAAACTGAAAATTTTCATGGGAAAGAATTGCTGATTACCACAAGGCCAGTTTTGCTCATGAAAGCAGTTGGTACTTGTAATGTTACCTGCGGACAGTAATTTATTTTTTAAATAAAACGTGTATTTATTTGAGCAGGAAGACTGTGAACCGATACATGTGGCACCTTTGCGTATACACAAAGCAAAATCAACTGAATACATTTTTGCTTGTGTCGTGTGTTTTAAGGTATGCAAAAAAGGAAATGGACGTTAGTTATGAGCACTCAGCATTTGATAGTTTGTAGACATTGCAGTATTTTTTGTACAAAAAAAAGAGGCGATAGTTTTTAATAATGGAGTAAAAATCATTTGAATTAGTTTTATTAAGACTGTGTAGTTTTTAAGTTACGTTGAGTTGGCATATTTTTTTCAAGAAGTTTTAAGTTGGAGACGTTTTGAGTCGTTGAGCTGTTATTTGTTCCCACATAATGACTATTATTAGACGAACCGACCTTGAGTAGGCCTTGTGCTTTGACCTGAGATGTATGTGTCAGTTATGCGTTAGACATCTAAACGCTGCTGCTCGAGTTTTAGTCCGATCGTTCCAGTATTCAGTATTCTTGCATGAATCTAAATGGCAGCAGTCAAGATGAGTAGTGTTTGTGGCGAGCCACCAGAGTTTGGCGTTATGCCAGAACTGAAGATACCCTTATATCAGGATTTAAAAAAAAAACAGGCAAGGCTTTGAAACCTCTGTTCAGTTCAGATTTGAAAGCTGGTCCTTTATCACAGCTTAAAAAATGGTTAAAAAATGGCCGAGTTTTAGAATGCCAAACCACAGGGATCTAAAATCGAATCTGTGTGTGATTTAATAGGCGTGTTTTCTCATTGTTTCTCGTCCGGCCAGTTACTTGTTTGCGCGTGCCAAAAAGTAGAAGAATCGGGGGAAAACTGCAAAACATTTCATGTCTGGATTTTCAAAATGTTAGATCAGTTTTCAAAATGTTACTGGTGTTTTGTCTGGTCCCAATGTCCCTGGACATTCTTGTTTATCCTTGAGTACTTACCATTTGTATTTGTGAGACGGCAAGTTAAGCCAAGTAGAAATTCCGGAACGGTTAATTAAACGGTAAATTAAAAAGAACAGATTCTTACCTCGGTCGAGCCTGAAAAAAAGTACGCGTTAAAATTAAGAAATTGGTCATGTAAAAATTTCAGCCAGTCACACGGTCAGAACAAATGTCTCAAACTGATTTGGTTTGGAGCGGCTTAATAGCGATACTTAAGTTGATGCCCGATTACCGAATCTTCGAAATTCTTCCAAATGTATTTGAAGTAAAAAAATAATAAACAGTGATAATTAATGTAGTACAAGTTGATGAGGGTGGAAAAGAACGGGTGGGAGCAGTGCATACAGCCTTCCAGTGGGGCTTCATGCGTAATTGTGTGCCCTCGGTAAAACACATCCATTCATGCAACGTGTTGTGCTTGGCCGGGATTATTTAATCGATAATCGGTTAGGTGGAAAATCGCGTTACGTCATTGTGTGACGTCACGTGAAACCCAGGTGTAATTGGGATTCAGAGTGTCTTGAGTTAATTTGGTTAGATTTTTAGAAGAGTGATAAATTTTATCTCCCATTCTTCATTTGAATATTTTTGGTGATCGGTTGATTCTGGGAGGAATTTAAAGCAGAAATAAGATTAACCAACGTTTTCTAGAGACATTTCTTTGAAATTGGTGACATAATTTCCAAACAGAGTGATGTTGATAAAATGCGTGGTGAAGTTTCCGAACTTGTACTGCGTGATTGGTTGACAGTTCGGAGCTTACTTTCTACGCAGTGTCCGTTTCATTCACGTGTGTGCTTTCAGTAAAATACGACCATATCAAGGGTGCATTATGGCAGCCACTTTGGCATTATGGCACAATAACCAGCAAGTATAAGAGGGCCTATGTGTTTTTGGTTCTGACTGTCTCGTCCAATCACATGTGCCGAGCGTTGCTAGCTTTTAATTAAGACTTTTCCGTTGCTAAGGAGATACTCATCGAAGGCCATGTCAGCGCCATGGCTGTTGAGTCTTCATATCACGACCATTGTTTTAACAGTGTGGTTTTTTAAAGATTTTTTAAAGTAGAAACTGTATTAGTGAATATAGTTAATGTTCCTTATAATGTTGCCTTCGTCGTATAGCCGAAGAACTGGCTGCCTTTCATTTTCGTTGCTTGATTTTTTTTCATTTCTCCCTTTCTGCTTTCTTTATTTTTTGTTTTGTTTTTGTTTAACATTTTTTTTTATAAGCGTTTGCCAGCCACTATAATGATGTCCATGACACGATATGTGTTGGCATTACTGCCGTCTCCAGGACTGAACCCAGCAGATGGTTGAGAAAATCTACTTGAACTGATCACAGTCACTTTTCCATTACATTTGGCGTATTCCTTTTCTTCTAAAGTATTAATTAAAAAAATAAGTTATGGCGTAAATTCGGGCTGGTCCCAAATCTTTCACTGCTTTTATCTGTCATTTTAGTTGAAAATGATAATCACTTGTTCTCGCTTCGTAGACCAGCGCCAAACAAGGGGCCATTGCACTGTATGTTATGGGGGAATTTCTTGAAATTGTTGATATTTTCTAATTTCCGTGTACTTATTTCGCATGCTCAGGAATGAAGTTTTTTTTTTTTTTTTTTTTTTTGATATTACACCCCCACCCATAGACAAGATGGAACCAGATGGTATTTTGTGACCAGTTTTTTTTTTCAAAAAAAAAGTATTTTCCCGCTGGAAATTTCCATCTGCATTCTACATGGAATGTTGTATAGTATGAAGATTTTTTAAAATTATAAAACTGCACTTTATCTGTTCAATGCTGGGTTTGGTTGCGCTGTATTTCTCTGAATTCTAAAGGTGTTAGATTACTTAAGGTTTTTGTATGGATTTCAGGGGCTTTCTTATTCATCTTTTATCTTAGATAATTAAACAAGTTATGCCTTAATCAGTTTGTTGAATGCATTTAATTGATGAAAGTGAAGAAGCAGTGTACACTTGTAATGTATCCGTGCGTGTTTTTCTCACTGGGGCTCAAGCGTTTAATCAGAAGTTGTTCAAAGTATAGCATCAATTATTCCAATTACACATGATGGGTGAAGTAATAATGTTAACCCCCCCTCCCCCCCCGCCCCCCCAAGAAAAAAAAAGAAGAAAAACTGGAACATCGGCGGTCAGATATAGGCAATATCGTGCAGATTGAAGGCCTCTGATCTGCAGCACGGGAAGTTACTTTGTGCTGTATGTGAAAAAAAAAATGTGGTCGAACGCTGATAAACGTTGATGGGCGTTATAATTAACATCACGCTTCGTTGTGAAACATGTCCTGTACTGAATGCCGTGTGTATGGCGTTCAGTTTGGAGCAAAGCTCCACACTTGAGTAGTTTGAAACATGTTTTATGCATTTCGAGAGGTTTATCAACGTGTATTAACAGCGAGTTTCTTTGATTTTAAATGTTTTTACTTTCTTTTGCTAATGTTTTGTGGAATATTAAAAGGTATCCATCATAATAAATCATTTATTTCAATGCTGCTAAAATATTGACAGACAAACTGTAAATTGTAAATAGGTGACTGTCAAAGTCTGTTCTCTGTGGCTGAAATCTACTTGTTGAAAATTTGCAAAACTTACTACTGCCTACATGCTGAATTAATATTAAAAATAAAGCAGTTTATTTTAAGCATGGGTTCGTTTGTTTTACAGTTTTAGAGAAAAGTTTCAGGAATATCTTGAAACGATTGCTGGGTTTTATCCCAGGTAACAAATTAAGGTGGCTGGTGCTACACCGGTTTGGGATGTGGGAGGGGGAGGAGTGGAGCCATTTTTTACGCCCCGTCTGTCTGTTCACTTTTGAAATAGCGAAAATTGGATATTGTTTAGAACCATTTAATATTCTTAATTGAAAACCTTCAGAGCCTTTCAAATGTTTTTTTAGTATAGATGTGATATTTCTTTGTCTTCTTCCTGTATCCTGTCTAATCTTGCTTGACGGGGTCTTGTTGAAAAAATAAAATTAAATACGTTGAAATATACTAAAATAGGTGGACCCGCCAGGGTCTGAGCACCAGGTCTGTGAAGAGAATGAAATGGGTAGTCAATATTTAGCATAGTAAAACCTCTATGCATGGCTGGCTGGCATTTACGGCGCTGAAACAGAACAAAGTCTTTTTTTTTTTTTTGAAAGTAGGACAATAAAAGTAGGCTTTCTTACGTAGCAGTAAACGCTTTATTTTGGATTTTTTAACGGCTGTTCAATATAAGTCACAGGAATAAAAGCCGTGTTGAATTTGGAATGGGTTCAGAAAAGGGCCAGAGACAACTAAGATTTGAAAGTTTTCCAAGATGAGTACCGCAACTCCTTCCCCTGCGGAAGTAGTTCAGTGTCCTTGAAAGCCTCGTCGGTGGGCTGTACCCATCACTTATTGGGTATCCGTCGTCCATTATGTATGTATGTACGTGTGTGTGAACAATTTTCCTAGATTTCTCGCCCGATTCTTTTGAAATTAGGTGTGCTTGAAGTTACAGCATTAGGCTTGTCATTGTTTCTCGATTTGGAAAAAATTTTGGCAAAACGGTCGAATTTTAGGAAAATAACAATATACAAGTATTTGACGCTTCTACACCAGCCGTGTGTTGTGGAGGCATGATTAATCTAGTGGTTATCGTTGTCGGTTGCCAAGCAAGAGGACAGGGGTTCTTTCTTTCTTTCTTTCTTTCTTTCTTTCTTTCTTTCTTTCTTTCTTTCTTTCTTTCTTTCTTTCTTTCTTTCTTTCTTTCTTTCTTTCTTTCTTTCTTTCTTTCTTTCTTTCTTTCTTTCTTTCTTTCAGTCTTTACTTCAGCCTTTCTTCATTTCTTTCTGGGAGATTTTAAGTGGAATAGTGTTGTTATTGGTTCGGCAAAAACCAGCCAAATATTGACAAAAAGACGGATAGCGTTAAGAGAACCACAAACAATGTGTTCGTCCCACAAATCCAGTTGATTGCTCTTGATAGCAATGTTGCCCATGAGGTCCTCTACCAAAACAATTTTTTGCCAAAATTGTTAGGCTTCTTCTTTCACTTTTGTAATGTCTTCGCTTTTACGGCAGGGCGCAATGCCTATGAAATTCTTATTTTTTATGCCAAGCCAATAAACACATGAAATGAAACGGTTTTAAAATATGCATGGATTTATGCCTAGGTATTGGTATAATCCTGAAAGACAGGTAAACAGTCTGGTCCTTGTTAAGTCATTGATTCACAGGGTTGGTTCATGTCTGGTGCCGGGTCAATAAATCTTTTCGTACTGTGAATATATACGGCGGCATAGATGTGCCACTGTTGTGCCTGCATTGTATTACAGTAACATCGTTCGATGTCAAAGTGACAGGGGTGATTTTGGTAATAACGTAGGCTTAAGGGTGGTCTCACAGTAGTGTTTTATACCGATTCCGGAAGAACAAAATTGTGGTTTTGTGGGCTTATGTCTCCGTTCATTTATTCTTAACAATTGGGTTCACTCAGAATTACCAGACATTTACTTTAACATAATCAAACACGTAAGGCAAGACTCCTCTCACTCCTTCAAAGATTCCATCTTTCGAGCGGATGCGCATTGCGGATGACCAAATGAAGCATGACTCGCTTACAAACTCCTGGCTCTTGCGTGTTAACTCTGTGCCACCGTAAACATGTATTTTGGTCTTTTATATCAATATGCATTTTATTCGATACAATGATAACAAAAATTTACATCGTTTTTATCAGATAAATCGTAAACACAAGAGAACAGTTTTCACTCGCAAATGTCTATAAAAAGGAAATACCTCGATGGAATTAAAGAAAAAGACAGAGAATGAAGTGGTAAGTTGAGTTACAGAATTCTGTCAATATAAACAAATGAATAAATGAGCAAATTGCAAAATAAAAATCTAAGCAACCACAACCTACTGCAACCAACCTATTTCTTCAACTAATAGCACATGAAGGCAAAAAGTTTTAATGACCAAATGTGACCTGTTCCAGAAATAATCCTCAAAGACTAGTTGGAATAAATGACAAGCTCCAATAGAACTGTATTAAAACATGACTTACAAGGTAGAATCTTCCCCATCCCTCCTGTCATTCTCTTTTTAAGCTTGGAGAATGCACGGTCAGCTGAGGCGCAGATTTTCGGTCAATATCAGTAGTATGATAATGGGGGTTCTACTGCACTTTGTGACGTCATACTGTCTGGAAGTGACGTCATCATGTCTGGAAGTGACGTCATAGCGTCTGGACCGGAAGTGCTGTCTAGACCGGAAGTGTTGTCTGGAGTGGAAGTGACGTCATCATGTCTGGACCGGAAGTGACGTCATCATGTCTGGACCGGAAGTGACGTCATCATGTCTGGACCGGAAGTCATGATAAGCGTTAGGATAGGCGCGACCATCTGTGACGTCATCATGACGTCATACTGAGATGATGCTGTCTGGAGCGAAAGTGGTTTGGCCGAGTCAATCAACATGAAGCCAATGAACCCGACCTGTCAATCAGTGTAACCATGGCAACAGACCCTAAAAAGCCACGACCCCCCCCCCCCCCCCCGAAATTGTGATTTTTTGCATATTTATCCGTTTCAGACGATTCTGAACATTTTGCATTTTTTGGGTCGACCGACCCCCCCCCCCCCCCCCCTCGAAATTGTGATTTTTGCATATTTATCCGTTTCAGACGATTCTGAACATTTTTCATTTTTTTGACCCCCCCCCCTCGAAATTGTGATTTTTGCATATTTATCCGTTTCAGACGATTCTGAACATTTTTCATTTTTTCGACCGACCCCCCCCCCCTCGAAATTGTGATTTTTGCATATTTATCCGTTTCAGACGATTCTGAACATTTTTCATTTTTTCGACCCCCCCCCCTCGAAATTGTGATTTTTGCATATTTATCCGTTTCAGACGATTCTGAACATTTTTCATTTTTTCGACCCCCCCCCCCCCTCGAAATTGTGATTTTTGCATATTTATCCGTTTCAGACGATTCTGAACATTTTTCATTTTTTGGGTCGACCGACCCCCCCCCCTAGGACAGACTATGTACCCCCCCCCTAGGACAGACTATGTACCGACCCCCCCCCCCCAGGAGAACAAACTAAAAAAAAAAAAGTTGTGCTGAATCAGCATGATGAAATCGTTGATTCAGCATGATAAAATCGTATATAAGTGTAGTGTCTCGAGGCTTAGGCATCGTCAGACACACCAGCTATCAACATAGACATGGATGACTTTGAAACAGTTACTTTTGATGATACATTATTATCGTTGGAAGAGATAGATGCGTTCTTTGAAGACGCTGAAACAGCTTTGAAGGAAGCATTAGTTGTTCTGCCAGATGTCGCTACAGTGCAACAAGCAATGCCTCAGGAGGAAGCGTTAAATGCACCATCAGATGTCGCTACAGTGCAACAAGCAATGCCTCAGGATGAAGCGTTAAATGCACCATCAGATGTCGCTACAGTGCAACAAGCAATGCCTCAGGAGGAAGCATTAAATGCACCATCAGATGTCGCTGCAGTGCAGCAAGAAATGCCAGATCCTGAGGGGTCTGACTACCCGTTCTGGGTTGCGAATAGACTTATCAATGGTGACAACTCACAACTAAGTGCAAAGTTAAAAGCGCATCTAACACATTATGAGGAAAACGAAGTGAGTGATGATGATGAGGATTCAGAATTGGACATGTCAAGCGATAATGAGGATTCAGAAGTGGACATGTCAAGCGATGACGGAGAAGACAAACAGCTGAAATCTAAAATTGAATCGAGTAAGACCATACCTGTTACTGAGGAAGATGTTATAATGTTGAAACGGAACTTTCGAGCAGTACTTCCTCTGATTGATTGTAACATTTTATGGTGTTTATGTGAAGAAGGCTTTTTCAACAACCACACGTACATGTATCTAACGGAAGAAGTGAATACCGTCATTCAACTCATCTACATGTTAGAAGGAAACACAGAACATGTTCCGGCGTCAGAGCCAAAGTTCTCCGAAGCTATGACTCAACGTTTCATTCAACTTATTAAAAGTCTTCATGAGGAACTTTTTAAGACTTTATCTCTACCGGCGCCAAAGTCTCTGGATGAGGATCGTGAATTCAAATGTGCAAAGGTCATGTTGCATGGTTTCAAATACCTTGAAGAACGCATTCATGTGTATGATATGATGGCTTACCTCTATGAAAAAGGACATTTCACTATGTCAATGCTGTTTCAATGGATACTAGGACATCGGACCCCAGGAGACTTTTTAGTGATTGTCATGGTACAATCGCTAAAAAACGGTTTACCAACAACCTTTCTCGACGGTTTCAATGACATGACTCCGCGATTTTACAAACATCTCATGAAAACCTACATGTAACATCTGTATAAAAGGAGGTAAAACCATCTACAATGTCAACATTGCTTCTTCATCGATGTGTAGAGACCATGGATGACGTCTTCAAAGTGAATTATGCTGACTATGTGTTTTCAAAGCTTCCTGCTTTTGAATCGGATTGGATGCTGCAAGTGAAGAACTTACATCAGCATTGGGAAGCTGTTGGAAAGACCATTCCAAGAGATCGTTTCATCCGCTCGTTTCTACGTGAATGTGAAGATCTACATTTACCGTTAACTTATGACATTGATTTAGCATTTATCAACGTGAATACAATTTGGGCAGTTGAGCTCATGTTAGATGTGGCTGCAAGAATCATTTTACATTATGATGATGATGTTCCATTGAAGACGAATGTATCAGAGCTTGTCCGATTCAACCATGGACGAGTTGAAGTGAATTCAAAACTTTGCAAGTTCTTTGCTGACTCAGCAGATAGTTGGGTATAAAAGGGAGTGAACTCAGCAGAGTGAAGTCATTTCTCAGCAGACAGTTGGAGGGAGTGGATCATCAGTACATTGTAGCAGCCATGGAGAACAAGACAAGCAACGCAACGCAGCGCAGCGCAGCAGCAGCTTTAAAATTAGTGCTAACTTAACCATTACTGTGGAGCATGGAGAATATGGGCCATTTCTACGCATCACACGTGGAGAGAGATGGTGTGCTTATTCACCATCTTTGTGGAAGATTGTATGCCAAAGCTTGAAAAATTTACGCGACATTGGCTTCAAACTGTACTTAACGCAAACGAAGTGGCTTGAAGTCATTTCATACTTGGATATGCGCTATGTGAGTTTTGTGCGCACGTCACGGTTTGAAGGGAAAGAATACACACATCACATCAACATGAATGATGGTGAATGGGAGACACTGCTTCAGGAGATGGACAACATCAACTCAGCCCTATCACCATGTGAGGAATGTCATGACAAGAAAACGATCATCAAGCTGCAAAAGGATGGTCGGATGAAGGTGTCAAAGCTATCCAAGAAAAGGCTGGCTGAAGTTCAGTTGGAGAACATGAACGTACAAAATCAACTTGGACTTACCTGTGACTATTGCGGTGCTTGTGGATATGTGGAGGATTATCATTGCCACTGCCACAAGTATAATTGCAAGTTGTGTGAACCAAGCAACTTCTGCGGCAAGTGTGGAGTACTTAAAGTCAGTGAAGCAAAGTAAAAAGCCCACAAGACACTGAAACAAGATGGACGCATGTTTTAAAAATGCTTATATTGACTTGATGATTGCTAAACTTGCTTGCTGTGGCACTCCAGACTATCAACTTTATCATTTGGATGCTTTTTGGGATGTTGTACATCATAGTCTTGATGTGATTGAACTGCATTCAAGATTTCTTGGAGAATGTCATAAAACTGGAATAGAAGAAGATCCTGACTTTGACTTTGATTCTGCACTTTATTCTGCTCGCACTGATGTGGAAGTATATTTCACCGTGGTTGATCATTTGAGAGATTGTTGTAAAGAAGAAGAGGAAACCGAGCAGCTTTATCAGGTAAGTTATAAAAACCTTTTTTAAACATGTTTATGACAACATAGTGAATTGTTTCTCAAAGACATAACAATGTTTTTCTTACTAGCAAATTTAGTTTTATGTGAGTGGTTTCAACGTAAACAAAGAAAGAATATGATAGAAGAGGCAGCAAATATATTAAAAGATATTTTATTACAGGAAGAAACCGACATGTCAGAATAAAGAAGCAAAGTCAACATGAAGAATCTTGTACTATTCAGCGGTCATAAGGGCGTTCTTTCAAATATGTTTCCAACACGACTTGAAAAGTATGGACATGTGTTCAACTCAAGTGAAGCGTTGTATCAATATGAGAAAGCAGTGTTTCATCACCGTCAAGATATTGCTTCAGCCATTGCTTCATGTAGAAATGGATATGAAGCAAAACGTATTGCTAAAGTGATAAAGCCATGTCCTTTATGGCATACAGTGAAGAGAAGCAAAATGCAAGATGTTTTACAAGTCAAACTGGATCAGTGTGTATTGTTTCGCAACAAGTTGAAAGAATGTAAAGACAAAACTTTAGTTGAAGCAACGTATGATCATTGGTGGGGAGCTGGTGTGAAACAAGTGTCATCTAGATATCCTGGTCAGAATATCATGGGAAAGTTGTTAGAACTGTTGTGTGAGGGTTAGAGACTTTTTCATTTGCTTGCCAACCGTCATGGTGTGCAGACGTGTGAACATGTAAATTTGAAGTATGTTTAACTTGTGTTGCATTGATTCAAGACTGCACAATGGCGGACATGACACTGAGACAATATATTGTGCAAAAAGCTTATTGTGAAGAAATGTTATCCGCTGTAAAAAAGTTTGCATATTTAGTCTGTCCTGCTTGTCAACATGAAGAGTGTCAAGAACATACTTGTCATTTTGCATCTGTTTATACATATTGGAATGAAGCTAAATATTACATGCATTTAGATAAAGTGTTAGAGAATGCAAATCAACGTTGTGAGAAATATGGTGTAGATGCTATTACATTGGATGAACTCAGTCATTGGTTAGTGTTCATTGAAGACCAATGGTCTCCAGTTATTCATACCATTGTATCTATACTTGATTTGTAAAAAACTTGTTAGTTAAGTTATAAATGCATGTTAGTTAAGTGATGTTGGTTGAGTTATAAAATAAAAGCTGTTCTGTTGAGAAGGTGGTTTTCATTCGGTGTGACCATGTCGACGTGGAAAGACTACTTGACCAATATTTACTTCAAACCTGGACAGCCTGGAGCATTTGCTGGTCCTTACAAACTGTATCACATCTTACGAAAACATAATCAACCAGTCACACAGTCACAGGTGAAGAAATGGTTGCAGGATCAAGATGCTTTTAGTTTACTCCAACCTGTCAAATACAGGTTCAAAAGACAACGTGTCATTACACGTGGTATTGATGACATGTGGGATATTGATTTGGCTGATATGGGAAACATAGCTCCCTATAATGATGACATACGCTTTTTACTCATTGTCATTGATGTGTTTTCCAAATATGTCTGGGTACAGCCAATACCTAATAAATCACATACCAGCGTCATACAAGCTTTCCAAAAGATTTTTCATGACACACGACGAAGACCGCGAACTCTAAGGTCTGATAAAGGAACAGAATTTAAAAACAGATGGGTAAAAGCATTTTTGAAGAAAGAAGGCATTCATGCTTATACCACAAAGAATGAAACCAAAGCCAACTTTGCTGAAAGAGTCATTCGTACTCTAAAGGGAATGATGTATCGGTATTTTCTACATAATCAAACTTACCGTTATTTAGACATTCTTCCAGACTTGGTGTACAATTACAACCATAGACCTCATGGTTCTCTTCCTAATAAATATGCTCCAGCCGAGATTCGTAAAGACAACGAATCAAAAGTGTGGAAGTATATGTATGTCGACAAACTGAAATTGAAACCTAAGAAGAAGAAGAAGAAGTACAAATTTAACATTGGTGATCATGTTCGCATTTCTCACATTAAATATGTGTTTCAACGGGATTATCACATCAAATGGACGCAAGAAGTCTTCATTGTCACACATCGTTGTAAGAAGCAAGGAATACATTTATATCGTGTGAAAGACTTTTTAGACGAAGATATTGATGGTCATTTCTATGAAGAAGAACTGCAGAAAGTGACCAAAGATATTGAATCTATTTATAGAATTGAAAAAGTCTTGAAAACACGTAAAAGACGAGGAGGAGGTGTGAAAGAATTATTTGTCAAGTGGTTAGGTTGGCCAAACAAGTTTAACAGTTGGGTGAAAGAAACAGACATTCAACAATGAAGCATCCATTTACATGTTTGGTCTCTGGACCTACAGGCAGTGGCAAAACGTCTCTGGTGAAGGAAATTCTAGAACAAAAGTTGATTAAACCCTCTCCAAAAAGCATTTTATGGCTCTATGCAGCAGATCAGCCTTTGTACAAGGGAATGAAAGGCGTGGAATTTTACCAAGGCATTCCAGATGACATTGAAGAGCGTTTTAACCCGAAGAAACCAAACTTACTTATCATTGATGACTTAATGACGAAATGCCATAGTGATGAGCGTATGACACGTCTCTTTAGTGTTGGCAGCAGTCATCAAAATCTAAGCATTATTTTTATTGTGCATAATTTATTCCATCATGGGAAAGAGATGCGAAATATTAGTTTGAATACACATTATATCATTCTGTTTAAAAATCCGAGAGACAGTCAACAAATTAGTACATTGGCGCGGCAAATGTATCCTAGAAGATCTCAATTTCTCATAGAAGCCTATCAAGATGCTACTAGCAAACCTCATGGTTATTTATTCATTGATTTAAAACCAAAGACAAATGATCAACTACGTATTCGTACAGGCATTTTACCAAAAGATACACATTATGTATATATTGATAAAGCAGTGTATGAACAAGAACCAAGTCATTTAACCATTCGCAGTCAAGATGTCTAAACGTATTCGAGCGAACCAGCCGTTTCTTCATTTGCTTGCACGCAGTGGGCCTAAACGACGTAAATCCTTGCTACAGCAAGCTACAAAGGAGGAATTAACAAGCTTGTTTGAAATTTGTTTGAATATATTGCAAGGACATTTACCCTTAAGCTCAAAACGGTTTAAGGAATTTAAACGTGAACGTCATACGCTACGTACTCTAGCAGATAAGAAGATATCCCTTCGACGAAAAAAGAAGTTGATTAATCAGAAAGGAGGATTCATTGGAGTTATTGCTAGATTGGCATTGCCCTTGTTAGCCAAACTGCTGCTAAAATGAAACATACGATGAAAATGGTCCTCATTCCTGAATATGAATACAAACTGTTATTAGAAAAGAAGGATAAAGATGGTGAAATCAAAACGAAAGTGAATAAACTTTTACGTGGGAAACGAACACGTGAAAAGGTTATTGAAATGTCTCAACTTCTTGGTCGTCATTTACGAACAAGTCAGTCTAGGCAGCAAAAGCCCTCATCATCATCACCACCTGAAAAGCCAGAAAAGTTATTTTTAAGTCATTTTCAACCTATCTATCATGGAAAAGTAACACAACTTTTAGCAGAACTGAAGAAATATGGTACGACATGGTCAGAGAAGAATGAACTTGTGTTGAAAACGGGCGATATTATAGCAAATTCCAACATGGTTGATTTGATGAAAGAAGCATTGGTGGCGACAAGAAGAAAAGAACGAGCCATACCACCACATGGCTGGCATCCGTTTATCCAGGAAATTGTAGATGCGAATATTCCAAAAACAATGTTTAGTAAAAAGACCACTCGTGACGACATTACAACAGAAATGAAACAACGTCAACAAAGACGGTTTCCTGAAGGATGGGAAAATTTTTAACATGGCTGAAAGAGCTATGTTGTTGTTGTTGTGAGGAAGATAAACCAACTATTCCTGTGAAGATTAGATGTACAAGTGCTTGTTGTGAAGGAGAAGTTATAGATCATCTAGATCATCATCATGATGTAAAAGACCATTTGCATACTTGGTCGAATGGCGCGCGCTATCGTGAAGTATATAGGCAACGTCAACGCACCTATACCATTTAGTTCCCACCATCATGGAGTCGACAAGCTTTTACATCACTTTGCCTAGCAATGCGAGTATGAACTATTATCCCAACAACAAGGCTTCGAATTATCAAATTCGTATGCCTCGAACCATCTATCTGAATGGAAAATATGAAGTGGCTTTAGCTGAAATTCAATATCCACATACATGGACAACGATGAGACATGACATGGACTATTCTATTCAGTATCGACAACAACCACTGACAGAGACACTTGACACTATCAATATTCCCTATGGTTATTATAGATCCATACAAGAAATATGTCAGGCAGTGAATGAAGAAGCAACTCATTCTATGAAAGATGATCTTAAAGAAGCTATTCGGATAAAGTATGATAAAATTAGACGACGTGTGTTTCTATTTCTAAATTATGGTTTTGAAGTGTCCTTTTCCGCTGGATTGGCTGAGATTTTAGGATTTATCCCAGAGCAATGGTATACTGAAACATGTACAGCTGAACATAAAGCGGATGTGAAACAGGGATTTTATACACTGTATGTGTATTGTAGCATTTGTGAACCACAAGTTGTTGGTGATTATTATGTGCCGTTACTACGTTCTGTTGGCATACAAGGCCATGATGGTGACATTATCATGAAAACGTACGGCGAACCGCATTATGTTCCTGTAAACACGTCCAAATTTGACGTGATAGAAATGAATATTAAGGACGACACAGGCTATAATGTTCCATTTCAAACTGGAAAGGTGATCTGTAAACTTCATTTTCGACCAAAAGCAATATGAAAGCTTATACACACGATCCGTCTGCATATCGCAACCATTTTCTTCGTCAAGTGGGCGGGGAATTACCAGGATTCAAAGGAGCGCGAATCCAGTATGGCGATGGTATTGGTTCAATACTGGGATCATTGGCTCGCAAAGCTATTCCACTACTTAAGGCTGGGGCTAAGATCGTTGCGCCACATCTTAAGAAGGCTGCAAAGAATGTCGCGAAAGATGTGACGGGTCGAGTAGCAGAACGTGTGTTTGGTGAACAAAAGCGTATGCAACCGACGAAACGTGTCAGAAGACGAAAAACAGCCAGACGGATAACATCAAAATATCGCAAAGATATTTTTTAAAGAAAAAAAAATGTCTCTCATTCATAATCATTCGTGTGAATGTAGTCTTTCTCCATTGGAATGGTTTCACGTACCACCAACGCAAACTGCTGTAGAGAAAAGTTATAATGTTGACTATCAACCACTTACAAGCATTAGAGAAGGCGCTCCAATAGAATTCTACATTCCTGCGAGTACAGAAGAATATCTGGATTTAAAGAACAGCAAACTTCATATTGTATGTCGCATTCTAAAGGCTGATGGAACAGCGTGTGGCGCAGATGATAATGTCTCTTGCATCAATGATGTGTTTAATGGGTTATGGTCTAATATTGAATTGTTTCTGAATGATCGTTTGGTTTCGCATAGCAACAATACTCATGGTTATACCAGTATTATCTCTCATCTCATCCATGATTCGGAAGAAAGTCTACATTCTGAGCGCTCTATGCGTCTCATGTATAAGGATACTGCTGGGTCAATGAATAGCTATGAGGTGAAAAGACCTAATCATGAACAATATGTATCCGGGTTTCATGTCAATGTCGACGGCGGTGACTTGGCTGAGCAAGGCAACAATGGCTTACATCATCGTTATTTGCATACACGTCTTAGCCGTGATGTTATGCTTACTGGCGGTTTAAGGATAGATTTGTTTGAGCAGGATCGTTATCTTCCGAATGGTATCAGTTTGAAATTGCGTTTCCATAGACAAAAAGATGACTATGTATTGATGGCTGCAGATAATACCTATAAGGTAGAAGTGAAAGAGGCATTTTTAACCATTCGCAAAGTGAGGGTGAGTCCAGGTATTCAGTTAGGACATACAGATGCATTGATGAAAAGTCCTGCCAAGATCATCATCACTAGAAAAGAATGTAAAGTCTTGGCTATTCCAGCAGGATTTCAGTCTTTTGTGAAAGATAACATCTTTTTGGGTCAATTACCAAATCGTATTGTCATTGGTCTGGTTCATAATGAAGCTTTTGGTGGATCAGTATTGAGGAATCCATATGATTTCAAACATTTTAATCTGGACTATATGCAACTGTACACGGATGGTTAACCAGTTCTATCCAAACCTCTCAAGCTTGACATTACACAGAACAAATACCTGGACGCTTTTGAAACGCTTTACAAATCGTTTGATCGGTTGAATGGTGAGAAAAGTTCCATTATAAAACGGGAAGATTGGCCTAGAGGTTATGCTTTATTTTCGTTTGACTTAACACCGGATTATGATGGCGATGATCATTTCCCCCTGATCAAGCATGGGAATTTGCGGCTAGAAATGAACTTTGCTACGGCTTTGCAACATACCATCAATGTCATTGTCTATGCTGAATTTGACAACATTATTGAGATCAGTGCAAATCGCAGCATCCAATTCGACTACCAGTCATGAACACGAAGCAGATTGATGCCATATTGAGTCATGATGTCATGACCAAAGACTTGTTTCAAGGCGTGTTTGCCATGGACCAGTTACCGTCTTTACAACGCGGTGCCTATGTGATCAACACAGACGATCAAGATGAACCAGGAGAACATTGGGTGGCAGTGTATTATGACAAAGACCCTGCAGAATATTTTGACTCTTATGGACTGTTCCCTCTCGATGATCGTTTAGATATGTTTTTAAGAAATGACTATATGTATAATTCTATATCATTACAAACGCCAATATCATCGTCATGTGGTTTTTATTGTGTCTATTATATATTACATAGAGCTCGAGGTCAGAGTATGTTTGATATTGTGAATATATTAAAAAGAAAGGATGGTGATTTTATTGTAAAGGATTTTGTATATAGACATTATAAACCATTGTTTTATTAATGTTGTTGTTGTTATATTAGTTAAGTTGTTGTTGTTGTTATATTAGTTAAGTTGTTGTTGTTGTTATATTAGTTAAGTTGTTGTTGTTGTTATATTAGTTAAGTTGTTGTTGTTAAATAAAACAAATCAAGTTTCAAACAACTGTCTTGTTTATTGTGTTCTATTTACAAATTCTTAACTACAAACACTATTTACAAAGTTTACAAACACTATTTACAAAGTTTACAAACACTATTTACAAACTCTTAACTACAAACGCTATTTACACTATTTACAAATTCTTAACTACAAATTCTATTTACACTATTTACAAACTTTTATTTACACTATTTACACTATTTACAAAATTCTTAACTACAAACTCTTAACTACAAAGTCTATTTACACTATTTACAAACTTTTTATTTACAAACACATTCATTTTTCAATACATTCATCAATGAATACCATTCATTAGAATCTAAATTGATATAGGTATCATAGACATTACATCCATGTTTGTAAATGCTATGAAAGCTCACATAACACACATCACCAAACTTTATCACTTTAACAGTTACATGTTCAGACAGTTTCAGTTCATATCCTTCTTCTAAGTCAATGTCCATCACACGCATAGGTTGTGTCAGCTCAATGGATTTGGTGCCTCGTGTAAGCCATATTTCTGTTTCTTTGAATTCAAGCGTTAGGTTCTTTCCAATCCAATGCTTGTAACAGAGCGTACCATTCCACTGTGTTGAGGGTGATGTAGTCATAGTTTTCTGTAAGCTCGTCATATTGGCGAAATTGTATAAACACGTCTAAGCAGTTCTCAGTCACACGCACTTCTAATTCATTTGAGACTGCCAGGAGAAAGCCAGGTATCCTGAACTTCTCTAGATGGTCTTTCAACACGGATTGGTCATCAAGTGATAGGACGAGATACTGTCCAAAATGTCTTAGCACAATGTCATCATATTCGTTTCTCAGATATGAGAACCCATGCGTAATTGGTTTATATTCCGTTAAAAAGTCTTCCATCTCGTTCAACAGTCAGATGAACTATGAGCTGTCTCCTTGTCTGCAAAGACGTTTTTTTATGCTCGCAAGATGGTGAAGAGTGGATGTTGTGTCACTTCTAGGAATCGCAAGACTGCGCGCCAGTTCTTGATATCAAAGATGATCAAATCTGTATATGGTGTATCTGGTACAACTCCCTTATAATCCTTTGGATAATCCTGTAAAAGATTTCTACAGATTTCTACACGTATGTTAGAATCATATTCAGCCACCGTCACTTCCACTTTATTTTCAAGTCTACGTTTAAACCCAGCTTCAAGTGGTATGTTTTTAAAGTCTTTCCACACTTCAGGTTTAAACCGATGATAACTTGTCTTAGAATCTAGTATCACTTCATTCCTCTCATTGACAGTAAGGTAAACACCACCGTTCAGCATGAGTGCATTCATGATTGTTACCTTGTTATGACTTGTCGTCTTGTCTGCGAAGCCTTTTATCCACTTCTTTCACCTGCTTCTTCAGCATTTTCCATTCAGGTATTGTCAGCAAGATACCCTTTTTCGTTGGACGGTTTTTTCCAGTCCCCTCATCTCTGAGGTATTTGCGAATGTTTACCACACCTTCATTACTTTGTTTCATAATCTTGATATACTTTCCATTGCCTAGAGAAAGCATTCCATCCCACGACTGTGGTGTTGGTGCTATCTCCACTTTTAATTTCTTAATGGTAGTATCAGGATGTTTCACTTTCATGTCTTTGACTGTATCAGCAAGAGTATCCATATCCGTTGGTGCAGATCTTTTCATGTTGACGCTTCAGTGTTCACACCACAACTAACTCTCAAGTTGAAGTGTCTCCCCCTTATATACTGTAATGCCCATGCGCCAAAGTGGAATAGCCATCACTCATCACATATCGCTTGTCATCAAAGGGAGAGAGAGCCACTTTCCTCAACTTCTCCGAGAAGATCTGGTGGTTATGACTTCGAATGATGTGTCCTGTAGTCATCGTTTGCGTTTGGTTGAACAAACTGTCTCTATACTGCTGATGTTTCATCCGTCTTTGACACGCGCGAGTGATGCCTTTGGCCGTACGTTTTTCTTTCCCACCATACATCATACTATACATTTTCGGCCGAAGTCCAACAAACTCTTCAATGGGAATGCCCGCCGTCTCATCTTTCATTTTCCCAAGCACTTTCTTGTTCACGTTGGAATGTAGGAAATGATCTGGCGGATAGTCACTTGTGTCGAACAAGTCAGCATCTTCCTGCATGTCTTTGTATATATCTTCCGTTTCTATGTCATAACATAGACTGTCGGTGTCGCTGAACAAGAGTTTGGCGTTGGGATACTTGGTCATGATGTAGTTGTAATGAAAGTGGAACATGAGCACTTTGCTGAGGTCGAGAATGGTGAACCCAACTTGAATGGGTTTATCCAGAAGCAGATCCACTTTGCGTAAATGTACCGCGGTCAAATCTTCGTTGAAAATTCTAAATTTGTGGAAGGAAGGTTTGGCTACAAGTTTCTTGAACCGCTTTTCCTGGTGAACAAGTTCCACATTGATGCGTTTTCTTACATTTTCCATGGTTTTGCCAAACACCGAGTTGTTCATCAATTTGAAGAAGTCTTTCTCAAACGGGTTCTTAGCCAACTTTCTCTTTTCCGTGTTCAAGGAGATGTATTTTGCCAACCATTTGCTCTGTGCAAACATGATGGCACGGTGCACCTTCGCGACTTTCAATCCCAGTGAGACATATTGCTGTAAATTTCTATAATGAAGCACATATTTCTTCTTGTCACACAAGTTGGGAATGAGCTTTTCACTAGGCTTGCTTTTCATGTCTAGATCTTTCCGTAGCTTCTGACTATGTTTTGACAATTCTCCCACTTTCACACATTTCCGTTCTGGAGCCACTGGGTAGTGATTATGATGATCATGAATTGAATATGGGTATTCCAAATCCACTTCTAAAATGTATCCAATCTCGTCATCTTCATCCACATCCATAAAGTCAATGGATTCTGGCTCGCTCACCCACATAAATCCACTTTCCGGCATGCTTTGCGACATAGCCCAGCCATACAAGTTGTTTGCATCCAGGTACGTCAAGTAGTTGGTTGGTTTCGTGGGATCGTAATCTGGTACGTAGGGGTTATTTGCTTTCGCATACTTGTGTGTGATGACAGATATTCCTCCACGTAGACCTTGTTCAACCATTTGGTACATGTCAATGTCGTTAATCAATTCCAATTTCACCTTTGTCGCTTTCAACATGGCATCCCACGACAGTCCTGGCGCTGTATAGTAGTGAGCAGGATCTAATTCATACGTGTTGAGCCATACGTTTTCAAACACGTCAGCCAGCAGCAACACATCTGATTTCAGGTACAAGTCATGGTATTCACCAAATGTAGTACAGTGGAATGTCTCCCACACCTTCTGCGCATGCGCATAATCCTCATCGCTAATGTCTTCTTCACTGAGTAGACTGTAAAACTTGTCCTTGGACGGCAGTTGTGTTTCAGCAAACTTGGATGGCTCATCCACGTAATCATAAGGGTATACTCCCTTTCTCAACAGTAACTCTTGTTGGTCGCTATCGTGAATGTGTGACGTCATGTGATAAAAGTTGTCTTTCCCTTCTGCTGCCAGGTTGGAGACCAACTTCTGTAGAGAAGTACTCATGAACTGAAAGCTGTCTGTAAATTTCAGATTGCTCATGGTGAATGCAATATATTTCTCAACGGTGTTGGGAATGACTGTAATGGTTTCATTTTTGAACTTTCCAATTTCTTCCATGATCAAATGACTGTCATAGCCTCGTAAATTGTGGAAAAAGACAGGAATGATGAAAGAATCTTCAACATCCTGCTTATCCTTTCGAAATCGAAATTGTAAATTGCATTCATTATGTGCAGCTCCGCGGTATTTGCCATTGATATGATCATGATCTCTCACACGATCTGCTCCTAGAGGCTCATGACAAATGTAGCAATCTGTGGCG
Organism: Protula sp. h YS-2021; assembly: GCA_949752745.1. Taxonomy (NCBI): domain Eukaryota; kingdom Metazoa; phylum Annelida; class Polychaeta; order Sabellida; family Serpulidae; genus Protula; species Protula sp. h YS-2021. Next base: position 74,209,954 of record OX457026.1, read on the forward strand.
TTCTTATAATGCTCTTCATCTTCACAAGTCATGACTATTTTCTTTTTCTGCTGTAGACCATGCACAATACGATCACGTTCATATACCATATGGTCTAAAAAGACTTTCACGGCATTATCGCCTCGATATACGACTGGAGCACGTGTCTCATACTGGCTGACAACCACGTAGGCAAAGCTGTTTGGACGATGATGTTGATACTTGTCTCCTTCATGCTTTTTCGTGAAACATTCAAAGTCTGCATAAATGACAAACGGCGCTCGCTGTTGTTTGGCTACATTCTTGAACTTGATGAAGGGTTCCTTGAGAAATGATAAACGTTGTGCGCCATGCTTGCCACACACTTCACGATGCTTGTCTAACAGATCTTGTCGTATAAACCCGTGAAGACAGTTGAAACAATAAAATGCTGCAGCCTTATGCTTTGATCGATAAGCCATCAGTCTGCTGAAATTCTTGATGAGGCAATAATGTCTTGTCTTGTCATTGCTAATCAAAAGCAAGTTGATTTCTCTGGCGCTGTTGGCGCTGGTGTTTCGACTGAGTTGTATGGGAACAACGACATCATGTTCATATCCAAACACATTGATAGAAACATCATTCTCCTTTTCAAACTTTGGAATGTCTGTAATCGGTGTTGGAAATGTCATGCCTTCCACCTTCAATTCGTTCTCAAATGACTTGTATTGATTCACACGCTCTGGGTTTACATTTGTTGAAGGGTGAAGGTGAGCCAATACAGACCATAAGAAACATTTGTTGTCTTTATTCTGAATGTTTAACACCGCCTTTGTACTCTTTACTTTCTTCGGTAGTGGGATAAAACTGCTTGCTTCCAGTGGCGCTGACGTAGCTGTATGCACTTCAATGAATAATATGTTATCCAACACCCAGCCAGAGCCTTGTCGCTCATGTTCATCAAACCTAGTAAACAATTCTTTATAGGCTTCTGGCAAGTCCTTCTCAATATCTGTTGGATTGTATGCTGCATACGTTGGACTACTGATGAAGGCATTATCCACTTGTTCTACCATCACGCCTTCAACATTTGGTGTCATTTTCTTGAAGCGTGCATGTACCACAATGTACCATTTCATACCACGGTTTAACGTCTCTAGCAAATGTCTCTTGATTCTATTCTCTTGTTGTCGCATTTCGAGTAGCAAATCCGATCCATCTTCAGGCTCAAACCGCCTTTCCTGCGCGTTTTCACCAAGACTCACTCTTCTGCCTCTGCCTATTTGTCCTGTCTCTTTCTTTCTTTGTTCTTCATGAGACACATTTTCCATCTCAGCACATGCATGTGTCTCAAATGCATCCAAAGATGAAAATATCTTGGCGCATTTACAGCAGAGGACTGGATCAGGTCTGTCAACACCATCTTGTACGGTTTTTCGTCTCTTGGCTTCAATCTGCTCAACAAGCTCTTCATGAGCACGTTTCATCCTAGCTGGTTTGCATGTGTGTGTCACGAACACTTCCAGAGATGGAAATGTCACATCACAATCATGACAGTAGACTGGTGCCATCGTTGTTGCTTCTTCAACTGCTGGAACTGAAATGAAGTAAAATATACGTTTCACTCTTCCTTTTATACCACTTCAATGGTGTGTTGACTCAGCAGAATGTATCACTAGTTGACTAGTTGACATGTTTCACTCATGCTTTTATGCTACTTCCATGTAATCAAAATATGGTGTGTAACTTTTCAAACTTGTTCCAAAATGTTAAAATTGCTGACTCAGCAGAATTTTACTTGTGTATATGAATGTCTCACTTACAGTTGTGAAGTTGTACAGCTGCACTGCTACACAGCAGAGACATCTAGCGGTGAAGTTAATTGGTCTGCCAAATGGTATTCATCCGCCAAATGGTATTCATCCGCCAACTAGACCTGAAATGTGATAAAATGTATTCTCTCTCTCTCTCTCTCACACACACACACACACACACACACACACACACACACACACACAGACATGTTTTGCTTCATTTCATAATATAGGATGGCCCTTAAAAGGGCTCGAAATATTTTAGTATATATCAGCAGCAGTTATGGGGTTGTCCCTCATATTCCAACCACACTTGACATTTGCAGTATCGTTGAGTCAGTGTTACTATGCGGTTGTTCCACATAAATGTAATTACTACGTCAGGCTTCACTGCAGTGATCTGAGTTGGAAATTGTAGCACCTCCTCCAAAGCATATGTAATATCAGCTGCTTCAGCTTCATCACACATATTTACCCAGATGCAAACAGATTCATTCGCTTGAAACGCTGTTAAGTCATCAATGATGATAGCTGGTGTGTTATCCATGATGTGTCTGACAATGTCTCTAAGCCTTGAGACACCACACTTATATAGGATTTTATCATGCTGATTCGGCAAAAATGTTTGTTGCTCTCCTGGGGGGGGGGGTCGGTACAAAGTATGTCCCTGGGGGGGGGGGGGGGTCGGTACATAGTCTGTCCTAGGGGGGGGGTCGGTACATAGTCTGTCCTGGGGGGGGGGGTCGGTACATAGTCTGTCCTAGGGGGGGGGGGGTCGGTACATAGTATGTCCTAGGGGAGGGGGGGGGGGGTCGGTACATGGTCTGTCCTGGGGGGGGGGGTCTGTTGCCATGGTTACACTGATTGACAGGTCGGGTTCATTGGCTTCATGTTGATTGACTCGGCCAAACCACTTTCGCTCCAGACAGCATCATCTCAGTATGACGTCATGATGACGTCACAGATGGTCGCGCCTATCCTAACGCTTATCATGACTTCCGGTCCAGACATGATGACGTCACTTCCGGTCCAGACATGATGACGTCACTTCCGGTCCAGACATGATGACGTCACTTCCACTCCAGACAACACTTCCGGTCTAGACAGCACTTCCGGTCCAGACGCTATGACGTCACTTCCAGACATGATGACGTCACTTCCAGACAGTATGACGTCACTTCCAGACAGTATGACGTCACAAAGTGCAGTAGAACCCCCATTATCATACTACTAATATCGTCTCGGCGTTCCTTCGTGAACCAGGGAAGAGTTTCAACAAAACGGTTGCGACTCAAAATATGGATTCCAGAACAAAAAGTAATCAAGAGATTATATTTGCAGGTTTATCACGCCCCGAGGGCGACCAAATGGGAAGAGGTGGCTGGCTATTTGGGCAACAGTCATGGTCTTGTGGTGCACCATGCGTATGCTATCTGTGTTCCCCGATATAAGCGACAATAGACACGGAGCAATGAGTGTCCAGAACCCTTGAGAATACAACTAAGTCTTGACATGCGTCCAAGCTTTTCCAGGATATTCCTATCAATTTTAAAAGAGTATGTGGATTGCCTGGAATGTTGAGACTGTTGGGGATCGTAAACAAAGACTTAGCTGACCACAGCTTAGGAGTTATACATACATTTTTTGGAAATCGAACAAATCAGAAGCGCTGAGTTATTGTGGACAAAATCATTTCTTTCGTTTTCTCCTCATATGCCTTCTAAAATCAGTATTAAATTTGTTTTAATTATGCAAGTCAGTATTGTTTAATTATAATCTACTGTTATTTTTATAAGATGCTTTAATGTTGGTAAGTTTCATTGCATTTTAATACTGATGGCGTTTTGTTGGAACTAAAACACATCTGCATGTATGCATCAAGCTGAATGTCATTGAAATGTTTCCATCGAACAAAAGAATATATGTATGGATATTCTTTGACTGAACTAAAATTTGAATTTCAGAACTGGTTGTTTCAGCAGCGTTGTTGAGTCTAAGCCCCATAAAGCATCCGGAATGCATCGCAGCTGGCATTTAAAATAAATGTAAATAAACGACTTTTTCCTTTTTTGTGAGTCACGGTGTTATTACTTATCTTCACGTTTTTTTTCATTCCGGACTTGCTAAATTCACCTGTATAAAGACCTTTCACATCGACGCAAGTGGTAGAAGTCAGCAGTCATATCCCATACAGACGTAAAACCCTGCGAACGAGTCACGTACTTTAGGGCAATAGGAGAATTTGAATCCCAGAAGACAGAGAAAGGGGCACATGAGGGATGGGCACCGGTCAGGTAGGACAGCGGAATGTTTGCTCTCTCTTTTTTTACAAGAGGATTGGCTAAAAAATTCAGTTTTATGGGAGATTTTCATCAGTTTGGCAAAAATCTATATTTTCCGGGGTGGGAAGTTGGGGAGGGTGTATATTCTTCGGATGCCCTTTTGCCCAGCAAACATTAAGACGTCAGAATGACGTCGGGTCGACGTCGTGACCCGACGTTTCCGACGTCGGACTGACGTGCCGGTTTTGGTTTTATATGAAATGGAACCGACGTCGGATTCCGACATGAAACTGACTAGAGTTATATAATTAATAGATAATTAATTATTCAACTGCTGTTGTGAAATACATACGAAAGCATTTTCCATGTAAATTTTTACAATCTAGGAAGAAAAATACCGACGTGCCATCAAAATTCTAAAATTTTCATGTAAAAATTACGTTTTTTCTTCCTCTTTTTCAAAATGACTTCCATTTCCGGTGAGCGATAATAATGTTCATCGCCTTTTGGTCGTTTTTGCAACGTCGGAATGACGTCAGAAAACCGACGTCGCCTCGACGTCGGAATAAAGTCGAGTTTTAGGGTAATAGGTCAGAATATGGTTGTGAAGTCGTCGCGACCAAAATACAACCTTTTTTCAACCAAAAAAGATGTCGGTTGCTTGCTGGGTGCTAGAGGAAGGGCGGTTGGGTTGGGCCTACCAAGGTGACCGTATGAGGTCCAAATTCTAGACGAACTGCAGGTATAAACTGATGATCTTAACTGGCATTTTTGCAATTAGATTTGGGCTGAAAATTGTCTAAACATTGCTCTGGCGTGTGGAAGATTCATTTAAAAACATCAGTGTAGATCACATGCCTGTGAACGGATCACAGGCGGAAAAGGCTGGTGTGATGTTGGTATGACGGGATTAGTTCAGTACTGCAATTAACATTCAAAGAAAGAAACAAACAAAAAACCAAAAAAAACCTCACACATTCTGTCCTTCCAGCACATAATAATAATAATAATAATAATAATAATAATAATAATAATAATAATAATAATAATAATAATAATAATAATAATAATAATAATAATAATAATAATAATAATAATAATAATAATAATAATAATAATAATAATAATAATAATAAACACTTTTAGATCTTAGTTATGCACATGCTGACCAAGAAGTCACGAAAATACAGAAACCTGGCCTAAATATTGCAGTTGACAACGCGGTCATAATGTTGCTGGCTGAAATGTTGTGTCCTAAATGTCGATAATCTTAGCGTCGCTGGCCCAAACGCACATTTCCTATATTCGCAACCACTCTAAGAAAGGCTCATTATTTATTAGTTAATTCCACCAAAACAGTAACACAAAAGTCTTTACATTACGAAACAGATTTTTCTTTGCAAAAGTACGATCTGTTACAAAAGAGATTCGACTGGAGTATATTCGCAATTCACAACAAAAGCAGTCAAAAGAAACAGGAACAATAATAATGTTTTTACAAGGGCATTATAAATGAAGTACAGTACTTGTCTTATCTCAAAGTATATAGTACTTTATCTTACAGTGTATAATACCTCATCTTACAGTACATAGTACCCTATCTTAGAGTATATAGTGTATCTTACAGTATGTAGTACCTTATCTTATACATGTCCATTACTCTTACGAGTGGGGAAACTAATATCTCAGAACAGAACGGTATTCTACTTCAAAATTATGTTTAAAATAGTTTCGATAGCGATAATCAAAGCAGAGAGCTCAGTAAGCTATTCATTGGTTGAATATTTTTGGAAATATTTTCTTTTTTTCTTTTTCAATACTGTCACTTTCTGCCAATCCCAGCATCTTTTCCTTTGTGTCAAATGCAAATTTGTTTCAATTGAAACTATTTTTTTTATAAAGTTTCCCAGTAAAGTCCAATATAATTTTACATTTGCGCAACGTATAAACATGTGAGTGATGTCATTTTTTAATTTACGGAGGTTACACACGGGATTAACTGAACTGTTAAATTTTAATTTAGACGCATAGTTCTTGTAAATAATTTTGAAGTTAAGCATACTATACATAGCCACTCTAGTGAGACATTTAGTTTTAATGAATATCTGCTTATACTGTTCTGTGTTTAACTATATTCCGTCAGTTTGCCATCGTTCTACACAGGACGGAGTCGCGTATTGCTCTCGTGTGACGCTGCAATGTATATTTTTAGAATTCATTTCAAGTACAGGTGATTCGCAAAATGTCATTTTTAAAGCGAGGTGTTGTTTCTACATTTTATATGTTTGAATGAATTACGTACTTCTAGGTTTTAAGAATTATTAAACTGTTCAGTTTCAAAACGGTTAGATTAAGATTAAGCTACTTTTTAGCTGGATTGAAATCATTAAGTTTCTTTATCACCAATATGTCATTTTTTGTCGAATTCATTGTAGAATATGGCGGAGCTAGGTTTGGGTTGAATTTGACGAACTTCCGGGTGTAGTTTGCCTCGTTGCGAGCCCGAAACCGACGATGATTGCATTTAAGACGAAAACCATGTAAAACAATACATTTAGAGCATTTTGCCAAAATGTTGCACTTTTCAAAACATGTTCCTTCTCAACATTGCCAACGTATTGCTTCAAGATTTCACCTTGGGCTTGAAGCTTCAACACTTTTTCTTTTTCCTCTTCTAGTTTCTCTTTCTCGTTTTCAAACGCATTGAGATTGTCTTGCAAATGTTGTGGCACCTTTGGATTTTCTTCCCCGTTTTTAATCCTTTCCTCTTTCCATATTACTATTTCTTTGTATGCCGTATCACGCCTTCTGGTTACTGATTCAATTTCTGAGTCAATATTGGCCCAGCGTATATCCGCTTTTATCGCCTTTTCACACCAAATCTCGTGCAGATCGAGAACGCGGTAGTCGAAATCGTTTAATTCGTTGGCAGTGCATTCCCATGGGCAGCAGCCGCCAGGATCACTGCTTGAATCATTCATTGGTTTAGTCTCTTTTTCTTCTTCCTCTTCGAACCAGGAATCAAGTTCAAGACGCTTATGTTTTCGCCGTTTGCATGTGAAAGGACAGCAGATTTTCATGCAGTCTGTGAGGAAATTATCATGGTACTGGGTGTAGTACTGCCTCAGTACAGCTACGTACAGGGCCAGCAAACCCGCCAGTACCTGCAAAACAAGAGCGGTAACGATGAAACCCAGCATCCACTCATAATATTTAGTAGAATCCCGACCAGCGTCCAGCGTGTCCTTGAGTAGTGCTACGTGCACAATAGACATGGAGGTTGCCGCGGTGATTTGACCTCGGTCTTTCGCCTGCTCAATGCTGTTCCGCGCCTTCGTTATTTTCTCCTCCTTATCGGTGTCTTTGTTGGGCTCCCGAGGCTGCATCAGAAGTCTGCGAGAGTCTTTGTTTATACTCGAAGTGCGAGCACTGTGGGTCATAAATGGTGCTGCACTGGTTACATCCGCACCGGAGGCCTGAGAATGAGAAAGGTAAAGTGCATGATATTACCCACTTGAAGGTAAGAGGTGTCTGAAAAAATCGCTTGACTTTTAATCTTGAAACCCATGCCCAGTTTTATGAACATTCCGACACCGATGTAACCCCGATTTGAGGCTGAGATGTCGACCGACCGAATCGAAACATTGGTCTTGGCTGTAATTCGACGTCTGATCAACGTCTTCGACATAACAGTGAATAAACGTCAGATAAACAACGTTGTTTAGATACTGCTTTTGTTCACCAGCAAAATCCCCTTTCTTCGGGTCTAATCAGCATCTTTGGTACAACATTGAAGAGACGTCGGAAAATTAACTTTGTCAGGTGCGAGTCTAACCAACGTTGATCCAATGATACAATGTTTACTGGGTGGCTGTGGCTGTCCAATAAGTTATGCCCCAAGGCACGTAATCGTATGGCATTCGAGTTTAGAATTTCTACATAACAAACGATTTTCAGGACGAAGTACACTGATCAAAATCATGTTATGCTTTCATTGTTTACAGTCTGGATCGTGAATTTCTATCTCATAAAGATAAAAGTTCGAAATTAGGAAACAGTTGTTCGACTTCCCCAGTGCTTTCAAGCTGTTTACAGTCATATCATACTCGCTCTTCCCCCCCCCCATTCTCTCTCTCTCTCTCTCTCTCTCTCTCTCTCTCTCTCTCTCTCTCTCTCTCTCTCTCTCTCTCTCTCTCTCTCTCTCTCCCTCTCTCTCTTACCGTTTTTTTATTGGGTAGGGCTTGGGTATGAGATCTGTGCAATAATTGGTTAATCGGGTGCAGAGATAACTGGATTATTTTTGTTCGCACTTTGACATTGACCCTTCCAGTCGGGAATTCAAATGTTTCTGAGGTTTTCCTGAGTTTATACAACTATTTACATGTGTTCTTAATCTACCGTTTCCTGGTGAAATAGCCCAGAAATAGTTTCCTGGAAAATAAGTTTGGTAAAAAGTCCCTACCGTTATTGTGGATGTTTCAGGATATTCAGAAATGAGACCAGTGGCAGCGCCTCCTTCCTCCATTATGTCGCGTGTTTAACTATAGCAAGTTATCAAATTTTATCCAATTAACCAACTAAATTGTTGTTTTTGTTGAATGCTGTTTTTTTCTCATCGAAATGTATCTGCAATTTTGATGATTTAGGCAAAGCTAACTTCAACGGCACCTGAAATGTCTTAACCCTTGAAATTATTTTTTTTATAGGAAAGGAAATGATACAGTAAGTCTCACATGCAGTCACTAGTCACATTAATTCATCCCAAAGTATAAATTGTGCCTGCACAATTCCAGTTTTCACCACTGTTTTGCTTCAAGAATTACCTACACGACTTAATATTACTTCAATTGACTGGAACAGCTCGTATATGCATGCGAAACCACTTTATGCCTGTATTTATTCTACGGGTTATAAAGAGCCCATGATTTTTGTCACGGGAGCCCATTTTGTGCTACTAAAACTGTTTTACAATAACATGTTTTCAGGAAGATAACACCACCGTCACGTACCCTTTTGTACTAAAATAAATAATAGAAAAAAAAACGTGTCGGTGTGCAATCAGCCTGAGGTTCGGCGGAACCTTTCGCTGAAACACTGGCCTCCTTCAGAACCTCAGTGAGACATAGATGGTGTTTTGGGATACTCTTCTTTTTGGCAATAATATGGCAACTATCGGGAATTTATTTTCGTTTTGTTGAATTGGGAACCCAAAAGAATACCGTTTAATGGAGCGCATAAAGGCTTTGCAGATAAAACGAAATTAATATTACAAAGATTTTAGTCTATGATATTGAAAAAGCTTTATATGCGTTTATTTTATGGATTGAATGGTTGTAGCTGTTTATTTTCTTGAAAACAAATTGTATAGCTTTACTATGCGACATAGACGGTTCCAGACCCGGATGGAGGTGGTCTGGAACGATGAGAAATTTGGTAATTTTAGGCCAGACGTGGTCCACGCGGATTCGTTAAAAACGGTTCGGGTAATTGTTTACTCAGTACTCCATGTTTCCTACATAGGAGGGTTCTTTCGGAACTGTATCCCGTGTCCGGTTAAAAAAAGGAGTAGGCCGGGGTATTCTTTTAAATTTAGCACTCCACGCTTAGGGATGGTTTTAAAAAGTCATGGACACGTATGGTAGTCAATTTGTACGTGACTACCTCCCGCCCGTCCCCAGTGTTCTAGATCGCAGCGAATCAGTGTAAGCCTCTGTGTAACAGGGTTGAATTTATATGGGGTGGGTGAGGTGGGCACACAAATGTGAGTCATTTACAGAATGTCTTGGAGTGATGTATGTTTTATGCAGATATATATCTTATCAAACAAGGTTTCTCATAAGCAGAATATTCAGTAATTTTATGTTAGTTTTTGATACATAGATGTCATTCAAAAGAAAAAATGTCAACATAATGCATAAGAACAGGAAACTATTGACGGGTAAACGTGCACTGGTCGCTGGGAGAATTGCCTGTCTTGCTGGAATTCCTCTAATGTAAATATTATGCATGCTTTTATTCTAAACACTTGTTCTTATGCTGTTCAGGGCTTGCCTGTTCTTCTCTCACCGCATATACAGTTGAAACTCCGTCGGTGAACACCTCTGCTTAATGAACAACACTTAATAATAGAACGGCATTTTATCGGTATCCGGACATAAAGGCGACGGATACCGATAAAATGCAACCCCGGACAAGTGCAACCCCGGACAAAACAGTGACGGAGTCTTTTTTCTAAGTTTATGATTTAAAACGCTTATTAAAAAGAAGCAGAAAGTAACAGCGTTGCCAACACAGTTCATTTAACCACCAGTGATAATAAAATTGGTAAACGGTCATCTGCCGCCCGGTCAACTGCCCCCCCAGTCAACTGACCCCTTTTTGCAACCCGTTCGACTGCCCTCCCCCCTGCAATTTGACGGGGTCGTCATCTGCCCCCCTCCTTTTTTTAGTGGAAAAAATTCTTGAAAAAATTAGGCAATTGTGATGTTCCCGTCTACTTCGTCTCTGAAACAATTGATCTTCATTGATCTATTCACCAATATTGATCTTAAGAGAGACCGATCCGTAAACTAATTGCAATTCTTATTGCAACTAGTTTTCTATTGGTGAATTGCAATTTACCGAGGTGCAATACATTCAATAAAATAAATATAATTTTATTTATTGTGTCTTTGTAAGCCAAGAACCTAAGAAAAAATAGTATATGGAGGGGGCAAGCGACCACCCCTCTACTTTGAAAGAGGGGGGGGGGGCAGTTGACTGGGGGGGGGGGGGCAGATGACCGAGATTCAATAATATTGGACACACTGCAGTATTTCTCCCCACGTGCCCTTCCGGCCCTCTCTAACCACGTGCTTCCTGTCACCAGCCACTGTCTCTGTAATCTTCCCTCCTCCCATCCCTTGCCCTAACCATCCCTCCCATCTTCGCAACCACCCTCCATCCACCCCCTTCCCCGTCCCAATTCAAGCCCCACCACTGCAACCAGTCTTTTCTCTCAGTGATCATCCTGGCCTTCCAGGAAGGCCAGGATGGCTGATAATCCGAATTCCTCGGAATTCCTTTTAAAGGCATTTTCATTTTGCCTTTTATTGATGAGGATTCACGTGCAATAACGGATTAGTGGGCATATCGCTAAATACAATGTCTTTCAATATGCACTTATTTATTATTATTATTATTTAACATATTTATATAGCGCCTAATATATATAATCTCTAAGCGCTTTACAATACTAAGAAAAGAATATCATGATAATACAGATGAAAATACATGTAAAATTTTATAAGATAAAAAAATAAGATTAAATTAAATTTACCCCCCCCCCCGTCAGCGATGGATTATTGTATAATTGCAATTAGGAATATGTTGAATATATGAGAAAATAATTGCTAAATTATCCATTTTATTTTTCCCTTAAAATTTAAATATTGGTTCAAATTATACTCATCTTCAAGTAGAAATGAACTGATTTATCTGGCAACACTGTTCTTTGTATTTTGATTTTCAACATTAAATTATTAATCTTCGTCGCCGTTTTGTCCGGAGTTGCACTTGTCGCCGTTTTGGCCGTCGCCGTTTTGGTCGTCGCCGTTTTGGTCTTCTCCATTATGGCCGTCGCCGTTTTGGCCATTGCCGTTTTGTCCGGGATTCGAAAAATGGAGTTCGGTGTCCGGAAAATGGAGGTCTCCGAAATATGAGGTTCTTACTGCATGCAAACCGACGGAAAATTAAAAGGGACTGAAATATTTTGTCCCTCTTAGGGAGTTGTCCGTATTATGTAGATTGGCCAGGAGACGTTAAAGGTCAGAAATGTTACTGTTATTACTGACAAAAAGTTAAGAGCCTTCAACTGTACCTGAGCATACAATCTGGCAGAAAATATTTTTTATTCTTTTAAAAGAAGGATTTTTGAAGTTGTCGGATATTGACCAGCTTTCATTTTCTTCTAAATGTATTCGCCTTTTATGTCACGATGCAAAAAGTCACGATTTCATTAAAAAGTCAGTCACTTCAAACTAACGTTTTATTTCGTAAAACGAGGTTTTACGAGTAAAAGCGCAATTCGCGTTCTCCACTTTTAATGGGGTTCCCTTCGAGTAATATTTACCATGCAATATAAAAAAGAACTTTTTGAGGTACCGTTCAAGATCACTTAACCCTTCCATCCATCCTTCGACCAATCAGAATGCCCGAGACGTCGTCTGCTAGTCTCGTAGAAACGAAATTCCCTTTTTAGCCCTAAACGGCGGTAAAACAGGCCCAGGCTAGTTGGGGAAGGATGGGACGGGTTAAAATCAAACTTAAAAGTGGAGAACGCGAATTGTGCTTTTACTCGTAAAAGCTCGTTTTACGAAATAAAACGTTAGTTTTGCTTCGCAAAAGCTTAGAATTCGCTTATCTCCACTTTTAATGGGACTTGAGTCCGGCGCAGGGGAGCCTGCCATTCTTGAACTGCCCAAAAGGTCGCTCATTACACTATGGCTTGTCAAAGCTCGTTGTATAACCAGGAGTGCTGGGCACTCGAAGCAGAAGAAGAAATAAAACTTGTCAGATAAGTTTCAATTCTTTTAATGATTTCCTAAATAAAGTCCGGAGGCGTACCATTCCGGTCTTTTAACGAAAGGTAAAATCATAAACAAAGTAAAGTTTCACAGCAACTGTCAGTTGAGATGAGAAAGGCTTCCAACCATGCCATCAGCTTTTGAAAACTATTACCATCCCCCTCCAACCGCCCACCGGATGGATCCCTACCTCAAGTTCTCACTATTCACTTGCTATGTATTGATGAACAATTAAGTTTATTTAACAACACTACAATGCGATCGTAAACCCGAGAGGTTTACCCAAATAAACTCTTTGACACTTCGAGTAACGCGACTGAAGTGCCTTACAAAACATGCTAATCAAACTTGAAAAAGAAAGACACCGTTGTCTAATTTCCTGTCTCCCAAATTATTCTAATTTACCAATAAACTTGTAAAGATTGACTACATAGTTCTCAAACTACTGTAAATCGCCATAAAATGAATTACAGACAAATTTTAGCTAATTTGTGACTGTTTCCCTATATGGGGCCGTTATGGTCCCGTAAGCCCATAATGACACTATGGTCCCTTTTACCAAGGACAACCGACCGGTCTTTCGGTCTTCCGGACACAACGGGTATACGGTCACTACGGTACGTTTGGGACCGAAACGGTCCCCCCTTTCTTTCTGAAAAACTTGAAGAAAGGAGATCAAAACTTCAGACCCAAGTAGCCGTAAGACCGAAGACTGGGCTGTACTCATTACACATACGGTCATGAACACTTCGGAGTATATAAAAATGCTTAATTAAAAATAATCGTCCAGCGTTTGTCCGTAGCTTACTATAAGCACGGAGCCGAAATGGTCCGAAGGACCTTAGCGAAACGAAATGTCCAGAGTAAGAAGGGGAGTCCTTCTTGCAGGTTGTTACTTTCGTGGCTTGTGGTTGTTGTTACTGTTCCCGTTACGGTTCTTGGAGAAGTTGCCCTTCTGCTTGCCCTTGTTCTTGAACTTGGGGGATGCGGGCCTACAACAGAAACCATCAGCCTGTAATGGTCGTTTCTGAAGCCACGAAAAGTCCCAATGAATATAAACCAGACAACTCATCTTGTGCAAAGTCTTTCAGATAGTATTTAACAAACGAGTTGGGGGAGACCCAGCAACCTGTTTTTAATATATCTGAAAGAGACACATTACGCACGGCCCTGAGGGAGTTAGGTACCTGCCTAACTTGACGGGCTTTGACGTTTAATTCCCCTGACGGGTTCGGGACAATTTGTGCTTCGTCATAGGCTGCCAGAATGATGTTTTTAATGTAATTTGATATCGACTGTTTCGACAGATCTTTGTTATATTTCGCCATAAAAGAAATGATGAGTGCCTTCTGATTTTTAGTTCTGTAGGCCTCTGACATTTCTAAATACTGACGCAAAGCCTTGACGGGACACAAAGAGACCAAGCCGTCGATTTCAGGGTCGTCTGGTAGTGACGGGAGGGTAATGTGATCGAACGTTCCCATCCCTCGGGTCATAATGTGGGTCTTTCCCATGAATCCTGCTCTGGGGACTAGGGTGACCTTCTTCCACGTGCCCTCATCTTTATTTATCTTTCTGTTCAGGGCATGAATTTCACCTCTTCTTTTGCCCGACGCTAAAGCCAATAAAAACGTGAACCTTTGCGTTTTTGCTGAAATTACGTCTTTACTAAAGATGTCTGGGCGTTATAGATATCGCAAGACTAAAGATAAATCCCACTGCGCTATGTTGGATGGGCAGGGTGGGGAATTTACTTCAAAATGTCTTACTAGTTGTGAGAGAGATGTATCTTCGCCCGGGTCGTAACCTGTGGATGCTTTGAGTCTTGACCCTATAGCGGCCCCATAGCCCTCGATGGAACCTACCTTTAATTTCTCCTCAGTGAATAGGTGGTCGAGGAAGTCCGCTATCAATGCTGGGCTAGCCTGAAACGGATCCAGCTTAGAAATGCTACACCAGGCGGCAAACTTATTCCACTGAGACCTGTAAACCTTAGCCATAGAGCCCTTGTGACTGTTTACTATCTTCTCCCTCACCTGTTTAGAGAAGCCCTTGTTCTTCAAAAAGGGCTGGTCAGACACCAAAGGTGGAGATTCAGTAAGTGAGGGGAGGGGTGGAAGTGTTGCCAGTGGGGTTGTGATAGCAACTCGTTGTGGCACGGAATCTGTATCGACCTCACTATCTTGCAATGGAGAAGGAGGGCGAACCACGGGGCTTCCGGTGCCCACGGGGCAAAGAGCAATAGAAACGGTGGTTTCAACTCGATTACTCTCTGTAGGACTTGCCCTAAGATTGCTTGTGGGGGAAAGGCATACAGCACTTCGTCCCGATGCCACTGACAGTTGAGGGCGTCCACTGCCCAAGCTGCTGGGTCCGGGCAAGGGGACACGTACCGAGGAAGTTGGGCAGTCATAGAATTTGCAAACAGATCCAGAGTCGGAGTACCCCATGGAGACTGACGTGTCACCCATTGAAACGACCGAGGGGATAGGCACCATTCGGTGTTGATAACTTGACCCTGTCTGGAAGCTAAGTCTGCTAAGACATTTAGTTTCCCTGCTAGGTGACGGGCTGAAATGGTCACCTGTTCCTCCCGGGCCCTTGTGAGGATCTGAAACGCTAGTTTGGAAAGGGACCGTGATTTGGTACCCCCCTGCTTGTTGAGGTACGCTATGGCTGTGGAATTGTCTAACCGAAATAGGACTGCCCTGTGTCTGAGTTGATCGGCCAGTTTAGCCAATGCAATCAAGACTACCCGGAGTTCCAGCCAGTTTATGTGATAGATCTGGAGCGAGGGTGGCCATTTGCCCTTCCATACCTGACCATGCCAATAAATTCCCCATCCCGAGTGGGATGCATCGGTCTGAATCTCTATCTCTGGGGTGGGGGGCTGAAATGGCATTCCTTCGGACATGATTTGTGCATCGCACCACCACTGTAGGGCTTGTAGGGTTACATGTGAAACTTGCATCCTTGCTGCGGTTGAACGACCCTGATGCAGTGCCCATCTCACCTGGCTTTGGAATGGTCTGTAATGGAGACGGCCTAGAGGGACGGTCTTCTCTGTTGCCACTAACAGACCTAAAAGAGATCCATGGCCTGTAGCCTTACCTTTTTCTCGGGGGGCATATTTCCTATGGCTTTCGCGATTTTCTGGTAGCGCTCCACCGTAGGAAACGCCCTTGCTTTTGCCAGGTCCCACAATTCCCCTAAAAAAGTAATTGACTGTTTGGGGCTTAGTTCGGATTTGGCTAGGTTTACTACTAGACCTACCTTTAATGCCTTGCGAACTAACGTCATAGTTTGATTCTAGGCTACCTGTCTGTCCTGATGTGCCAGGAACCAGTCGTCTAGGTACTGAAAGACTTACATGCCTGCTAGGCGTACCCATGTTTTCAACACCTTCATGACCTTGGAGAAAACGTACGGAGCCGTAGCTAGACCGAAGGGAAGTGCCAGAAACCAAAACCGCTTCTTCCCTACTTGAAAGGCTAGAAATTTTCTTGCCGAGCGGTGCAGAGGGATATGGAGGTAAGCATCGGAGAGATCGATGGAGGTACCCCACATCCCTTCCCGTAACGACCCTTTTATCACCTGGGCCGTGTCCATCTGAAAGGTGACCACTCGAAGAAAACCGTTTATGGGGGAGAGGTCGATTACTAACCTCCATCCCCCCGATTTCTTGTGGACCAGAAAAACCCTGCTGAAAAAACTCGTTTGATTTTCTGGCATTTTCTCGATCGCTTGTTTTTGTGTTAAGCTCAACAACATTTCCTGGAGAGCTAACTCCTTTTCCGACCCCTTGGGGTAGGAGGTGACCAGTCGCTTTAGCGCGTTGGAGGTTAGGGGGATAGAGCATCTGAGCCCGTTCTGGTCTCGTTTGAAAGGTAGGGAATAACCCCTCTTTAGCCAACGCACTACCTTTTGAGACGCCCCCATTTCCTCCCATTGTTGCCAAAACTTTCCTAGTCTCCCTCCTACGGGCAAGGAGGCGTTTAAGGAGAGCAAATTTTCCAACTCTTTTAAGTTTGTTAAAGTATCGCCAGGAGACCAAGGAACCTCGTGACGGTACTTTGATTGGTTGCTACCTGAACGACCATGGAGACGAACCCTCTGTCTTGCTGCCGGGGTTGGGTTTCGGTTTCTTGACAGGGGGGTGTTGTTGTTGCGCACTCGGTTTGGCCTGTGCCGGCGAGGACTGCTGCGGTCGCTTCCTCTTCAGTGGGCGTTTGAAGGAGGAGCGGGACATCCTAAACATAAGGGCATAATCCTGAGAAAGTGATCTACTTTCCTGGTTCACCCTCTCTATCTCGGCGGGGGGGGGGGGGGAATAGTTCCCGTTCCCCTAGGACAGGAGCATATTTTTGCGCAGATCCCGTAAACCTTTGACACTGGACTAGCAGTGCTGGAGAAAGGCGTCTCGACGTAGGTAGACCATTGGCGTCATCAAGAAGGTGGAGAGTTTGACCACGTCTCGAGTGGCTAATGCCAGGCATTCCATCAGTTGAGAAGACACAGGATCACTGAGGCGAAGTTCTTCCCAACGAGACTTCAGTGCCTTGAGTGTGTGATCTTGAAATGACATAATGTTCAGGATGTGACGGGAAGACGCCTCGATGGTCTTGGCGTCTTTCTCTACTAATGGAATGTCCGAGTCACTACGCACTGTAGGCATCCAGACTGTACGCTTCACGGGTTGCTCCAGAGCCTCCAGGGGAATTTGTTCATCCGCTGACCGATATGGGCCTGGTCGTACTAGGCACTGTTTAGATAAATGGAATCGTGACAGTGTCGCCCCTCGCCAGCATCCATCTTCTTGAATTCCTTCGTGCGGACCGTAACAGCATGAGCAGTGCCCTCGCTGGTGGCTAGTGCGATGAAGGAATCTTGTTGCGGTGGAGCGGCCTGAGACGTCATACGAATGGGCGGATCCTCTCTATCTAAATGTGGGGAGCCACAGGAGACCTCTGCTAAGCGGGCTATCTCTTGAATGGCATCCCTGAACGGTACGTCTTCCGGTGCGATCGTGGAAGCGGAACTCGAGGGGATTGCATCTTCGACCGACGGGGTAAGGTCTGGTGGAGAGGGAGTTCGGATGGGGCGTCTGCCCGCTGCCGCTGGGTCCCTCCAAAGTCTTTGCCCCCGGCCTGGGGATCGAACCCGATCCATTGCCCGTAATGGTAGATGAAAACGGGAATGCCCTGGCGCGCCCTCGGATTCACCTTCTACGTCTTCGACCTTCGACTCCTGTTCATCAGATGCTGCTTCTGGGAGTTGAGATTGTAATAGTTGTGACATTTGAGGATCCCCTGATGGGGTATAAATTTCCCTCTCTCTATTGCTTGGAACTGTGGCGAGAGGGGAGATTTCCATTGGCCCGATTTCTTCGTCCTCATCCAGCAACGCGACTTGGCCCGAAAGGGGCACGCCCACGGACTCCTCCTCACTGATGGTGACCGTCTCGGGAATGTCCAAGTTAGAGTCTAGTGGGAGGTGAGGTACAGGCGAGCCCGACATCGCTGCCACTGACTGATTCTCCGGGAGAGGTCGAGAAACCGTAGCCGACGGTTTAGACTTCTGTTTTTGACTAAGCAGATTCTGCTGCTTTTGTACTTGATGTTGTAAATCCAACAGTTGCTTTTGCAGTTGCGACTGCATAGACAAGAACGCCGAATAATCACTCGGGAGACGCTGTAGGTGGGGAGGGGGAGATATATCCTCTCGCGGGGGAATGCCAAACTGGCCTGCAACCGTCGAAAGAACTGTTCCCGTATCCCTATATGTCACAGTCACTTGTTCCACAGACGGAGACTTGAACGCCCCTTCCGGACTGCCCATGGGTTTTGCTCTGGGAGATGATGCCCATGCTTCACGGAGAAGATCCCGTATTTTCCCTTCCGGGATATCCAATTCTGCTACAGTCTCAGAAAACGCGCGTCCTTTACTCTTGGATTTCTTATGTCTCTTAGATGAAGTAGTGGCATCCGATTCTGCACCAGTGTCAACGTGCACGGGAGTGGAGACCTGGCCCAGAATAACGGTGCTAGCCTTTTTCATGGTACCCTGAATGAATTCACGAGTAGCAAACGAGGATGAAGAGAGGAATTTGCGCTTATCCCTCCTGCGCTCGTTCTTGACCCTATTCCGTAATAGGGCTTTCCAATCCTCTGGGGTGATATGTAGACACTCGCCGCACGGGTTGTCTTGCTGGCAGAGGTATCCCGCTATTCCGTCTGCAGCGATCACAGATGGAGTGAGGGTTACACGAAGTTGGAGGATGAATACACTGAGGCAGCAACGGTGGAGAGTGTAAACTGGCCTCTGTCATATCTGAAACGCAAGCAGAGGAAAAACAATCGTAAGAACATGTAGTATAAAAGTACCACAAATACTACATTTCTTAGTGCTTTGCTTCAACTGCAAGCTTTACCCCTTCAGGCCGTGCTTCCAATCGCCGAAAGACCGCAATGACTCGATGGGCTAGATTATGACGAAAAGAGATGCTTCCTGAAACGGTAGAGAACGTCTCTTTTCGTCGGAAAACGCTGTCAGACTTGCAGAACCTGCTCTACGAAGCGACCCAAAGAGTAAAGCTTAAGCAAAACTGGCCATTTCCGCGATGACACAGCTGGCTGGTAAAGCTTGGAATCTGATCAGGTACAGCAGCCTGAAAAGATCCTACTCCTAGACGAAATGAGGTGGAACTGGTAAGTTCCTCGATCTGAAAGAAGGTGGAGAAGGAGGCGCACTTCTCGGGACTAAGAAGGTGTCTCCATGATCGTGCAAACTCAACCTAACCAGATCGAAGAACAAGATGTCGAATAATCACACTTCGGCTCCACAAATTTATCCTAACGCACAATAATAGATACAATAATCCATTAGGTAGTAAATTAAGTAAAGAATGAAGCAATTCGCACCTTAAACCAGTTCCCTTTCTGCAAAAAAAAAAAAAAACGGCAGCACACAGAATGGCGTGTTGTACAGACGCCACGCAAAAAGGGAATGTCGTTTCTACGAGACTAGCAGACGACATCTCGGGCATTCTGATTGGTCGAAGGATGGATGGAAGGGTTAAGTGATCTTGAATGGTACCTCAAAAAGTTTTTTTTTATATTGCGTGGTAAATATTACTGGAAGGGAACCCCATTAAAAGTGGAGATAAGTGAATTCTAAGCTTTTGCGAAGTAAAAATATTTTCTACTCAACATAAAAAAAGCTGCATCGAAGTTCCATCAATGCCACGGAGTGTGTAACTGGAGTCAAACTGACCAGAGTACCAAAGGTGCTTTTTACTTGGACATAATCTCTACCTATTGTACCAGACTTAATTCGGATGGCGTGTCACTGAAAGGGTATATGCGTAGGCCACAATGGAAAGGTGGAAAACGATCAACCGCAAGCATCAAGAAGGTTGTTGTCAGTGTAAAAACTATCTGGTACGATACTTATGAGTACCCACTAATACCTGCAGTATATTCTCAATAGGTGGGTGTATATAATGCGAATATATGGCAAAGAAGACGACTAAAAATATGAAAACTGTTTCATTGCATTATTTTTCTCTTCCAGTGAGAAAAACATAAAACAAAAATTTAGACCAATTCTCATACAGATTTAGATGAAATGTCGCTAGATCACATGTCGGCAGACCAAATGTCGCTAGTTCAAGTGTTGTTGATTCGAGTTAAGCTGTTTCCCTTCAGCACACATATTAAACATGTTCACACCAATCTCAAACTGTTGGCCTAATATAAACCGGATTTTTAACACTTGACAAGCCTTTGGCTTGCAAGGTGTTTCTCAATTTGTGAGAGCAGTCATTGGTATCTTTTTAACACTTGACAAGCCTTTGGCTTGCAAGGGTTATATGAATTTGTGGAATCCGCGACAAAACGCCTCGCGACATAACGCCTCGCGATAAAACGCCTTGCGACATAAGGCCTCGCGACATAACGCCTCAAAATGTAAAGTGCGACAAAACGCCTCACTAGTATAAACTCCCTAGTTTCCCCCATTTTTCTTACTGGTCTTGCATTCAAAGAGTAGTCCGTTGAGAGTCACTGAATGTCAGAGATATCGGAGTATTACATGGCATCTAATCCTCGAAAGTCGCCAGACTGGCTGAAAAACAACGGCGCGGGTGGAGCCGCGCCGTTAGTGGCATATTTCGCCACAACATACGTCACCGGGACGTTTCGCCGAGTTAACGGCAATCAGAATGGCGAAGCCGCGGTACGCCTGCGTCGAGTCCCACCACGGTTTCCTGTTAATCTTTGGAACGTGCACTTCGCTACCTTGCACGACGAACCACGAGCCAACAACCAGATGGAGGGCTGGAATAATCGGTTTACGTTCAAAATTGGATACGCCCATCCTTCCATCTGAACGCTGAAAAAAGAGGATTGTGCTGCACGCACAATGATTGCCCAGGATGAGATTGGAAATTCGCCCAGGAAAAGGGTTCGACGAGAAAACAAAGACCTACAACAGCGTCTGCGTACTCTATGTCGTGATCGTATTGATGGCCGAAAGAATAATGCCCCGTTTTTTTCCGGAATCGGTCACAACATCCGTTCGAAAGCAATCAATCGTGAGCATCAAGAAGGAGATGCGCAATAGACTGAACAATTTGGATAACACCTTGGATTCAAACTATAGTGTAAAAATATATCTGTTTGCTGTGTAATGAAACGCTCATTTGTTAGTGATGGCTAAATGGCAAAATTAAAATCAGATTTAGAAAGTGGAATTATGTGTTTTAATTGTTGTTTCAAAAAGTGAGGCGTTTTGTCGCGAAGCGTTATGTCGTGAGGCGTTTTGTGGCAAGGCGTTATGTCGCGAGGCGTTATGTCGCGAGGCCTTTTGTCGGGATACCGAATTTGTGCGAGCAGCCGTTCGTCCTTTTTTTCTTCTTGACACTTTTTCCGATTTTTTGTGTCTTCTTCTTCTTCTCTGACACTATGGGCCCTACGACCATGAAACTTGGGACTTGATCTGAACATGTGCATGCCACTTTTCATTTTCGTCTTTGATTTCGTTTTCTTTGTTAAAACGCCATGTGAAAAGAGTGTATTTTTTGCAAGTTAATACGGTGTATTTAACTACATCACAAATTACACATTTGCTCAGTGAGCTTTGTGCGAGCTCTCACTGCGTAAATAGATAACAAGGCGTATGCCTGATCAGTCAATAAAACTTTAAGTCAACAACAACCAAACACAACTCGGCTTATAAGACGTATTTAAGCTGTGTTGTTTGCAATATATTATTAAAAAAATAACGCATTGAAGGAGGTATTTTTGCGTTTTAATTTTTGTCAAGTGTTTAACATTTCGCTAGCGGAATGAGCTTCTAGTTTTTCTTGACAGTGGACGGGATTTTTTGTGACATCTACTCAGCCGACACTACGGGCCCTAGGCCCACGAAACTTGGGACCTAGATAGAACTTGATATAAACTTGTGCATGACACTTTTTATTTTCTCCTTCGATTTCGTTTTCTTGTTTAAAACGCCATGTGAAAAGAGTGTATTTTTGCAAGTAAATGTGGAGCATTTATCGCATAGCACAACACACAGTTGCCTAGCTTTGTGCGATCTCTCACTGCGTAAAGAGATAAGACGGCGTATGCCGGTAAATGGAACAGACCCCCCCGGAAAGGACCCCCCTTGGAACAGACCCCCCTTTTTGCAGTGGTAGGAACAGATCCCCCCATTTTTTATGTTTGAGTATCTCTGTGAAATTTATTTTGGGGATAACAGAGCAGCGAGCAGATATCCAGAATCTATGTTCACTTTTTATTGAATGCATCTCCGGCTCTTGGGTCGGGTGTGGGTGTTTCGCTAATCTGCTGTTAACTTTGTGCGGATTGAATCCCTGTTAATTCGGTGTTTGTTTTAGACAGTCATTAATTGTGTTATTGCTAATAGTTTTATCAAATTGTAATTGCGATCACCCTTTGATCAAGATGATACAACATCAATACATCCTTTCATCCCTTTCATTATGATGAAAGGGCATTGGCACATGTTTTCATCATGATGAAAAGGTGTATTAATAATAAACACGCAATTTAAAATAACAATTTAAGATTGTAAAACACAGAAAAATATATATATATATATAAACATTTTAAAAAATATCTCTCAGGACATAATATATATATATATATATATATATATATATATATATATATATATATATATATATATATATATATATATATATATATATATATATATATATATATATATATATATATATAAAATGGGGGGTCTGTTCCTAGGGGGGTCTGTTTCTACCAAAAAAGGGGGGGTCTGGTCCGGGGGGGTCTTTTCCTACATTCGCGTATGCCTGATTAGCCAATAAAACCTTGAGTCAACAACTTATCAGACGTATTCTAGCTGTGTTGTTTGCAATATATTATTGAACAAATAACCCATTGAAGGAAGTATTTTTGCGTTTTGATTTTTGTCAAGTGTTTAACATTTCGCTAGCGAAATGAGGTTCTAGTTTAAAACTGGCAGTGTCTCAGATTTCTGCATATTTCACAAATGTGCTCACGGTATGCACTCCCACTCATTCATTGCCTGGACATGGAAACCAACCATTCTATTCGTGGTGGGTGTAAACTAATGAAGGTAACACCTTTCTGTATTACCAAAGTTTCTTATGTAACTGAGTTTTTGTGGTGACAGACCAATGTTAAAATTACAAGCAAAGATCATTTTTTTTTGCTGGACTTAAGCATTGGGTTAAAATTGTGAAAAAGTTTAAATTTTATTTAAAAAATATAAATCAAAAATCGTAAATAAAGCAAAAGAAGAAAGAAAATTTTGTTTCGCACATACTTTTGAAAAGGAGTCCGCTCATTAGGCCCCTGTCCCACTAGGCCTACGTCCCACTAGAACTACGCGACAAATTTTGTGTGCCCATTAGGCCTGCGCCTCACTATGCTTTTTCAATGTGCATGAGGCCTACGCACCCCGCTAAACCTACGCCCACTAAACCTACGCCCACTAAACCTACGCCCACTAAACGTACGCCCACTAAGCCTACGCCCACTAGGCCTTCGCGGGACAAAACTAAGTTTTTCAAAAGCACCTTTTTTCATCTCTATCTCATATAACAAGATACAATATATTACACCTTTTACCTGTCGTCGCTAAAACTACAAAAGAGTACAAGTTCTATAAGTGATGCACTTCATATCTGTGGTCGCTAAAACTAAAATGGCACACGATAAACACGTTCATACTATATTCGTAAAATGTGCATACACTGTTCATAAATGCTCATACATGTTCATTAGCACACATTATCCACAAAACTGCGCAATGACACAAACTTCGCTCTCTGTTCAAAAAATGTTCATGCATGTTCATAAGCATAACTTTTACACACAAACAAGTGAACCTCTTGGGAAGATCACATAATTGCATTTTAAATCACACAGGACATCACAGAAAAACTGAACATCTCGGGGAGATTAGCAATTGCATTCCAAACCACGCAATTCATAATAGAAAACTGAATACCTTTGATAAAAGTGTAGTTACACTTAAGTAATTGCAATTGATTTCCTGACAATACATCACAGACAAGATGATAAAAACTAAGTTTTGTCCCGCGTAGGGTAGGCCCAGTGAGCGTAGGTCTGGTGATGCGTAGGCCTTATGCACATCGAAAAATCTCCGCGCAGGCCTGGTGAAGCGTAAGCCTAATGGGCACAACAAATTTGCCACGTAGGCCTAGTGATGCGTAGGTCTAGTGGGGCATGGGCCTCATGAACAGGAATATTCATGGGTGAGCACTCTGATGGAGGATGACCACACTATGGTTGTGGCTGCCAAGACGACCATTCTAGATTGTTATTGTTCCGAGGTTTGACGTCTGTTCAACGTCGGGCGATACACTTTGATTCGACTACCATTTGCAACCTTCATGCAACGTTGATGAACAATTATCGGTATCTATCCAGCGTTGATCCAACGTCGCACTCCTTACTGGGAACATTTTCGAAGTTAATCTGTGGCTATTTTAGATCGTTTCTGTACTGCATCAGTGCAGCTTTGCCATTGCTAATAATGATATAAAACATAAAATATTGTTCCAAATACCCTTCCATTAAATGGCAGACTCTAAATTTCGTAATGGCATGACATCTAAAACCTCTCACATGGTTTTCTTTTGTTCAAGGTATATTTGGCCAATTGTTTGGAAGGGGTGCTAACATGTTAATAGGTCTGCTAAAAGGAAGCATTTTAATTTCTTGCATTTGGAGAACAATGAATTTTCCAAGAACTTCTTAAAGCAAAAGATGAAAATCCCCGTCTTTTCATTTTCGCCGATTGCATTCTCAAACATCTGAAGTTTGAAGTTTATGTGTAAAACTGTGCAAAAATTACCTGATACATAGCTAATGATGCAAAACGGAAAAGAATACACTTTGCATGGAACATAGCAACGATACAGCCTAAACACATGGTACATTGAATTTGGTTACGCCCACTTTTATAAGGGACAGGAAACTGGAGCAGCACTAACCTGCGTTGTGAGACAGCCGAGATAAATTTTCAAGGAGCTCCGCCTTTTCTTAAAAGAAAATAGAGGGAACGAACGTGCGAAAGAAGTCAAATAAATCTCTGTTTATTGACTCTTTCACAAACATATTTGTGGTACCAAGATCACACAAATAAACATACGATCAAATGCTGAAATGACGCTACATTGCAGATATATAAACAGAAAATAAATGCACTAAGGTAACTAAATAAGAAACAAAAAAAAAAAAAACAAACTGACGTTTCAAAGACTCATATTTAAAACAAGAAACCAACCTCCATATAAATAACATTTCTATTACTCTAAATATTACACAAGTAATGAAATGATATAAGGCACTCGTATAATACCAACTGACGTACTGCAATGCGCTGACCGATCAACCAAGACATACGCAATGCCTGACCAAATCAGAGCTCAGTACCTGCAGCCCTTTGAGAGATGGTCCCTGAAGGCGGCTGTGTCAAACCGGTTGCTTTGTCACTGAACCAAACTAAAGCGAACAGTCATTGAGACTACAAACTAAGTGTGCAGTTCGATGTACACACAAAAACAGTCGATGAAGAGACAGAGCGGCTCATTGGTCAGGACCATGTAGTGCTGCCCATAGTTCTGACCCTTCATACCTTTGCTAGAGCCGTTTCCAGGGTGACGAAAGAAGGCTATCCATTTGCATGGGCTTGCCCTTGCCCTTCGTCACTTTGTTCACTGAAACAGATAATATTTATGAAAGATTTTCTTTTACATATATGATAAGACACACGTCTCCTTTCTGTATTCCTCCGATACCTGTAAGTACTTATGTAAAACTCGAACCGGCCATAGAGAGACCAAGCTAGGCGTGTTCTCTTTTATTCAACAACGCTGGTAACACTATCTGCTCAACGTAACCAAACCCGTCGTGACAATAAGCGTTTTGCCCATGAAATATGACTTGGAATAAGGGAGGACTTCAAGCCACTCACCATTCTCCTGGAAAATCTGACTGTCCAAAGTGTGGGTATCACCCCTCTCTTTTCTCGAAGACAAAGACAGAAGGATTGTAAATCTTACCGTTGCGTTGTTTTTGTGTGATTGTGTTCTTCTCAAGGATATCACTTTTTTGCCAGTACGCAATACCAAGGAAAGGTCTCGGTGCACTATGTTAGTCCCCGAAGAAGGATAAGTTACTTTGAATATCTAAAAAAACAAAGCCAGAGCGAGTGTTCCCCCGGATCGTAATCCGTCGAGGCATGAAGTCTGGATCCAATGGCCGCTCGGTATTTCCGACAGAATCTTCAGTCGTTCAGACGTGAAGTAGTAATCCAAGAAGTTTGCAACCACTGCTGGAGTGGCTTGGAACGGATCTAACCGAGATCTAGCACACCAGCCGGCGAACGTATACCGCTGTGACTTATATACCTGCACTGTGGATCTCTATAGCTAGTTACCATCTTCTCCGTCACTTTCCTATATAAGCATTGTTTTTTTCTGGAAAGACAGGAACATGAACCACACTGTAGCTAACAGCAGGATACTGTTGGGCAGCCGAGAGAGTTTGTTTAGGTTGTGGAGTTGTCTAAATGAAATTCTACGCACCTGCTCCTCAGTTGATTAGTTAGCTTGGTCAACATGATCCAAACTGGCTGTAATTCCAAACAATTTATGAGACAGCTGCAATGGTCAGACCCTACGACGTGTTGCCTTGGAAATAGATTCCTCACCCAACAGAGAAGCGTCGATCTGTATCTCTAATTCTGGGAGGGAAGTCGAGAAGAGTATCCTTTCGTTAATAATCCGTACACCAGGCTAACGCTTTCCCCACCTCCTTGCATACGATCATTACAGCCTTGGAATGTCTTCCCGACGCAGGACGCATCTTATGTGGTACTGGGGCTGACGGCAATGAATCTTGCCAAGGAAGAATTATCCCTGAGTCATTTCTGATGGCTTGGATTGCTAAGTGGGTCCTTTTTCGACCTTCGTGAGTTGGATAAGCTAGCGCTTGGTTCAAATGCTACTTTTGAAGCTAGGAATCAGTTGTCTAGGCACTGGAAGACTAACATGTTGGCGTTTCTCTGATCCTCAGTTGCCCACCGTAGCTAGGTTGTCTGAAGCTGGGTTGTGGAGAGGTATAGGTGGAATGGGACTCTGGTTTCCGCTTGAGAGATGGTGAGTAACCCCTCTCTGAGCCAAAGAACTACCTTTTTCTCCCCAATCTGGCCAGAACTTGCCTAGCTTGCCTCCTACTTGCAAGCCCTTAAACGTCTTGCAAGCACTTAAACGTCTTGATTAAAAAACCATTCTTTAGAGACGGGTCCCTCGTCTCTGACAACGGCGCTGTTTTACCGGACAGCTTGGCCTTTCACAGCCAACAATGCTGTAAAAAGGCATCGCGTTGCACAAATACCATGGATGTGGTGAAGTTGGGCGCCAGCTTGACAACGTGTCTTGTTGCCAAAGACAAGCACCAGGTAGCTTTTAAGCGGGGATCGTCCACTATTGTCTTTAAATCTCTCAGCGTATGATCCCAAAAAGATATAATATTCAGGGCGTTGTTTGCTGAGATTTCAATAGCTTTGGTATCTCTCTTCATCAGTCGTTGCGTACTGAAGATACCTACACCGTATGTTACTATAAGTTGCTGCAGGGGATCCGGTTGTATAAGATCGTCGGTAGAACGGTAAGGGTTATGTTTTATTGCTCAGGGCTTTGAAGTCTGAAACTGAGAAAGCCCTCGGCCACCGCCGACGCCTACACATTGAATTCACTACAGTGGACTTGTATCGCTTTGGTCATATTCTCACTGTATTCAGAGCAATAAAGGTGTCAGGTTGTGGAGGCACTTCATGAGAGTCAGACGTATCAGTGGTTTATCTCTCTCTGTCACTGGAGACCCATATAGCCCGACTGCAAGCCTAGCGACTTCTTGAACCCGGGATGAACGTCCTCCTGAGTGATTGATATAGTTGGTGGAGGAGGACATTCTTCCAGTATGGGTGGAAGTCTGGCGGAGATGGCGGGGGTATTGGGTGCAGGGGTAGCTGCAATGGGCGAGAGACACAGTCTGGAGCATCGTCTTTAGAATAACCTAAGGCCCCAGAACCCTGCTCGTCTGGTCTGAGATGTGCTCTAAATCCTGTGAGGGGCTCGGTTACGCTAGTACTTTCCACGCTTCTGGCAGCAGGTAAACAGTACCCTTTATCTCGTGAGTTCGACGCTAGTGGAGAGGTATGCAGCTGTGCAATCTCTTCGTCTTCCAAGTGTTGTGTAAGCGAGACCTGTCCTGAAGGTCATTGGAGGGGTGACATAGGTCGCCACGTGGGGTAGACACGCTCACCGGTAACAACACAGGCAGTGTAGATGGCTGGTCCGGAGGACACGAGAAAGTTGCTGTCTGTGTGCTTTTGCTTAGGTTTATCCTCCTTCACCAGCACAGCTTTTTGCGTATCTTGAATGTGTCTCAGAAGGGGAGTCTCCATTGAGATAATACTGTGTCAACACCTAGTGCACTATTGTATGGAGATGCTGAACAGTTTTCAAACCCTTGGTAGTTACGGAGAGCAGATGTGTAATTTGCTTTCACGTCTCAGAGCCGTAGACAATATAGTCATGAAACTCGTGGTTGTCATGGGACTATTTTGTAACCAAGGGAGTCAAAAAATGAGGTTAAAGTTTCCCAGATGCGATCCGTGGTCTTGAAAATCTAGTTCAGAATCATGAGGTTATCGTTAATGCAACGTAACAATGTGGTGGGATCCGACAATGGAGCCAGATTTGTTCTCTCTCTAAAGCTTTCTGAGATAACACAGGTCACGTGGCATGTGACCCGGGAAAATCTAGGTCAAAGTTCAGCTCAACAAGTTACCTTTATGTGACGAGAGAACGCGGCTGAGTTCGAAAATGTAGTAAATTCGCTGCATATGTAACCCTTTCCAAGATAACACAGATCATGTGACCAGTGACCTTGAAAATAAAAGTTCACACCATGAGGATGACCCTTATGTAACTCCGTTTTGGGGGTGGAATCCGAAAATTAAGTCAAAATCGTTCTACCTCTAACGATTTCCGAGATAACAGAAGTCACATAACACATGGCCTTGAAAATCTAGGTCAAAGTCCAATCACGAAATTACCCCTTATGTATCCTCGTGGAGGAAGTGTGGTCCGGGATGGAAGACGTGGCGTCCCCCTGTGGAAATATGTTGTTGTGGCTTTCTATATCCCTCGATGTAGAGGAATTGAAGATGCTCCGGGTGCTAGGGAAGACTGGGGATGGAGTGACTGGTAACGCTGGTTGAAGAACTGAAGCTGCATTAATGTGGATCTGGTGCAGAAGGAGAGCAGCTTGCCCAGACGGACAAAAAGAAGGAATCCAGGACGTTGAGTCGAGGCAGACCAGAACACGGTCAACTGGAATGTGCACAGCATGTGGAGCCTCGAACCACAGAATGCTAAATGAGACTTGCTCGAAACACCAGCAAGAAACATCAGAGCTTTCATCCTTTGCCTACATGTTGGCGGTATTTTAATGGGCATTCAAGTAAACTAAGCACGCAGATCAGCTCATGAAAAACAAATTATGCACTATTATAAATAGCCTGACCAATGAAAATTCTTCATCAGCGCAGTGCTTGCTTCGCTAAAAAGGCCCGTTCTGACAGAAGACAACTGGGAAATAGAGAGACCGGAAGTCATGAGATGCATTAACAAGGCAAAAAAAAAAAAAAAAAAGAGATGCACCCTCAAAAAAAAGACGATTGTCCTTGGAATCAGACGGAATAATGGCAGAGGCAGTGCCTGAAAATTCTTCTGGCCGTGTGGATTGGGAAAGAAAGGGTATCATGGGTAAATGTGACTGACTGGAGAGGAAGGAACCCCATTGGATGGGTATATATGGAGATGCGGAGAAATCTACAATTGACGATGAATTAGGAAAGTTCAATATGTCGGCCCAGAGTTACTGAAGTCTAGCCTTGCCCGGTAGCCCGGTACAGGTGGTAGCCTTCATAAAAACCGCGAAACAGACAGCGACACCAGAATAAGGCCACGGGAATTCAACTCTTATTTAATGTGTATGACCGTATTTGAACTTATTAAAAAATGCACCTTTTGAATGATACCATGAGCCATATGCCATGTATACACTTTAATTCACAGTCTTCTGTGGTTTGGTCATAAGCAAAATCGGCACGGTCTTGTTAAATTAATTCCTTATCTCAAATTAATACTCGAGTAGAATGCTTGATGAGCTGCTTTGACGAACAATCCTTTGGTTCACAGGGCACTTTGTGTGTTCTATGGAATCCCAGTGAAATCTGCGTAACAGGGAATCCGGTATAAATCCACCGCAATGAAAACCAGTCTCTGAAAAGATCCCTAGATATTTGTCATGGCCTGAGAAACTCCCCACCTGCCATACTTTTGATATCTCCTATTTGGCCCCTCAATATGCGTCGAGCCTACCTTATTTTTTTTAGGAATGGAGAAGTTGGTTAGTGTTAAATGGGGAATTTTTATTGTCAAGTAATCACCTTTTTTGATTAGGTTCAGTGCGTTGGTTGTCGTGCAGCACGCGATGGAGGTTAACTGCGCTACTGAATTACATCGTTCATTTTGGATGTGCTTAGGACTATATTTTTAAAATGATGTGCAACAGATGATTTACATCGGATTAGTAGTTATAGCGCTGATTTAAACGCATCTGACCTTTTTTGGTCCAGCTATCCCTGGAGCTGTGAAGAAATTAAACTTGTTTCTTATCCGGTCGGGTCATTAAAATCTCAACCTACCCAAGAAGAAATCTCAGAGAAAAAGGTTTAAGTAAACGGCCAGCCGATCATGTGTCCAAAATTTGAAAATAAAAATGCCCACATGGTAAACTAGATTGTCCGCGGGCATTGTGCCCAGCCGTAAAAAGCGAAGACATTGCATAGGTGAAAGGAGGAACCGAAGAATTTTGACAAAATTTAGGTTTGGTAGAAGGCCTCATGGGTAGCACTGCCACCAAAAATAACCGGACCGAATCTGTGGGAAGAACAGCATTTTTGTGTTTCTCTAAAATCCATCCGTTTATTTTTTCAGTTTTTGTCAAACTGGCAACAAAGATACTACAACTCCATCATAATTTCTTAAGCATTATTACGCATGTTTAGCAACACTAAAGATATAGCAGGCAAGCAAAACACTCAAAATACAAATTGATTCCTGACTTAGGACTGAATTCACAACTCGAGCTTCGCAGACGACGACGCCATCCACTGCTTCTGTGGGAGACAATGAAAAAAATCGCCTTGAGCGGGGGCCAGAACCCACAACTTGGTGATTATTAGTCCAACACCAAGCTTGGGAATATTCGTCTGTCATAGCGGGAAGAAGGCGGGGGTGGGGGTTGGGGGTGGAGAAAGGGAAAAACGAAGGGGTGACAATGGGGTAGAATGCGGTGGCTGAATAGCAAATTATTCGGTTTTCATGCGAGAGGTTTCCAGTTCGATCGCAAGCTGAGATGCCATTTATTGAACTTAAATCGATAATAATCATCAAATTAGCAAACTCGGTGGATATGGCGACGTTAACTGATTTCAAGTTAAAACGGTGCCAGGCGACGACGAAAATCGATCTAGTTTCAAACCGCGAGATATATCGTGCCATCGAGGCAAGTGGTCAGGGAAATTGTAGGAACAATAGCATTTAGAAAAATTGTTTACACACATGCGCATCACACCGACACACCTACAGCGGACGACGGGTGTCCCATAATGAAGTGATGAGCAGAGCCCACCGAAGACAGTCAGTTGGGCTAAAAAGCACTGAAATTGGGCTTTTTTATGGTGAGGGGCTGGAGGGGAGAAACTCGGTACGCATACTTTTTCAACAGCAGGAAGAAAAAACAAAACAAAACACTTAAAAATACACCTTTTGACTGATAATATGAGCCATATTGACGCTTGAAATAGTTAAGCCACATGCTGCTAAAATACAAGTATTTTATAATTATCTTCAGAAAGTTAGGCCTAGCCGGTGTTGTTTAAAAGAAAAAGATCACTAGCCGACCTAGGCAAATGGAAAACGGGATTAGCAACAAGGGGACAGGGAGGGTTCCGGACATTAAGGAGTGGTTGGTCTTTTTTCGCTAGGGCCAAAATGGCGTTGAGGAGTGGGGGTCTCATAGGGTGTTTTGTGTGGGTGGAGTTTTTCGTTCCAACCTCTTCACCACGTCACGGACAGACAATTCTAAGAGGCGGCAGTACAACGGACTGGCGGACGAACAAGTCACAAATGTAATGCCTCTCTGACGGTGCGTCAGGCAGTAAATAAATACGCCTTGAAATCGTTTTCTTTTTATTCATTTTATTAATATATAAATAACACAAATGATGTTGCCAATGAATGGGTTAAACTGACTTCATTTCTCTTTAATGCTTTCTGCCGCTGTTTCAACATTCAGTGCCAGTTTCTCTGCTGTAGCCACAAACTCAGACAGACACCCCCCTTCTCCCCCCAAAAAGAACTCTTACAGCAGTTTAAGGTTATGTAGAACCTTGGTGGTTAATGTCGTTGGTGATATTTTGAGTGATTTTGATATTACCAGTTGTGTTGGAAGGGATTCTGACTTGAAATTTTAGTATGTGTATTATGTATTATGTGTTTAAATCCAGCGATTAATTCCACTGTCTTCAATTTTCGTTTTGGCCGTTTGCGAGGCCAAAGCCGACAATAAAGGAATTCAGAACAAATACTATGTATAGTAAAACATTTAGGTTATTCTGCCAAAAAGTCGCAGACTTCGAAACCCGCTCCTTCTCAATGTCTTTGACGTATTCTTGCAGGACTTTTCCTTGTGCCTTCAACCTGTTTGCTTGTCTTCTTTTTTCCTCTAGTTTTTCTCTTGTTTGCTGCGCATGCTCCAAGCGCTCCCTGATTGCACGCAACATATCGTCATCGCCAACACCAGGCCCGTGTTCGTCGTTGAGTGCCTCCCACTCGCTGAGTTCCGAACGAGCCTTGTTTACATCTTCTGTTAATGAATTCATTTCGGCGTCAATGTCTGCATGTGCCACACTAGTTTTAATCGCCTTTTCGCTCCAAATTTCGTACAGATCCAAGATACGGTAATCAAAATCATCGAATCGGTTTATGATACATTCACAGGGACAACAATCCAGATTTTCATCGTCACTATCTTCTCTCGTTCTATGTTTACTTTTTTCTTCTGCTTCGAACCATGAATCAAAAGTTTCGTGTTTTCTCTTGCGTCTTTGGCATGAAACGGGACAGCAGATATGCGCACAGTCACCTAGGAAATCATCCTTATACTTCTTATAATAGTGTCTTAAAAGAGAAATATAGAGTGCCAATAAACCAGCCAGGAGCTGAATCACAAGCGCGCTTATTATAAAACCCAGCATCATGTCGTAGTATTTCATACCACTTCGGCCCACCTCTAAGGTATTTTTGAGCAGCGCCACATGAACAATTGACATGGATGTGGCAGCGGTAATTTGAGCGCGATCTTTGGCTTGGGCTAGCCCGTCTTCAGCGGCAGAAGCTTTCTCACGGCGATGCTTGTCATCGTGGTGAGTTGTTGCGGAAGATGGTGATGACCCAGGTGGCGGATCAACCTTTGGTATAAGAAGCTCATGCGTAGCCATTGCTGGTACCGGCTCCAAGAGGTGAGCGGGATGAAAATCTACAGAATCTCTCTGCAACCCGGAAAATACAAAACAACAAAAAGTGAAAAACACATTTTTCTGACTTTCATCCAAATGTCCTTTGCAATTGCTACATAACTCGATTTGCAATCGTTGCATTATTCGTAGACTAAATTTCAAATATCTGTTAGTAAAATTCTAAAACATATATAAATATAATGTGGTTTTAGGAGCCATTTTTTTGCAATGCCGTAAGAATGGCGACAAAAGAGTAATAATAGGTGTATTAAAATTCTTATATTTTTAAACAGAATGCTTTACCAACTCCACAAAAGGAAATACATGAAATGACACACATACCGTGACACGACTTGTGGAAGGCGGTGTCACGGTGTCATCTCGACCGGGCATTGTGCCACGTGTCACGTCCCTGTCCTCTTCCATTGTGTCTCGTCTGTGCACGCGTGTCAAGCACCCACGAGCATGCGCTGAAACAGTACCCAAAAGAAGTACTTTCTACCGACACACTACATGGTCGTTATGGCGGTTGCGGGGTTACAGTGTAAAACATTACGATAACTATGGAGGAGCGAGATCAGGGAAGGGGACGGGGGAGGGGATGGGGGGGGGGGGGGAAGCTTTTCCCATACAACAGAAGCGAGATGCAAGTACACATGCAGCGGATCCAATATAATTAAAAGTTAAAATATTCCTCCATAATATAGAACATGGACTTTTCTTTTGCAGTTTGTCGTGTGGGTTATTGACAGAAATATTCATTCATATAAAATATATACTTTTGAGCTGCAATTTCGGTTTGGGAGTCAGCTGACACATGAGGAATGTTTACCAATTTTGACCTGGTGTACCGACATACCATATGGAGTTTGTAAAAATTATTATGGTTTAGATTTATTCCATATCTGTATCGTTCCCTTCATGTATGAAAAAAAATCTGAAATGATTTCTGTGCTATAGCAAGCGATAAAGAGTCCAACGGAAAACAAAGTAAAAAAAAAAAAAAAAAAGAAAAAGACCCATAAATCCACCAAACAAATCGTAAAAATGAAAGACGTTGCAAGCTTCATGTGAACACTTTGTCTAATTTTTATAATTTTTATCTGAAAGTGTTCATGTTGAGATGCCCATCGGTGACGCGTTAAGAGTAATACGCCTACCAGGGGTTGCAGAACCGATGGTTACTGTATTCTCAAATGGATGAAATGAAAAAAAAAAAAGAACGTTTTCCATAGTTTCGTTTGTCAACTATCGTAAAATAAGAGATGTGTGAGTCGAAAGGGCTGCCAAATTTGTAGCTGCCTTACTACCAGTTACCTACACTAGAGGTCCTCATGCGATCGTTAGGAGCTTAGCAATAAAAATCTATATCATCCGGTTTATCGCCCAGGTGTTTCATTCTTGAGCGTTTGTACATTGTTTTGTAATATTTTTGAGTGTTTTTTTTTTGTTTAATCTCCATTGCATTTTCGTGAGTCTCGAGGATCCGTTTCAAATATTGCACCTTTGTCAGTGGAGATTGTTATTACCGACCCCCGAAATAACGCATTAGGGCTTCTAGTATATCAGGTTATTAAGTGGAGTCGGAATGCAATATTTTGTCTTCGCCAATTGAGATCGAATGACTACAGTAAATCTAAACTGGTGACACGAAAAACATCTTCCGTGCCTGAAAACACCTCTCATTAATCAAGTGCCGCACAATAATGAATATTTGAGTCGAAATAGCTGCCGAATTCGCATCCAGCTTTTTCGGTGGAGTGGGAATTGAACATTTTGTTATCACCAGTTATATGACCTACTGTAAGCAATTCCACCCCCTCTCCCTCGTACTCATATCGAAATGAACCTTAATGATTTTGACAATATATATATAAATAATTTTTTCGCATCAAAATGTAATAATTGTGTTCATAATGTATTGTTATTATGCATCAAAATGCGATACGTTTTTAAGGAAAAGGATTTTTTCGTGCGCAGTGAACCTCCAGGAAAACATATGCGTCCAAGAAACACATTCCATGCGTCATTGATTTATTCCCTCAAAATCAGGTAGCTTCTCGTACGTCATTTTTCTTTTCACGGCAAAAATATGGCAATAAAATGAAGAAAAAAAATCACTTACTTGTTTAATATAGTTATTCCAGTGTTGCTTGTAGCATTAAAACGCTGAATTCTCAAAACGCTGGACAAGTTTCGTGTATGCTTATATTTGCTACCAGTTTGGCAGACCAGGGGAGTGCTAACAGATTTCACCCCTTCAATTAAAATTTGTATTAATTCCACTTGGCATGATTTCATATATAGGCAAAGTACATGGGTGACCACTTTTAGGTTAATATCCGCCAAGTTCAGAACAGTATCTACTAGCCTCAATTTTAATGGACACTTCTATTTTTTAACTTAATAAATAAGTACACACCCTCCAAGCTGGTGCCTTATGAATCGCTTTGAAAAAGCTCAGACACAAGGCGATAGCTATTGTGGTATGCTCGAGGCCTCGCGTGTATTATCAACTGGCTTTTTCTTCTGAATTCGCCCAACACATTAAACCGAGCGTGAATTCGAATACAGGGCAAGCAAGTTTGCATTCGAAATTTCTTTCGAGGAGGAGGGGGGTGGGGGGGGGGGGGGTAGGTGTCTCTTTCTCGCCACCCCAGTTTTAGCACTGGTGACAGCATCTATTCGCCTCTGACAAGAAATACGCCATTCACTCATAATTTTGCAAACTTCAAAAAGGTTGAAAAAGAGGAGTAAAACCTAAACACATTTTTTCCAGAATACTTTATTTGCAAATTGTGTTTCAACTTGCTTAAAACATTAGAAATGGGACATGACCTTTACTGATTTTGTATTTCAATGTCAGCTAGAAATTAAATGTCTACAGAGACTGTATAACTCAGACGCCATTAAAATATACAGCATATGGTATATTGACTCGTTCTAAGTCAACATGAAATCTTATTGACATTTTAGTGACTGTTGAATGCTATCTTCACTTTGACTCAAGATAAGTGCACATACGTTTTTTTTATGTGACTCAACTAGCGTTTTGATCTTAAATATCCCCAATATCAATGGAGTTTTGCTTTCTCGTCAATATTAAAGTTATAAACTTGGGATTTGACCAATCAGTTTATAGTATTTTTCCAAGTAATTTAACAATATTTCATATTGATTCAAAATGAATCACTATATTGAAATTACTGTCATTTGTGCACACCATCGGACCACTAGCCATTCCCGGACATTTAGCCATCCGTCACAGTGAGTCCGGACATTTAGCCACCATGCAGTCAAGGGATCAGCGGTCATTTGGCCCCCAGACATTGAGACACTAGTCTTTGGGACACCCGTCTTTTGGCAAGAAAGTGATTGGGTCAACGGCCATTTAACCAGCAGTCACTAAGACACCGGTCATATGACCACCAGTCACCAGCAAGTGACTAGCATGTAACTATTGGCAAGTCAGTGACTGATATTGATCAAGAATTGCTTGAAATATAACGTGCTGTGACTGCATATGCGAAAAAGATACGGAGAAACTGCTTTGTTTTATTATTAAAATATTATGTTTTATAAAGGATTATCGAGAACAACATTGAATTTTAGTGCTTGCCAAATGGTCGTTCTTTCATTTCAGTGGTCGTCAAATGACTGACCGTCTAGATACTTTCGCTGAGACTATCTCGTCACCAGGCCCCTTCATAGTCCTATGAAGGCCGCTCAAGCATTTCGCTTGCACACATGGTTTACACAAAAATTGATTTCACTGATTGAACATACAGGTTGGCATTTCGTGTGCAATGCATGTTTTGAACATATTTACACTTGGGGATTTTCAATCCCCTAGCTTATTGCTTTCGTACGACTCGACTCGTAGGGGTAGAGCGACTAAATTTGACAGAGACATAATGTGGCATATGCAGTTGATTCAGCTGAATTTTTATAAAAATTTATTAACATTTAATATACAACTAGAACCGTGTTTCACTAGCGAAATGTTAAACACTTGACAAAATTTAAAACGCAAAAATACTTCCTTCAATTGGTTATTTCTTGAATAATATAACGTCTTTTACAACATGCATACAATGGTTCCCAAACACTGGGACAATTTATGGGATCTGGGGGCCACCGCGGCCCCAGCGAAAAATTTAGGGGGCCATTTTCTGAAACTGGGGGCCATGGCCCCCGCCAAA
Organism: Protula sp. h YS-2021; assembly: GCA_949752745.1. Taxonomy (NCBI): domain Eukaryota; kingdom Metazoa; phylum Annelida; class Polychaeta; order Sabellida; family Serpulidae; genus Protula; species Protula sp. h YS-2021. The sequence continues at coordinate 74,247,987 of OX457026.1, forward strand.
ATTATCCGTGTTATTATTATTATTATTATCATTATCATTATCATTATTATTATTATTATTGTTCACACGTTCTACACAAGTCCAAAGTTTCGTTGTCCTAGGGTCCATAGTGCCAGAGAAGACGACGACACAAAAAAATCGGACCACTGTCAAGAAAAAACTCCATAGATTGATAACTTAATACCAGCTAAATATATTGGCAAACAACAGAGCTTGAATACGTCTTATAAGCCGAGTAGTGTTTGGGTTTTGTTGACTTAAGGTTTTATTGACTGGTCAGGCATACACCGTGTTATCTATTTACGCAATGAGAGCTCGCGCAAAGCTGAACAACTGTGTGGTGTTCTGTGCTCTGCGTTAAATGCACCGCATTTACTTGCAAAAATACACTCTTTTCACATGGCGCTTTAAACAAGAAAAGAAATCGAAGGCGAAAATAAAAGGTGTCATGCACACGTTCATATCAAGTGCCACCTAATTCGAAAGTTTCGTGGCCCTAGGACCCGTAGTTCCAGTGGAGGAGATGGCACAGGAAGTCCGATCACTGTCAAAAAAGATACCAACGGCTACTCGCACAACTTCATATAGCCTTTGCAAGCCAAAGACTTGTCAAGTGTTAAAAATGGACATTGAAATTTTGCCATTCACACCTGTAAACAGGCAGGTGAACGTTTGATTGCGCAGTTAAGAGACCTGGTATGACATGGACATATTGATCGCCCAACTGCACACAATGAGAGCGATTACAGCTTGTGTGTGCACGATGACTGCAACGTTTCAGTTTTTGTGCGTCTTCATCCTTTGGGCCGTATATATATATATATATATATATATATATATATATATATATATATATATATATATATATATATATATATATATATATATATATATATATATATATGTGTGTGTGTGTTACAGTCAATGTTGGAAACCCGCCATTTCACGAAATGGCAAACCGTGTTGGGTAAATTCGTGTAATGCCTGAAATCTTTTGCCGTTTCACGAAATAACCTAAAAGTTAGGTTATTTCACGAAATTACCTAAAAATCTTACATTTTATTTCACAAATTGGCAAACAAGATCAGGCAAAATTATGAAATAAGCTTATTTTGCTCGAAATTACTTACAATCGGGAAAAATATTTTGTCTGTTATCTTTTATAATTGCAATAAAATTACTTCAGTTTTCAAGTACAATTAATACATCGTAGTTGGTTTGTTCCTTTAATTAATACATTACAATTGATTGTAACTGATCACAATCTTTCAACGGGATCATAATAATTGTAATTCATGGTAATGCAGACAAGTGGTTGTGTTCCTTTTTGATGGATTTAATTGCTATTAGGATAAATTTCAGAACAACACACTGAACTTGGTTAAGATAATGTACTCAGGAACTAGTCACCGATTTGTCGTTAACCTACTGTGAAAAAGAACATCCTATAACGTATGCTTTTACCTACTCTGGAATTGAGTCGTTTTCATGGATTGGTCATAATAAGGAAACTTTCTCCAAATTGGCCCTGCGGTGTAACATTATATGTTGCCACCTGTATAGCTCCCCACTCCCCCGCGGGCAAACCTAGCCTAGCCTGGTGGGAAGCTAGACTAGGCTATCTGGCCCCTCTCTGGGATATTCTGCTCAGCTCCCCCCCCCCCCCACCTGGGATATTTTGCCTCCCCTAAAATAAAAGTTTTTTTATTTGTATTTTAAGCTAGACTTGGCTTTCTTGCCCCCTATGGGATATTCTGCCCTTGTTCAGCTTCCCCCACCTGGGATATTTTGCCCCCCCCTAAAAGAAAAGTTTCTTTTTAGTTGCATTTTACATGAAGGGTAATCCGTCTGTACACTCGCTCTCTATTCACAGTTATTGGGGGATTTAGAGTTGACTGCAATAAAGCCACATCTCTTTTTATAATCCATTTTGATTGCTCAATTGTATTCGACAATAATGCATAACAATACAAACAATCCCAAGGAAATGGATTTTGCGGCAAAAGTTTACTCCGAATTGCGAAGTTGAAAATGAAGAAAAATACTAGCTGTCTTTAAAATTCTGCGTTTTTGTTCCTGTTTTTGTCTCAAATGTAGGTTAAAACTCAAAACATTTTCCTTTTTTTAATTTTCAATGCGGTGATGTGATATTCATATCGTTCATCGTGTGGTGTGAAACATTCTCGTAGGATTGATTGTATTGCCCTATTTTACTAAAAAACAGTTCAAACTACTGTTTTTTTCTGATTCCTGTGATATTCTGTTGTTATAGATAGCAGTTTGCCATTTCACGTAATGGCAAACTGAAGATTTAGGTAATTTAGTGAAAGAACATAACTTTTAGGTTATTTCGTGAAATGGCAAAAGATTTTAGGCATTACGTGAATTTACCCGAAACGGTTTGCCATTTCGTGAAATGGCGGGTTTCCAATATTGACTGTAACATATATAAGAGGTAAGAGGTACCTCGGTGACCTTGACATCCTCGGTCATGGTCAAGGTGAAAAACTGGAAGTTGACCATTATCTCGAAAACTGTTAGCGATAGAGCGATTATGAGCTTATTTTCGACTCTTTGGGCCTAAAAGAGAATATGTAAGAGACACCTTGGTGACCTTGACCTCCTCGGTCATTGTCAAGGTGAAAAACCAGAAGTTGAACGTCATGTCGATAACGGTTAGAGATAGAGCGATTTTGAGCTCTATCTCTAAGACGATAGTTCACAATGACGATATGTAACAGGTACATCATTGACCTTCACCTCCTCGGTCATGGTCGAAGTCCGGAACCGGAATTTGAACGTTATCTCGAAAACGGTTAGAGATAGAGTGGTCTTGAGCTTATTTTCGTTCCTATGGGCCTACAAGATGCATCTCAATGACCTTGACCTCCTCGGTTATGGTCAAGCAGAAAAATCGGAAACTGACCATTATCTCGAAAACAGTTAGAGATAGAGCAATTTCGAGGTTATTTTCGACCCTTTGGGCCTAAAAGACTATATGTAAGATTTACCTCGATGACCTTGACCTCCTCGGTTATGGTCGAGGTGAAAACCTGGAAGTTGACCATTATCTCGAAAACGGCTAGAGATAGAGCGATTTTGAGCTTATTTGGGACCTTTTGGGCCTAAAAGGTAATCTACAAGACGTACCTCAGCGACGTTGACCTCCTAGTTCATGCTAATTTTTGAATTTTGAGAGTTCAGAATCGTATTTTTTGTGGCCCCAAGTGTAATTGTCGCTACTCGGTAGCGAAAACGATCTAGTTGAGTTTAAGACTGTGTTCTGTACTTTTTGGACTCAGGTGCATTTACACGCTATATTTGGTTCTGTTTTGTAACAGGTGCATTAACGGAAGCAACAGAGATCAAACAATGTTCGATTATAAAACAGAACATAGAAGGCAAAAATCTATTTGTGAAAAACTTTTCCTGCAATTTAAAGATAGTCTGCTTTCCCAGATATCCATCAAATTTTCAGTATTCTCCGAACTTTCTCTAAATTATTATTATTATTATAAAGCATGCTTATAACGCGCTTATTCAGTCAAACAACACCTAAGCGCGATACAAAAGTAGATATATAAAGTTACAAAACTTCTGAATTATACAATGTTTTAAAGTATTCGATCTAATATAATATTAAAATTAATAAGGAAGCACCATCACATGTAACGTAATGACTAGGATATACTTAATACTAGCACGCAATAAAACAATAACATTTAAAATTGACATAAACAGTCTGATACATGAACTAAAAGTAAGCTTTCCGAAACAAGTATGTCTTTAAGTCTCTCTTAAAATGATAGAATGATGGACTAGATCGCAGTTCCAAAGGCAACAAATTCCAGAGATTTGGTGACACATTTTCAAAGGCCCTCGAGCCGTACTTGTTCCTTACGATGTTTGGTTCTAGTAGCAACTGGTCACTTGAACGTAAGGTCCTCGAAGTACGGTATGGCTTCAACAACTCTGACAGATATGCGGGAGCATTACCATGTAGTGATTTGTAAGTTATTGTTAGCAATTTATATTGAATTCTTTCCGATACTGGTAGCCAATGGAGTTCCATCAAGGTATTGGTAATGGAGTCATATTTGCGTTTATTTGCTATAATCCTTGCGGCCATGTTCATAACACGTTGCAGTCTATCTATTTGGTATTTGGGTAATCCGATAAATATGCCGTTGCAGAAGTCTAATCGACTTATTACTAAGGCGTGAATGACGGTTTTCGCCTGTTCGTACGACAAATACTTACGGATTTTCCTGATCCAGGATAAGTAGAAGTAGCAAGCACGGCAAATATTACTCACATGCTCATCCAAGGAAAGAGTGGAGTCAATGGTTACTCCCAAGTTTTTTGCGGTTTCCGATCGCTTGACCACTTCACCACGAAGAGTTATTTCGGACACATCAAAACGATCCTGGTTGCGCTTCCAGTCTCTTCAGCAAGATAATGTGATCGACAGTATCAAACGCGGCCGAGATGTCGAGGAGAGCTACTAATACTCCTTGATTTTTGTCGAGCTTTGTCAGTATGTCGTTGAAGATGCGCAAAAGAGCAGTCTCACAACTGTGATCAGGCTTATACGCAGATTGAAAAATCTCCCCGATTCCAGAGTTCTTCATGTGATCACGTACTTGGATATCCACAACTTTTTCTATCAATTTTCCGATGTAGTTCAAATTAGACACTGGCCTATAGTTTTTGACTAAATGTTCTAGGTTTGGTTTTTTCAACAGTGGTTTTACCACTGCACTTTTGCAGGAGTTTGGGAAATGCGACCTGACAAGTGATTGGTTGATAATTCGTTTCATGACGGGTAGTAGCTCATGCTACTAAAGATAGTCATTCCACATTGAGATTTCTGTTGATGTTTAAATGCTAAAATCGACTGAAACTGCAATTTTTATTTGTGAAAAGAAGTGAAAATGTGTCATTCGTTATATGCTTCCTTTGAAAAACTGTCGTTTTATTTCGTGAAATGAGCTTTTGAGTAAAAGCGTAATTCGCGTTCTCCGCTTTTAGATGGGTTTCCCTTCAGTTTTACGTTTCACGCAATAGAAAAACTTTCTTTGTAACAGTTCGCCATCCCTTCAAGAGCCAATCAGAAGTGAAGAGGTGCATTGTATTACGTAACTGCTGTAATACGGTATTCCGTTTCGGCCCACTCAAGAGGTGCAAACTCGACGCTAGAACACGTAACAACCAGTTGACGAAGTCACGGACGTAGGAATGCTGAGATAAAGTCAAAATGAAAGATGAAAATTCAGTTGAACCTTTCAATAATTATCCTGACAGTGAATCGGGGGGAAGAGGGGGGGGGGCGGGGCATTCTCGAACTGAAACCATGGGCAATTATTTATAAAAAACGAATAATAAAACATAATAAAATCCTGTCACAGGATGGCTCCAAAACCTCGCTCAAACAGGCGACAGGAGAACAGGTTTGCAATGAAATCAAGTCTAATTAATTATTAATAATTAATTATTAAAAATAAGAGAAATATAATCTCGAATACAATGGATTCACTAACGAAAAATATAGAGTGGCAAAGATACACACCTGAAACTCGATCTAAATTCCTTTTACTTCGCAAAAGCTTAGAATTCGCTTATCTCCACTTTTAATGGGTTCCCTTCCAGTAATATTTACCACGAAAAATAAAAAAGAACTTTTTGAGGTACCGTTCAAGATCACTTAACCCTTCCATCCATCCCTCGACCAATCAGGATGCCCGAGACGTCGTCTGCTAGTCTCGTAGAAACGACATTCCCTTTTTGCGTGGCCTCTGTACAACACGCCATTCTGTGTGCTGCCGGTTTTTTGCAGCAAGGGAACTGGTTTAAGGTGCGAAATGGTTCATATTTTACTTAATTCACTACCTAATGGATTACTGTATCTATTATTGTGCGTTGGGATAATTTTATGGATCCGAAGTGTGATTATTCGACATTTTGTTCTTCGGTCTGGTTAGGTTGAGTTTGTACGGTCACGGAGACACTTTCTTAGTCCCGAGAAGTGCGCCTCTTTCTCCACTTTCTTTCAGATCGAGGAACTTACCAGTTCCACCTCATTTCGTCTAGGAGTAGGATCTTTTCAGGCTGCTGTACCTGATCAGATTCCAAGCTTTACCAGCCAGCTGTGTCATCGCGGAAATGGCCAGTTTTGCTTAAGCTTTACTCTTTGGGTCGCTTCTCAGTCTTCGTAGAGCAGGTTCTGCAAGTCTGGCTGCGTTTTCCGACGAAAAGAGACGTTTTCTGTGACGTCTGAGGGTCTTTTTCCTTGCCAGGACCGTTTTTCCGTTGTGGTCATACGGTCACGGGTGCGAGAAGACCACTCTGGTCCAACGGGATTTATTGCCCGTTACGGTCCTATGGTCTAAGGCTCCCATCTGAGGCAAGAGAGACCCATACCCGACACGGAAAGTCCCATTGCGGTCCAGCCCGTTACGGCCCCGGAACGCTACCGTTCCAGGAAGCACCTCTTTTCGTCATAATCTAGCCCATCGAATCATTGCGGTCATTGGGCGATTGTAAATACGGCCTGGAGGGATAAAGCTTGCAGTTGAAGCAAAGCACTAAGAAACGTAGTATTTGTGGTACTTTTATACTACATGTTCTTACGGTTGTTTTTCCTCTGCTTGCGTTTCAGATATGACAGAGGCCAGTCTGCACTCTCCACCGTTGCTGCCTCAGTGTATTCATCCTCCAACTGCGTGTAACCCTCACTCTATCTGTGATCGCTGCAGACGGAATAGCGGGATACCTCTGCCAGCAAGACAACCCGTACGGCGAGTGTCTACATCTCACCCCAGAGGATTGGAAAGCCCTATTACGGAATAGGGTCAAGAACGAACGCAGGAGGAATAAGCGCAAATTCCTCTCTTCAGCCTCGCTTGTTACTCGTGAATTCATTCAGGATACCATGAAAAAGGCTAGCTCCGTTATTCTGGGCCAGGTCTCCACTCCCGTGCACGTTGACACTGGTGCAGAATCGGATGCCACTGCTTCATCTAGGAGACATAAAAAATCCAAGAGTAAGTCACGCGCGTTTTCTGAGACCGTAGCAGAGTTGGATATCCCGGAATGGAAAGAACGGGATCTTCTCCGTGAAGCATGGGTTTCATCTCCCAGAGCGAAACCCATGGGCAGTCCTGGGGGGCGTTCAAGTCTCCGTCTGTGGAACAAGTGACTGTGTCACATAGAGATACGGGAACAGTTCTTTCGGCGGTTACAGACCAGTTAGGCATTCCCCCGCGAGAGGATTTATCCCCCCTCCCCAGCTACATGGTCTCCCGAGTGACTTTTCGGCGTTCTTGTCGATGCAGTCGCAACTGCAAAAGCAACTGTTGGATTGCTCGGGCTCGCCTGTACCTCACCTCCCGCTGGACTCTAACTTGGATATTCCCGAGACGGTCACCATCAGTGAGGAGGAGTCCGTGGGCGTGCCCCTTTCGGGCCAAGTTTCTGCGTTGCGGGACGAGGACGAAGAAATCGGGCCAATGGAAATCTCCCCTCTTGCCACAGTTCCAAGCAATAGAGAGAGGGAAATTTATACCCCATCAGGGGATCCTCAAACGTCACAAATATCACAATCCCAACTCCCAGAAGCAGCATCTGATGAACAGGAGTCAGAGGGCGAAGACGTAGAAGGTGAATCCGAGGGCGCGCCTAGGCATTCCCGTTTCATTTACCATTACGGGCAACGGATCAGGTTCGAACCCCAGGCCGGGGGCAAAGACTTTGGAGGGACCCAGCGGCAGCGGGCAGACGCCCCATCCGAACTCCCTCTCCACCAGACCTTAACCCGTCGGTCGAAGATGCAACCCCCTCGAGTTCCGCGATCGCACCGGAAGACGTACCGTTCAGGGATGCCATTCAAGAGATAGCCCGCTTAGCAGAGGTCTCCTGTGGCTCCCCACATTTAGATAGAGAGGATCCGCCCATTCGTATGAAGTCTCAGGCCGCTCCACCGCAACAAGATTCCTTCATCGCACTAGCCACCAGCGAGGGCATTGCTCATGCTGTTACGGTCCGCACGAAGGAATTCAAGAAGATGGATACTGGCGAGGGGCGATACTGTCACGATTCCATTTATCTAAACACTGCCTAGTACGACCAGGCCCATATCGGTCAGCGGATGAACATATTCCCCTGGAGGCTCTGGAGCAACCCGTGAAGCGTACAGTCTCGATGCCTACAGTGCGTAGTGACTCGGACATTCCATCAGTGGAGAAAGACGCCAAGACCATCGAGGCGTCTTCCCGTCACATCCTAAACATTATGTCATTTCAAGATCACACACTCAAGGCACTGAAGTCTCGTTGGGAAGAACTTCGCCTCAGTGATCCTGTGTCTTCTCAACTGATGGAATGCCTGGCATTAGCCACTCGAGACGCGGTCAAACTCTCCACCTTCTTGATGACGTCAATGGTCTACCTACGTCGAGACGCCTTTCTCCAGCACTGCTAGTCCAGTGTCAAAGGTTTACGGGATCTGCGCAATGCTCCTGTCCTAGGGGAACGGGAACTATCCCCCCCCCCGCCGAGATAGAGAGGGTGAACCAGGAAAGTAGATCACTTTCTCAGGATTATGCCCTTATGTTTAGGATGTCCCGCTCCTCCTTCAAACGCCCACTGAAGAGGAAGCGACCGCAGCAGTCCTCGCCGGCACAGGCCAAACCGAGTGCGCAACAACAACAACCCCCTGTCAAGAAACCGAAACCCAACCCCGGCAGCAAGACAGAGGGTTCGTCTCCACAGTCGTTCAGGTAGCAACCAATCAAAGTACCGTCACGAGATTCCTTGGTCTCCTGGCGATACTTTAACAAACTTAAAAGAATTGGAAAGTTTGCTCTCCTTAAACGCCTCCTTACTCGTAGGAGGGAGACTAGGAAGGTTTTGGCAACAATGGGAGGAAATGGGGGCGTCTCGAAAGGTAGTGCGTTGGCTAAAGAGGGGTTACTCTCTACCTTTCAAACGAGACCAGAACGGGCTCAGATGCTCGATTCCCCTAACCTCCAATGCATCAAAGCGACTGGTCACCTCCTACTCCAAGGGGTCGGAAAAGGAGTTAGCTTTCCAGGAAATGTTGGTGAGCCTAACACAGAAGCAAGCAATCGAGGAAATTCCAGAAAATCAAACGGGTTTTTTCAGCAGGGTATTTCTGGTCCCCAAGAAATCCGGGGGATGGAGGTTAGTAATCGACCTCTCCCCCATAAACGGTTTTCTTCGAGTGGTCACCTTTCAGATGGACACGGTCCAGGTGATAAAAGGGTCGTTACGGGAAGGGATGTGGGGTACCTCCATCGATCTCTCCGACGCTTACCTCCATATTCCCCTACACCGCTCGACAAGAAATTTCTGACCTTTCAAGTAGGGAAAAAGCGATTTTGGTTTCTGGCACTTCCCTTCGGTCTGGCTACGGCCTCGTACTTTTTCTCCAAGGTAATGAAGGTTTGAAAACATGGGCACGTCTAGAAGGAATGTTAGTCTTTCAGTACCTAGACGACTGGTTCCTGGCACATCAGGACAGACAGGTAGCCGAGTATCAAACTATGACGTTAGTTCGCAAGGCTTTAAAGGTAGGTCTAGTAGTGAACCTAGCCAAATCCGAACTAAGCCCCAAACAGTCAATTACTTTTCTAGGGGAATTGTGGGACCTGGCAATAGCAAGGGCGTTTCCTACGGCGGAGCGCTACCAGAAAATCGCGAAAGCCATAGGAAATATTCCCCCGAGAAAAAGGTAAGGCTACAAGCCATGGAATCCCTTTTAGGTCTGTTGGTGGCTACAGAGAAGACAGTCCCTCTGGGCCGTCTCCATTACAGGCCATTCCAAAGTCAGGTGAGATGGGCACTGCATCAGGGTCGTTCAACCACAGCAAGGATGCAACTTTCACAGGTAACCCTGCAAGCCCTGCAGTGGTGGTGCGATGCACAAATCATGTCCGAAGGAATGCAATTTCAGCCCCCACCCCAGAGATAGAGATTCAGACCGATGCCTCCCACTCGGGATGGGGAATTTATTGTCACGGGCAGGTATGGAAGGGCAAATGGCCACCCTCACTCCAGATCTATCACATAAATTGGCTGGAACTCCGAGTAGTCTGGATTGCACTGGCCAAACTGGCCAAACAACTCAGAAACAGGGCAGTCCTATTTCGGTTAGACAATTCCACAGCCATAGCGTACCTCAACAAGCAGGGGGGTACCAAATCACGGTCTCTTTCCAAGTTAGCCTTTCAAATTCTCACAAAGGCCCGGGAGGAGCAGGTGACCATTTCAGCCCGTCACCTTGCCGGGAAACTAAACGTCTTAGCCGATTTAGCTTCCAGACAGGGTCAAGTTATCAACACCGAATGGTGCCTATCCCCTCGGTCGTTTCAATGGGTGACACGTCAGTCCCCATGGGGTACTCCGACTCTGGATCTGTTCGTAAATTCTATGACCACCCAACTTTCCCGGTACGTGTCCCCTTGCCCGGACCCAGCAGCTTGGGCAGTGGACGCCCTCAACTGTCAATGGCCACGGGACGAAGTGCTGTATGCCTTTCCCCCACAAGCAATCTTAGGGCAAGTCCTACAGAGAGTAATCGAGTTGAAACCACCGTTTCTATTGCTCATTGCCCCATGGGCACCGGAAGCCCCGTGGTTCGCCCTCCTTCTCCATGGCAAGATAGTGAGGTCGATACAGATTCCGTGCCACAACGAGTTGCTATCACAACCCCACTGGCAACACTTCCACCCCTCCCCTCACTTACTGAATCTCCACCTTTGGTGTCTGACCAGTCCTTTTTGAAGAACAAGGGCTTCTCTAAACAGGTGAGGGAGAAGATAGTAAACAGTCACAAGGGTTCTACGGCCAAGGTTTACAGGTCTCAGTGGAATAAATTTGCTGCCTGGTGTAGCACTTCTAGGCTGGATCCGTTTCAGGCTAGCCCAGCCGTGGTAGCGGACTTCCTCGACCACCTATTCACTGAGGAGAAGTTAAAGGTAGGTTTCATCGAGGGCTATACGGCCGCTATAGGGTCAAGACTCAAAGCATCCACAGGTTACGACCCGGGCGAAGATACAGCTCTCTCACAACTAGTAAGACATTTTAAAGTTAATTCCCCACCCTGCCCATCCAACATAGCGCAGTGGGACTTATCTTTAGTCTTACGGTACCTCCAACGCCCAGACATCTTTAGTAAAGACGTGATTTCAGCGAAAAACGCAACTTTAAGTTTTACGTTTTTACTGGCTTTAGCGTCGAGTAAAAGAAGAGGTGAAATTCATGCCCTGGACAGAAAGGTAAATAATGATCAGGGCACGTGGGAAAAGGTCACCCTAGTCCCCAGAGCAGATTTCATGGGAAAGACCCACATTATGACCCAAGGGATGGGAACGTTCGATCACATTTCCCTCCCATCACTTCCAGACGACCCCGAAATCGACGGCTTGGTCTCTTTGTGTCCCGTCAAGGCTTTGCGTCAGTATTTAGAAATGTCAGAGGCCTACAAATATAAAAATCAGAAGGCTCTCATCATTTCTTTTATGCCGAAATTTAACAAAGATCTGTCGAAACAGTCGATATCAAATTACATTAAAAAGATCATTTTGGCGGCCTATGACGAGGCACAAAGTGACACGAACCCGTCAAGGGAACTAAACGTCAAAGCCCATCAAGTTAGGCAGGTAGCTAACTCCCTCAGGGCCGTGCGTAATGTGTCTCTTTCAGATATATTAAAAACAGGTTGCTGGACTTCCCCCAACTCGTTTGTTAAATACTATCTGAAAAACTTTTCACAAGATGAATTGTATGGTTTATATTCATTGGGACCTTTCGTGGCTTCAGAAACAACCATTTCAGGCTGATGGTTTCTGTTGTAGGCCCTCACCTCCCAAGTTCAAGAACAAGGGCAAGCAGAAGGGCAACTTCTCCAAGAACCGTAACGGGAACAGTAACAACAACAACAAGCCACGAAAGTAACAACCATCAAGAAGGATTCACGTTCTTGCTCTGGTCATTTCGTTTCGCTAAGGTCCTTTGGACCATTTCGGTTCCGTGCTTATGTTAAGCTACAGACAAACGCTGGACGGTTATTTTTAATTAAGCATTTATTTACTCCGAGGTGTTCATGTCTGTGCATGTAATAAGTGCAGCCCAGTCTTCGGTCTTACGGCTACTCGGGTCTGAAGTTTTATTCTCCTTTCTTCAAGTTTTTCAGAAAGAAAGGGGGGACCGTTTCGGTCCCAACGTACTGTAGTGACCGTATACCCGTGGTGTCCGAAAGACCGAAAGACCGGTCGGTTGTCCTGGGTATAAGAGACCGTAGTGTAATTATGGGCTTATGAGACCATAACGGCCCCATATGAGAAAACAGTCACAAATTAGCTAAAGTTTGTCTGTATTTCATTTTATGACGATTTACAGTAGTTTTAGAACTATCTAGTCAATCTTTACTAGTTTATTTCGAATAAACGTGGTAAATTAGAATAATTTGGGAGAAAAGAAAATAGACAACGGTGGCTTTCGTTTTCCAAGTTTGATTAGCATGTCTTGTAAGACACTTCAGTCGCGTTACTCGAAGTGTCAAAGAGTTTATTTGCGTAAACCCCTCGGGTTTACGGTCGCATTGTAGTGTTGCTAAATAAACTTAATTGTTCATCAATACATAGCAAGTGAATAGTGAGAACTTGAGGTAGGGATCCATCCGGTGGGCGGTTGGAGGGGGATGGTAATAGTTCTCAAAAGATGATGGCATGGTTGGAAGCCTTTCTCATCTCATCTGACAGTTGCTGTGATATTTTACTTTGTTCATGATTTTACCTTTTGCTAAAAGACCGGAATGGTACGCGTCCGGACTTTATTTAGGAAATCATTAAAAGAATTGAAACTTATCTGACAAGTTTTATTTCTTCTTCTTCTGCCTCGAGTGCCCAGCACTCCTGGTTATACAACGGGATTAGACAAGCCATAGTGTGATTCGTGACCTTTTTGGGCAGTTCAAGAATGGCAGGCTCCCCTGCTCCGGACTCAAGTCCCATTAAAAGTGGAGATAAGCGAATTCTAAGCTTTTGCGAAGTAAAACTAACGTTTTATTTCGTAAAACGAGCTTCTACGAGTAAAAGCGCAATTCGCGTTCTCCACTTTTAAGTTTGATTTTAACCCGGCCCAATCCATCCCCAACTAGCCTGGGCGTGTTTTACCGCCGTCTAGGGTTAAAAAGGGAATGTCGTTTCTACGAGACTAGCAGACGACGTCTCGGGCATCCTGATTGGTCGAGGGATGGATGGAAGGGTTAAGTGATCTTGAACGGTACCTCAAAAAGTTCTTTTTTATTTTTCGTGGTAAATATTACTGGAAGGGAACCCATTAAAAGTGGAGAACGCGAATTGCCCTTTTACTCGTAAAAGCTCGTTTTACGAAATAAAGCGTTAGAATAAACCATTTGCAATGACATGGCACGACTGAGCAGACAGATGAGTACTGCGATAAAGCTTAGTTCTCCCCACGTAACTAAAAATGTCTAAAAATATCTTTTGTTGGATTTTTAACAAATAGCAAATACGAATAGAATGTTTATAATTCAATACTGATCTTGAATTAAACACAAAAAGTGAAAAATTCCACTTAAACCCATATCTTCAACAATATAGACCAATTATGGATCCATAACGGCACCGGGTGCGGCCATGATGGGCCGTGTAACTATATATGGATCATTGTGAACTAGCAGGTTTGGCACCACGGGAGGAGCTGGTATGGCTTGTGGCCCCCTCTTTTTCAGTCCTTAGAAGGTAGAGAAGGACAGAAGCGGGTCCGGCATGACCCAAAATGACCGTGGTACACATAAAACAGTCTCTGAAATATACAAGGATAGAATAACTCGAATCAGAGTAAAAATGACAACAATCTATTTAAACGGTCTTAGTAGGTGGAACTAGCTCTCTCTCTCTCTCTCTCTCTCTCTCTCTCTCTCTCTCTCTCTCTTACTTTCTTTCTCTGTTTCTCTCTCTCTCTCTCTCTCTCTCTCTCTCTCTCACCCGAGTGTTGATAAGTAGTATGAAAATGGGAGTTCCAGCCCAGGATGTGTCGTCATAACTGGCGTTGCCATGGTAACAAAGTCTGGTAACCATGGTAGCAAAGTCTCGTATGGTAACAAAGTCTGGTGACCATGGTAACAAAGTATCGTATGGTAACAAAGTCTGGTAACCATGGTAACAAAGTCTCGCATGGTAGCAAATTCTCGTAACCATGGTAACAAAGTCTCGCATGGCAACAAAGTCTCGTAACCATGGTAACAAAGTATCGCATGGTAACAGAGTCTCGTAACCATGGTAACAAAGTCTCGCATGGAAACAAAGTCTCGTAACCATGGTAACTAAGGCTCGCATGGTAACAAAGTCTCGTAACCATTGTGATAAAGTGAGGACCTCCCCCCTCCAAGGAGAGCAACATTCCGCCAAGTCAGCACTTTTAACAAGTTACACACCATATGTTGATTACATCGAAGTGGCATGAAAGGAAGAATGAGACATGCATATGAATCAGTCATAAATTCTGCTGAGTCAGCAATTTTAACAAGTTACACACCATATTTAGATTACATCGAAGTAGCATAAAACGAAGAGTGAGACATGCATATGAATCAGCGATAAATTCTGCTGAGTCAGGAATTTTAACAAGTTACACACCATATTTTGATTACATCAAAGTGGCGTCATAGCGGCGTAACCATGGTGATAATGACGTCATCAGTCACGTGGCCAATGAAAAGCCAGTGAAATCAATGAAGACAATGATGCCCCGCCCACTTTCTGTCTATCACCTGTCAATCATCGTGACGTCATGATTCACATGACCAATGAAAAGCCAATAAAATCAATGGATACAATGAAGCCCCACCCACTTTCTGTCTATCATCAGTCAATCATCGTGACGTCACACCCCCTCATATCTTTTTTTAGACTGGAGAAATTTTATTTTAAGTAACTTTTTAAAAAGTAGATAACTTTTGTTATGTTCAACCGATTTGAATGAAAATTTCACTGTTTGATTCAGTGTTATGTAATGTTTTGTTATAAATATGCATAATTTGACATGCCGCCATTTTATATTTGTAAAAAGTGTGATAACTTTCGCTATAGTTGACCGATTTACATGAAAATTTTACCGTTTGATTCAGTTTTATATCTAGTTTTGCTATAAAGTAGTCACAAGCTATTTGCGCAGGGGGCTGTATGCATAATTTTGACATGCCGCCGTTTTAAACTTTGAAAAAAGTGAAAAAGTGAGATAACTTTCGCTATAGTTGGTCGATTTACATGAAAATTTTACCGGTTGATTCAATTTTATATCTAGTTTTAACATTAAGTAGACATAGGCTATTTGCACCGATGGTTGTATGCATAATTTTGACATGTCGCCATTTTAACTTTGTAAAAAGTGAAAAATTAAGATAGCTTCCACTACAGTTGGTCGATTTTAACAATTTCACTGTTTGATTCAGTTTTATACCTAGTTTTAACATTAAGTGGTCACAGGCTAGTTGCACCTTCGGCTGTATGCATAATGGATTAATCTTAAAATTTGAACTTAAAAGTGAAATAACTTTCGTTATGATTGACCGATTTGAATGAAAATTTCACCATTTTATTCAGTTTGATGTCTAGTTTTAACATAAAGTAGTCATGCATAGGTGGCTGTATGCATAATGGATTCACTTTGAAATTTTAACTTAAAAGTGAGATAACTTTCGTTATGGTTGACCGATTTGCATGAAAATTTCACCATTTGATTCCGTTTTATGGCTAGTTTACAATAGAGGACTATTTGCTTAGGTGGCTGTAAGCACACGCTCAAGACGGGTGTTGGAATGGCGCGACCCCATTCATACATGTGTTCAACAAGCTGTTGTTCAACATGTTCAAAATGTTCAACATGTTCAACAAGTTGTTAAACAAGTTGAACATGTTCAACATGTTGTTAACTAAGTTGAACATGTTGTAGTTCAAGCAATTGATGGAACAATAGCAGCCAGTTCAGTAAAAACAAGACATATACACTCAGATTAAATCTATAATAATATTACAACATTTGTTGATTTGCAAAGTCTTTATTATAAAGTTTAGTCAAATAAGTCTATTTTTCTTCATCTGCTTCACTCTTTTCCACCTCACTGTCCTCATCCATATCATTTTCTTCGTCGCTGCTTTCAGCTTCCTCCTCCTCATCTAGAAGCTCTTCAAAAAAATGCAACGTTTCTTCTTATAGCCGCCTTTAGTGCCTTTGAAAACTCGTAATGTTTTTCATCAACCAAGTAATTAAAGTCTTCTAAAATGGTTTGATAATGTTCGTTTTGTTCTAGACGTTGGGTATATTTGAAAAGTCTCATAACAGTTGTTTAAGGCGACGCTTATAAATGGGCCGAAAGTCATCACTTGCTATTTCACGCGCATCTTCAAGCCCTTGGTCTTCATATTCTGAAACCTTTTCTTGAAATTTGGTATCATATTCATCGTAGACTTCTTGAACCACATCATACCAAACACAGTCTGTTTCTGACTCACTTTCAGAGTCAGTTTCTCACTCACTTTCAGAGCTGCTGTCATCATCACCCTCACCACAATGTGCCATATGTTTGAACAAAGCTTCTTGACTGTTGTATAACGCACCACATTCTGTACAAGCATGTGCATTCTTTTCAGTCATGTTGACGCTTTGACTTTCCATAGAAGACTCATCTAAAGTTTCAGTGATAGGTGGTTTTACAGGGTTTTCCATATCTATCTCCAATTCTTCTTCTTCTGAAATTTGAGCATCCTTTAAGTGCCTTGTAAGACTTTGCGGCCAGTTGTAATATTTCAAACAAATGTTGCATTTATACATCCTTTAGGTTCAACATACACTTTTCAAATGATGAAAAAGCCTTTAAACATAGCCTTATATACAACTTGTTGAACAACATGTTGAACATGTTCAACTTGTTGAACAACATGTTGAACAAAATGGTGTGTAACTCGTCAAAAATGCCAATCTTGTTAAAATTGCTGACTCACCATTTTTTGATTACTTCTAAGTAGCATAAAAGGAAGAGTGAGACATGCATTTCATCCATATCCAACAGCAATAAATTCTGCTGAGTCTGTTTTTTGGATAAGGCGCGCGCTTGTTCGAATGACGTCATTATGACATCATAATGACGTCTTGATGACGTCATGAAGACGTCATGACGTTAGACTCCCCCAATGGGCATAACCCTAACCCTAGGTGTAGACAACATGTTCAACAACATGTTGAACATGTTGAAAATTTTGAACATGTTGAACATGTTGAACAACAGCTTGTTGAACAATTGTTGTACAATTGTTAAACAACTTGCTGAAAAAAAGAAACCTGTTGAACAATACTATGACGTAATATGTTCCTAAAAAATAATTCAAACACATGTTCGAATAGGAGCGCGCCATTCCAACACCCGTCTTGAGGGGGTGCTTACAGCCACCTATGCAAATAGTCCACTATTATAAACTAGCCATAAAGTTAAAGTTTTAAAGTAAAGCCATTATGCATACAGCCACCTGTGCAAATAGCCTATGACTTCTTTATGTTAAAACTAGACATCAAACTGAATAAAATGGTGAAATTTTCATTCAAATCGGTTGACCATACCAAAAGTTATCTACTTTTTAAAAAGTTACTTAAAATAAATGTTGTAAAATTTCCCCAGTGTAAAAATAGATGTGAGGGGTTTTACGTCATGATGATTGACTGGTGATAGACAGAAAGTGAGTGGGGCTTCATTGTATCCATTGATTTTATTGGCTTTTCATTGGTCATGTGAATCATGACATCACGATGATTGACAGGTGATTTTCATTCAAATCGGTCAATCATAACGAAAGTTATTTCACTTTTAAGTTCAAATTTTAAGATTAATCCATTATGCATACAGCCGAAGGTGCAACTAGCCTGTGACCACTTAATGTTAAAACTAGGTATAAAACTGAATCAAACAGTGAAATTGTTAAAATCGACCAACTGTAGTGGAAGCTATCTTAATTTTTCACTTTTTACAAAGTTAAAATGGCGACATGTCAAAATTATGCATACAACCATCGGTGCAAATAGCCTATGTCTACTTAATGTTAAAACTAGATATAAAATTGAATCAACCGGTAAAATTTTCATGTAAATCGACCAACTATAGCGAAAGTTATCTCACTTTTTCACTTTTTTCAAAGTTTAAAACGGCGGCATGTCAAAATTATGCATACAGCCCCCTGCGCAAATAGCTTGTGACTACTTTATAGCAAAACTAGATATAAAACTGAATCAAACGGTAAAATTTTCATGTAAATCGGTCAACTATAGCGAAAGTTATCACACTTTTTACAAATATAAAATGGCGGCATGTCAAATTATGCATATTTATAACAAAACATTACATAACACTGAATCAAACAGTGAAATTTTCATTCAAATCGGTTGAACATAACAAAAGTTATCTACTTTTTAAAAAGTTACTTAAAATAAAATTTCTCCAGTCTAAAAAAAGATATGAGGGGGTGTGACGTCACGATGATTGACTGATGATAGACAGAAAGTGGGTGGGGCTTCATTGTATCCATTGATTTTATTGGCTTTTCATTGGTCATGTGAATCATGACGTCACGATGATTGACAGGTGATAGACAGAAAGTGGGCGGGGCATCATTGTCTTCATTGATTTCACTGGCTTTTCATTGGTCACGTGACTGATGACGTCATTATCACCATGGTTACGCCGCTATGACGCCACTTTGATGTAATCAAAATATGGTGTGTAACTTGTTAAAATTCCTGACTCAGCAGAATTTATCGCTGATTCATATGCATGTCTCACTCTTCCTTTAATGCTACTTCGATGTAATCTAAATATGGTGTGTAACTTGTTAAAATTGCTGACTCAGCAGAATTTGTCACTGATTCATATGCATGTCTCACTCTTCCTTTTATGCTACTTCGATGTAATCAAAATATGATGTGTAACTTGTTAAAATTGCTGACTCAGCAGAATTTATCACTGATTCATATGCATGTCTCACTCTTCCTTTAATGCTACTTCGATGTAATCTAAATATGGTGTGTAACTTGTTAAAATTGCTGACTCAGCAGAATTTGTCACTGATTCATATGCATGTCTCACTCTTCCTTTTATGCTACTTCGATGTAATCAAAATATGATGTGTAACTTGTTAAAATTGCTGACTCAGCAGAATTTGTCACTGATTCATATGCATGTCTCACTCTTCCTTTTATGCTACTTCGATGTAATCCAAATATGGTGTGTAACTTGTTAAAATTGCTGACTTGGCGGAATGTTGCTCTCCTAGGGGTTGGTCCTCACTTTATCACCATGGTTACGAGACTTTGTTCCCATGCGAGACTTTGCTACCATGGTTACCAGACTTTGTTACAACGCGAGACTTTGTTACCATGGTTACGAGACTTTGTTACCATACGAGACTTTGTTACCATGGTTATTACCAGAATTTGTTACCATACGAGACTTTGCTACCATGGTTACGAGACTTTGTTACTATACAAGATTTTGTTTCCATGGTTATCAGACTTTGTTAACATGGTGAGTGTTACCATGGCAACGCCTGTTATGATGTCACTTCCTGGGCTGGAACTCCCATTTTCATACTACTTTGGTACTTCTTTCCCTTGCCATTACTTTTCTATGGCTTGGAAAAGTTGTCCTGTTTTCATTTGCTGTTTTGCTTTTTATTGCTTCGGCTGAGACTCTACAAGCAAAAGAAACTTGATCAGAAATTGCCGTCTCTGCTTCCATGACTGGGCCGACAGAAAATAGGCCCGTAAGCTCGTCCTGTGAGAAATACGACAGGACTTGGCAAAATAGTTCGGTAGGGACCAGCAGTCTTTTTAAAGAATATTGGAAAGGGACGCATAACGGAAAGCTCTCAGAGAATTGGCAGTCTGAGGTACATGATGGACCTTCACTTTACACTCTGATTGAAGCAATGAATTTGTCCTTGTCTTGTTATACGCCGCTAAGGCGATCCGTTAATATAATTGGAGACCGTCTGATTAGAAAGATCTTTGTTGAAATTTAGCATAAAGGAGATAGTCAGTACTTTCTGAGCCACTGCTCTGTATTGGTACGAAGTTTTGAGATATCAGCGTAAGGTTTTGGTAGGGCACAGAGACGCCAAGTCTGACCCTTCCGGACCCTCTGGTGGGGCTGCAAAGGCAACATGACAAAAGGTCTCATCTCTTGGGTAGCAAAACCACCGTAGGGATAAAAAATCTTGATCTACTGATCGATTCCTTTCTTGTTTCTTGCCTTTTCTTTGCCAGGCATGGATCCCGCCCCTTCTCTTACCTGAAACTAATGCTAAGGGAGAGGTGAACCTTACCGTGGCATTCTCTGCACGTTGTAATTAACGGAGAAGTTAACGACAGATCTCACTGGACAATGTTTGACTTAGTTGGAGGGGTATTTATCTGAAAATGTCTGAAGAGCTGTGACAGGGCTAGGTCTTCCCCTGGGTCGCAACCCGCTGTGCTCTGTGTCTAGTACCAATCGCTGTCCGATAGCCCTCAATTGACCCCACTCTAAGGCGACATTCTAAAAGCAGATAATCCAGGAAATCTGCCACTATTGCTGGTGAGGCCTGGAATGGATTAATTTTTTTGCTTGTCGCACCAGGTGGCAAAATTTTCGAGGGGTAAAAGTTTGAGATCGACCGCTTATGGTATACATGTAGCATTTTGTCAACTACCCGTCTAGAGAAACCTTGCCCGCTGGGAAGGGGTCATAGGTGTAAGTTTAAAAGTGAGGGCGGATGGAAATGGCCTGTGTGTGGTTGTAGCGTGTGGGGGTTCTAGGACAGGTGGCGCGACCTAACAGGGTGATAAGACAGCCTGTTACCCCGGGAGTACCACTTGGTGTCATGTGCGTAATCATGAGTGTCCAAAAACACGCGCGGAAATGGGATAATTTTGAGGCCAGACCTGGTGAGCGCAGAGTGTCAATTTTGTAGAAAAGTGGGGAGTCATTTTCATTCAGCACTCTGCTTTCCCACAAAAATTAGCTTCTTTCGAAATTAGGGTTTTACTGTTTCAAAATTTGCAATTTGTGCTTAGGGGTCGTTTAAAAAACTCATGGATAAGCATTATAACCAGCATGGATTAGCATCGTTGGCACGTGAGTTCCCCTGTTCACGTTCACGTTATCGACCCCACCCTCAGAAAAAGGCAATTTCTGCCCATTGTTTGTTCATTTTCCTGACTTCTTTCTCTTGATTCCACTTTAAATAAAGATAGTGTTGTTCCTGAAAGGAAAAGACGTCGAAGATTTGTTTGGCAAAATAAAAAGGATATTTTACTTTGCAAAAGCTTTGAATTCGCTTATCTCTACTTTCAGATTTATACCTTTCACGTAATTGAAAAAACTTTCTGCAGCAGTTCGAACAGTCCTACCCAACCATCCCCTTAAGGACCAATCAGAAGTAGGAGAACACAATATTGCGTTACTGCTGTGATGCGGTTTTTTGGTGTGTTCCTCAATTTCGTCGACAGATCAATTGAAAGGTGTGGTATCTTCTACTTTTTTATCTTATTAAATAGATAAATGACTAATTTATCACAGGCTGAAATTTGGATACATTTGGCTCAGTAGAAGTGGAACTTTTTACATTTGTAACTTCAGTCTGGTAGTGCTGACTTTACACGTAGCGGTGACATGTCGATGGCTCCGGAAAGTGCGCTTCTCTCCACAAAAAACTACAACTATCATCACTTCTTCTAGTCCAACAATCGCAGATTGGCCCAAAGGACGTCTTTGGAAGAGTCAAAAGCCAAGTCCCACGTGAGATCTCCTCCGCCGAAGTGTGTCAAGCCATCCAACGGTGACAAGGCGAGGGTCAGCAGCACAAACAGTACACGTGGCAGCCAATCGAAGTACGAAGGTTTCGTCTCCAAGTGATACTTTTCCAAGCTCAAACGATTTGGAAAATTTACTCTATTACAACATCTTCTGTCCGTATGTGGAAAGTTCTGACATTCTTGGGAGGAAACGGTTACACTCTCCCCTTCAAGAAGGGGGCCAACAGGAAAAAAAGGTATCCACCACCCTCCACTTCCAAGCACCTGAAAGCTTAGTCACGGACTAGCAACCGGGCTAAGCAAGGACCAAGCCTTGCAGGAGAGTTACAGAAAAGGGGGTGCTATAGAGAATATACCAGAAAACCGACAGGGCTTTCCCAACAGGGTTTCTGGTTCCCATGAAAACAAGAGGTTGGAGATTGGTTATCAGCCTCTCGGCTCTCAACGAGTTTCTCCACGTGACCACGTTCCACAAGGAAACGGCCCTGGGCATAAAAGACACTATGCAAGAGGCTATGTGGGGTAATTCGAGCCTACACGTCATAATCCACCACTCCGCCAGAAAGTAAATGTGTTTTCAAATATGACAAAACTTTGAACAACTTCCAAGAACAACTATCTCATGACTTCGCTACATATTTAATTGACAAAATTGCAAGAATACGTGAGAATATAACCTCTTCAACAGTTTCTCGTGGTATCAAAGAAATAACTGAAATATGAAATGTGTCAGTCTTCGTTAACTGTCTTCCAGCCCGCCAATGAGGCCGAAATTGTGAAGTTAATAACGGACTCTAGTTCGGCAAGATGTGAATTAGATCCAATCCCGACGAGATTGTTAAAGCAATGTAAAAGTGAAATAGCACCGGCTATTACCAAAATTGTCAACTTATCTTTGTGAAATTCGAAAGTACCCGATCAGTTTAAGCAGGCTGCAGTAAGACCCCTCTTAAAAAGGCTTCTCTCGACAAAGAAAATCTCAAAAATTACAGACCAGTGTCCAACCTGTCTTTTATATCAAAGTTAACTGAGAAAATTGTAGAAAATCGTCTTCAAACATACCTGGACAGTAATAGCTTACTCAATCCATTTCAGTCAGCCTATAGACGTCAGCACTCTACCGAAAGTGCACAATGATTTGGTGACAGAAATAGGAAAAAAGAAAATGGTTGTGTTATTACTTTTGGACTTAAGTTCAGCGTTTGACACGATTGTCCATGGGAACGCCTCGATTGCCGGTATGGCATACGTGACAACGCCCTTCAATGGATCCGATCGTATCTGCAAAACCGCACTCAGTTTGTGTCAATTGCTGGTCTTTCATCCTCTAGCCATATATTGTCTACAGGAGTTCCTCAGGGCAGTGTACTCGGCCCAATACTGCTCACGTATGTTGGCCCTGTACATGATATCACCTCCCGGCATGAAGTCGAAGCCCATTTTTACGCTGACGACACCCAAATTTATTTGGCAATAGAACCATCGGAAAATATT
Organism: Protula sp. h YS-2021; assembly: GCA_949752745.1. Lineage (NCBI taxonomy): Eukaryota > Metazoa > Annelida > Polychaeta > Sabellida > Serpulidae > Protula > Protula sp. h YS-2021. The sequence goes on from OX457026.1 coordinate 74,271,365, forward strand.
TCGTCGTTACAGAAAATTGAATCATGTGTCGCGGATATAAAGCTTTGGATGCAACACAACTATCTAAAGCTAAAGCTTACCGGCTCTCGCTACAATCTTTGTAAATATCCCATCGTCTTCATCCAAGTTGGCGAGCTGTAAACTTCCAAGTGTACATCAGGTTAAAAACCTAAGTGCTATATTTGACTGCGAGTTATTAATGGATAAATTTATAGCCACTAAGTGTTCTTCGGCTTCATATTACCTAAGAAGCATCTCCCGCATTAGGAAATACTTGGATAAAGAATCTACGCAAACTCTTTTCCATGCCTTGGTGACTAGCCGTTTGGATTATGCATATGGTTTATTGATTAGTACGAACAAGTCCTCCATATCCAAGCTTCAAGTTATTCAAAATTCGGCCGCCAGACTAGTAGCAAGAGTTGCAATGAGGGAACTGATCACACTCATTCGAAAGGAATTACACTGGTTACCGATTCAATTTCGTATAAGATTCAAAATTTTAGTTATCTGTTTTAATTGTGTTCGTGATACTGCTCCAGCCTATTAAGGTGATTTTATTTCATTTTATAAAACAGCAAGAAGTCTTCGATCTGAAGACAAAATGTTACTAAAAGTTTCTTTAACAAGAATTAAGTTCGTAGAGAATTGTTTTGAAGTCAAAGCACCACAATGGTGGAATGAACTTCCTATTGACTTGAGATACTGTGATAATTTGCCATTGTTTAGAACAAAATTAAAGATTCATTTATTTCAACTTGCATATAACTAGTCAATGAGTATCTTTATTTCTAGTCATAGTACCATGATTTGTATTAATTTTAGTTTGTAATGTTATTAGTAATGCATATTCTGTGGTTGTAAAGCGCTTAGAGCTTATATTTTAGAATAAGCGCTATAAAAATGAAGATGAATAATAATAAATAATGTTGAGCAACACTAAAGATATAGCAGGCACGCAAAACACTCAAAATACAAATAATTGATTCCCGACTTGGGACTGAACTCACAACCCTAGCTTCGCAGACGACAACGCCATCCACTGCTTCTGTGGAAGACGATGAAAAAATTCGCCTTGAGTGGGGCTAGAACTCACAACTTGGTGATTATTAGTCCAACACCAAGCTTGGGATCATTCGTCCGCCATAGCGTTGAAGAATCTCGGTGCGACATTTGATCAGAAGATGTCCATGCGATCATTTGTTAGCTCAAAAATTAAATGTGCCCTGTTCTATTTGCGAAATATTTCATGAATTAGACGTTACCTGACACCTATGGCGGTCAAACTACTCATTCATGCTTATATTATTTCCAGGTTAGACTTTCCGATGACGCCAGGAGATGTGACCATATGACACCGCCAACTCCATTGGCTTCCTATTTGCCAGCGGATACGGTATAAAGTTTTACTTTTTGTTTTTAAAGCCTTAAATGGGAATGCACCAGTATATATTAGTGATCTCTTATCTGTTTATAGACCTACTAGAATCCTCCGTTCACAAAATAGTTTTTTACCCGTAGAGCACAAAACTCGAAATTCGTATTGTGATAGAGCATTTATTGACTATGCTCCGCGTGAATGGAACGCCCTTCCTATCTGTGTTAGATCAAATGACACTCTAGCTGGTTTTAAAAGAGCGCTAAAGACACACCTTTTTATTCAATATTACAACAATTAAACACGTGTGTGTTTATTCCATCAGTATTAAATTAAACAGTATTAGTTCTGTGTCAAACTGTTTCAAAGTTCATTTTATGTTCTCTTTGTTAAGTTATATTTTATTGTAATATTAAGATGTTATACGATTGTGATTTGTATATTTTTTTACTTTTTGTAATGCGCTATGATCTTTAATTAGATAAAGCGCAATAGAACTGATCATAATAAAATAAAAATAATAAAGAAGGCGGTGGTGGGGGTGGAGAAAGGGAAAAACGAAGGGGTAACAATGGGGTAGAATGCGGTGGCTGAATAGCAAATTATTCGGTTTTCATACGAGAGGTCTCCAGTTCGATCCCGGGCTGAGATGGCATTTACTGAACTAAATCGATTCTTAAATCATCAAATTAGCAAACTCGGTGGATATGGCGACGATATAACTGATTTAAACTTAAATCTGTGCTAGACGACGAAAAGAGACCTACTTTCGCACCGCGAAATATATCGCGCCATTCGGACTCTGCTCTGCTCTGCCGTTATTTTTAAAAATTAGGATAAAAAAGCTATTCTGCCATATCTTCAAACATAACAAAGTCTTTTAAAAAAAAGAATAAAAATTAAGGATGAACCATCTAATCTGAAGAATAAGGACGTCCTTAAAAATAAGGACATATGAGAATACCACTCCAGGCGACTTGTAGGAACAATAGCATTTTGAACAATTGTTCACACACACACGCATCACACCCACACACCTACAGCGGGACGACGGGTGAGCAGAGCCCACCGAAGACAGTCAGCTGGGCTAAAAAGCACTGAAATTTGGCTTTTTTTTGGGGGTGGGGGTGGTGGAGGCGAGAAACTTGGTACGCGTACTTTTTCCAACAGCAGGAAGGAAAAAAATACACCTTTGGAATGATAACATGAGCCATATTGACGCTTGAAATAGTTAGGCCACATGCGGCCAAAACACAAGGATTTTATAATTATCTTCTGAAAGTTAGGTCTAGCCGGCGTTGTTTAAAAAAGGATCACTAGCCGACCTATGCAAATGGAAAACGCGATTACAAGCAAGAGGACAGGGAGGGTTCCGGACATTAAGGAGTGGGTGGTCTTTTTTCTAATAGGGTGTTTTGCGTGGGTGGAGTTTTTCGTTCCAACCTGTTCATCACGTCATGGACAGACAATTCTAAGACGCGGCGGTACAACGGACTGGCGGACGAACAAGTAACAATTGTAATGCCTCTCTGACGGTGCGTCAGGCGGTGCATAAATACGCCTTGAAATCGTTTTCTTTTTATTCATTTTTTTAAATATATAAATAACACAAATGATGTTGTCAATGAATGGATTAAACTGACTTCATTTCTCTTTAATGTTTTCTGCCGCTGTTTCAACATTCAGCGCCAGTTTCTCTGCTGTAACCACAAACCCAGACAGACATCCCCCTCCCCCAAAAAAAGAACTTTTAGAGCAGTTTAAGGTTATGTAGAACCTTGGTGGTTAATGTCGTCGGTGATATTTTGAGTGATTTTGATATTACCAGTTGTGTTGGAAGGGATTCTGACTTGAAATTCTGGTATGTGTATTATGTATTATATGTTCAAATCCAGTGATTAATTCCAATGTCTTCAATTTTCATTTTGGCCGTTTGCGAGGCCAAAGCCGACAATAAAGGAATTCAGAACAAACACTATGTATAGTAAAACAGTCAGGTTATTCTGCCAAAAGGTCGCTGATTTCGAAAACCGCTCTTTCTCAATGTCTTTGACGTATTCTTGCAGGGCTTTTCCTTGTACCTTCAACCTGTTTGCTTGTCTTCTTTTTTCCTCTAGTTTTTCTTTTGTTTGGTGCGCATGTACCAAGCGCTCCCTGATTGCACGCAACATATCGCCATCGCCAACACCAGGCCCGCGTCCGTCGTTGAGTGCCTCCCACTCGCTGAGTTCGGAACGAGACTTGCTTACATCTTCTGTTAATGAATTCATTTCGGCGTCAATGCCTGCATGTGCCACACTAGTTTTAATCGCCTTTTCGCTCCAAATTTCGTACAGGTCCAAGATGCGGTAATCAAAATCATCGAATCGGTTTATGATACATTCACAGGGACAACAATCCAGATTTTCCTCGTCACTGTCTTCTCTCGCTCTATGTTTACTTTTTTCTTCTGCTTCGAGCCACAAATCAAAAGTCTCGTGTTTTCTCTTGTGTCTTTGGCATGCAACGGGACAGCAGATATGCGCACAATCACCCAGAAAATCATCCTTATACTTCTTATAATAGTGTCTTAAAAGAGAAATATAGAGTGCCAAGAAACCAGCCAGGAGCTGAATCACAAGCGCGCTTATTATAAAACCCAGCATCATGTCGTAGTATTTCATACCACTTCGGCCCACCTCTAAGGTATCTTTGAGCAGCGCCACATGAACAATTGACATGGATGTGGCAGCGGTAATTTGAGCGCGATCTTTGGCTTGGGCTAGCCCGTCTTCAGCGGCAGAAGCTTTCTCATGGCGATGCTTGTCATCGTGGTGAGTTGCTGCGGAAGATGGTCCTAGTGGCGGATCAACCTTTGGTGTAAGAAACTCATGTGTAGCCATTGCTGGTACCGGCTCCAAGAAGTGAGAGGGATGAAAATCTACAGAATCTCTCTGTAACTCGGAAAATACAAAACAACAAAAAGTGAAAAACGCATCTTTCTGACTATCATCCAAATGACCTTTGAAATTGCTACATAACTCGATTTGCAATTGTTGCATTATTCGTAGATTAAATTTCAAATATCTGTTAGTAAAATTCTAAAACATATATAAATATAATGTGATTTTAGGAGCCATTTTCTTGCAATGTCGTAAGAATGGCGACAAAAGAGTAATAATAGTTATATTAAAATTCTTATATTTTTAAACGGAATTGCCAACCAACATGCTTTACCAACTCCACAAAAGGAAATACATGAAATGGCACACATACCGTGACACGACTTGTGGAAGGCGGTGTCACGGCGTCATCTCGACCGGGTATCGTACCACGTGTCACGTCCCTGTCCTCTTCCATTGTGTCTCGTCTGTGCACGCGTGTCAAGTACCCACGAGCATGCGCTGAAACAGTACCCCAAAGAAGTGCTTTCTACCGACACACTAAATGGTCGTTATGGCGGTTGCGGGGTTACAGTGTACAACATTACGATAACTATAGAGGAGCGAGATTAGGAAAGGGAAGGGGGTGGCAGGGGAGGGGGAACCTTTTTCCATACGACAGAAGCGAGATGCAACTGCATATCAGATCCAATATGGTTAAAAGTTAAAATACTCCTCCATAATATAGCAAATGGACTTTCTTTTGCAGTTTGTCGTCTGGTTTATTGAGAGAAACCATATCATTCATATAAAATATACTTTTGAGCTGCAATTTTGGTTTGGGAATCAGCTGAGACATGAGGAATGTTTACCAATTTTGACCTGGTGTACCGACATCCCATATGGAGTTTGTAAAAATTATTATGGTTTAGATATATTCCATATCTGTATCGTTCCCTTCATGTATGATAAAAAATCTGAAATGATTTCTGTGCTATAGCAAGCGATAAATGGTCCCACGGAAAACAAAGTAAAAAACAGACAAATAAATCCACCAAATTAATCATAAAAAAATGAAAGACGTTGCAAGCTTCATGTGAACACTTTGTCTAATTTTTATAATTTTTATCTGACAGTGTTCCTGTCGAGATGCCCATTGGTGACGCGTTAAGAGTAATACGCCTACCAGGGGTTGCAGAACCGATGGTAACTGTATTCTCAAATGGATGAAATGGAAAAAAGAACGTTTTCCATAGTTTCGTTTGTCAACTATCGTAAAATCAGAGATGTCTGAGTCGAAAGGTCTGCCAAATTTGTAGCTGCCTTACTACTAGTTACCTACACTAGAGGTCCCCATACGATCATTAGGGGCTTAGCAATAAAAATCTATATCATCCGGTTTATCGCCCAAATATTTCATTCTTGAGCGTTTGTACATTGCTTTGTAATATTTTTGAGTGTTTTTTTTGTTTAATCTCCATTGCATTTTCGTGAGTCTCGATGATCCGTTTCAAATATTGCTCATTTGTCAAAGGAGATTCCCACCCCCGAAATAACGCATTAGGGCTTCTCGTAAATCAGGTTAGTAAGTGGAGTCGGAATGCAATATTTTGTCCTCGCCAATGAGATCGAATGACGACAGTAAATCCAAACTGGTGACACGAACAACATCTTCCGCGGCTGAAAACACCTCTCATTAATCAAGTGCCGCACAATAATGAATATTTGAGTCGAAATGGCTGCCGAGTTCGCATCCAGATTTTTCGGTGGATTGGCAATTGAACATTTTGTTATCACCAGTTATATGATCTACTCTAACCAGTTCTACCCCCTCTCCCTCGTACTCACATGAATCTTAATGATTTGACAATATATATATATATATATATATATATATATATATATATATATATATATATATATATATATATATATATATATATATATATATATATATATATATATATATATACATTCTTTTCGCATCAAACTGTAATAATTGTACTCAAAACGTATTATCATTAGGCATCAAAATGTGATACGTCTTTACGAAATGGTTTTTTCGTGCGCAGTGAGCGTCCAGGAAAACATATGCGTCCAAGAAACATGTTCCATATGTTTATTTATTCCCTCAGAATCGGGTAGCTTCTCGTACGTAATTTTTCTTTTCACGACTAAATTAAATAAAGCAGTAAAATGAAGAAAAATCACTTACTTGTTTAATATGGTTATTCCTTTGTTGCTTGTAGCATCAAACGCCGAATTCTCAAAACGCTGGACAGGTTTTGTGCATGCTTGTTTTTGCTACCAGTTTGGCAGACCAGGGGAGTGCTAACAGATTTCACCCCTTCAATTAAAATTTGTATTAATTCCACTTGGCATGATTTCATATATAGGCAAAGTACATGGGTGACCACTTTCAGGTTAATATCCGCCAAGTTCAGAACACTATCTACTAGCCTCAATTTTTATTGACACTTCTATTTTTTAACTTTATAAATAAATACACACCCTCCATGCTGGTGACTTGTATAAAGCTCAGGCACAAGTCGACAGCTATTGTGGTATGCTTGAGGCCTGTATTGTCAACTAGCCTTTTCTTCTGAATTCGCCCAACACATTAAGCCGAGCGTGAATTCCAGTACAGGGCAAGCAAGTTTACATTCAAAATTTCTTTCGAGAAGGAGGAGCACTGGTGAAAGCATCTATTCGCCTCTGACAAGAAATATGTCATTCGCTCTTAATATTGCAAACTTCAAAAACGTTGAAAAAAGAGGAGTAAAATCTAAACACATTTTTCCAGTATAATTTATTTCCAAATTGTGTTTCAACTTGCTTAAAACATTAAAAATGGAACATGACCTTTACTGATTTTGTACTTCAATGTCAGCTAGAAATTAAATGTCTATAGAGATTGCCTAGCTCAAACGCCATTAAAATATGTAGCATATTGGTATATCGACTCACTCTAAGTCAACATGAAATCTTATTGATATGTAACTGGCCAACAATTATTTTGAGTCAACGCAAAATATTATTGACCAGTAAAAATATTGACCTTTAGATAAACATTTTCTTGACTGTTGAATGATACCTTCACTTTGACTCAAAATAAGTCGATATATGTTTTTATGTGACTCAACTAGCTTTTTGATCCTTAATATCCCCAATATCAATGGAGTTTTGCTTTCTCATCAACATTAAAATTATAAACTTGGGATTTGTCCAATCAGTTTATAGTATTTTTCCAAGTAATTTAACAATATTTCATATTAATTCAAAATGAATCACTATATTGAAATTGCTAAGTCATGTGTGCACACCATCGGACCAGTAGCCATTCCCTGACATTTAGCCATCCGCCACCGTGAGTTCGGAAATTTAGCCACCATGCAGTCAAGTGATCAGCGGTCATTTGGCTCCCCAGACATTGAGACACTAGTCTTTGGGACACCCGTCTTTTGGCAAGAAAGTGATTGAGTCAACGGCCATTGAACCAGCAGTCACTAGGACACCGGTCATATGACCACCAGTCACCAGCAAGTGACCAGCATGTAACTAATGGCAAGTCAGTGACTGATATTAATCAAGTATTGCTTGAAAAATAACTTATTGTGACTGTACATACGAAAAATATATGGAGAAACCGCTTTGTTTTATTATTAAATATTGTGTTTTCTAAAGGATTTTAATCGATAACAACATTGAATTTTGGTGCTTCCCAAAAGGTTGTTCTTTCATTTCATTTCAGTAGTCGTCAATGACTGACCGCCAAGACACTATCGCTAAGACTATCTCGTCACCAGGCCCCTTCATAGTCCTATGAAGACCGCTCAAGAATTTTGCTTGCACACATGGTTCACACAAAAATTGTTTTCACTGATTGAATATAGAGGTTGGCTTTTCGTGTGCAATGCACCTTTGAACATATTTATACTTGGGATTTCAATCTCCTGGCTTATTGCTTTCGTACGACTCGGTAAGGTGTTTTCGTATGTTTCCTTTTTTCCTCCAAAACCTTATCACGCAAACACCTCTGAGATGGCTAGGGCTAGGACGACCAAATCTGGCAGAGACATATGTATCATGTCTAGTTGGTCCAGCTCAATTTTTTTAAGAAATTCATTAAAATTTTATTTGCAAAAAAACTGACATTGAAATTTGAAATTTGAAAACCTTGTCATGCGAACTCTTCTGCGACGGCGAGGGCTAGAGCGACTAAATTTGGCAGAGGCATAATGTCACATGTGTAGTTGGTTCAGCTGAATTTTTATAAAAATTCGTTAACATTTAATATGCAACTAGAACGGCATTTCGCTAGCGAAATGTTTAACACTTGACAAAAAGTAAAACGCAACAATAATTCCTTCAGTGGGTTATTTCTTGAATAATATAAAGTATTTTACAACATGAATACAATGGCCCCAGCCATAAAAACTGGGGGCAATTTATGGAATCTGGTGGTCCCCGCCAAAATTATCCGTGTCATTATTATTCACAAGTTCTACATAAATCCAAGTTTTGTTTGTCTTAGGTCCATAGTACCAGAGAAGAAGACGACACAAAAAACAGGACCACTGCCAAGACAAAAACTCCATAGATTGATAACGTAATACCAGCTAAATATATTAGCAAACAACACAGCTTGAATGCGTCTTATAAGCCGAGTAGTGTTTAGTTTTTTGTTGATTTAAGGTGTATTTACTGATCAGGCATGCGCCGTGTTATCCATTTCGAAATCGAAGGCGAAAATAAAAAGTGTCATGCACACGTTCATACCAAGTTCTACCTAATTTCCAAGTTTCGTGGCCCTAGAACCCGTAGTGCCAGTGGAGGAGATAACACAAGAAATCCGATCACTGTCAAAAAAAAAGATACCAACGTCTGCTCGCACAACTTCATATAGCCCTTGCAAGCCAAAGACTTGCAAAGTGTTAAAAAGGAACATTGAAAAGTTGCCGTTCACACCTGTAAAAAGGCAGATAAACGTTTCATTGCGCAGTTAAGAGACCTGGTATGATAACAGCATGCACATATTGATCGCCCAACTGTACACAATGAGAACGATTACAGCTTGTGTGTGCCTGTTGACTTTGGGCCTAATATATATATATATATATATATATATATATATATATATATATATATATATATATATATATATATATATATATATATATATATATATATATATATATTGATATATATATGTATTGCTTTTTTTAAAAATGTTTTTAGCTCACGCTTTTTTCAAATTGAGATAAAATTTGGCTCCCTGATCGAGGTTGAGAAGACATGAAATCCGCATTTTTTACCATGACCATTGTCTCGAAAACGGTAAGAGATAGTCATCCTCGGTCATGGTCAAGGTGAAAAACTGGAAGTTAACCATTATTTCGAAAGCCGTGAGAGCTTATTTTCGACTCGAAAGCGATTATGAGCTTATTTTCGACTCTTTGGGCCTAAAAGAGGATATGTAAGAGGAACCTCGGTGACCTTGACCTCGGTCTTGTCAAGGTGAAAAACCAGAAATTGAACGCTATCTCGAAAACGGTTAGAGGCCGGTTAGAGGCCTAAAAGACGATATGTAAGAGGTATATCGGTGACCTTGACCTTCTCGGTCATGGTCGAAGTCCGAAACCGGAATTTGAACGTTATCTCGAAAACAGTTAGAGATAGAGTGATTTTGAGCTTATTTTTGACCCTTTGAGCTGGAAGATGTACCTCGATGACCTTGACCTCCTCGGTCATAGTCAAGAAGAAAATCTGAAGCTGATCATATCTCGAAAACAGTTAGAGATAGAGCAATTTCGAGGTTATTGTCGACCCTTTGGGCCTAAAAGACTATATGTAAGACTTACCTCGATGACCTTGACCACCTCGGTTATGTCAAGGTGAAAACCCGGAAGTTGACCATTATCTCGAAAACGGCTAGAGATATAGCGATTCTGAGCTTATCTGGGACCTTTTGGGCCTAAAAGGCGATCTACAAGACGTACCTCAGCGACCTTGACTTCCTAGTTCGTGCTAAATTTTGAGACTTGAGAATCTTATTTTTTGTGGCCCCATGTGTAATTGTCGCTACTCGGTAGAGAAAACGGTCTAGTTGAGTTTAAGACTGTTTTCTGTATTTTTTTACTCAGGTGCATGTACACGCTGTATTTGGTTCTGTTTGGTAGCAGGTGCATTAACGGAAGCAACAAAGATCAAACATTGTAAGATTATAGAACAGAACGTAGAAGGCAAAATCTATTTGTGAAAACCTTTTCCTGCAATTTAAAGATAGTCTGCTTTCCCAGACCATTGTAATTAGCGGACATTTCGATATAGCGGACAAAACAGAACGGAACACACGTAACAACCAGTTGACGAAGTCACGGACGTAGGAATGCTGAGATAAAGTCAAAATGAAATTCAGTTGCACCTTTCAATGATCATTCTGACAGTGAATCGTAGGGGGGGGGGGCATACCCGAACTGAAACCATGGGCAATTATTTATAAAAAAGAACAATAAAACATAAAATTAAGCGAGTTGTCTGATTAACATGCTAACGTACTGAATGACGCTGAATGATCCTGTCCACCGCCTTCTTCCTCTCACTGGATGGCTCCAAAACCTCGCTCACACAAGTAGGGAAGAAACGAGAGTTCTGGCACAGGAAGTGACGTCATCATGACGTCAGGAGGTGTGCTAGAACTCTCATGAGAGTTCAAGCACAGTGAGTCATAATGACGTCATATTGTGTTCTGGAACAGATATTAAAGCGCGCGCCCGTGTCAATGACGTCATCATGACGTCATTCGTCACGTGACCTGTCAATCATGTGTCACATGACCTGTCAATGATGTGTCACATGACCTGTCAATCATGTATATGAGGAAAATTTTCCCGATCATAAACCTTCTGGCCTGAATGGCTCAGTTGGTAGAGCATAGGACCCGTAATGCTGAAGCATGATCTGAAGGTCGGTGGTTCGAGCCCGCCCTCAGGCACTACTTTCACTTTCTGTCAATCATATCATTTAGGTTGTCAAAGTGAGTCTTTAGTCACGTGACCTGTCAATCATATGTCACGTGACCTATAAATCATGTTTCATGTGGCTCTAATTGTATATGAGGACTATTTTCCCAATCATTAACCTTCTGGCCGGAATGGCTCAGTCGGTAGAGCATAGGACCCGTAAGCGGACCCATGATCTGAGGTCAATGGATCGAACCCGCCCTCGGGCATCACTTTCATATCATGGGGACCCCCCCTGGTGAAGAATCATATACCATGGGGACCCCCCCCGGTGAAGAATCATATACCATGGGGACCCCCCCCCCCCCCAGTCAAGAATCATATAGCATGGGGACCCCCCCCCCTGGTGAACAATCATATACCATGGGACCCCCCCCCCTAGGATGTGATTCAACACTCCTATAAGAGCACATTGTCTGTGCACATATACATCATTCAAGCTCTGACTGCCGTTGGATACACAGGGGAAAAAAGTGAAAACAGTTGCTCTTACCTATTGTGTTGTGCTGTGCTGTTCAAGAACAAGTGAAGGATTGACTGGAATACACATAGGAGACGAAGTGAAACATTGACTATTCTTTGGAAAAAGGAAGTGAAACATTAGCTATTCATTGGAAAAGAGAAGTGAAAGATTTGGTTATTCTTTGGAAAAGGGAAGTGCAAGATTGGAAGACAAATTAACCAATGACTTGTGGTAAGTCATCTTTTTTTTTTTTCGGTAAATTCAGTTCGGTCGCACCCATCGTCCACGTCGTACGTCCCTCATTGCACCACATCATTGTGCCGAAGACGAGGGAAGGGAAGACTGAAGGTTTGAGACACATATTTTGGTTTTCTACAAGTCTAAAGCCTGGGCGGAGTCGAAACAGCCCTTATCTTCTACTGCTTTGGTTTATTAAACATAAATATTTTGGGATTCTTAACATAAAAGTTATGGAATTCTAGTTCCGTAAACATAAATATTTTGGGATTCTAAACATAAAAGTTATGGGATTCTAGTTCCGTCCCTTTCCCATCCCCATTTCTAGCATTCCCTGGAACGCCATCGCATATAACCGCCGCAACGCATGAAACAGCATTCTATAGGCAAGGCTTAAACAGGCATGTGCGATTACTGGCTGGATTTTACACTCACGAATAGCTTAGAGGTTTTAGAATGTTACGCAGTTACATGCAAAAACCTGTTTGACTAGAAGCTAATTGCGCGAGCGCAATTGTCTCACATGGTATATTGGGGTACATTTGGGAAACTTGAGGCAAAATACAGAATCATGGACCTTACACTAAATGTCGGGGGAATTTGAAAGCACTTTTTACATTCAGACAAATTTTTTTAAACAAAAACACAACTAGAATTGTTTTAACTCCGAAGGCTCGAAAATTCGCCGCCGAGATACCCTTTTTTATAGTGTGTTATAACCATTGGGTCGAAAATTCGCTCAGAATCGCTCAATCTCTAACCGTTTTCGAGATATTAGCCAACTTCCGGTTTCGAAGTCGATCGTCACCCGACCGGGTCGTGCTCGCCGAGATACCCCTTTATAGACTGCGTTATATCCTTTGGGTCAAAAATTCGCTCAGAATCGCTCTATCTCTAACCGTTTTCGAGATATTAGCCAACTTCCGGTTTCGACGTCGATCGTCACCCGACCGGGTCGTGCTCGCCGAGATACCCTTTTATACAAGTATTTTAAACCCAAAGGATCGAAAATTCGCTCAGAATCGCTCTATCTCTAACCGTTTTCGAGATATTGGGCAACTTCCGGTTTAGATGTCGATCGTCACTCGACAGGGTCGCGCTCACCGAGATGCCCTTTTATACACTGATATACCCATTGGGTCGAAAATTCGCTCAGAATCGCTCTATCTCTAACCGTTTTCGAGATATTAGCCAACTTCCGGTTTCGAACTCGATCGTCACCCGACTGGGTCGCGCTTGCCGCGATACCCTTTTATACAGTGTGTTATATCCTTTGGGTCGAAAATTCGCTCAGAATCTCTAACCGTTTTCGAGATATTAGCCAACTTCCAGTTTCGACGTCGATCGTCACCCGACCGGATCGAGCTCGACGATATACCCTTTTATACAACTGTTTTAAAGCCAAAGGGTCGACAATTCGCTCAGAATCACGCTATCACTAACCGTTTTCGAGATATTAGCCAACTTCCGGTTTCGAAGTCGATCGTCAATGGACCGGGTCGCGCTCGCCAAGGTGCAATTTTATACAGTGTGTTATACTCTTTGCGTCGAAAATTCGCTCAGAATCGCTCTATTTCTGATCGTTTTCGGGATATTAGCCAACTTCCGGTTTCGACGTCGATCGTCATCCGACCGGGTCGCTCTCGCATAGATTCTCTTTTATACAGTGTGTTTCACCCTTTGGGTCGAAAATTCGCTCAGAATCGCTCTATTTCTAACCGTTTTCGAGATATTGGCCAACTTCCGGTTTCGAAGTCGATTGTCACTCGACAAGGTCGCGCTCCCCGAGATGCCCTTTTATACAGTGTGTTATACCCTTTGGATAGAAAATTCGCTCAGAATCGCTCTATCTCTAACCGTTTTCGAGATATTAGCCAACTTCCGGTTTCGGCGTCGATCGTCACCCGATCGGGTCGCGCTCGCCGAGATACCCTTTTATAGAGTGTGTTATACTCTGTGGGTCGAAAATTCGCTCAGAATCACTCTATCTCTAACCGTTTTCGAGATATTGGCCAACTTCCGGTTTCGAAGTCGATCGTCACCCGACCGGGTCGCGCTCGCCGAGATCACTTGTTATAAAGTGTGTTATAGCCTTTTGGTCTAAAATTCGCTCAGAATCGCTCTATCTCTAACCGTTTTTGAGATATTACTTGCTTTAACTTTGATCTTGAATTTGACCTTGAAAACAATGCTCAAGGTCACTGAAATTCAGCGCAGATCCAGTTCACATTAGTCTGCGTATGTGTTCCAAGGTTCAACTTTCTGCGCCTAGCCGTTTCGGAGGAGAAGCGCGAACAAGAATTCGGTCAAAATTGAGCTTTGACCTTGAACTTGACCTTGAAGACAATGCTTAAGGTCACTGAAAATCGACACAGATCGAGTTCGCGTTGGTCTACATACGTGTGCCAAGTTTCAACTTTCTACGCCCAGCGGTTTCGTCGGATTTTGGCGGAAAACTAAAAAAAAATAAAAAAAATAAAAAAAAGGTGAAGAATTCTAAGGATTACAATCTTATATGGTATCTTTGATACCATGTGAGAATGATATTGGCTTGAACGCAATTAACCTGCAGCAATACCCTTGTCTTTGGGAAGCAACAAAGGCAATGAGACGATGTTATGTGGTGTTATGCAGCCAATGATTACAGAAACGTTTTACCATCAAACTCCGTGGGTGTAATTTATCCTTGCTGAGTAGCGAAAATCAGTCTAGTTCCACTTATACGAGATCACTAAATGATGTTTTTAACCCTACTTGTGAGAGTGCAACATGTTTTATTTGTCATATATATATATAGTATATATAGTAATTACGGCAGCTTGAACTGAAATTCAAATTTTTCGGGCTACATTTTACGTTTCAGCATTGTGTCTGCGAAACTAACCATTTTATTTGGCTTTGCCTGGATTGTAAAACTGAATAGTAATACTGTACTACTTGCAAATTAAAACTTCCCGTGCAAATAAAGATCACCCCAGCATTAAAAAAAAACAAACAAACAACCAAATATGGGCACTTAATAACAGTTCAAATGGCGACACTTCTGTTCGACATGTGTCGCTTAAATTCAGCAGAGCACCCACGTGTGGATCTGCGCAAATTTTTGGAGTAACTGTTGCTCGCTGTTTCTCACAAAACTCATGTGTTAATTTCTCGCAACACCTCATAACACCTGTGGAGTAGGGCTGCACACCTGTGTTCAGTGCAAACATAGGATTAATGTGGACCGAGCTGAAGTGCTCAGATTTCCAGGCTGACTTATCTCAGCTTGTGAAATAGCTTGGGACGAATTTTTAACAGGCAATAAAAAAAAAGTGTAAGATTTTCTTTTCACTTACCAAATTCAAGTTCTACATTCTGGTATCATGACAATGCAACTTTTGTTACGGCATTAATTTCACGCAGTCGTGCGTATAACTGATCTTTCGGCAAATTAAGCAGAATCACTTTGTAATTTTTTTTGTTCGACTTCTTAGGTTGTAATAAACAGGATACGATGGAAGAAGCACGGCCATAAATATCTTCTGAATTGATATCATAATAGTTTCTGCGTTGACAGAACAGCACGCACACACAATACGCCAAAAAAAAAAAAAAAAAAAAAAAAAAAATACTATCTCAAGAAAGGTAGCAATCTTTTTTAGCGTTATAGAATTCTTTATAAATTCTTTATAAATAAGTCTGCTGCGAACTGCCTTGAATAAAATATTTAACTTTTATCTTTACATTGTTAAGATATCTTTTCAAGCGCAGTCACGTTGTTTCCGAGCGACTGAATGCAATGACAAAACCAGACAGTTTTTGCTACCGAGTGGAGAAAATTACTATAGGGCCACAAAAATACTCTCCAGAACACTTAAAAATTTAAAATTATCTAAAAATTAACGTATTTATCGCAAACATAGATCAACGTCTACTCAACGTCTTTCACATGCATTGAGCAAAAGTTGGATAAAATCTACCTGACGTGACGTGACGTTAGTTTCGGTCACCGAAAATTCTCCGACGCTCCACGCTTAATTGGCGTTTTTTTTGTTTCGTTTTAATATCAACGTTGAATGGATTTGGGGAAGTCGGCGATTTGTACAGATGTCGAGAAACAAGCGAGCAGTAGTGTAAAAGTGGGGGTTTAAAAACAGGAAGTGACGTCATAATGACGTCACGTGGTGTTTTGAAAGCCCCATGGGGTTTTTAAAACAGTGACGTCATATTGACGTCATATTAACGTCATATTGACGTCATATTGTTACCATATGGTTATCATATGGTTATCATATGGTTACCATATGGTTATCATATGGACGTCATAATGACGTCACGTGGTGTTTTGATAGCCCCATGAGGTTTTTAAAACAGTGACGTCATTTTGACGTGATCTAGACGTGTTATGGAGGTGACATGGAGGTGATATAGAGGTGATATGGAGGTGATATGAACGTCATATGAACGTCATATGAACGTCATAATGACGTAATATGGAGAGTGGGCGGCCATTCAAACGGGCGGCCATTCAAACAACCATTCAAACGGGCGGCCATTCAAACGACCATTCAAACGAGCAGCCGGACAAAATGGCACCCGGACAAAATGGCACCCGGACAAAATGGACCCGGACAAAATGGCACCAGGACAAACTGGCACCCGGACAAAATGGCACCTGGACAAAATGGCACCTGGACAAAATGGCACCTGGACAAAGTGGCACCCGGACAAAATGGCACCCGAGCACTCGAGCAATCAAGCACTTGAGCACTCGAGCACTTGAGCACTCGAGCACTGAGCACCCGGACAGCAAAGGGCTCATAGAGACCTGGTTAGAGCTGGCCTGCTGTGTATTTTGACCCATCAATGACGTCACACAGAATTGCAAAGATTGACTTAAGCCTGCATAGAGTGCCCCGGGAGGACGGTGAGTCGTTGAGCCAGTGGCCTAAAAGTGGGCCCCCCCGCCCAGCTACCTAGTGAGCCCCCCCCCCCCGCCCAGCTACCTAGTGAGCCCCCCCCCCCCGCCCATGGTGGTTTTATCCGCTGGCTCACGGCTCACCGCAGACCACTCTATGTATACAAGCAATGGCAACTCTTTTTTTTTAAGCTTTCTCTCTCGAAACACACAGCAGACCAGACTGGTAACGGGTCAGTCGGACAAACGGACGCCCGGACTACCGGACAAACGGACACTCGGACAAACGGACAGTCTTTTTTTGTTTTTGTTTACCTCTCTCTCCACACACACCAAATCACCTTAGCAACTGTTTTTTAGGGCTTTTCTCGTTCTCCAAGCACACACACCACCACTAATGGATTGCCGTGGCAGCAATTAAAAATGAGCACTCTTTTCCTTAAGGAAGAGAGGTCTCCATGCATTGCGACCATGTACAAGCAACAATCCTTTCTTTAAAGCTTTCTCACTCTTGTAACACCTATGGCAACCAAACCAACGGACACCCAGACACACGGACACCCAGACACGGACACCCAGACACACGGACACCCACAAATTCGTTTTTTTTATTATTTTTATCCCTCTCTCTCTCCACACACACAAATCACGGCAGCAACTGTTTTTCAGGGCTTTTCTCGTTCTCCCAGCACACACACACCTTCACTAATGGATTGCCGTAGCAGCAATTAGAAGTGACCTAAATAAGAGACGCTATTTTTAACTCAGAGCTCACACACACCGCGGCGGCTACGGCTTTCCAAATACGGTAGCAAACGCAGCCACTCTTTCTTTCTCGAGCGGTGCCCATCTTTTTTATCCATTCTTTATCTTTTGCTCTGTCTATCCACGACAGTTAGACAAACAAACAATGATTTTTTTCCCTCACATTTTCTTTTGCTCTATCTCTCTCTCCACACATATAGCACCTACGGGAGACGGACATACGGAAAATCTTTTTTTTTTGGCTTTCTCGCTAATGGCTTGCCGTAGAAGCAATTAAAACTGGGCAGCCATTGCTGTCTTAATGAAACTATTTTTAACCCAGAGCTCTATCTCTGCGCATGCACACGTGACACGGCAACTAGGCAGTCTTTTTGTTGTTTCGATTTTCTCGCTCTGTCTCCCTACATATACTAACCACACACGACTCATTTAGCGTTTTCCTTTCTTTAGTCATTCTTTTTTTTACCCAGTCCCTCTCTTTCACTTTTAAACGAGGGTCGTATCCACGGCGGTCACGTCAGCAAACACAGCCTCTCTTTCACTCTTTCTCGAACGGTGCCCATCTTTTTTATCCACATTTTTTCTTTTGCTCTGTCAATCCACGACAGTCAGGCAAGCAAACAATGATTTTTTTCCCTCACATTTTCTTTTGCTCTATCTCTCTCTCCACACATATAAGACCTACAGGAGACGGGCAAACGGACAATCATTTTTTTCTTGTTTTTTCTTGCTTTCTCGCTAATGGCTTGCCGTAGAAGCAATTAAAACCGAACAAGCACTGAGATGGGAGCTTTTTATACCCAGGCAGCAATTTGTTTTGCTTTCTCACTCTCTTCACACACATAACACCACAGCAGACGGTCAGACGGACAGATTAAGCGTTTATTTCTCCAGCCAGGGTATTTTTTAACCCAGGCAGCAATTTGTTTTGCTTCCTCACTCTCCAAACACACATAACACCACAGCAGACGGTCAGACGGACAGATTTAGCGTTTATTTCTCCAGCCTAGCAACTTTTAACCCAGACAGCAAATTCTTTTTGCTTTCTCAAACGGTCAGACGGACAGATTTAGCGTTTATTTCATAAGCCAGGGTATTTTTAACCCAGGCAGCAATTTGTTTTGCTTTCTCAGACGGGCAGACAGACAATCATTTTTTTTTTATTTTTTAATCTCTCTCTTCACACACACATAACACATCAGACGGTCAGACGGACAGATTTAGCGTTTCATTTCTCAAGCCAGGGTATTTTTAACCCAGGCAGCAATTTGTTTAGCTTTCTCAGACAGTCAGACGGACAGATTTAGCGTTTCATTTCTCATGCCAGGGTATTTTTAACCCAGGCAGCAATTTGTTTAGCTTTCTCAGACGGACAGATGGGGGGTATAAATCAATGATTTATAGACCCCCCCCCTTTTTTTTTAGCATTTCCCACACACTCATGCATACACATACATACTAACACCATGACACGATGAGTGTTCATTTCTTAATAATGGGAGGCCGCTAAAAAGCAGCCATGGAGGAATTTTCTTCGGTCAGCCGTTGTTTCCCCTGCCATCGCTTCACGTGTGGTCGCTTCCCCTGCCGCCGCTTCCCCTGCCTCTACCTCTAGCGCCGCCGCTACCTCTGCCTCTGCCGCTGCCGTCATCCTTCCTACAGCCGACCTTCCTCCTATGCGCCGCTATCGTGGCCTTGTTTGACTTGAAACCATTGCCGTAAACTTCACAAAAATGATAATCGGGCAGTTGGGCTATTTTACATTCCTGTTCGTGAATTCGCATATTTTTAGTTCCTGCCGGAATTCCAAAAAGGCAGAACTCACAGTACTGCACTGTATTGCCCGTATCCAAGATTTCGACAATCCCTAAAGTGTTGGCTCTTTGCTAGAGCCATCCTCCAGTTTCAAGTCAACCAGTTCCACGGTGCGGTTCAAATCGGAAGGTGACTGCATAAGGCTGAAGTCCACCTGCGTTAGGTCCGTTATACTGGCGACAGCGGCTGCTAGCTCTTCCTCAGGAGTTGGTGTCACTGTCTCCGGCTTGGTAACTGTGGCGCTAGGAAGACATCGCCGTTTGACTACAACTTCTTCCGCCGGAACCTTCAAGACAGTGACATCAGCTACCGTTGGAATCGCTATCGGCAGAGTCGTCAGCGTCGACGCCGTGGTTGCAGCAGGAGTCGCCTTGACAGGGGTCGCCGCCGTCGTAGTTGTCGCTGCTGTGGTCCTGGCTGGCCTTTCTTCCCGGCAGGGCGGCGGGTCCTGGCTCCTGTCGAGCAACCTCTCCCTCCGGCGCTTGTATCCTTCCTCCGCCGCCCTGCCAAACCGGTTGAACTGTTCTTCAGGTCTGTTCCTGAGAAAATTCCTCCACTTTCGAAATTGAAATGTTTGGTATTCTATATAGATCTCTTCCCAGAGATCTATATCCGTCTCTGATAAGTAGTAGCGAGCCCGAAGCTCTGGCGAAAAGAATTCGTCTTTGTATTGCATTTTTTTGTTGTTGCTCCTTCAATGATCAAAAGCAGACTGACTGCACACAGTGCGAGGCTGCTATTATATAGGACCCCCCCCAGAGGCAGAAGCAGACTGCATATAGTGGGGACCCCCCCCCCCCCGCCCAGCTACCTAGTGAGCCCCCCCCCCGCCCAGCTACCTAGTGAGCCCCCCCCCCCCCCCCCCCAGCTACTTTTTACGCCGCTGGCTCACGGCTCACCGTCAGTAGTATAAAAAGGTCGGGTCGACACCACTCTAATCATTGCATTGCCAAACCATCATGGAGACGTCTCGAAAAGCAACAACGGCTAGCAACATGGAAATTGATAGCCTTTTTAGCAATGAAACAATGGCTTTTACAGATGCAGTTTTAACTGCAGAGGAGACTGCTGCCTTCCTAAGTACACTAACAGAAGCTTAAAAAACCTTGGAGGAACCATTAGGGGCTCCGTCAGACGTGTCTACAGTACAGCAAACTAGGCCTGAAGAAGTACAGCCAGTACAGCAAGCAATGCCCGATCCCGAGGGATCTGACTATCCGTTCTGGGTTGCCAATGCGCTTGTAAATGGTAGCGCCAAACCACTTAGTACAAAGTTACAGGCTCATCTAGAGCATCTTGAGGAGGAAGAAGTGATCATGTCAAGCGATGACGACGGTGACGACGACGATGACGACAACGACGGTGATGACGACAATGACGACAATGACGACAGCGACGACGATGAAAAGCAGCTCAAATCTAAATTCGAATTGAGCAAAACTATTCCTGTTACTGAGGAAGACGTCACGCTGTTAAAACGAAACTTTCAAGCAGTGATTCCTCTGATGGATTGTAACATTTTATGGTGCTTATGTGAAGAAGGCTTTTTCGATCAGCACACATACATGTACCTAACGGAAGAAGTGAACACTGTCATTCAGCTTATCTACATGCTAGAAGGAAACATAGAGCATCTTCCCGCGTCAGAGCCACAGTTCTCCGAAGCCATGACCCGACGTTTCGTTCAACTTATTAGAAGTCTCCATGAGGAACTTTTTAAGACTTTATGTCTACCGGAGCCAAAGGGTGTTGATGAGGATCGCGATTCCAAATGTGCAAAGGTCATGCTACATGGCTTCAAGTACCTTGAAGAACGTATTAAGGTGTATGATATGATGGCTTACCTCTATGAAAAAGGACATTTCACCATGCCAATGCTCTTTCAATGGATAATTGGGAGTCGCAAACGAGGAGACTTTTTAGTGATTGTCATGAGGCAATCTCTAACAGACGGTTTACCAACAGCCTTTCTGGATGGTTTCAACGAGATCACTCCGCGATTTTGCAAACATCTCATGAAAACATACATGTAATGTCCATATAAAAGGAGTGAGGTGTCAAGTGCAGTCATCATTCGAAGCGCAGCCATGGAGAAGACAAGCAGCTTTAAAATTAGTGCAAACTTAACCATTACTGTGGAGCATGGACAATTTGGATTATTTATTCGAATCAAACGTGGAGAGAGATGGCTTGCTTTATCACCATCCTTGTGGAAGATTATGTGCCTGAACTTAGCAAGATTACGCGACATTGGCTTCAAACTGTACTTAACGCAAACGAAGTGGCTTGAAGTCATTTCATACTTGGATATGCGCTATGTGAATTTTGTGCAAGCATCACTGTTTGAAGGGAAAGAATACAAGTTTTACATCAACATGAATGATGGTGAATGGGAGACATTGCTTCAGGAGATGGATAGCATTAATTCAACCTTATCACCATGTATGGAATGTCATGGTAAGAAAACTCCTATCAAGCTGCAAAAGGACAAACGGATGAAAGTGTCAAAGTTATCCAAGAAAAGACTGGCTGAAGTTCAATTGGAGAATATGGATGTGCAAAATCAACTTGGACTTACCTGTGAATATTGTGGTGCTTACGGATATGCTGAGGATTATGATTGTCACTGCCACAAGTACAATTGCAAGTTGTGTGAACCAGACAACTTCTGCAACAAGTGCGGCTCACTAACTGTTTCTGCGGAGTAAGACTGAGAGTCATTTGCTTACCAGCCGTCACAGTGTGCAGACGTGTTATATGGACATGTGAAAGATGGATGTAGAAACGTGTTTCAAGGACAAGTATGTGGACTACATGATAAGTGAACTGGCACGTTTTGGATCTATTCAACAACAACTGCAGCACTTTGACATTTATTGGGAACTGGCTCATTCCACGTTGAACGTACCAAACTTACGCGAGGATTTCATCAAAGAGTGTATGTTTTCAAACATTGATGGAGCTGAGGAGTTTGATGTGGAAGCAGCATATCACTTTGCTCGATTTGATCCAAGACTGTTTGATGAAGTGAGAGAGTGGTTAATCTACATTGCAGTATAATGGCAGACATTACATTGAGACAATATATTGTGCAAAAAACATATTGTGAAGAAATGTTATTAGCTGTAAAAAAGTTTGCATGTTTAGTATGTCCTGCTTGTCAAAATGAAGAGTGTTCAGAACATATGTGTCATTCTACATGTGTCTATACATATTGGAATGAAGCTAAATATTACATTCATTTAGATAAAGTGTTAGATAATGCAAATCAACGTTGTAAAAAATATGGTGTAGATGCTATCACATTTGATGAATTGAGTAGTTGGTTAATATACATTGAAGATCAATGGACTCCAATTATTCACACCATTGTATCAATACTTGATTTGTAAGATATGTTGATAAAATAAAATTTAACATGTGTTGATAAAATGCATGATATGTTGATAAAATGCAAGATGTGTTGATAAAATAAAATGCAAGATATGTTAACAAGTGTTAATCATTTAGTGTTAACATGTCGACGTGGAAAGACTACTTAACAAATATTTACTTTAAACCTGGTCAACTCGGGGCATTTGCTGGTCCTTACAAACTTTATCACATATTAAAAAAACATGGTCAACCAGTCACTCATTCACAAGTGAAGAAATGGTTACAGGATCAAGATGCCTTCAGTTTACTACAACCTGTAAAATACAGGTTTAAAAGGCAACGTGTCATTACACGTGGAATTCATGACATGTGGGATATTGATTTAGCTGACATGGGAAACATAGCTTCCTATAATGATGACACCCACTTTTTATTAGTTGTCATTGATGTGCTTTCCAAATATTTGTGGGTGCAGCCAATGCCTAATAAATCACATACCAGCGTCATAGAAGCCTTTCAAAAGATTTTTCATGAAACACAACGAAGACCACGAACTCTAAGGTCAGATAAAGGAACTGAATTTAAAAACAGATGGGTAAAAGCATTTTTGAAGAAGGAGGGAATACATGCCTATACGACAAAGAATGAAACCAAAGCCAACTTTGCTGAGAGAGTCATTCGTACTCTAAAGGGAATGATGTATCGATATTTCCTTCATAATCAAACGTATCGATATATGGACATCCTTCCAGACTTAGTGTATAATTATAACCATAGACCTCATGGCTCCCTCCCTAATAAGTATGCTCCTGCAGATATTCGTATAGACATAGAATCGAAAGTGTGGAAGTATATGTATGTAGACAAATTGAAATTAAAACCAAAGAAGAAAAAACCCTACAAATTTAAAATTGGTGATCAGGTTCGCATTTCTCACATGAAATATGTATTTCAACGGGATTATCAAATAAAGTGGACGCAAGAAGTGTTCATTATCACACATCGTTGTAAGAAGCAAGGAATACACTTGTATCGTGTGAAAGACTTTTTGGATGAAGATATTGACGGACATTTTTATGAAGAAGAACTGCAGAAAGTGACAAAAGATATTGAATCAGTCTACAGAATTGAAAAGGTCTTGAAAACACGAAAAAGACGAGGTGTTAAAGAATTATTTGTGAAGTGGTTAGGTTGGCCAAAGAAGTTTAACAGGTGGGTGAAAGAAACAGATATTCGAAAATGAAGCATCCATTCACGTGTTTGGTCTCTGGACCTACAGGCAGTGGTAAAACTTCTCTAGTTAGAGAAATTCTAGAACAAAAGTTAATTAAACCCTCTCCAAAAACCATTTTATGGCTCTATGCAGCAGATCAGCCTTTGTATAAGGGAATGAAAGGTGTGGAATTTTACCAAGGCATTCCAGATAACATTGAAGAGCGTTTTAACCCGAAAAAACCAAACTTACTCATCATTGATGACTTAATGACCAAATGTCATAGTGATGAACGCATGACACGTCTATTTAGTGTTGGCAG
Source organism: Protula sp. h YS-2021 (assembly GCA_949752745.1). NCBI lineage: Eukaryota > Metazoa > Annelida > Polychaeta > Sabellida > Serpulidae > Protula > Protula sp. h YS-2021. The sequence goes on from OX457026.1 coordinate 74,295,716, forward strand.
CAGTCATCAAAATCTAAGCATTATTTTTATTGTGCATAATTTGTTTCATCATGGTAGAGAAATGCGTAATATTAGTTTGAATACACATTACATCATTCTGTTTAAAAATCCTAGAGACAGTCAACAAATAAGTACATTAGCGCGACAAATGTATCCTGGAAAATCTCAATTTCTCATAGAAGCCTATCAAGATGCTACCAGCAAACCTCACGGCTATTTATTCATTGATTTGAAGCCGAAGACAAATGATCAACTATGTATTCGTACAGGCATTTTACCAAAAGATACACATTACGTATATGTTGATAAGGTGGCGTATGAACAAGAACCAAGTCACTTAACCATTCGCAGCCAAGATGTCTAAACGTATTCAAGCGAATCAACCTTTCCTTCACTTGCTTGCACGCAGCGGGCCTAAACGACGTAAATCCTTACTACAACAAGCTACTAAGGAGGAATTAACTAGTTTGTTTGAAATTTGTTTGAATATATTGCGAGGACATTTACCCTTAAGCCCTAAAAGGTATAAGTTATTCAAGCGTGAACGTCATACCCTACGTACACTGGCAAATAAGAAGATATCACTTCGAAGAAAAAAGAAGTTGGTTAATCAGAAAGGAGGATTTATTGGAGCTATTGCTAAATTTGCATTACCCTTGTTAGCTCAGTTGCTGTTAAAATGAAACATACTTTGAAAATGGTTCTCATTCCTGAATATGAATATAAAATGTTGTTAGAAAAGAAGGGAAAAGATGTTGAAATCAAAACGAAAGTGAATAAACTTTTACGTGGGAAACGAACTCGTGAAAAAGCAATAGAAATGTCTCAAGTGCTTGGACGTCATTTACGAACAATTCAATCACAACAACAACGACAAAAGTCTGTTACAGCATCTAATGCAGAAAAATCAGAAAAGTCTCAACAGTTTCTAAACCATTTTCAACCTATTTATCATGTAAAACTAACACAACTTCTGGCAGAACTTAAGAAATATGGTACGAGATGCACAGATAAAAATGAACTTGTTTTAAAAACAGGTACTGTCATTACAAATTCTAACATTATTCCTGTAAATAAAAATACTATTCCTGTAAAAATTAGGTGTGTTAGTGCTTGTTGTCAGGGAGAAGTAGTAGATACCAATTTAGATCATGTAGATAGCAATTTAGACAATAATGTAGACAGCAATGTAGAAAGTGAGGATGAAGAGTGTCAAACATGAAGTAATGTATATACACATCTAGTCTATCTACATCACATAAACGATTTAGCTGCCATGGAGTCAACAAGTTTTTACATTACTTTACCCAGCAATGCTAGTATGAACTATTATCCCAACAACAAGACTTCGAATTATCAAATTCGTATGCCTCGAACCATCTATCTGAACGGAAAATATGAAGTGGCTTTAGCTGAAATTCAATATCCACATACATGGACAACCATGAGACATGGAATGGACTATTCTATTCAGTATCGACAACAACCACTGAATAATGTTGTTCTTGACACAATCAATATTCCTTATGGTTACTACAGATCCATACAAGAGATATGTCAGGCAGTCAATAAAGAAGCAACTAATTCTATGAAAGATGACCTTAAAGAAGCTATTCAGATAAAGTATGATAAAATTAGACGACGTGTTTTTCTATTTCTAAATTACGGCTTTGAAGTGTCATTCTCCACTGGATTAGCTGAGATTTTAGGATTTATCCCAGATCAATGGTATACTGAAACGTGCACAGCTGAACATAAAGCCGATGTGAAACAGGGATTTTATACACTTTATGTGTACTGTAGTATTTGTGAGCCACAAGTTGTTGGTGATTATTATGTTCCTTTGCTACGTTCTGTTGGAATACAAGGACATGATGGAGACATTATCATGAAAACTTATGGAGAACCTTATTATGTTCCTGTAAACACATCCAAATTTGACGTGATAGAAATGAATATTAAGGACGACACAGGCCATAATGTTCCATTTCAAACTGAAAAGGTGATCTGTAAACTTCATTTTCGGCCAAAAGCATTATGAAAGCATACACACACAATCCATCTATTTATCGCAGCCATTTTCTTCGTCAAGTGGGTGGAGAATTACCAGGATTTAAAGGAGCGCGAATACAATATGGAGATGGTATTGGTTCAATACTGGGATCATTGGCTCGAAAAGCTATTCCACTGCTTAAGACAGGGGCTAAAATCGTTGCACCACATCTTAAAAGGGCTGCAAAAGATATCGCGAAAGATGTTACAGGTCGAGTAGCACAACGTATGTTTGGTGGTGGGTTACGAGGACAAAAGAGACCGAAACGAGCAAAACGTGTCAGAAGGCGAAAGGCAGCTAAACGGATAACATCAAAAAAACATAAGAAAGATATTTTTTAATCATGTCTTTAATTCATAATCATTCTTGTGAATGTAGCCTTTCTCCATTAGAATGGTTTCACATACCACCAACGCAAACTGCTGTAGAAAAAAGTTATAATGTAGACTATCAACCAATGACTACCATTAGAGAGGGTGCTCCAATAGAATTCTACATTCCTGCGAGTACAGAAGAATATCTAGATTTAAAGAACAGTAAACTCCATATTGTATGTCGCATTGTAAAGGCTGATGGAACACTGTGTGGTGTAGATGATAACGTGTCATGTATCAATGATTTGTTTAATGGGTTATGGTCCAATATTGAATTATTTCTAAATGATCGTTTGATATCACATAGTAACAATACCCATGGTTATACCAGCATCATATCTCACCTCATTCATGTCTCGGAAGAAAGTCTCCATTCTGAGCGCTCTATGCGTCTCATCTTTAAAGATACTGCCGGGTCAATGAATACTCATGAGGTGAAAAGACCTAATCATGAAAGATATGTATCAGGTTTTCATGTAAATATTGAAGGTGGTGATATAGCTGAAACAGGAAATAATGGTTTACATAATCGCTATTTGTATACACGTCTAAGCCGTGAGTTTATGCTTACAGGCGGTTTAAGGGTAGATTTGTTTGAGCAGGATCGTTATCTTCCCAATGGTGTTAGTATGAAATTACGTTTACATAGACAAAAAGATGGATATGTATTAATGGCTGCAAATAATGGTTTTAAAGTAGAAGTGAGAGAAGCGTTTTTAACCATTCGCAAAGTGAGGGTTAGTCCAGGTATTCAGTTGGGACATGCAGATGCATTGATGAAAAGTCCTGCTAAGTTTATTGTTAATAGAAAAGAATGTAAAGTTTTAGCTATTCCAACTGGATTTCAATCTTTTGTGAAAGATAGCATCTTTTTAGGCCAATTACCAAAACGTATTGTCATTGGAATGGTTCATAATGAATCCTTTGCTGGAACAGTATTGAGAAATCCATACAATTTTGAACATTTTAATCTTAACTTTATGCAGCTTTACTCTGATGGTGAACCAGTCCTATCCAAACCTCTCAAGCTTGATATAAATCAAGGCAAATATCTTGATGCTTTTGAAACTCTTTACAAATCTTTTGACAGATTGGATGGCGAGAAAAGTTCCATTATAAAACGGGAAGATTGGCCTAGAGGTTATTCTTTGTTTTCTTTTGACTTAACACCTGATTATGATGGTGCTGATCATTATGCCCTTATCAAACATGGGAATTTGAGACTAAAAATGAATTTTGCTGGTGCCTTGCAAAATACAGTTAATGTAATAGTGTATGCTGAATTTGATAACATTGTTGAAATAAGTGCAAATCGTAGCATTCAATTCGACTACCAGTCATGAACACGAAGCAGATAGAAGCCATCCTATCCCATGATGCCACGACAAAAGACTTGTTTCAAGGTGTGTTTGCCATGGACCAGTTACCATCTTTACAACGCGGTGCCTACGTCATCAACACAGACGATCATGATGAGCCAGGAGAGCATTGGGTGGCAGTATATTATGACGAAGACCCTGCAGAATATTTTGACTCTTATGGACTTTTACCTATAGACAGTCGTTTGAATAAGTTTTTAAAGTTTAATTTCATTTATAATTCAGTTCCATTACAAACACCGATATCCTCTACATGTGGATTTTATTGTGTGTATTATATAATTCAAAGAGCTCGAGGACATAGTCCTTTTGAAATCATTGATGTATTAAGAAGAAGTGATGGTGATTTTGTTGTAAAGGATTTTGTATATAGACATTATAAACCATTATTTTATTGATGTTGTATTAGTTAAGTTGCATTAGTTAAGTTGTTGGTAATTGTGAATTGTATTATGAATATTGTAAATAAGCAAGACAGTTTTATACAACATTCTTTTTTTTTATTGTGTTATACATTATTTACATTTCACAATTATTTTACAAATACATTCAATACATCAATAAACACATGCCATTCATGCCAATCTAAATTAATATATGTATCATAGACATTACACCCACGTTTGTAAATGCTATGAAAACTAGCATAACACTGTCCACTACCAAACTTTATTATTTTAACATCTTCATGTTCAGACAGTTTCAGTTCATATCCATGATCATTCATGTCAATGTTCATCACCATAACACACATGGGATGCGTCAGTTCAATGGACTTGGTGCCTCGCATGAGTTGCACTCCTTCCTCTTTGAATTCAAGCGTCAGGTTCTTTCCAATCCAATGCTTGTAACAGAGCGTGCCATTCCACTGTGTTGAGGGTGATGTAGTCGTAGCATTCTGTAAGCTCGTCATATTGACGAAATTGTACAAACACGTCTAAGCAGTTCTCAGTCGCACGCACTTCTAATTTATTTGAGACTGTCAGGAGAAAGCCAGGTATCCTGAACTTCTCTAGATGGTCTTTCAACACAGATTGTTCGTCAGTTGATAGAATGATATACTTTCCAAAATGTCTTAGCCCAATGTCATCATATACGTTTCTCAGATATGAGAATCCATGCGTAATTGGTTCATATTCCGATAAAAAGTCTTCCATCTCGTTCAACAGTCAGATGAACTATGAGCTGTCTCCTTTCTGTAAAGACGTTTTTATGCTCGCAAGATGGTGAAGAGTGGATGTTGTATAGCTTCTAGGAATCGTAAGACTGCGCGCCAGTTCTTGATATCAAAGAGGATCAAATCTGTATATGGTGTATCTGGCACAACTCCCTTATAATCCTCTGGATAATCCTGTAAAAGATTTCTACAGATTTCTACACGTATGTTAGAATCATATTCAGCCACCGTCACTTCCACTTTATTTTCAAGTCTACGTTTAAACCCAGGTTCAAGTGGTATGTTTTTAAAGTCTTTCCACACTTCAGGTTTAAACCGATGATAACTTCTCTGAGAATCTAGTATCACTTCATTCCTATCATTTACAGTAAGGTAAGCACCACCGTTCAGCATGAGTGCATTCATCTTTTTACCTTGTTATGAGCTGTCTTCTTGTCTGCGAAGCCTTTTATCCACTTCTTTCACTTGCTTCTTCAGCATTTTCCATTCAGGTATTGTCAGCAAAATTCCCTTTTTCGTTGGACGGTTTTTTCCAGTCCCCTCATCTCTCAGGTACTTGTGAATGTTTACCACTCCTTCATTGCTTTGTTTCATAATCTTGATATACTTTCCATTTCCTAGAGAAAGCATTCCATCCCAGAACTGTGGTGTTGGTGCTGTCTCCACTTTCAATTTCTTGATGGTAGTGGTAGGATTTTTCACTTTTAAGTCTTTAACTGCATCTGCAAGAGTATCCATATCAGTTGTAGATCTCTTACGACTTTCACGTTCCATGTTAACACTTCAATGTTCACACCTCAAATAACTCTTCCATTGGAGGACCTCCCCCTTTTATACCACAGCCTTGTAATGTCCATGCGCTAAAGTGGAATAGGCATCATTCAGCACATATCGCTTGTCGTCATATGGGGAGAGGGCTACCTTCCTAATCTTCTCCGAGAAAAGCTGGTGACTATGACTTCGAATAATGTGTCCTGTAGCCATCGTTTGAGTTTGGTTGAACAAACTGTCTCTATACTGCACATGTTTAATACGTCTTTGACAAGCTCGAGTGATGCCTTTAGCTGTATGTTTTTCTTTCCCGCCACACAATAAACTGTACATTTTCGGTCTGAGTCCAACAAACTCTTCAATAGGGACGCCTGCCGTCTCATCCTTCATTTTCCCAAGCACTTTTTTGTTCACGTTTGAATGTAGGAAATGATCTGGCGGATAGTCACTTGTGTCGAACAGGTCAGCATCTTGCTGCATATCCTTGTAGATGTCTTCCGTTTCTATGTCGTAACATAGACTGTCGGTGTCACTGAACAACAACTTGGCATTGGGATACTTGACCATGATGTAGTTGTAATGAAAGTTGAACATAAGCACTTTGCTGAGGTCAAGAATGGTGAAGCCAACTTGAATGGGTTTATCCAGAAGCAAATCCACTTTGCGTAAATGTACCGCGGTCAAATCTTCGTTGAAAATTTTAAATTTGTGGAAAGAAGGTTTGGCTACAAGTTTCTTGAACCGCTTTTCCTTGTGAACAAGTTCAACATTGATTCGCTTTCTCACATTTTCCATGGTTTTGCCAAACACCGAGTTTTTCATCAGTTTGAAGAAGTCTTTCTCAAACGGGTTCTTAGCCAATTTTCTCTTTTCCGTGTTCAAGGTAATGTATTTTGCCAACCATTTGCTCTGTTCAAACATGATGGCGCGATGAACTTTAGTGACTTTCAACCCCAGTGAGACGCACTGTTGTAAATTCCTGTAATGAAGTACATATTTCTTCTTGTCAGACAAGTTAGGAATGAGCTTTTCACTGGGTTTCTCTTTCATGCTTAGATCTTTCCGCAGCTTCTGACTGTACTCTGACAATTCTTCAACTTTGACACATTTCCGTTCTGGAGCCACTGGATAGTGATTATGACGATCATGGATTGAATGTGGGTATTCTAAATCCACTTCCAAAATGAATCCAATGTCATCATCTTCAGCTACATCCATGAAGTTGACGGATTCTGGCTCACTCACCCACATAAATCCTCTTTGTGGCATACTTTGTGACATGGCCCAGCCATACAGGTTGTTTTCGTCGAGGTACATCAGATAGTTGTTTGGTATCTCAGAATTGTAATCTGCTACGTAGGGATTTTTCGCTTTCGCATACTTGTGTGTGATCACAGATATTCCTCCACGTATGCCTTGCTCAACCATTTGGTACATGTCAATGTCATTGATCAATTCCAACTTCACCTTTGTCGCTTTCAACATTGCATCCCACGACAGTCCTGGTGCTGTATAGTAATGAGCAGGATCCAATTCATACGTGTTGAGGCATACTTGACGAAAATTTTCAAACACGTCAGCTAGTAATAACACATCTGATTTCAGGTACAGGTCGTGGTATTCACCAAATGTGGTACAGTTAAATGTATCCCACATCTTCTGTGCATGCGCATAGTCCTCATCGCTAATGTCCTCTTCGCTAAGCTGACTATAAAACTTATCCTTTGATGGTAGCTGTGTTTCAGCAAACTTGGATGGTTCGTCCACGTAATCATAGGGGTACACTCCCTTTCTCAGCAGCAAATCTTGTTGATCACTATCGTGAATGTGAGAGGTCATGTTGTAGAAATTATCTTTCCCTTCTGCTGCAAGGTTGGATACCAACTTCTGTAGAGAGGTACTCATGAACTGAAAGCTGTCTGTAAATTTCAGATTGCTCAGGGTGAATGCAATATATTTTTCAATGGTGTTGGGAATGATTGTAATCGTTTCACCTTTGAATTTCCCAATTTCCTCCATGATCAGGTGACTGTCATAGCCTCGCAAATTGTGGAAAAATACGGGAATGATAAAAGAATCTTTATCCCCTTGCTGATCTTTTCTAAGTCGGAATTGTAAGTTGCATTCATTGTGCGCTGCTCCACGATATTTGCCATTGATGTGGTCATGATCTCTCACACGATCTGCTCCTAGAGGTTCATGACAAATGTAGCAATCAACAGCGTTCTTGAAATTCTCTTTGTCTTCACGAGTCATCACCATTTCCTTTGGTCGCTCTAAACCACGTACAATACGATCACGTTCATTCACCATATGGTCTAAAAAGACTTTCACAGCATTGTCTCCTCGATACACGACTGGTGCAGGTGTGTTGTACTGGCTCACAACCACATAGGCAAAGCTGTTTGGACGATGATGTTGATACTTGTCTCCTTCTTCATGCTTTTGCGTGAAACATTCAAAGTCAGCATAAATCACAAAAGGTGCTCGCTGTTGTTTAGCCACATTCTTGAACTTGATGAAGGGTTCCTTGGGAAATGATAAACGTTGTGCTCCATTCTTGTCACACACTTCACGATGTTTATCTAAAAGATGTTGTCGTACAAACCCGTGAAGACAGTTGAAACAATAAAAATATACAGCCTTATGCTTTGATCGATAACACATAAGTCTGCTAAAATTCTTGATGAGGCAGTAATGCCTCGTCTTGTCATTGCTAATCAGAAGTAAGTTGATTTCTCTCACACTGACGTTTCGACTAAGTTGTATCGGAACAACTACATCTTGTTCGTATCCAAACACGTTGATGGCTACATCGTTCTCCTTTTCAAACTTTGGAATGTCAGTAATTGGTGTCGGAAATGTCATACCCTCTACCTTTAATTCCTTCTCAAATGGTTTGTAATGATTCACGCGATTTGGGTTGTTGTCAAGAGGGTGAAGGTAAGCCAATACTGACCATAAGAAACACTTGTTATCATCATTCTTAATGTTTATCACACCCCTTGTTTTCTTCACTTTCTTCGGTAGTGGAATAAAACTACTCGCTTCTAGAGGCATCAACGTAGCTGTATGTACTTCAATGTACAGTATGTTATCCAATACCCAGCCAGAGCCTTGTCGCTCATGTTCGTCAAACTTGGTAAATAATTCTTTATAGGCTTCTGGCAGGTCCTGCTCAATATCTGCTGGACTGTATGCTGCATATGTTGGACTGCTGATAAATGCATTATCCACTTGTTCTACCATAACACCTTCATCATTTGCTGTCAGTTTCTTGAAACGTGCATGCACGACAATGTACCATTTCATTCCATGGTTTAAGGTCTCCAACAAATGTGTCTTGATACGGTTCTCTTGCTGTCGCATTTCAAGCAGTAAATCTGATCCATCCTCAGATTCAAACCGTTTTTCCTGCGCGTTTTCACCAAGACTAACCCTTCTACCTCTCCCTACTTGTCCTGTCTTTTGTTTCTTTGAAACGTGTTCTTCATGAGGTACATTGTCCATCTCAGCTGGTATGCATGCATGTGCCTCATAAGTATCCATAGATGGAAATTTTACATTGCATTCCATACACTGAACTTGACCGTATGGCCAAATGTCATCTTCATCCATCTTTTGTCTCTTTGCTCCTTTCATCTCAGCTTTACTGCATGTATGTGTCTCATAAGTATCCATAGATGGAAATTTCACATTGCATTCCATACACTGAACTTGACCGTATGGCCAAATGTCATCTTCTTCCATCCTTTGTCTCTTTGCTCCTTTCCCATGCTCTTCACTTTTCATCATAGCTGGTTGTTGTTCCGTCAACTGCTGAAACTGAAATGCTGAAATGTAATCTCAGACATACCCCTTTTATACACACTCACACATAGACAGAATTTGCGTTTTTATTTCACAGCAGAGGATGGCCCTTAGAAGGGCCGAAAGATGTTAGTGAGTTGGCTCTTCACCAACAAGTTGGAATGCCACAGTCGCACTGGTATCTGTAAAACTGTTCCATGGAGAACGGTCGTCGCGAGCACTTGAACGGATGGAAGTTATAGTAGCCAAAGTTTTTCAGCGTTGCTCCACACCACCAGCAGTCCGTGCATGGCTCCGGTCCTGGCAATCTCGCAGTAAACTTGTACCAGAGCAGTCCACCGCAAGTTTTGCAGCAGTAATGTCGTGGTGCATTGTGGTGCACCGGGCAGTTGTGTGGTTGACCTGGGTAATCCAACCATACCCAACACTTATAACACTCAGTCGTTAGCGTCACTGCCTTGCCGTTTCGCATCACTGTGATTTTACGACTTGCCGACATCTTGCTGCTTGTGTTGGATAATGCAGCTGTAACCCACCTTTATATACTACTAGCGAACATTCTCGCATTATATGCTGATGGGGGGGGGGGGGTCCTTACTTAATGCAAGTACTTTGTGCCATCCCGGGGTTGGGGGGGGGGGGTCCTGAGTTTAGGTCGGCTAGCTGGGAGGGGGGGGGGGTCCTGACTTTAGGTTGACTGCACGGGGGGGTCGTGACTTTAGGTCGACTGCACGGGGGGGGGGGGGGTCCTGACTTTAGGTCGACTGCATGGGGGGGGGGGGGGTCCGATCCTGACTTCAGGTGGTATATAACCCATGCTCATTTCAGTTTGGGCTCACACTCGCTTCCGTCAACATGGAGTGCTTCTTCGCGTTACATGATGCTCGCACCATTGCTGAAGTTAGAGAACTTCACCTGCCTGTCACACCGCCACCGACACCGCCAGAAAGAGTCTACTTCTTCCAGCTGCTGCCGGACCCGGCTCACGGAACAGTCCTATGCGTGCCCGTCTTTTTTAATAGAAGGGTCACACTTGGAAAGCGACTCAGGGATATCGAGGCTGGCGATTATGACGAGGCTTTCTTCAGGACAACGATGCTGGGGGAGACCATTCCATCGCGTCTTGAAGAAGAAGAGTATCCGGCTTGGGGGAGATACTACCTCCAACAGGACCTGGAGATTTGCGCGGGATGTGGCATCATGATCTCCCCAGACCGGGTACTGGCAGAATGTGGTCACCAGCTTTGCTTGATTTGTGCAGCCTATTGGACGCAGCTGTTGGCCCTGAACAACTATTACACAGTCAGATGTTACACCTGTGGCATGAGAGGCGATCACTTTCTTTTCAATGGGCAGCAACTCACACACTGCAGCAGGCCAGTCCAAGACATCGTCGAATTTTTCTAAGTCCGGCAGCAAAAAACCTGCCGGCCCTTCTAAGGGCCACCCACCAATACGAAATAAGCGCTAATCGTGTCATGGTGTTAGTATGTATGTGTATGCATGAGAGTGTGGGAAATGCTTAAAAAAATGGTCGCCCGTTTGAATGGTTGTTTGAATGGCCGCCCGTTTGAATGGTCGTTTGAATGTCGTTTGAATGGTCGCCCGTTTGAATGGCCGCCCACTCTCCATATTACGTCATTATGACGTTCATATGACGTTCATATGACGTTCATATGACGTTCATATCACCTCTATATCACCTCCATATCACCTCCATTACACGTCTAGATCACGTCAAAATGACGTCACGTGGTGTTTTGATAGCCCCATGGGGTTTTTAAAAATTATGACGTCCATATGATAACCATATGGTAACCATATGGTAACCATATGATAACCATATGATAACCATATGGTAACAATGTGACGTCAATATGACGTTAATATGACGTCAATATGACGTCACTGTTTAAAAAACCCCATGGGGCTTTCAAAACACCACGTGACGTCATTATGACGTCACTTCCTGTTTTTAAACCCCCACTTTTACACTACTGCGAGCGTCGCAAAGAAAAAAAAGACCCCCCCCCCCCAAAAAAAAAACAAAAAAAAAAAAAAAAAAAAAAAAAAAAAAAAAAAAAAAAACAACAACAAAAAAAAAAAAAAAAAAAAAAAAAAAAAAAAAAAAAAAAAAAAAACAACAAACAAATATTAAAGCTCAACTGTAGCATAAGCCCTAACTCGTCACTTTGGAAAATAACGCAAATCAAGACATCAAGTCTACTTTTTAAAAATATTCATGAAAATTGACTTCATACATATCCTGTGCTACCGTACGAACCAAGCGAACGATAACCACTACACCCATTTTGGTAACTGCAGCATGGCGAAACAGCCCCCCTCCACCCCCCCCCCCCCCGCCCTGACCCAACGAATTTTGTCATACCCGAATGTTTGCCATTTCGACATCCATATTCAACGAAAACCATACGCCAATATGTTTACTGGGATGAATAAATTATAACAACGTCATCACGTCATCACACTGATGTGACGTCTTATTGCAACAATCTTGTAATAAATGGACGGCTTTCTCATCGTGTGTAGAAGCGTTCAATGGGAAATCTGAAAAGGCGCAATGAAAGAAACAACAGATGTGAAGAATTCGCGTTTAAAAATACATTGTAACCTCTTTTAAAAATAAGGTGAAAATGAAATGAAAAGTGATAGATAAAGGATAAAAGGGGAATAGCTTGCAAGCAAAATATAACTTTCACTCACTAATAATATGGAATACAAATGGTATTTCATTCAAAAGTTGGAAGTAAAACATCCCAGTTTGAAGGCTTGCTGTTAAAGCCTCGTTTGAAAAAAAGTGTCTACTCCCATAAATTCTTGAAATTTAGCATCAGGATAGTCAAGGTTTAGCAAACCTCTACCTTTTTAAGTTTTTAATATTCCGATTTTACACTGCCAAGTGTAAATTTCGCTATTCCATAGTAAAACCGGTACAGTTGGAACAATTTCATAGGCTGCAGCCTTACTTTATGCGCTGTATTCGTCTGAAAATCGCTGTTCTACTTCTAATTTTTGGCTATGAAAATGTAAAAATTCTCGTTTTATTTCATGAAACGCGTTTTTACGAGTAAAAATGTAGTTCGCGTTCTCCGCGGGATTCCCCTATTACGGCAACACAACGCATAAATATGAATGACACTTTTCTGCATGCGCCAGGGTGTTTTGTAAATAATAAACTCTTATTGCCTGACTTAGAAAAGTTGATGGCTAGGCTAAGTCAAAAAGACTCATGTAAGTATCATCTGAGCATATTCCCTTTTTATCCCGATGGTCCACGTCCTGATGGTTTGAAGCAGGAATGGATCAATGCTGGGGTGGGTAATGAATCCCTAAAGGTGGAGAATGCGAATGCGCTTTTACTCGTAAAATAGCCTTTTACGAAATACACCTACAGTTTTACTTCGCAAAAGCTAACATTCGATCATCGTCAGGGTAAAACCTGTCAATCACGCTTTGTGTAGAAAAGTTCTTTCAACAAGAACTGTACTTTCACTTGTATGTGTATTGAACGAATAAATAAAAGACATCAAAGTACCTTTGAGGATTTTTAATGAATCTTCAACAAATGACAGTCTTGGTGTACAATATCATATAAAGTAAAAGACCATATAAGACACAACGACAGTGCAAACCCTACTCGGCTAGAGCCAAACAAAAAAACATGTAAAAAATTATCCACATAGCTCTGACCATATAGGTGGGGGTATTTACTCGAGGTGGCTCTACCCAAATAGCTAATGAGTATAGCCAGGTGGGAAGAGCCGACACTTGAGATGTCTTAACCCATTTGCCCACTAGGCTACCCCTCTTTTTCACGGAGAGAGATAGACCAGAGCCTTGATATCTACCACGTACCTACAGACCCACATACAGATAAACCTGAATGACCCGACTTAAAAGACAGTGCAAAGAATTACACGTTGAACATAAGCACTCAGTGATATCCCATCCTACAACCACCAGACGGTACGGTCAACTGACGTCTGGTAACATACATACGGATAGATAAGATCTCTTGTAAACGAACAGTCTGTGCACTAACAAGTGCTGGAGATGAACTTTAAACATTCACGTGACTAGTAAATGCAAATTACACGAATTTCGCGAAAGGTGAACTTCAGTGTAGTCTATTTGGGGGAGATTGGTGCTTACCTAAAACGAATTGAAGAACCAGCCCCAGACCCCACTGCCCCACGTTTGACCTGGTTCAATAGGCCACTTATTTGAGATGGCTTTTCATTTGAGAGATGGAGAAGTTTTTCCCTAGATAATAGCTAGGGACTGGCTTGAGCATTGCTGCAATGGCTGATTTATACCATTTTATAGAAGATGGCCTGAGATGCAACTGTTCATGCAAATAATTCAAAAATCACAGTCCTCAGGAATGCCTTGAATGGCTTCAACTTTTAATTTCCCAGCAGCCGGAGGAATTATTCCACTGTGAGTGATAGACTTTTGTAGTGGATAGCTTATGCACTTGAGTCATTTCATTTATTATCCCGTCCAGACTCTCAGATCCAGGAGATGTGGAGCGGGGTGGAGGTGTTCCCGGCGGAGCTGCTACAGCAAGCCTATGTGGTGAGGGATTTGGAGGCACTTCTCCACACTGAATCGTGTCGAGGGAGTGAACCATGGTGCCTCTAGGTGACGAGTTTGCTGTTCCGAAACACTTAGGTTCTGACTAAAAGTTGCTTCAGGATTGCTTGCGGTGGAAAAGCACTCACAACCCACGGACAAACAATCTGTGGATACCCATCACTGAAGGTCATTGTGAAGGAATGATAAATACCGTGTTTCGACCTCTTCCTAGGCCACAGCTGCTCTCAATGCCCTTTGAAACCCCCTGTAATGGAGCTTCTACACTTTCTACACTTGTCATAGAGGGAGTTTGCCCAAGAACATGGATGGTCTCATGCCGCCTTGTTAACAGAGCCTTGTGCTTCCGCCATGCCTACAACAGAAAAGCCTGACAAACAACTAGGTCACAACACACAGTCACAGCAGCCAAAATCTGCCCCTAGATAACACAACCTTCACGCATGTGAAGGTTCGAAAATGAGCTCAAAATCTCTAACCCTTTTCGAGATAATAGCCAACTTCCGGTTTTTGACCTTGACCGTGACCCAGAAGGTCAAGGCCACCGAGGTACCTCTTATGTAATGTTGTTTAGGCCCACAGGGTCGAAAATGAGCTTAAAATCGCTCTATCTCTAACCCTTTTCGAGATAATAGTCAACTTCCGGTTTTTCACCTTGACCGTGACCCAGAAGGTCAAGGTCACCGAGGTACCACTTATGTAACGTTGTTTAGGTCCAAAGGGTCGAAAATAAGCTCAAAATCGCTCTATCTCTAACCGTTTTAGAGATAATAGTCAACTTCCGGTTTTTGACCTTGGCCGTGACCCAGAAGGTCAAGGTCACCGAGGTGCCTCTTAGGTAACGTTGTTTAGGCCCAAAGGGTGGAAAATGAGCTCAAAATCGCTCTATCTCTAACCGTTTTAGAGATAATAGTAAACTTCCGATTTTTTACCTTGACCGTGATCCAGAAGGTCAAGGTCACCGAGGTACCTCTTAGGTAACGTTGTTTAGGCCCAAAGGGTCACAAATGAGCTCAAAATCGCTCTATCTCTAACCCTTTTCGCGATAATAGTCAACTTCCGGTTTTTAACGTTGACCGTGACCTAGAAGGTCAAGGTCACCGAGGTACCTCTTATGTAACGTTGTTTAGGCCAAAAGGGTGGAAAATGAGCTCAAAATCGCTCTATTTCTAACCGTTTTCGAGATAATAATCAACTTCCGGTTTTTGACCTTGACCGTGACCCAGAAGGTCAAGGTCACAGAGGTACCTCTTAGGCAACGTTGTTTAGGCCCAAAGGGTCGAAAATGAGCTCAAAATCGCTCTATGTCTAACCGTTTTCGAGATGAGTCCGCCTGTCGTTAAGGACGCGTGAAATCACGTGACCTTTAACCTTGACCCTCAAGGTCAAGGATAGTGATGAAAGTTTACCCTTTACTGGGTACGTTTTATGCATTCACAGTGGGATTTGAGCACCTTTATGGCTACTTTTCGTGATTAATAGGTTTTCCCAAAAATATTTTGACCTCAATTTGACCTTGACCTCTGAGGTGCAAGGTCAAAAAATTTTACGGATTTGACGACAACTCATTACCCTTTATGTCTCTGCCACATGCCGTCTTTTTACGACAAACCCTGTAGGAGGAGCTTTCTGGAAACCACTTTGAGGTCAGAAAAACTTTGACCTCAATTTGACCTTGACCTTAAAGGTCAAGGTCAAAAAAATTTGCGGATTTGACGACATCTTGTCACCCTCTATCACTGTGCCAAATTTCATTGTCTTACGTCAAATAGCGTAGGAGGAGTTTTCTGGAAACCTCCGTGACTGAAAAAAAAGAGAAAAAAAAGAAAAAAAAAGGGCAGAAATTTCGAGAAAAACTACAAACTTATTCCCATTTGCAAACGAAGTTTGCAAGTGGGAATAACGCAGCACGAACGCCAAGTCTCAGTTAGAGATGTATTGCCCTTGAGCAGGGGAGAGTCTTCCGTGGATCTTATTGCAGAACTTCAGCCTTAAACCTATCGCTGTGCTGTAGCCTTCGATGGAGCCTACCCTTCAGATTGCATCACTAAATATTTAAACCCTGTGTCCTAAAACTGCTAAATCGATGACTTATTACTCGTCAACATCCCTAACAAATATCATACGATAAGGAGAAATTGTATTTTACAAGAATCAAAACATCAATACGGTAACAATATGAATATTGTACAGATACCCAAAGGTGTTTGAAAAATTTTCGTTTTGATTTTTTTTCTGATTTTGTCAGATGTTTTGCTTATTGTTCTGCATTGCACAACAGACAAGCCTTCAAATTTTATCAGGTTTTCGAAAGAGCTATCTTACTTTTTCAGCCTATGAAGAAAGATATAGATGAAAAGTGATTATTTGCGACAATAGTAAACAATACCTTTCAAAAATTGAACTGGTGTAATATCAGTATATTCTCTTGCATATTTAAATACCAAAATGTCTTGTTATTAATGGTTTGATTTTTGAGATTTCCATGCTTTATATATGTTACAGGCAATTTGTGTACTCAGGCAATTCGTGAACTGGTTGTAGAGGGCAGGCAATTCGTCAATTGACTAACATTTTCAGGCAGTTCGGGAATTGCATGAAATTAGGGACCAGTCAGTTCACGAGTTGCCTGAAACATGTGTTACAGGAGATGTTGAACAAGTTTTGATGTTTCTTCTATTTAAAGGCAGTTATAAAGCGATAGTTGCATGTGCAAGAATTAAACGTTCATATTTACATCAATCGTCCATCAGAAACTCAATTGACAATTATTTTTTATAATAAATCGTAAATCAAGGAATCAGTTTGCATGCATTTTACTACGCACTCAGTTGCATAATAGCACTGCACTCCGATGCCCGTTAATTGCAATGTATCAAGTAAAAGGCATGACACCATACTTAAATAGCGATTACATCAATTTATAATTGCAATTCGAAGCCGTACACTCTCACAGCAGATTGGATTATATTTATTTATAGAGTTTATTTGGAATTAATTAAATCCCTCAACTTTCTTGCAATTCACCCGGTTGGAAATAACAGAGTCCGTTTAAATTCTTAATTTTAAATAAAAAATTATCACAAGAAATGAAATTGAAATTTTTAGACCTGCTTTCAAATAACGACAGTATTTACTTGTGGTTATAGACTAAAGAGCTGTGACAACCAATAGAACATCGAAGTTTGCTTCTAAAACATTTGCATCTGTTGCTCTCACGTCGTTTATTATTTCGTGCACAATTGCATCTGACGTAACCTTGACCACCGAAACTGGACTCAAGTGTAACAGCCTGGCGCAAAGAAACTTTCTGAGAACGGTTGACATCGGTTTCCTTCAATAACCGCTGAGGGCACACATCAATCGTGAGAACTTCGTCTTGGGGACACCCGGCTTTACTGCAATCTTGTTCAAATCATGTCAACAATTACGCCCAAAATATTTCCGGGGTCACCACGATCCATGTCTACCAGAGATATGGGAATAGCTGCATTGTCGCCAGTCTCACCATTGACAAGTTTGACTCGGGCTCTTTTCAGCATGCGCTGGGCCGTTTGTGGTGTTAATTCGTGCCGCTATTATTTCCGGAACCTCGGGAAGATCATGGACCTTGCTGGATGTCGGCATCGGATGATCGATCTGGCTCGTCGTCGGCATAGGATCATCAACCTGGGTAGTCGTCGGCATCGGATCATCGATCTGGGTAGTCTTCGGCAACGGGTCGATCACAACCGACAACAGGTCATCTTCAGCAGCTTGCATCCGGTCAGTGAAGTCGACCGACAAGGATGACGATGTCAGGCCAACTTTAATGTCGCAACTAAAACATTGCAGTGTAAGGTGCCCGACTAATGCCTGAATTGAAGCTTGAGTTCTTCTGGAATTGGATGAACTTGATGCCAATAGACCAGTCGTTCATGTTATTGTCCCCCAACCAAGCCACAACCATGTCCTCTATATCACCATTCAAAGAGCCCTAGTCTGTCAGTGTCTCGGTTTCCCATGGACCATAACCAGCCGCTGCCACACAACTTTGAGCTCCTTAACAACTTCAGTGGTGAATTCATTACCGTTGTCACTTTGCAGAATAGAAGGTGCGCCAACAAGAAGAAAAATATCCTGGAGGTGGTAAGCTACTTCAGCTGCTCTCTTTGAGGTCAAAGCGCGAAGAATGACAAATTTGGTCAAATGATCTTGATAGACCATGATCCATTTGTAAGAGTTCTGCCTTATTGACTGCATGTCTATGAGGTCAACTTGGGCTCTAGAGGACAATTCTTGGGTTAATATGGAGCGGACAACAACACCCTTAGTTCTTGGCTTTTTCTTTTTTCTGACACTCTGCGCAATACGACTGAAAGAGGCATATTGCTTCGCGAGTAACATTCGCGAATTTTTTATTATTTCAATTGTCATCCGTTCCCGGTTGCGACGTGTGCCGGCTTTGTTACGTCATATGTATCTTCGATGCTGACGTAGTAGAGTTGAGCCTCATCATGATTAGACCACTTCTTGATCAGCTTCTTGACATCACCACATTGAAGGACCTCGTACTTTTGGAGCAGATAGTAGTTATGTCTTTCTTTGTAGTTGCTCATTTCTGCTGCCGCTTTTACAGCCTGGATTACTGAGTAATAATGTTCTTTCGGCTTTTTTTGCAGAGTTTAGCCTTCAACTTGTCTTCGTATGACTCATCCATTTTCTTCTGCGTTTGAATGTTGAATATCAAACAGCAAAAATACACTGCTTTTATAGTATAAGACCTAAACCTCCGAGTAACTTGGAAGGAAAGTGATAGGCCACTTAATTGATTCCCTACTCCGGTGAGAAACATTATTAGCCATTGATCTTCTACTGAAATTGGAGCCCATAGGACAATGTTTAACTCTGGCCATAATTGCAATTGTGAAACATGGTCAAGTAAGACACGCATACTAAGACCCCTTATTATATTTCCCCAAACACATGCCTTAATTGCAGTTATTTCCATTATAAAGTAAGAAATTAACAAATTTGGCTGTGTTAAACAGTGATACACAAATTGGCTGAAACGTCTTTAAGCAATTTGTGAACAAGGAACCCATAAAGTTCATTCAATTCATGAACTGCCTGAAAAGTTTAGTCAATTCTCAAATTGCCTGACCCCTGCAGATAGTTCACGAATTGCCTGAAAATTCACGAACATATATAAAGCATGGAAATCTCAAAAATCAAACCGTTAACATATATGCTGAAATAATAAAAATGATATGTAAATTTAATTTAAGTGGTCGAGTTTCTGACTAGTTTATTTGGCAGAGACGAGTTTCTGACGACAAACGATCGTCAGTTTGGGCATCTCAATCTGACGCGACCCAATGGTTGTCAGCGTGGCGACTTTTAGACGAATTTTGAAAGGGTGAAAATTTTCAGCGATGGGTCAATTATAGACTTGTTGCTCCAGGTTGCAAACTACGATCGGTTAACTTAAATGGTGCATTTTTTGTGGCTGGCAGTCATTTTATCAATCATCTTATTCAACACATCGTTCCCTTTTAGCATCGGAATCACCAGTACTGATTATATATGTGTGTGGCTGGGTGGGCGTAGGCCCAGTGAGCTGCAACAGGGGCGAAACAGGATCGATAGCACTGGCTTCTTTCTCAGCTTCGTAAGAGTGAAAAGCACGGGGCTTTGGGCAACCCTGAGCTTATGAACAAGAAACGATGGACTTCCACTAAATCACTGTGCCACCCAAGACTAATTTTTCTTGAGTTTGGATATAGTGCCTTATCCTGCCACGGGCAAGAAAGTGCGTCTATTCCTCATGCTTGTTGACCTAGGAAGGGGGAGTCGTACCATGTTTACTTGTTTGATACTGAGTTGACGGTGACATCAAGAGTGGGACGCTGTGGGGCATTGACCGAATATCCAGAGGAAAGAACTCTGCACTAGGCACCAATTGATTTAAACGACATAGCCTAGTCTGAAGGCTAAGATGCTGAGCTTCCCCTCTAGGTGACGGGCTTGACAAGGTGATTCGCCCGTGTCTGGTGTTTCAAAATGTGGAATACCAGGTCTGGCAGACGGTCCGATCTGGCCCATCTATTTGTTGGGGGTATGTAACAGCTGTCTTGTTGTCCAGAAACTACAACCAGTAAGCACTTAGACGCTGGATGAGCTTTGGATAGGCGTCGCACCCGGATCAACGTCGGGATTTTACTTATTATAGAAGTCAAAGCAACAGAAAAACTGACATTCTAGTATTTTACGTTCTCATTTTAGAACATTTTCGAAGCGACTTGTCACAGCTTCTATTTTGATGAGATAACCTGTTGAAGCTTTTTAGTTCTGACCCTTATGCATTGTCGATTTTTCGAGGTCTATTCGACGTTGCACAGAGGAATTGTAAAAAAAATGGGTATGACCTAAAGCACGTCTAAACAACGTTGCTTAGCCAATGCCTATCAACGTTGTGTCAAAGAAGTTGAACAGACGCTGATATGTGGTCAAAATCATTAGAAATCACCAAATTACAAATAGATTTAATGTTTCGATTTAGCCGGGTCGACGAACATATCCTGTGCTGCCGAATGATCGAAGAGTGGTGCTGACGGAGGGGTATTCACGACACATTATGATTATCACTATCCAGATGGCGATTCTAGTTTGATATTTTCCTGACGTTTATACAATGTCGCTCTTCCGGCGTATATATACAAGAGCGGCATTGATCCGACTTACATTCACAGCCTTTTCGCAATGTTGATTAGACGTCCGGTAACCGACGTCTATCCAAGGTTTGCAGGTTGTTTTGGCTTCCGTAATCAACAAAACTCCACGTTTTTCCAACGTTTATTTAACGTCACTATGTGAACTACATAAAGTTAAATTTCGGAATAAGTATGTAACAACATATTCAAAGTCCGCTCAGTGTTTTTAAGCACTTCAATATTTTATAACTATGATTCTAGGTTTGAATAAGGCTTATGAAGGTAGCAGAGATGGAGGGAAAACAAACATATATAATAACTTTAGAATATTAAGAAAAAGCAAAAGAATATTTTTATTGTAGAAAAAGAAATTCCCCAAATAAGGCTCCGCTCCATGTTTTGCTTCATTTCATTTCACAAACTACGATACGCCTCCCCAAGGTTGCGCGGTTGGATTGCAGAAAAATCTTCCAAAAAGCATAATCATAAAAAGTTTTTCCACTATTAAACTTTCCAGGAGTTTCAAACAGACCCAAAAGCTGTCGCAGTTGAATTATTGGTATTTTCACTTCTGGCATTCCCAAGTCCAAATCCAACGACAAATGCATTTAAAGCGAATACAATATACAAAATGATATTTAGAATATTTTGCCAAAAAGTTACTCTTTTTAATACATGTTCCTTCTCAATCAGTTCAACACGCTTCTTTAGTATTTCTCCCTGTGCTTTTAAATCACTTAATTTCTTCTTCTGTTCATTCAGCTGATGCCAAGAAATTTGCGCATCCTTTAACCTCGTTAAAATATTGCGTACTTCCGGATCGCTACTTTCGGTGCTCCTTGCTTTCCATTGATCAAGCTCGTCACGCGCTTTCATTACCTTCTCTTCTGCTGCTTTCATTTCAGCGCCAAGAAATGCAAATTTGACATTGGCATTGATCGCCTTTTCGCACCAAATATTATACAGGCTGATGATACGGTAATCCTGGTGGTGAAGCTGGTGAACGACACATTCAAATGGCAAACATCCGTTTTTGTTGTCTTCAGATATGGGTTGTGTCTTTTCCAAATTTTCTTCAAAAAGCGCATCATATTCAGCGTAGTGATCTTTTTGCACCTGGCAAGAGCAAGGGCAAAAGAATTTCGCACAATCGTTCCTTAAGTCGTCTTGATATTTTGCGTAGTACCTTCGCAACAGAGATATATAAAGCGCGAGCAATCCAGCAAGTATTTGCAAGACAAGTGCAGAGATAATGAGCCCCAACATATAGTCGTAATATTTTATGGAATCACGACCAGCGTCCAGGGTATCTTTTAGAAGCGCCACATGGACAATTGACATAGACGTCGCCGCTGTCATTTGTGCGCGATCCTTTGCCTGTTGGATGGTAGACTTAGCCTTCGAATCGCTCTTTGTGTCAGCACCCAGTAGCCGATCGACGCTTTCTTTCTCATGTGTTTCTGACCAGTCAGCACTATTTTGTGCCTGAAAAAAAATCATAGCTAAACACAGCAAACTTCTAAATTCCTTCTGGAACAATTACTTTTGTAATCCAGTGAAAAATTCTAAGCCGTAACTGTGCACTTTCATAAATAAATTCAACAGCCACTCAAAATATTATAACACTTTTTAATGCTATTAGAAAATGACTTAAAACAGATAGGTTGTTTTCACGCTGCACACAGTTTTAGATATAGATGTGGAATGTGGATAAATTAAAAACAAGTTATCATGAGATTTCAGTCACATGATCCTCTAAATGAAATATTGATATAACATTAATTTTTTAATTTAGTGTCCCGAAAAAAATTTATAATTCTCTTAAATGAATTCAATCGCAGCTGTATGTTAATATCAATTTTGGGCCATTTCGATCAAGGACAGTATATATGTGAGTCCCAACAAATACACCATATGCCTGCATCATGTGTTTGCATATTTATCAATGGCAAATCGCACGTTGAAAATTTCCAGAAAAACTGAAATGAAAAACAACTTGCCTGTGGAAATAGCAGAGGCTGTCGGGGAAGTGTAGTGTCAGCATTTTCCATTTTTCTTCTTTAATCTGTGTTATAAACCCTTCCGCTGGAAGAGATGGTGTTTTATACAGATACTTTTTATTCTGTTAAACGAGTATAAAGTACAACCGTTTGAAATAAATATTCTTCGGTTGTCTTTATTCTACAAAACGTATTACCTTTTCAATAAGCTTCAAATGGAACCAAATTCTTGCCTGTAGCTTCTATTCAACCTATAGTTCCTAAAGTGTTAATTTTACTGGTTTGAAGCTTGACATGTTTATAAATGCTGCTTTTTATCCTACAGTTTTAGAATTAATTCAAGTTTAAAATATCACAATTTGTGCTTTCAATCAGAGATAGAAAAACTCTTAAACTGTGCACTTAACCTACATTTACAACAGTTAGACGAAGGCTGTGCAGTTCTATGTTTTCGCAAGTTATTACTTATGTTCCCACTTATTGTAAAAATTCGCCTGTATGAAGTGTTAACAGAATAGAGGCTTATGAATAGGGCCTTGAAACAGATAATTTGGTTTATGCAAGGCACGACATAACGCGGTACTACTGAAAGCATTTTTCGGCACTGCCACGAAAGGCCGTGGTTAAGTAAACCAATGCCACAGTTCTGTATGGTTCTTGACTATAACAAAACATTATCTCTCCCTCTTTTATATGTTACTGAGCTTCACAGCTTCTGGTATAGAGAATACTTAATAACTTAGACACGGTTTTCAAAAAGTCGCGATTTACAAAGTTAATGTTTTTATGCAAGTCTGAATACATGCATATTTTTTTATTAAATATGTTATTTATTCTTTTTTACAGCTAACGAAATCTGAAATTGCAAAATGAAGAAAACATAAGTTGCATTTGGAAATGCATTTTAATATCTTCTGAAAAGGCCGAAAAATAACATTAAATGAAAATAGTAAATAACGCCCAAAGGAGGGATAGCTGGCAAACCAAATAGGAATGGCCTGAAAATTAGAGACTTTCTCTCACTTTTTGGACTCGCATAATGACACGTGTGACATCAAGATGTACCCCGGGGCAGTGAACCCTACATGATGTGAAAAGAGTTGCGAGATCACTGAGTATATTGAGTATACTATGGGAAGCGATCGTTATTTGTAACCGAAGGGTGGAAAAAGATTAACAAATATATAATTTAAGTGTAGTGGAATAAATAGTTATTTATTATGCTGTGATATGCCCAATATCCCAGTAAACATTCTAAAGTCAATGCAACGTCGATTTAAATTTGCGAATTCGACCCGACCAATCCAAAATATTAATTCTAGTTGTGCCTTGGTTGTGATTGGTCGCAACCAAAGACCAACGCCTTATCCTCTTTGATGCAACATTGAAAAGACGTTGGGAAAGCAACTTTTCTATGACGTTTCTTTTAGTCGCAACTAAAACGCAACTTTCTCCGACGTTGAAGCAGCGTCTTTGATGCAACGTTGAATCGACGTCGAAAAATCAATGTTGGTTAGATATATACCATATGATTAATCACAACAGTGGAACTTCCAAGCAAACAAAAACGACAAATGTTCACGCGAAATAATCTCCCTTTCAATACTTTGCGTTTAAAATAAGGAAATGCATCCAACACATTTTAAGTTATAACAGTCAATTCCGTCAATTCTTCCAATTACATCTGGTCATTTCGAAGAGTGGGGATGTTAAGACAAAAAATCTATTCGATACAATCCATGCCCTTTTACTGAAAAAGGGTCTATGATTTTGTTAGAATAATGAAGTTTGAGCCTAGTTACTTATAAGCACCCCTGAAACATTTATACGCCTGCATTCTCACCTGAGCTGAAATCTTTCAAATGCGTTACATCAATAATTTTATATACCTACCCTTATTGAAGCAGGAGCATAGACGACGAATATGAGTGAACTTAGAAAGACCTTTAGTCAACTATACATTTATTGTTTAAATTTTTATTTATTGCGTTTGCAAGTCACATAAGAGAACAATATAGCTGTAGAATGAAACTGATTGGTTATAAATGGTTTAGTTATTGAAAATATGTAGCATTGAATTACAAGTGGTATTTAAAAATCAATGGAAAATCAAATAGAAAAAAATTGTCATTTTTCACATGTGGGTTTTATACGTTCCATGCAAACCTGGATAATTTAATCGCGTATACATTCGGTCAAAATGTTAATCACATATCGTTCCGTGATAAAGCCAGAAAAAGAATCAAGAAGACCAGTGTAAAGTGATTCAAAGAACTCAGATAGTGGAACACTCCAAAATCTCAGACCAGTGCAACGAAAGAATTACTTATCTAAGAGATAGGAAGTCTGAAACACTGTCAACTGACAAACCGACAGACTATAAGACACGTTAACCATCCCTCTTCTGCCGCCCCCTGGAACGATCTCGACCTAAAACATTTAAACCATCGAGAATATCAAATAATAAGCCACCATGTTATCTAAAACATTTAAGTAAAATGCAACTCTGACACTACAGAAACATACTCTGAAGAGTTCATAAAAGATAACATAAACAAGATTAAAGAACTGAGCTGGGGTGACATACTAACACCAGCACCACCGCTCATGCAAAAAATCACTAAATTCAAAATCCGCAAAAAATGACCCTTTTGAAAGTGAAGTACTGGTTGAATGAATTCAGGCTAAAAAAGTTTGAAAAGTCGTTTTCTAGCGATATGAAGGTATTTATGCCACCATGTTCGCGGCTGGCATGGCCATCATTGATCAGGGCCTGTGACTCATCACGGGTGCAGCTGGCACGATACTGCTGGAACAGCTGGTCTGGCATATGCCACCCTTGTTTCTGCCTGTAAGCTAGAAAAAGGTAAAAAACAGTGTGGTGTGGTTAATGTGGTTGCGATAATCATGACATTAAAACACTATAGTCTCTATAATATGACTGTACTTGTGAACTGAAGGTACAGTCTATGCTAGTGAAAAACTAACAGTCCGGTGTTGCAATAACACACTTCCGCCGAGGTCCTGGAGGGGGGCGGGAAGGGGGCGGCGTCCTTTCCTTGAGGTACCGTTAGTTCTTGCCCTTGAAACCGTTGGTGTTGCCCTTGGGAAGTCCACCTTTTTTGCTTGCCCTTTTCTTTCAACCTTGGGGTGGGTAGCCTGCAACAAATTACATTAGCCTGTGATGGTCGTTTCTGTTGCTATGAACAGCGCAAAGAGTAGAGGTCGGTAAGCTGTGAGAAATGTTTAAGGTAATACTTAACAAAAGAGTTAGGTGAAGACCAACACACTGTTTTAAATACATCAGACAGAGACACATTACGGAGAACCCTGGGGGAACTGGCAATTTAACGAACATGATGGGCTTTGATTTAATATTGGCTGTCATTGGCTGCCAAGAATACCCATTTATGTAATTCGAAATGGGCTGTCTCGAGAGGTCCTTATTGTATTGGGCATGGAGGAAATTATGAGGATTTCTTCTATTTTCTGATGCCTCTGAGATCCCAAAGTTTTGGCTAGCGCCTTGAATGGGACGGAGAGACCAGGCCTTTAGTAACCTGTTCCTCTTGTAGGTCTGGGAGGCTTATTTGTTCGAAAGTATCCATACTTTGGGTGATAATATGGGTCTTTCCAATAAAGTTGGCTCTCGGGGTGAGATAGACCATTCATTGTTTTCCCTGCTTACCTCTCTTTCTAATGCATGAATTCCATCTCTCCACTTGTCAGAAGCTAAGGCTAGAATGAAAGTGAATCTTACCATGGCATTTGTAGCAGAGATAACTTCCTCCCCGAAGATTTCAGCGCATTGCAAATATCGTTAAGCTAGAGAAAGGTTCCATTGGCTACATTGGAACCAGACGAAGGGGAGCTTACCCTTAAGTTGTGATAGGGCCATATCTTCCCCTGGGTCATACCTTGTGGTTGCTTTGAGCTTAGAGCCAACAGCCCTATAAGGATCCTAACTTTGTTGGCCCTCTGTGGAAAGGTAGTCCAGGAAATCTGCTACAACTGCTGGGGAAGCTTGAAAAGGATCTATCTTAGACTTTCCGCAACCAAAACTTATTCCATTGCCGTGGACTTTTTAGTACCCCCCCCCCCCGCGTAGCGCGGAGCGGGAAACTATAGTATTCGGGTCCCTCCGTCTGTCCGTCTGTCTGGCGATCCTTGTAAGCGCAAATTTGTGCACACAATATCTCAGCCGCTATTCAACAATGGCTTTTGATTTTTGCTACAGTGAATATATATATTGAAGTTGTGCGACGTTGCATTATTTTTTTATTCGATAAAAAAACGACGAAATGGCGACTTGATGAAAATAGGCAATGTTTTAGTATTTCTGTTGCCTGCAGTGCAACTTTGTGCACTTAGTATCTCAGCCGCTATTCAACACTGCTTTTGATTGAAGCTACAGTGAAAGTATATACATTGAAGGTGTGCGACGTTGCATCATTATTTTTCGATTCGACCATAGTTCGAGGCGAATTACATTCATCAGTTTCACTTCTTTTTCTTGTTATGACTGTTTTCTCCACTACTTGCTTGTAGTACCAGAGGTGAAACTTTAGCACGTGAGACGAGGGATGGAAGTATTCTCAATGGGCTGAGACAGTAGTTCCTTGTTTCAAGCGGTCGGAATGGATATGACTACCTTGCAACGGAGAAGGTGAACCATGGAACTTCCGGGGACCATTGGACTATTAGCAGTAGAGCTGGTGGTCCCAGCTCAATCATCTTGTGCAATACTTGGTGAAGAATTGTCTGTGGAGGAAAGCATAAATTATTTCCCGTGTGGACCAGGGGCGTTTGAGTGCGTCCACTGCCCATGCCTGTTCAATTCAGGAATGGAGAAATGAACCCGGGAGGCCGAGTGGTCATTGCATTGGCGAACAGGTCCAGAGTAGGGGGCCCCATCGGGATTGACGAACTACCAACTGAAACTTTTCTGACACGTGTCAGGACGAGATAACAATCCGGTGTATTGATTGGCCATTGATGGGATTTGGAAGGACAGGGGCGACAGTTGGGGTGACTTGGACTCTCCTTACCTATTTAGGTATGCCACTGATGTGGAGTTATCTACGAGCTTGTCCTGTTGGAGAGACCCTCGGATAGCCTGTTTAGTGTTATTCAGACCACTCGAAGCTCAAGTCAATTGATATGGTACCTGTGCAGAGAAGAAGGCCACTTTTGTCTCCAATCTGACCCTGTCAATGGATCCCCAGCCCTCCATGGGGGCATCCTTGTGAAGTTCTATCTTTGGAGACGGAGTTGGAAAGGTACTCCCTCGTTCATGGCTCCGGGTCGCGTCTCCAAAGAAGGGGTGACAAGGAACTCTGTGAAACCTTCATTGTGGCTTCTGCAAACCTTCCTTGAATCAGAGCCAGTCTTACCTGTGTTTGGAAGGGCCTGTAATGCAGACGACCAAAAGACACTGTTTTTCGGTAGCCACTAGTAGGCCTAGAAGTGATTCCATGGCCTGTAGACTTAACTTCTGGTCTGCAAGTATCCCTAGGAAGGCTTGTGATTTTTTTGGTACTTTCCAAGGTATGGAGTGTCCGGGCTATTGGTAAGTCCCACCTTTCTCTTAGAAGAATAATGTCCAATTTTGGAATTAATTCACACTTCGGCAGATTTACCACAAGACCGATCTGTAAGGCCTTTTTGTACAGACGGGCGTCTGGAGATGGCATATGGGAATCGAATTTGGACTGTTCTGACGGAGTGCGCCATGACTTCTTGCATTTCGCTGCTTGGCGAAAGGAGGCACAGGGCATCAGCGCAAAGTCCTGGAAGACGGGTGTCACGAGGGACAGGCACTCCAGAAACTTGGATGAAACCGGATCACTGAGAGGTTAACCTCACATGTTTGGCCCTGAAAGGACTTGATATTAAGGGCACGACGGGAAGAGGCCTCGATCTTCCTGGTATCCATTTTCATCAAAGGAATGCGCGAGTCTCAGCGCACTTCTTGCACCCAAACCGTCTACTTAGTGGGCTGCTGCAATGCATCTAGTGGGATCTGATCCGGGGCGTACGGAACATTGCTTAGACGGATGGAATCGTGATAAAGTGCGGCCTTCGCTGGCATCCATCTTTTAAAATTCATTAGACTGTCACAGCATTGGCGATGAACTCACTCGTATCCCTTGCAACGGAAGAGTCTCGGTGATTTTGGTAGACGCTCTGCTTCTAGCTCCGTGTGGCACAACATACAGTTCCTCAAAATTTATCAGGTTTTGACAATCCTATCTTATTTCTGAAAAGCGAAACGTCTTTTTATTAATGGTTTGACTTTGGAGATTTTTATGATTTATACATGTTGAAAGAATAAAAAATAGTGTGAAAATCAATTTACATAGTCGAGTTTCTGCAGAATTAATTTGATAAAGACAAGTTTCTGACGACAAACGATCGTCAGTTGGGGCATCGACAATCTGACGCGACCCAGCCTGGTGACTTTTGGACGAATTTTGAAAGGGTGGAAATTTTGAGTGATGCCTTAATTACATATTTGTCAAACCAGGCTGCAAACTACGATCGGTAAAATTAAAAGGTGGATTTTTGTGGCTGTCATTTTATCAATAACGTTATTCGACGCATTGTTCTTTTTTAAATAGATAGCCCTGGAATCACAAGTACAGATTCAGTATGTGATCTGCTGTGTGGACCAAGCCCAGTGAGCTGAAACAGGGGCGACACGGGATCGATAGCACTTGCTCCTTTTCACAACTTCATAAGAATGAAAAGCACAGGGCTTTGGGCAACCATGGGCTTCACTTCACGATTCTCTGTACCACCCAAGATCGATTTTTCTTGAGGTTGGATATGCTACCTTCCCAGCAGGCAAGAGAGAGAGAGAGAGAGAGAGAGAGAGAGAGAGAGAGAGAGAGAGAGAGAGAGAGAGAGAGAGAGAGAGAGAGAGAGAGAGAGAGAGAGGTCACATAATAAGCTCTAGAATTTCTTGCTTGCATTCCTTGCTTTTTTTTATCCAATAATTATGCGAATATTTTTAGTTCTGACGCCAGTAAAACAAGATTTAAAAAAGTCACAGATCGGAATTGTTTAAAAGACGACAAATGTTAGTATTTTCACTCTTGTTAAATACATATACGTAAAAAATACAGAATTGAGCTTTTTGTATTATATATATTTATGCAGTGTTTTAATGAAACTTTTAAAGTACTAAATATACAAGTAAGCAATGTGTTGTGAACGAGTGCATTATCTTTTTGTACTCCGCAGATCTTCCGGGGATTCCTTGAAAATAATACTCATAAAACAACGGAATTACTTCTTAACATATCCATCCGCTCTTAAAAATATCTCTGCTATGTACAAGCACAAACCGATAGCACTTAGTACAAAGTGGCTCCTTTCTTGTATTAGTACTGTTTTTATGGAATCTCCAGTGGGTTTGCCGATTAAAAAGATGTGATAACAGAGCGCACACATGCAGAGGTTAGCTTTTAGATAACAACGCAGGGGAGTAAGGTTTCTGGTTCAATTGCGTTGACGTTTTACAGCTAATCTCTAATGCGGTTTGGTAAACAGAACCTTTCAGAGGTCAGTTGTTATATAACAACGGTTAAATTATTATTTGCGTATAAAAAGTCGCCGTACGTGTGCTGTGCTCAAGTATTATGACATATATATACATGTTGGATTCCATTTTGCGTTTCCTTTCTGGCAGTGAATAAGTTTTCGTAAAATTATGGTTTTGTTATGAGTTTTGTGGGTCATTCTCGTGGAGCGGTAACTGAATTAAATTCTGTTCCATGCGCAGCTTCCGAAGCGAAGAAATCATGCCCCACGAGAATACAAGATTTTTTTCGGCTTAAGAGAAGGCGGGGCAGCATGGGTTCAATTTTTTTGCACATATTTTTAAAGAAATTGGGATTATAATGTCAATTTAAAAGGTAAGGTATATTACTGCCTTTAATGTACATGGTTAGATGTGTTTGCTTATTATGTCATGTAAAGCGTGTCTTAAAATCAGCGCTCTAAATGGGCGATAATATGTGATTCTAGTAAAACTACAAAATAAAATATTTCTCTGACAGTTCTGTTTTACCTCACAGGTTTGGCAACAGTTTTGTCTGACAGTTTTGTTGAGGTGAAGTAAATTGCAATAAAATTAAAATACATTTCAACGGCAGTGATACGGTCCCTTACCGATATTACGTACATTTCAGGGTTTTCTACGGTTCTCCCTTCTGTCTATGTCATGAATTGAGCCCGTCAAATTTGAGGAGGCCTTAATATAGGTAAATAAAATAATTTTTCGTGATTTGGTATTGATTTTTAGCAATAAAGAAAGGGTTTGTGTGTGTATTCACTCTAATTGCCTTGTAAGTCAAATCATACTTGGGGCGTTTCGAACAGAAACTAATCGTATAAAAATGAAAGGAATGATAAATATGTTTTGCCTAAATGTCAAATTTCTCCTGCACCAAAGAGCAATCGTTTTTTATCAATCCGTATGCTATTTTAAAAATTTATTAAATTTTCAACAAATCGTTTTCAGTTTCACTCTCTTTAATGTTCCGAGTATGAGCTATTTTTACTATATTTTTTCTATCTTTCTTCTATCATTTCTTTCATTCTTACTCGGTTCCCTTGCAATCTAAATTCAAAAGTCTTTCGCATCTTGTTCGAAATACCCAAAGTGTGATTAGACTTATTGTTTAATGGGATTTATGGAAAATTATTCAGTAATAAATTAGGCTTATTGGTGTAAGTTTAGTCACAGATTCTGCCGCATTATTGAACTGGATTGGCAGCGACGGATTACTTAAATTGAACGGTTTATGTTGATTTAAAATGCATGTCAAGCGAATTAAATTTAGTATATGTATTTACGAATCTGTATTTTTTATACAGTGACAACCGTTCTATTTGAAGAAATAAACGAGTGCAACATTGGAGACCTCTTCCTTTCTGATTGGTCCGCGTGTCTGCCCGCCCATCCGCCCATAGTTTGGACCACCAAGAGGAGCCTGTATTATGGGTGGTTGTCAAACTTTTACACGCACTCAACGTACTTTGTTGTTCAGCGCGCTTTCTTCAGCGCGTCTTATGATTTAGTAGGCTTTTGTCAGCGCGCCTTGTGATTCAGCGCGCATTTCCACAGCGCGCTTTGTGATTCGGTGCGCATTTAGTAAGACAATTTTGTGACTATGTATTCAATACGTTCATTTAGCAATGAAGTAATACAATTGCATAGAACAACATTGTTGTATTTTTCTGTGTTTTATCTAATTTTATCCCCCAAAAGACGTCTACAAATTTGATATTAAACTCAGAGAAAACTGGAAAAGTTACTTTTTTCAGACGTCTTAAACATGTCCGAAAACGACGTCTTTTCAAGTTTTTTGTTGCAAAATCGACCTTTTATGGACGTCGTAAAGACATCCTTTTTACGTTCAAAGAGGACGTCCTCTTTACGTCTTAACACGACGTCTTTTTTATATCTCAAAATGGACGTCTGTTTTTGTTGCAAAATCGAACTTTTTCAGACGTCATAGTTGTACAACAAAACTAGAACCATAGCAAACATTTTGACGCTGGATAAACGTTAGAAAGATGCCACACCCGGATCAACGTCTGGATTTGATTAATTATAGAAGTTGAATAAGCAAGAAAAACTGAAATTCTTGTATTTTGCGCGCTCATTTCGACATATTTTCCCAAGCGACTTGTCGCAGCTTCCATTCCCGGTGATCGATGCCGTGTTGAGGCTGTTCAGTTGTGTCTTATATACAACATCTATTTTTTCGACGTCTATTCAACGTTGCACTAAAGAATTGTCATAGAAACTGGGGGCGGGGGGTTGGTTGCGACCTAAAGGACGTCTAAACAACTTTGCTTTGCCAACGACTGGTCAACGTTGTGTCAAAGAACTTAAACAGTCGCTAATACATGGTCTCAATCAATGACAAATCACCAAATTACAACTCGATTTAATGTTGCGATTTAGTCGGGTGGATGTGGCAACCCCGAATCGACTTTGGTTATCGTAGTCGGGATGTTTACTATGCCTTAGTGCTAGCGCGTTTAATCTATACCACCCAAAACGCTAGGTAGTTTATGCGACAATTCTGAGAGTATTTTGCCACATGTTTGCCCTGCAGGGGTGGGGGTGGGGGCGAGATCCCTTCATCTATGTTCTCATGTTTGTTTCACCGACCAATAGACTTCTGGTCGGCCTCTATGTTAGAATGTGTACTGACTTGTCATGTCTATTTTCCAAATGTATGCGATTTGGTCGTAATGAAAAACAAGTCACAGCAACTTTTTTGACCTGAAATCTACGTTGACCAGACATCGTAATGTGTACTGTGATCGTTCTCCCAGGAAAACGGTGTCCTGTTTCGCGACCAGCTGAGACAGTCACAGTTAAGTTAAAATGTTGCCTGAAACTCCATATCACTGTAACTTTTTGCAAATGAGTTCAAAATTATTTCAATCGTCTGGATATGAGGTCAATATGAGGTAATAAACATTTGACCCAGAAATCTTTAGAACACGAAAGTTTTTCCAGAGGCAGGTTTAACTGCTATTACATATTGCAGCGAGAATAGTAATATTTTGTAATTTTAATTTATTCGTTTGTTAATAAAAACAACACCCAGTAAACATTCCGACGTCGATTCAAGGTCGATATGAGGCTGCAACGTCGACCCGACAAAATCGCAACATTGAATCTGGTTGTTATTTTGTTCTGACTGGCTGCGACCACAGATAATTGACTAATCAACGGCTTAGACACAACGTTGAATAGACATTCGATGGGCGACGTCGCAACCAAAACTTTTTCCGTTGTCTAATCCAATCAATGTCTTTGGTGCACCATTGAATAGACGTCGCAAAATGGACATAGTATAGGAGTCGAAAATTCGGCGTTGTATAGACGTCCTCTTCACAACCAAACAATAGTATTATAATTTTATCACTCACCAGAAATGGAAGCCAAATTACCTTCATACATATGCTGTGCCACCGGATGATCCAACGGTGGTGCTGACGGAGGAGTGGTCAGGACACAGTCTGATTATCACTATCTAGATGGCAATTCTAGATTAATATTTTCCTGACGTTCATCCACTACCGCTCTTCCGACATCTATGCAAGAGCAGCGTTGTTTCGACTTCTATTCACAACCTTTAGACGTCGGATAATCGACGTCCATCCAAAGCTGCCAGGTTGACCTTATTTTGACTTCCATAATCAACCGAAATAAGACGTTGCTCACTTAAATTTAGAAAAATATATGTAACAATGTATTAAAAGCCTTTTAAAACATATTTCTTGATTTGAATGAGGCTTTTTAAAGGGACAGAGGTGGATAGAAAACAAAGATATCTAATAACATTAAAATACTACGATAAAATAAAATGCTTTTACTTTAGAAAAAGAAATCCCCCAAATGTGCTACGCTTGCCCTAAGTGGTGACCTTTGGATCGTCAGAAAACCTTCTCAAGTAAACCATAACCTTGAAAAGTGATCAGTAGTAGGAAGTTATTTTGCAATATTAAACTTTCCAGGAGTATCAAACAGAACCAAATTCTGTCGCGGTTGAATTTTTGGCATTTCCACTTCGTCTGTTCCAAAGCCCGAATCCAACAACAAATGCATTTAAAACGAATACAATATACAAAATGACATTTAGAATACTTTGCCAAAAAGTTGCTCTTTTTAATACATGTTCCTTCTCAATCAGTTCAACACGTTTCTTTAGTATTTCTCCCTGTGCTTTTAAATTGTGTAATTTCTTCTTTTGCTTATTCAGCTGATGCCAAGAAATTTGTGCACTCTTTAGCCTCGTTAAAATATTGCGTACTTCCGGATCGCTACTTCCGCTGCGCCTTGCTTTCAATTGGTCAAGCTCGTCACGTGCTTTCATTATCTTCTCTTCTTCTGCTTTCATTTCAGCACCAAGGAAAGCAAACTTGACATCGGCACTGATTGCCTTTTCGCACCAAATGTGATACAGGTTGATGATCCGGTAATCCAGATCGTGAAGCTGATGAACAACACATTCAAATGGCAAACATCCGTTTTGGTTGTCTTCACATTTCAGCTGTGCCACTTCTAAATTTTCTTTTAAGAACGCATCATATTCGGCCCTTTGATCTTTTTGCACCTGCCAAGAACAAAAGAAAAAGAATTTCGCGCAATCGTTCCTTAAGTCGTCTTGATATTTTGCGTAGTACCTTCGCAACAGAGATATATAGAGCGCGAGCAATCCAGCAAGCATTTGCAAGACAAGTGCGGAGATAATGAGCCCCAACATATAGTCGTAATATTTTATGGAATCACGACCAGAATCCAGGGTATCTTTTAGAAGCGCCACATAGACTATTGACATGGACGTCGCCGCTGTCATTTGTGCGCGGTCCTTCGCCTGTTGGATAGTAGACCTCGCCTTGGAATCGCGCCTTGTGTCAGCGCCCACCATTAGATCGGTTCTTTCTTTTTCATTTGGGTTTGACCAGTCAGCACTATTATGCCCTGCCTGAAAAAATCAGAACTTGAAATTCTTTCTGAGAAGAAGGATGAGATAGCCAGCAATGAAACTCGCGATAAAGCCCATGCTCACGGATGTTCTTAAAAGCACGACTTTACGTTTAATTACATTGCGGGGAAAATTATATCGAAGTAAAATAGGGGGAATAAATATGAACTAATATGTGTATATGTTGCACAACAATAAAATTGTCTCGAGTCCATTTTAATGATGGCGAGAAAAAAGTTTAAAGTCTGCAGGTTTTGATTTTTTGGACGAATATACCGCCATATGGTGGTATAATTATGCGCAAATTTCACAATGTTCGCGCTCCAACAGATATTTTGCATGGCTGTGGTATTATATGCTGTCTGAAAAAATCATAACTAAACAAGGATTCCTTCTGGGAAAATTACTTTTAGAATACAGTAAAAACTTGTAATCCGTAATTGTGTACTTTCATAAAATAAATTCAAAGCATTTCAAAGTATTATAACACTTATTAAAGGCATTAAAATGACTTGAAAAAAATAGATTGATTGTTTTCACATTTTTTTATTATGAGATTATATACACCCACCTCCGAAAATTAATACAAATACATAATTTTAGATATCCTATGCTTAAATTAAAAAAAAAGTTATTATGAGATTTAAATAACTTGCTCCTCTAAAACAAATATTGAAATACAAGATTTTTTTAAACAAAGTGTCTTAAAAAATTCATGATTCTCTCAGATAAAAATTCAAATCGCAGCTATATGTTAATATCCATTTTGTGCCATTTCGACAACGAACAGTACGCAGGTGATCCCCAACCGATACACTATATGCCTGGACCATATATTTGCACAACTTTTCATGTTTATCAATGATAACTCGCACACTAAAGAGATCCCCAGAAAAAACTAAAATGAAAAGCAACTTGCCTGTGATAACAGCAGAGGCTGTCGGGAAAGCGTGTTGTCAGTGTCTTTCATTTTTTCTTTTTAAAGGTGTGTTATAAACAAAGTTGTTCAGCCTTCCGCTGGAAGAGATGTTATTTTTATGCAGATATGTTTTATTCTGTGAAATCAATAGAAAATTGAAGTGCAATCGTTTAAATTTATATTCTACAAATGTATTACGTTTACAATAAGCTTCAAAATGAAGCCGAATTCTTACCGTTTATTGGACCAGAATATCACGGAATTATTCAACACCGTTTCGCTTCTGTGGTATTATTTTCACTGGTTGGAAGCTTGACATTCTTTTTACAAATATTGCTTATTATCCCACAGGTTTAGAATTAATTCAAGTTTAAAATATTAAAATGTGTGCTTTCAATCATAGAGTGAAAAACTCACCTCGAGAATTCACTGTGCATAAAACCTATATTTGCAACACTTTAGGCGAAGTCTTAGCAGTTCCGGATTGTCGCCAGTTATTACTTATGTTCACATTTTTTCTGTCAAAATTTGCCTGTATGAACTGTTAAGGGCAATTGTTTTGCACTGCCACGAAAGGCCGTGTTTAAGTAAACCAATGCCGCACTTCTGTACGCTTCTTGATATAACAGCACGTGACCTCCCTCCCCCTTTAATATAGTACTGGGCTTCACAGGTTTAGGCCATAAGGAATGCTTGATAGTTGATACAAAGTTTTCAAAAACAATTATAAGATTCTGCTATTTCAAGGATTTTATATATATATTTCTTCTGTGACTGTTTTATACTAGCGTTTTATTTCGTAAAACGAGATTTTACAGTAAAGCGTAATTTGCGTTATCCACCTTTAGATGCGCTCCCTTCCGGTTTTGCCGCACTTTGAACGGCTCTATTCCGCCATCTATCGACCAATCAGACTGAATGCCATAGGGAATCCTGTGGTATTACGTCACTGATGACTTTTAAGGCATTCCCTTTAAGCCCCATCAAGTGGTTTAAAACTCACCCAGGCTTGCTGTGGGATGAATGGGTGGGAGAATAAGCTAAAAGTTTACCACGCGAATTACGCTTTTACTTGTAAAAGCTCGTTTTACGAAATAAAACGTCAGTTTTACTTGGCAAGAACTCCGCATTCATTTATCTCTGCTTTTAGATGTGATTTAATTCCTGAAAAGGGGAGCCTGCCATTTTGAACAAAAACAAAAGGTTGAATTACGCTAAACACGCTGTGTGGACTTGGGGAAAATGAACTTAAGTTGAAGTCTAATGAAAACCCGAAAACTAAGTTCCACTTCTTTTAATACTTTTGATACTTAATACTTTAAAACTCGGATGGGAGGAAACACTTCCGAATCGCAGATGAGTACAAGGAATGAATTAGGTAAAAAAGAAATACGAGATCTGAGCTGAATAAACTGACAGACCGACCGACTATGACTGCATTTAACCACACCCTTTTTCTGCCCAATGAATGGATTCCGACTTCAAAAACTCAAACATCGAGAATATCAAATAGCAATTCATTATACAATTTGACAAAAGGACCGTAAATCTCAGTGATTTACGTAAAAGAACTTGACACTATAGAAAACTGGCTCTGAAGTGTTCATAAACAACAAAATTTCACTTGAAGAAGTGAGTTGGGATTACATGCTAATACTAAGTCCCCAGCTCGTGATAAAAACACAACTTAAAATCACGGATTTTACCCTCAGAATCCGCAAAAATACAACTAGAAGCTCTTTAAATTCAAGTACTGACTGAATTTTTAACTAAAACAAATTCACCCAAAAGAATTTTCTAGCGCTCTGGAGCCATATGGCCCCACAGGCGCGGCTAGCCTGGTCATCATGGAATGGTCCAATGGCTAGTGCAGCTGTCACGGGACTGCGAGAACAGCTGGTGTCGGATATGCCATCCTTTTCTAGATTCGGAGCTAGCTAGGAAAAAGGTAAAAACAGCGTGATGAGGGCGACATGATCCATGGTGATCATGACATGTTAAAAACAGTTCCTAGGGTTAAAAAATCATCGAGAAATGAAGATATCGTCTGTGCAAGTGAAAACTAACAGTCCAGCGACTTAAAAAAACAAACAAGACACTTGCACCAGGGATCTAGGCAGAAGAGAGGAGAGGTTTGGCGTGCCGTTACTTCTTGCCCATTGGGCCTTTGTGGTGACCCTTGGGAAATCCCCCTTTTGTTTTTCAGTTTCTGGGAGAGTGACCTGCTATAAAGTAAATTAGTCCGTAACGGTGGCTTCTGCTGCTATGAATAAATGAATAAAGTGAATAAAGGCCGGTAAGTTCATTCGGGAAGTCTTAACGTAATACTTAACAAAAGAGTTAAGTGTTTTAAGTATATCAGATAAAGATATACGGAACTGGCGGAATTGGCGGTTTGAGGAATTTAGCGATTTGACGGACATGATAAGCTTTAACTTAAGCTCTTGGGTCAACTCAGCCCCTTGCCAAGTCGGCCCTTACCAACTCGGCCCCTCGTGAAAGTCAAGTCGGCCCCTTATTAGAAAAAAGTCGGCCCTTCATATTTTTGGTGTTTTTGGTGTTATTCAGATAAAACATGTAGGGTAATTCTACCTTATTTATTTTTATTGGAAAAACAACGCGGCCCAGAAACAAAGCTGAAAACTGCCCGTCATAGTTAGCAGCCTGCGTATGCTCATTAGAATTTCGCAAGCAGTGGGCATTTTTTGCTTAGGAACGTCGATTTGTACGTGTACTATCCCTTGTAGGGTTGTACGTAGTAACCAGTTCGCCTCTGTTGGGCTCATGTAACCCAACGCGAGGTTCATGGTAGCAACGAATGGCCTGTGGTTTAAGCTTGCGAGCAAGAAAAAGTTCACATCCGGCGACGGTAAGGTAATCAGCGGAGACGGGTTTAAATATGCATCACGGTGGGTACGATAACCAGTCTTAGTTGAGTCAGCAAGTGCTGCTCTTTTGTAGCCACCTAGTTCTGTAGCATTTCTTGCTGGTCCACTCCTGCAAGAGGAAATCACGTGATTTTACCGACATGTGGTTAAAAAGATATTATTTACTCTGTGGAATACGTACGTTGCATGCGATGGCAGTTCCAGACGACTTATTGAATCTGCAGTTTGTTATTTACTGTAGATGTGAACTGGGCTCAGATTTTTACATAAGTAACAGCAAAGTGAACCAATATTTCTCCAAGCAAACCATTGCCAGTATTGTTTCTTTTTGAGCCAGAGTTAATTGCGTGCAGTGTAGCCATGTTATCGGTGAGTACCATTATTTTGCAACTTTTAAAATAATGTGACCACTGCCGGACAGCCAGGGTAATGGTCGTCAGTTCCTTAATATTAATATGCGCATCCGCAAGCGTTGGGACATCGCATTTTCAGTGTGAATAGAACCAATCTTGAACGCGTGATTGGTGGTGGCGCTGTGTAACCTGGAGTCAGTGACGGTGTATGCAATTTCGGGCTTTGCTTTTTTAAGGAAGAAGGATGTGCCATTGAAGTCGGTAAATATATTACCAATAATGCGTTGTGTGAGGCGCAAGTCGCGTGATATGCGCGTGCGATGGTTTGGTCGCTTAAGGTGAGCCATGCGCTGAATGAAGCGCCGCATAGTAGGGCGCACGGCAGGTATGACATTTGATATCCAATTGAGACGCCCAATTAGAAATAGCAGATCACGCTTTGTGACGCCTTTATAACCACGCTGCACGAGTTCAGGGTATGAAATATGCCCCCCAATTTCTCACTGGGGATAGACAACTGTTCCGTGCTAGAATCTATGGTAGTTCTTAGAAAAATAATGCGCTGCGTTGGCGGGTAACACTTAACCCAGCTTACGGCGAATTAGGGGTTGGTGAGAAGGCTTACTAATGTATCCATTGCTTCTTGGCACTCGTGACGTGTTGGCGCGGTAACAAAAAAGTCCTCAAGTGGGCAAATAGCAGTACGATGGCCGTCACGGCGCAACATGCGAATTACACTTTATATAATTCTATGGAACGTTCCCACGCTTAGTGATGCGCCGAACTGTAAGCGGGTGTCTTCCATGTAGCTGTAAAGCGCGTAACCTCTGAAGAACCATTTTAGACCCGTAGCACGCTAAGAATTGGTACTTATAGGGTTGTGTCTGCCCACCTTTACCATATACCAGTTCTTTATAAGATTAATTTCGGTATCTGTCGTGACAAAAGTGTGTTTGTCTGGATTCGTACAGTCGTTAACACTGAGGCCGTCTGGATGTGAACAGTCATGAATAAGCCTAACCTTCAATCTTGCTTGGGGGCACACGAAATACGGCTGACAACGTCTGGTTTTTGAGTAACGTTTACGTACCTTTCTAATTTTCCTATACGAGCTGTTCTTCGACTTTATCATGGTGTGTTATTTCTCCTTTGGGGCTGTGGGGTAGCCCAGCTGGGCACAGGAGGATCCCGGGAGTGAAGATGTCAAAGCTATTTGTTACACCGCTTACGAGAAAATTTTTATCCGTATCCGTTCGAGTTCTTGAGTCCATAGATCTAAATTATCCGAGAGCGTGCTGGGATGCTGCCTGTGGTAGCCTGGGACGATGCACACGTGTGCAAATCTGCATTCTGGGCGATTGCAATCGGGGTTTGGTAGCTCCTGCAGATTTTTTCAACCTTGTGGGTCTGTGGTTAAATTTCACCGTCCATTTTTGCATATAAAGCTAAAATAAGCTCAAAATTGCACAATCTCTAACCGTTTTCGAGATAGTGGTCCACTTCCAGTTTTTGACATTGACCATGGCAGAGGATGCCAATCGTTCTCTAAGGTCATGGTTAAAACTAGAACCTTGTTTTGCTAGCGAAATATTAAACATTTGACAAAAATTAAAACGCAGAAATACTTCCTTCAATGGGTTATTTCTTGAATAATATATTGCAAACAACACAGCTTGAATACGTCCTATAAGCCGGGTAGTGTTTGGTTTTTGTTGGCATAAGGTTTTATTGAATGAGAAGGCATCCGACGTACGTTTTACCTATTTACGCAATCAGAGCTCGCACAAAGCTCAGCAACTGTGTTCTGTGATGTACGTTAAATGCTCTGCATTTACTTGCAAAAATACACTCTTTTCACATGGCGTTTTTTTAACAAAGAAAACGAAATCGAAGACGAAAATAAAAAGTGACATGCACAGATCAAGCTCTTCATAAGTCCCAAGTTTCATGGTCGTAGGGCCCATGGTGTCAGAGAAGAAGAAGACACAAAAAATCGGAAAAACAAGAAGAAAAAAAGGACGAACGGCTGCTCGCACAAATTCATATAACTCTTGCAAGCCAAAGGCTTGTCAAGTGTTAAAAATGCGGCTTTCATGGTGTCTAATCACCCTGTATCAGCGAGCCAAATTTCATCCTTCTTTAGCAAACGCTGCAGCCAATTTAAACTTGCACACGCATTCTGTGATGGCTTATATTGAGAGTTGGGCGATCAATACACCGAGGCTCATATGCTAGTTAAATCCAAATTTCATCTTTCTAGCCCTAACGGCCTCTGACTAGTTCCACGGACAAACTAAAAAAAAACGGAAAAATATGCCATAACTGCGGCTAAAATTTTTCGTACAAATTCAGTTCACTAGAGGATTTTGGCAAATCCCCAAGTGTAATTTGGTCGCAATTGCCCCAATGCGTGAAAATTATGGCGAAAAAAGGAATTATATGGAAACGCCTTACCGCATCATACGAATCAATGAACTATAGGAACTATGAAAATCCCAAGTGTAAAATGAAGTGATCGATTCGAAGTTCTTTCAAGGCGACGGGCTTTCGGAGTTAAGGCGAATTGAAAGCGCTGGCGCACTTCTGGACAAAGATACGTATTCGAGAGAGATAAAAAATAATGCATAATACTAAATCAAAGAGTACAATATCTGGGTGAGACACAAATAATCAGTTTATGGGAAGGATATTCATCAGAGATTGACGGTGTTTGCAATGGCCAGTAAGAACTCCGCTGTATTACCCATAGGACACCTAAGCAATAAAGCGTCCATAGCAAAAAGACTCGTCTCATTCCTGCAACACATAACCAGAAACACGAGAAAAACAACTACATGGAATTAGACCGTTTTCGCTCCCGAGTAGTGAAAAGTACGTTTAGGATAACAGAAATTACGATTCTGAATTCTTTGAAAAAACTTTTGTTAATAGTAATGCCGCCGTGCCGGTTGTGTTAAAACTACGCAACACAGCTTACGACACGATATATACAAGTAAAAATTTCGTCGTTGATAGAACGTCTATTTAAGGCTTCGACGCCGACCCTACCAAACCGAAAAGTGAAATATGGTTGTAATTTGATTGTGATGGGTCGCAACCACAGCCCAGCGCCTTATCAACGTCATTGACACACCTATGAATAGTTCGCAGATAAGAAACATTGTCTAGACCTCAGCTTTGGTCGTAACAAAAATCCCCACTTTCTGAGTGTAATTCTGTCGATAACTATACTGTATCTAGTCGCTAATGATACTGGCCAAAGCTGCAGT
The DNA here is from genome assembly GCA_949752745.1 of Protula sp. h YS-2021. Lineage (NCBI taxonomy): Eukaryota > Metazoa > Annelida > Polychaeta > Sabellida > Serpulidae > Protula > Protula sp. h YS-2021. The sequence continues at coordinate 74,338,536 of OX457026.1, forward strand.
CTTTTGTGTTTGTTTATGTGTAGAACGTGCCTTATTGTTTTTCTTTTATGAATGAATGGTGCCCTTTATGTCTTTCATCATAAATTAACAATTCTCTATACAGTAAAAACCTGAGGACTGGACATACCGGACAACTCCTCAAACCGGACAGATTTTCCCGGTCCCGATTTTCTTCCGTAGACTTCCATTATAACAAAATCTCTGCAAATCGGACAACTCCTTATTCTGGACACCAGACACCAATCCTGGTACCAAATGCATGTTTTACTGTATAAAGAACCCTGATACACTGGGCAGTGATACGCAAACATGGCTTGTGTATAAAAGTGAGCATGCATGATTTATTTGCCGAGCGATTTGCTGCAGCGGGGTTTTAATTGCAACGAGGGGTCATGTATTGTCGTAATGCCACGGTGTTTGCACATGTTTGGTTATCACTTTTGTTTTAAATGAACAATAGTGGAGTTCGATGTCTGGACATCCCCTTTTGAGATGGGGCGTTTTCTATCTTTTTAGACTTCATTCAAGTGTTTGGAACAATTAGCAGCTGTCGAAATGGGAGCAAAGAATTTGGCTTAATTTAACGGATAAAATCAAAATGATAAAAATGAGTAATGAAAAGTCACTTGTCAGATTAGTAGAAGAATTTGTCTTAGACAAGAAACACGGTGGGGGGATATTTTAAAGAAGATGGATCATTATTTGAAAGAGACTGAGGAATGTGAAAATCCTTGAATAAAAGTTCGCCGGGCCGGGTGTAGGATATTTGACCAACACAAATTTGACCAGCTGAAATTTGACTAATCGCAATTTGACCAACCTCTTAATGAAAAAAACGGACATTTGACCAACTTCATAATTTATTGTTTTTCGCACCACATTAAAATATTTGTAAAACATTAGCAAATCACAAATTTTCCTACAAAATCAACATTTAAACAGTTATAACACTGCAAGTAAATTTGGTTTAATTTCTGGTTGAGAAATCCCGGTATTTATACTAAAACCACGTAAAAAAAACAAGTACCTGAGAAAAATTTTTGAGCCACCTGTTTGATGCTTTTAGGCCAAAGTTTAATTGTTTTGCAAAATATTTGACTTTTTCCTGCAACAATGGTCGAGAAATAGGTTTAGCGGCAAATTTCAAGCAATATGCGGAGAGGGTGCAAGTGTTGATCTTAAAGTTATTTGTAATTTATTTTTATGCAATATAAGACATCTCATCTTGATTCCTCAATATACCGGACACCTCCTTAAACCGGAACAAATCAGCTCGGTCCCAACGGTGTCCGGTTTAAACAGGTTTTACTGTATTTGGCTGACATACTTACTGAGAGCAGTTCATAGGTGACTGCACTAAGTTTTGTTGAAATTTGTCAATTTTGTACGTTTGCTTACTACGCGTTAGTTCCCTGTGATGCTTCAGGGTGCATGCGTTTTCTTGCAGTTTTACTAGCAAGCAAGCACAGATTGACCTAGGAGGTTAGAAAAAGTCTGCATTTTGAGAAAATTGCTGAGGTACTTGGCATTATATGTCTCTTGCAGGATATTGTCCATTTAGAAAGTGTCTATACACAAAAAAACTAAAAACAACAAAAATAAACAAATAAATGAATAAAACAGCTTTTCTACCCTATCAAAATATTTGATAGCAAATCTTAATTTTGAGCTCGATAATTTGTTTTCTTTTTATTGATATCAATAATTTATTTCGATAACATTATTTCGGAATGAGACTTTTCAAATTTATGTTTTGAAATCTGCAAATGATTTTTTTTATTTCAAAAATTAATGTTGAAATTATTACTATATGTAAAATTTAGAAGCAAATGTCTGTGAATAAAATAATCACTGACCCCTGTATAAAGAATCTTTATTTAAATTTTTACTGCACAAAAACAAGCATTTTTTAGCTCACAAATTGTGTTGTTATTACTGATATCAATAATTCAGTTTTTCAGCTCCAAAATGTAATTGGCAATTCGTTAATTTTATGTAAATGTGTGCCTCCCTTAAGATTTTCAAGTTTGTAAAATTTATTTTTTTTTATCTCAAAAATAATTTTGTCTTTTAAGATACAATTATGGCAGAAAAATATAACTTAACGAGATCTTCATTGTTTTATTGATATCTCTAATTATATTTTGATATAAATTGGCATTAAGTGTAAAAATCACAATCCATAAAATGAAGTTTCAATATAACCTTTCAATGCTGTTTGACACTACAGTTGGAAATACTTTACACAAAATAATACAAATTGAATACTTGTAACAACAATAAAGAAATTTAAAACAACTAAATAAGTAATTGCTCATTTCTCACTACACAAAAATCTGTTCTGTGCTAAGCCACAGCAATCAAGATCATGCGTACATATCAAAATGTCAGACCTTTAATCCAGCTAAGCTTCCACTGACCCTGTAGTTGGGTTTCGAAATTAAAAAAAAAAGATGGAGAGAAATGAGATCAAATGGGCCATTGATATTGGCATTCGCCATTCACCCTCTACCGCTTTTGGAAAATAACAAAAATTGTTTACTTGTGTAAATAAATGTATAATAAACTCAACACCCTCATTCTGCTAAAATGAAAAGAAAAGGATCCACATCTACATAATGTGGTTGGATAATGTGAAACTCTGTACTCCATATGGTAAAATACCGTCTGAGTCTACAAACTTAATGCTCATTGCTGGCGAATGTACACATATATGTGTAGAATGTATTAAATTCTTGTTGAATCAGAAAACAACGCGTACAAAATATAAATAAAAATCAATAAAACTAGTTTAGTGTTTTGAGTGAGAAATACTGAACTGGTAAAACAAAATATCAATATTCAAATGCGTCATTGAATTTATAATTATATAAATCACACTTCTTGTGTGTGATTTCTAATATTATGCAAAAATTACGCTTTGTTGTTCTGCAGTCGGTGTTTTGTGGTTGATAATAGAGAGCTTGCATAGGAAGTTAGACTTCTCTGTGTAATTGACTTCTCAGCCAGTTATCAATAGCGGTTTTCAGGAGTGAACGTCTGAAGACAAATGTTTTACAATGTGACTAAAATCTTAGCACTGTATTCTCTTGTTAATATGATATTTTTTTTTGTACTCCGCTTCGATGCTTTCTGTCGCGTAGTTACGTGTTGTTATAAAACAGATGACCTCTGAGAGATCTCTTTGTTATGTATAAACACAAAGCAGCTTGATTTTAACAAATAGTCCCTCACTTTATGAGTACTATTATCGCGGAATCCCTAGTGGGTCTGCGGAGTAAAATGCTGTTATATACAACAGACCAAACGGCCGTAGAGGTTGACTGTTGAACAACAACGCGTGACGTTTTCGATACTTGGAGAGTGATCAGTACGGCTGTGCGTACCTAACGGGTGTATCTACCAGGTAAAATACTACTGTTTCCGTTTTTACGCGTACCGTCGATCGTGAAATAAAATGGTAAGTAAACTTTTTACATGCAAGCTGTCTATTTTCACATCACATTCAAGCAAATGTTCATAATCTCACAACGTTCCCCTATGCGAGCGTATCACATGTCTGCATTAATTACATTTCTGCCCACAGCCATGAAATTCAGCAATTCAACCATGCTCTCGCGTTTGATCTTGGATAACCTTCTTCTGCCTGTAACATTAAAATATAAATAGATGTATTATTATTATTATTATTATTATTTTTTATTTATTTGTTAGTTGCATCAGACTCATGGTCCATAGGTGATATTTTTACTATTATTATTGAGTATGTGTGTTGGGGGGTGGGGAAATGGTTAGGGTGGGTGGGGGCTGGATTGGGAACCCCTCTTTGAAACTAAAACAATAGTTACGGCCGTCAATATATATTAATCAGAAGATACCTCAAATGTGCCAGCTGTAAATTTGACGTGCTGATTGTTCGTGAAGAAATAAGTGGCGCCTTGAAGGGACAGGAAAGCGGCATCCACGTGCGCAACACTCGTTGTTAGGCTGCTTAATGGACGTGGATATCCTTCGTCTGGATAACCTTGGAGCAAGCTGCCTAGCGCGTATACCTGATCCCCTGTGTAGAAAAGATTACAAAGTCAAGAATCTGTGTGGATGCTGAGTGAGTAAGCTGTATTTTTTGTGTTCATCGACAAAATATTGATGGCCATATTATGAATTAGTAGATATGTATCTGTGCAAAAGATAAAAATAAATTTAGAGCTCTCACTTATATTCAGACTGATTTAGCTATGATTATTTTTATAGCATTGCATACAATTTATGATTTTGCTCCATTTTTTATATTTCGAGATGTCATGGGTTAAATTCATTAATATCAAGAAAGGTATTTGGAAGCTTTTTACAACCAGCCAAACTGTATCATAAAACGTATTGAAAAGCGGGTGCATAAAATGATTAATTTGCTTGGTATGTTTTTTACCTTTGATTGCATAGATCCTTCCATCTTTATACCATTGAAATACGGAATCCAGATCGCCGGGTAGTCCTAAATCATCCCGGATCACTTTGCCACCACCCTCCATTCGCATGTTTACAAACTTATAATAGTAATCTCCTGCAAATAAGTAGGTCACCGACAGATAGCGCCACTCGCCATTGAACATCTCCCAGGGCTGAGTTAAGGCAGCATCGATGTGATCCACGTCTAATCCAGACCATCCAGAGGCGATGGTACGGGGATATCCTTGCACAATGCCATCACTGTCCAGAGCCATATACCACTTTCCACGAAAAGCAATGGTGAAGACTTTACCTCCTATCTTTTGTGTTGTGACTGCGTCAAAAGTAGCGTCATAACAGAAGTTAGGGGCATCTGGGGGAGGCGTGGCAGGGTAGGACGGGGTTGGGACTGGTCTCTGCGTCGGTTCCTGGCGTGGTCCGTATATCGCTTGTATGCCATAAATGTCATCGTAAGGCAGGCTGAAGTTTGGCACATAGCCAAGGTAGTACGGGAACATGAGGGCACTGCGGTCGTACGAATGACTCAATCCAAGCGCGTGGCCAAACTCATGGGCAGCAATTTGAAACAAATTCGTTCCTAAAAAAAGTAATCACATGGATAAAAAGTGTAGGTGTATGTCCTATTTGTACATATTTAAAACCAGGATATGTTATTTACTTATCATGAATCAAGGGAACACAAGTTTTTCTGCAATTGGACCTTCGAATGTGGAGCGGCGAATGCAATATTATTTACAAGGAGATAAAGAAGGATTTAAAATATTGGGGAGGGGGGGGGGGCTTTATCTTAAACAACACATAAGTGCATGTATCTGTCTAGCAAGGCTGTGTGTGAAAGAGACCGTGTGTGTGTGTGTGTGTGAGAGAGAGAGAGAGAGAGAGAGAGAGAGAGAGAGAGAGACGTTGAAAAGCTCAGAATCTCGCTATTACATTTACTTTAATGCATTGTAAATGTTTAACAGGTTGACTTATAAAACTACCTTCATTCCTGTTAATTGTCCACACTTCGGCATCGTCAAAATGGGCGTCGCCGCCATATTGTGGGAAATATGCATATGCCAGCACGCCACCTTGTCTGTAGTCGAAGTCATAACCGTAATCGTAAACGTCCTTGAACTGGATGACGATGTCAGCAGCCTCGTAATACGATACCTTCGTGAAGGTCAATGGTGTGACGTCAGACCAGACGCGAAATGCGCGGGAAATGGTGTCGTCTATGTCCTCTTGGCTGAGGTCGCGAGAGTAGCGAATAATCTTGTACGTAAGACTGTGTTTCGGCCATTTGGATCCTGAGTGATTTGCCAAATAAAATGACAATACATCAGTCGCTTCGATGTATTTCGGGTTTTGAAAAAATGTTGAAATTTAAACAAATAACTCTTCTGTCTTCAGACAAATTATCCGTAAAACATAATAAATATCATGTTTTTCGAAACGAACGGCAGATTTTTATGGAAAGGTTTTTTCGAGATGTGCAGAAAAATTAGTCGATTGCTGTATACATACCTTGGAGGACATAACGACCTATTTTGTCCTCGTTGTGACGATGCTCCTGATGCCGGTGTTTGTGGTTTACCGGCATGCCCGGTACATCCGGTATATCCGCCATGCGGTTGATGTCCGGCATACCGCAACGAGGTGTCTTCATCATCCGTACAGTTGCCTCATCCGGTTTTCCTAAAAAAAATTATTTCTAAAATGAAAAGAAATCATTGCATGATTTGTGCAGAGCAAGACATGGCCATATTGAAAAAAGTCATTCCGATCTTCTCCTTGTTCATCTTCTCTCAAACCTCGCAGTTATCAAACCAATTTATTACGTCACAAACTTCTTTTTTCATGAACTTACTACAACTCAATTCCTTATTTTCCTGGACAACAGCCCAACTCTCCCTCCCCCGTCACTCTAGACAATTTCTGGAACAGCCCATACCTATAACAGCAAGACCCTACATCATCTGGACAACCGCCCCCCCCCCCGTCACTCTGTAGACAATCTCTGGAACAGCCCATACCTGTAACAGGGAGGTCCCACATCATCTGGTACATTGTAAGGGCAATCTCCCTGGCCCTGGTCATGTTTGAGTCCGCCAGATCCGCTATTTCTTTGTCAGGAACTTCACTTCCAAGATAATGATACTGCTTCAAGTAGCTCTGTGAAGAAATCCAACGTATTTACATGTGACAGTCATTCTTGTCCTAGAAAGAGCAGTTTTTTCGAGAAATCAGATTTTGTACCGAAGACGCCGTGTAAAAAGGCATTGTAGTTTTCGCACAAGTACAGAAGGATCCTGAGATAGGATCATGCCGGGAAGAGTGCCACCTCACCAATTAGCACCAACACGGAAATGGGACTAATTTTGTTCAGTTCGTTTTATGGAAGTTGATTGTACACTCGCAACGTGGAAATAAAACTGACTGCCTTTGAGATCTGTTTCTGTACCATCTCGCTTCTGTTTTAATTATAATCAGAATGAATTTAAATAGTTTGAAGCTGAAAAAAAAACAACATCGTCCTAGGTTAAAGACTGAAAAAATTCTTTTCTGGGTCCTTATATATCAGAACTATTTTTTTTTTTTTTTTTTTTTTTTTTGGAAATCTCTGAAGTTGCTGTTCTTGTTGAAAATTTATCATGTGGCATCCCAAAAAAATCAAATACATACATCTAAATCTAGTCCTAGTTATAAAAATAATAAGCTATACTTACATCAACATCGAAATCAACCTCTGCTGGGAAAGCTTCTGTGAATATAAAGCTCAAAATGCTTATTGAAACGACGATAAAAACGAAATGTATCGAACGCATGTTGAGACGTTTTCTATATTTTCACTTCGGGAATGTGATGGCAGTTAAACAGCTTGTTAAGTCAAATCGAATATGCCTTTGGTCAAATTATAACAACTATTTATGTACATAAAGGTAACTGGTGTATCCGCCAAAAAAGGCTTGAAAAAAAGACTCAGTTCCCGTTTCCGCGGAAGATCATGTTGTGTTTTGCAAACCAGTGTATCAATATTTGAATGAAGTCATCCGGTTCCCAGTTGTATTCAGAAATAATAAACATAATTCTGTTTATAGACAATAAGGATTACTCAAAAAGCAGCCACAAAAAAAATTTCCTATTGCAAATCATTCAAAGCTGATGTTGTATTTTTCCCAATGGATGGAGTTGAAGTGAGAGGCAATTTGAAACAGTGTCGCTCTAATTTAGCTTACCCCTCAATTGTTGATGTTTCTGTTAACATATTAACCTCTTAAACCAGAAATTTTACGAGAAAACGAATATTTATAATTTATTTCATTAAAAAAAAAATATTTAAAAAATCAAGAATAAGTCCGAGGATGAGAAAATTGTTCTAAAACATGGGGCTCGTCACATGATTTCTTAAGTACCTAAGACGATATCTCCAGCGTATCTGCAGTGTGTTCGGCCCAAGGAGAGGACGCGGGAGGGAGGGGATGGGCTTTGTTTTATATTATCATATGGAACACAAAACCATCTGGAGGCGGACAAATAATCAGTACGAATGATCATCCGTATATGCAGTCACAGAAAGCTTCAATCCTTCATACACTTAGGTACAATCTTGTTCACAAGAAGAACAAAGCAGTGTTGAAAGGAAATTTTCCCGTGGTGGCCTTGAGTGACCACTCCTAATCGAATCGCCTTTAGAGGTCATTAGCAAAGGTCGTTTACAACAGCAATTAATATAGCAGCACCGTGTTCACAATATCCAGCCTTGTGTAACTTACTATTCAAAGTCAAGTCGTGGCGTTGAGTGAACAATCAAAGTCAACGAAATCGGATACAGAGGTCATTCACATAAATACTAACACAAAGTTTCACCGAAATCCGTTCACACAAGCACATTCTTACGACAATTGAGAAAGTAAATATTTCAGCCGGTATCCGGACAAAAAGACCCCGCCCAAAAGAGGCCCGGATAAAACGGCCCGCCCATTACGGCCCCGCCCATTTGAGATAGAACATAACGGTCCCAAGTGAAAAGTTGGACATTTGGGCCCCGCGAAAATAAAAAAATACTTTTAAACAAAACATAAAAAATTATTACGCAAACTTCTGCTGGTGATTTACTAAAAACAGTTTACTCGGATATTTACTCGAATATTTACTCAAGACAATACTCATTGATGCCATTGTTCTGCAGGTCTTTTCAATGTTTTTTTTTAATTCCGAAATGATGAAGATACAACATTGTGGCTCAAATGTCCGCCTTTTGGCTTGATGCCGTTATGTCCGGGTCCCAAAGGGCGGGGCCGTTAGGTCCGGAGCCCTTTTGTCCCGGATTAATTTCAGCAATGACCCTGAATGACCGCTTAAACCTAATCTTCTCGAGTGGTCATCCACATTAATACTCATGCCAAGTTTCATTAAAATCGAAACCCAGGAATTGCCGGAATTGTATTCGCTCGTGACGCAGACATGAAATTGAGGGACGACTGGTCAGGCCATATACGTGATGCCCTTTCTGACCTAATGTGAGTGGAGCACAAAAATTGAATGCTGATATAATAGCAAACCGATAGTAAAGATAATGGCATTATATTGTTAAGTGGATGGAAATGTGAAGTGTCGTAAAGTAGCAACCGAAAAAGATAACGCCGGAAAATTCTGGTATAAAAAGTTCCCTGAGGTAATGCTGTATGTATCTTTAAGTTAACAGTTTTAGAAAAAATATTCTTTTAGTGACATTTCAAATTTGAATAATTTTTTTTAAAGAAGTATCTTGAATTCAGTTACCTATCTGTCTCACCCAAAGACCGATATCCTCAAATACATGCAAATAAATATTTCTTATTAAAAAAAACAAAAAAAAAAAAAAAACAAAAAAAAAAACTTTTCTTAAAGTGTTCTGCGTGGTTGCTTTAACAACAAGAAAATGCGTTTAAAGAATGACCTGAAAACTTAACCATATAATCTCAAGCATGCACTACATAGAATAGTCGTTGTGTATCCAGGTTCAATGTCACTAATGCCAAAACCGAACTTACGCAGTAAACACTGCAACGCTGGAACGCGGTTGGATCAACGTTTCATGGATGTCGCACCCATAATCAACGTCTGATTTTCGTTGATTATTCAAGTCGAAACGTCTACCTGACGACATTGGATAGACGCTGATTACCCTATATCAAAACAACGTTGTGAACAGGTTGCAAATGGAAGTCGAAACAACGTCTTTATCCCAACGTTGGATAGACGTTGTGCAGGCGTCGGTGTAAGGAAACGCTTTGACTCCCAAAATAAATCGACCCCCCGGTCGATTTGTTTTAAAACCAACAGACCCCCGGTCGATTTGTTTTAAAACAAACAGACCCCCCTGAAATGTTTTAACCCTCTTATTCTTTTTGTTGATTTCTTTATTTCTTTCCACATATGGCCACCTTATTAGTTTCTTTAAATGAAATAAAAACTATATCCATGAATAACGATTTTAGTTTAAAATCGCCATCTAGACAGGAAAAAAGATAAGTTGCTCCTACGGCAAAGAATCTCCACCCTTACGTCATCCAGTAACTCGGGATGTTTAAAAAGTTAGTTTTTGCGAATATTGTTCAAAAGTAGCGGCAAAAAAAAAAAAAAAAAAAAAAAAAAAAAAAAATTCCACGTTTTACGTCCGCACTTTCGAAACGACCTTTCCATGGTTGTCATTTCCGGTGACCGAGAACATAATGACGTTGTTGTTCGGTTGCGATCCCCGTCGTGTATACCCCGTGGATTTTCCAAGGTCTGTCCAGCATGGCATCAATGACGCCGATTAGATTTCGCAGAAAGTGGAATTTTGGTTACGACCAAAAGCAACGTATAAAAACCATTTCTAATCCAATTTATCAATTTATTCAACATTGTGTCAAAGACGTTGATCTATAGTCACGATCAATCATAACCAAATTGATGTTGCAACCGTAAATCGACGTAGGGTGGACTTCGGGATGTTTTCTGGGCAGTCAACAAGCTGATTACAACCAAAATTTAAACTGATTCACTCACATAGAAAAGCCTTTGAAAGGCTATGTCGCAATGGGAGACAGCCAAAGGCAAGAACACACAGAATGACGGTTTGAGCACAAAGCCGTTCTTTTTTTTTTTTTTTTTTGACTAAGCGGATATTTTTAAACAGACTTCGAATGCACCCCCCCTCCTTCTCCACCCCACCTCTAACTCATAGCGAAAGCCGGATTAAAAATAGGCCCTTTCTAAAAAGTGGGGTTAGTTCGTTTCCTGAAAATGTTAGTACGCATTAAAATGGCGCTTGAATCGCGTCCATGCATCAAACAAGTAAAACGCTGGACCAGGGCTTACATAATAGGGTTTTGCCCGGTCAAGGGCAAGGCGAGATCCAGTTTTATACTGGCAAGCTTACAGTCGCGATTAACATTAATTAAATTAAAGGATGGTTAGGAAATGACTAACAAAATGCCTTTATTATATGCTGTACAATGACAAGCTTTCATACATGCACGCAGCCAGCATTTCCTCCAGTACTCTTTAGTTTACAACTTGAGGCCCACATTTCTTTTTGCCAAATTTGGCGATTTCATAGTCACTTTCAAGAAAAAAAATAGCTGGGCTCAAGGTATGGGTAGTAGGGGGCATCCCTCAGCTGCCTGTCTCCCTCTGCTTCCCTCAACGCCACCCCCACCCCGTCGTGTCCCCCATATAGTGCACTGGGGAGGTTTTGTTTGGAACACTGGGGGAAATGTGTTGCGACACCAAAGGCTTATTGTAAGTCTGACGTGCTATTCTAAGAAAGCATGAGTGAAGTTATAAAAATATCCCCTTAAGCCACTGCGACCTCGTCTTTGAAGTGCATTTATTTGCATGACAAATACTAAAAATAAAAAAGGCATTATATCAAATTCAAACCGCATCATGAGGACTCCGTCATATCCGATATCCTATTTTTCCAAGTAATTTACTTCAATAACAAATGCATATACAACGTCTTGTGGGATATCCGGAAAACATTGTATATAAGCCCGTGTTTAACATGCATTACCTCAGAATTAAAAACAAGCAGTTTTATTTTCAACAGAGCGAGAATAATTATCATCTGCAACTGAAACATGTCTCGTTTGCATGTGTTTGCATGCTTAGTATTACTGTTCACGATTACAAGCGCTAGACCGAAGCGACGGCGAATAATCGACATCGATGTAAGTTTCTTGCTGTTTCAATTTCTTTATTTTTGATTACATAAATTAACTGATTATAGCGCTATTACTATTATTATTATTATTATTATTATTATTATTATTATTATTATTATTCCACATAACGTTTAGCGCAGATTTTGGTAATGTTGAGAACTGAAAAACAACCTCGATTTTGCTGTTACTGAATTGCTTTTTTAAGATTAGAATTATCTTTTTGAAAAAAATATCATTTTATACTTCTAAACTGTTGCATCAGTCTTTCTAAGGAAAAACATCTTACTTTTCAAAGGAAAAAAATCCTACAAAAATTACTTTTAATGTTGAATGCTTTTGCAGGATTATCTACGGAAATTACACTACCTGGGAGCCGGCAATCCGGACCCAGTGATTCGGGAGCTAGCACGTACTAACATGAGCATGGCAAGGGAAGTGGGCATCAAAATGTTTCAGATGAAATGGGATATGCCTGCTACAGGTAAAATGCATTAAAAAGCACTTCACATATAACTTCTCTTGTTTAAATACACGCATCTCTTCCAATAAATAATAATAATAATAATAATAATAATAATAATAATAATAATAATAATAATAATAATAATAATAATAATAATAATAATAATAATAATAATAATAATAATAATAATAATAATAATAATAATAATAATGGTGTTTATAAATTGTTCTTAGGAATCGCTGATCATGCGACAATGGTAAAGATGAGCACACCGCGTTGTGGCATGCCTGATATCGAGGTCATGGAAGACATGCCCAACATGGACACTGTGATGGGAAAGGTCAGGGAGAAGATCAGGAACAGGAGATACATGCTTCAAGGTAAAATATAACGGAAAAAAAAGAATGAAAGAAAACTCTTCTTGCGTTTCAAAGTCATAGAAATGCGTCGTTTGTTGGTGCAGTTGGATCCCGGTGATCAAATCTCCGGGAATAAAAAAATTACTATGCGTTAAACTGATCATTTTGGTAGAACAGGGCATAGCAAATTCAACTTTTGTTCCCTAAGTTTGAACCGAAAAACTATATGAACTAATATAAACTATAAAACTGACATACGCACCCTATCCATTGACACCACACTTCATAAATGTAAATCCTCTAGATTTTACCCAGCCTTGAAACTTCTCCTGTGCGCTACAAAGATTCCTCCTCTTGAAACCACCCCCTGATGCTCATTACCACGGGATGTGCTAAAATTAGCTTATTGGACAACTTTTTTTAACTACAGGTTCCAGTTGGGACAGAGATCATCTTTACTACAGAATCTCTCAATACACGCCGGATTTATCTAGGGATCAGGTTAATGACGTCATCAGGCGTGCTTTCAAATTCTGGTCTGACGTCACTCCCTTGGACTTCACGCAGGTGTTCAGCAGCAACGATCACGTGGATATAGACATCCGCTTCACACCCATCGTCCACGGGGACGGCTTTGACTTCGACGGGGTGGGCGGTACCCTGGCGCACGCTTTTTATCCGCAGTACGGTGGTGCTACACACTTTGATGATTCGGAGACCTGGACTATAGGCACATACGAGGGTAAGGCATCGACCTCCTAGCACATTGCGTGTGAACGCTCGTATAATTCATTATTTCAAACATGCAAATGCATGAAACAAGAATAAATTTTCCAGGAAATAACTAGGTGCCGTTAATCTAGAGTTCTACATTTTTAACTTCACCGATATATATATATATATATATATATATATATATATATATATATATATATATATATATATATATATATATATATATATATATATATACATATATATATATATATATAAAATCTTTAAAAAGCCAGTTTATCAAGGAACGGAATATAATACGTTCTTTCTTTCTATTCCATTTTTTCAAAGGAATCAACTTGTTGCAAGTAGCCGCCCACGAATTCGGCCATGCCTTAGGGCTCCGCCACTCCGAGGACATTACAGCGCTTATGTATCCCTTCTACGGAGGCTACATACCCGATTTCACGTTACCTCACGATGATACAGCTGGAATCCAAGCAATTTACGGACGCCCTGACACGAGAACGGACGCCCCAGTTATTTCCACGACACCACCGACCATGGCTCCAGGTATGCCGGACATGTGTAAGGATGGTGTATTTGATGCCATAACAACGCAAATCATCAATGGTAAATCTATTACGCACGTCTTCCGAGGCCAGTATTATATGCAGATTGACCCCTACGGATTGGTTGATGGCTTTCCTCGCATGATCTCATCTGATTGGCCGGGTGTGAGTCACGTGGACGCTGCTCTCACGATGGAGTACGAGATGTGGCGAGGGCAATGGCGGTACCGAATGGTCACCTATCTTTTCTCTGGAGAACGCTACTATAAATTTATAAACATGGCCCTTGAAAGTCAAGGATACATTGCGACAGACTGGGGTCTGCCCAGCAACCTGGACGCTGTCTTCCAGTGGAGTGCAAACGGAAAAATATACGCTGTGAAGGGTATGTTTTTTTTTTTCATTGATTAAGTTTTGAAAATCCATGCTTGTTTACATGATAAAAAAACTGTGATAAAACCATGTTCTTTTGTTCTTTGATACTTTTGTTGTATTCGCTGCTAGTTTGGAATTAAGAGCTGTTCGCTCAGCAAAACTTAAAACCCTGTCCTGAAATGATTCCCAACACACATGGCCTCGCTTCTGATCTTTCTCTTTTCTCCCTTTAGTTTATGATATCGCCTCACAAAAAAAAAAAATAAACAAAGGCAAATAAACAAGACAAACATACTGTTACGCTGTTTTAGATGGACAGTACTACACGATCAACAGCATCAGTAACAAGCGACCGGATGGTGGTCCACGCCCTCTGTCTAACTGGGGCGTTGATGGCGTCGATGCTACCTTCATGGCAACAAATGGGCGTAATATGAGAGACACCATTTTCTTCAAGGGAGACAAGTACTACAAAATAGACGATAGAACTCAGAGGGTAAGCGTAACTTCCGTTGCAACTATACGTAGCATTTCATTAGGTATTTTCGATGTGAAAAGAATAGCTGTATAGATAATAGTCATGTTCGGTTGACATACTTCTAATGTAAAGAAATATCCTTTTTTTGAAGTGAACTTAAGAATGTAACATAATAAGTGTAACATCTAAAATTGATTTCATTTTGTGTTGATACAGGTTGCGGCTGGTTATCCCAAATCAACCCCGGAAGGTTGGCTTGGCTGTGATGGCGGTGACAGCGGGAATATTCTCTTTCCTTACCTCGGCATGAACTAGACGCAATTCTCTCAATTACAACAGAATACCGTCATGTTCGATGACTCTGCCTTCTTTGTGGTTTCTGACAATTCACATGTGTGGAAAAGGATCTAGACTAAGGGGCATTCAGGCAGCTGCTGTTGACCTAGGTGTTATGAGGTTTTCATATCCGGTCTTGGGTCAGTTTCGTACACAGAACTACTGTACTTGTTGACTTGATTGTGATGAGTTCTTCATATCCGGTCTCAAATCGATTTCGTACACAGTGAAACAAACTTAGGATACTCATAAAAGGAATATGTGGTTTGTGGAGGAGGTCTTAAGGCGATTAAATGTTCTGATAAATCAATGTTTATTTTGTCATGTATGTGTGAGTTTGGAATTAGTGAGTAACTTCAATTAGTGTGAAGGTTTTTTACGAAAAGGCCTCTCCATAACATAGTGAGTAACAAAACATTTGAATTTATCTCATGATTTTAGGTTCGTTTTATTACTTTTAGCGTACAAATAATGTGTTATTTCTCCGAGAAGTTAGAAGAAAATTAGTATGTTTTTCTAGCACGCTATTTTTGTAGCCAATTTTTAAGGCAATATTTTTTTTTGCTTATCTGCCTGTCTGTGATAGTTTGTAAAGTTACACCGTTTGGAGATTTTTTAAATTTTCTTTTTTAATGTGTGTCAGAGATTTATTGCATTTATATAGAGTATTAACGAAATAAAAAGCAGCTATGACTTTTTAAATGGATTGTTTTATTGCCGCATGTTTACGGCGACTTGCCCCTGCAAGGGGTGTAGAGTGGGGGGGGGGGGGGGGGGGAGCACTCACGTACAGATTCGTTAACGCGTGGGGTGCAGTTCCGAAAGAACCCACTTTCGTGGGAATGGAGCAGTAATGAATGAGAATTACCCCATTTTAAAACGAAACTGGCACGCTGCGCAGACCGCGTCTGACCTTAAAACTGCCCCCCCCCCATTCCTTGGGAGGGGGGTCGGGACCTGATATCTTACGTGTTACCATGCGTGTCCAAAAAAATAACGCGTAAATTTGGGGGGGGGGGGTAATTTTGAAGCCAAATGTGGTCTGCGCGTGCCAATATCGTTAAAAGGGGTCTTTTTCATTCCGTACTCTGCGTTTCCTACAAAAGTGGTGGGGGTGGGGGGGGGGGTGAGGGAGCTGTGGGTGTTTACTTTGGAATGTCACTCCACATTTAGGTGAAAAAGGTGAATTATTTCAAAATTAGTTTCGGCGTTGTTTAGAAAGTTTATAGACACGCGTGGTGACCAGTTGATACGTGAATGTTTCCCTTGGAATGAAAGGGGATTGAAAGAGAGATCCAGCGGCACATAGCTTTCCATAAATGCCTGAATCCTATATAAAGTGCGATTGAACATGTGCTATCACTACCATAACACTGAGTTTTCAGTTTTTTTGCTTAGGTACAAAAAAAGGAAAAGCGCATCTTACAAAAAGATCTGCTGCCGTCACCATGACTTACAACTATGGCATTCACGTACATCAGGCCACATCAAGCCTGCTCGAGGACTCCGGATTTATCCCACAATTTAATTACCAGGCATGGGATAAATGCCTTAAGCCAGTAAAGCAACTCATATATTGGTTAGGTTATTAATAAAAGATGAGACATGGTTATTCTGGGACAAAAAACGACAGGTTGTCGAAAACTGGCCTTTTTCTCTAAAAAATTTCAACGTGTAAACGAGCAGTTCGCATTCTACGCCTCTGGCCGGGTTCTTTTATTTCCAACGTGTGCTAGGTTTTAAGTGTAATTAAGAAACTTTAGTTTATCTAGGATATCTAGGGATTAAAATTCAGTTATGTGAGTGCAATTAGATTTCTGTGTTGAGTTCACTGTAAAATTGTGCTTTTGAAAAAATAAAGGAATTAGAAAAAGATGAAGTTGCTGGCTGCAGTTCCTTTCATTTCAAGTTAGATTTGAAATCGTAGGCGCCCTCCCCCCGCCCCAACAGCTGTTGAGAGAAGGATGGGTATTGACATTTATTTCATGATTAACAGTACGCGCACAAAGGAAACTAGACCGAAATTCGCACAGCGAATTAGACCCCACTTGGAATGATAACTGAAAACGGAAGGTAGATAATATTGGTATTAGTTCACAATTTTCACATGTCTGAATGTAGAACATCCTCCTAAATACTACAAACTATACCGGTAAGGTCAAGGTCAAAAATTTTTATCCGGTGCACCACTTCAGATGACCCTCCATACATGTGCCAAGTTTGATTGGTCAAGCTTCAGCGGTCTTGGAGGAGATTTCTGGAAACCGATTGCTCTATCTCTTACTGTTTTCGAGACAATCAATACCAAGTGGGAACTAGACAGAATTTCGCTACATAGCGGAATTTGCTCACTTGCAGAAACCACTAAAGAAAATATTTTGTATTAAATTGCGACCAAAAAGCTCAGAGTCAAACAGTTCCCCTTCTTTGTCGTCGCTTTGGCCCAACAGGCTCAAACCCACAATCGCTCTATTTCTAACCATTTTCGAGATATTAGTCAACTTCCGGTTTTTTGACCTTGACCGTGACACAGAAAGTCAAGGTCGCCGAGGTACCTCTTATGTAACGTTGTTTAGGCTCAAAGGCTCGAAAATGAGCTCAAAATCGCCGTTCTCGAGAAAAGTTTACCTACCGTTAACGGTGCAGGAGATTTGACCCTCAAGGTGAAGATTCAGAATGGAAAATTACCCCTTATATATTCAAACTGGAAATTGAACACTTTCTAAGGTCACTTTTCGTGATTAATACGCGTTTTGAAAAATAATTTGACCTTGACCTTTGAGATCAAGGTAAGAAACATTTACGGCTTCACCGAGACGTGGTGATTTTCTATAAGTGTGCCAAATATGAAGCTCCGCTGACTCAAATCCTAGGGGGAGTTTTCTGGAAACCCTTTTGTGGAAAAATTAACTTTGACCTCAGTTTGACCCTGACCTTGTTTGATGTAAAAAATCTATCGTTTTATTTTCGTAAAACGCGCTTTTACGAGTAAAAGCGCAATTCGCGTTCTCCACTTTTATATGGGTTCCCTTCTGGATAATAATACCACGCAAATAGAAATGAAATTTTTCTAGTGAATAGAATGGTCCCTCTTCTCTCCATCCTGTCTTCCCTCCAACTCCAGCCAACCAGCAAGCGAGAATGAAAAGACTTACGTCATTCGAAGACATCAATCATTCCCTTCAAGCCCAAAAAATTGGTGACAACGCACCCAGGCTTGTTGCGGGCTGGCTGGGAGGGAAGATAGGATAAAAGTGGAGAACGCGAATTGTGCTTTTACTCGTAAAAGCGCGTTTTACGAAAATAAAACGATAGTTTTACTTCGTAAAAGCTTTGAATTCGCTTATCTCCACTTTTATATGGGACTAAAGTCCGGAGTAGGGGAGCCTGCCATTCTGTAAAATTGCATGAAAGTAAACTTGCGAATTACGCTGTAAAGTTCGTCAGAGCGCATGTCCTTGGACATCTAACGAAGTGAAATTGAGACGAATAAAAAGGCTCAAATTAAGTTCCACTTCTTTTAATTTTCTTCCAAGATATGGTCGGGGGGAACACTCCCGACCTGATGACAAATTCCAACAAAATAAATTGGAGATAACCAAATAGAAGATGTGGGTTGTACATAGTGACCACGTAGCCCACTCAACTGAGTATCCAATCCATCCCCCTCCTGCCTCCCACTGCATGGAGCCCAACCTGGGATACTCCACGTTACATCTAAAACGTACAAATTCTAAGTCATAATAACATTTTATTATCTTACAAAAGATCAACCTAAAACATTAAATCTAAATGATTTATATAAAAAGTAAAAACTGACACAGGAGAAATTAACTCTAGCTGTGTCCTAAATGCATGCTGGCTAAACAACCCTGAGTAAGTACACATGGGACACATACTAAGGTGTTGCCCAGATTGAGACATAAAACGAAATACTGTTAAAAATCGTTACATCGTGGATATAATATTCTCCTACACTCACAGAGTGTAAAATTATCACAGGAAACTAAAAATGCTGAGATTATCCGCAAATCAAGCACTTATGGGTACAGATCCCGAAAACGGTACCCTCACTACTCCTATATGGTCACTGCCGGACGGGCCCTCCTTCTCATGGGATCAGATGGTGGTAAGACCTTGTCTATCGGATAAGACGAGAGACCGTCCACCTGTCACTCCTCCCCCCCTCTTTTTTCTAGAAGGAGTCTAGAAAAAGGCGAAACACCATGACTGTCTCTATGAGAAGGAGAGGTGCTGCAGTGACAGAACCTTACACACAATAAAACAGTACGGGACATAAACACGTCCTCGGACCCATACATTTGGATTCCAAAATACATTCGAAAAAAGACGAAAGATCTTGTTCATGGTTGCCGAGAAATGACTAGATCACTTCTTGAATTTGTGATGGTATCCACCACGGCCCTTGGATGGAAGGTTCTTCGGTTTGCCCTTGCTCTTAGGTCTGGGAGTAGAGGGCCTGTAAACAAAAATATTTAGGTTTTAATTGCTGCTTCCGCTGCAATGAAAGGACCTAACGAATAAATACCCGAAATTTCGTCTTGGGAAAAATCTTTAAGGTAGTACTTAATAAACGAGTTAGGTGAAACCCAACAACCCGTTTTGAGTATCTCTGATAATGACACGTTGTGAATGGCCCTAAGGGAGTTAGCCACTTGCCTGACTTGATGGGCTTTGATGTTTAACTCTGTATGAAGGGACGTGTCTGACTGAGTTTTTTCATACGCCGTGACAATTATCTCTTTAATGTACCGGGAAATAGTTTGTTTCGAGAGATCTTTATTAAATCCCGGCATATAGGAGATGATTAGTGCATTTTGGTTAGAAGACCTATAAGCATCGGAAATTTCTAAGTATTGACGCAATGCTTTTACAGGACATAAAGAGATTAGTCCCGTGGGGACTTGTTCTTCTGGAAGGGATGGGAGTGCTATGTGATCAAATGTGCCCATCCCGTGAGTTTTGATGTGGGTTTTACCCATAAAGCCTGCCCTGGGCACGAGGAAAACCTTATCCCAGGTCCCATTTTCCTTGCTCACTACTCTGTCCAGAGCGTGAATTTCGCTTCTCCTCTTGCCCGACGCTAAGGCCAAAAGGAAGGTAAACCTTAGAGTTGCATTCTTTGCAGATATCAAGGTTTCCCCAAATATATCCGGTCTTTGCAGGAAACGAAGTACCAAGGCCAGATCCCATTTCGCTATGTTGGGCGTACTCGGAGGAGAGTTGACTTTAAAATGTCTAATTAATTGAGATAGGGCCGAATCTTCCCCTGGGTCGTACCCTATGGAAGCTTTGAGTTTAGAGCCTATGGCTGCTCTGTATCCCTCAATGGAGCTCACTTTCAAGTGTTCGTTAGAAAATAAGTGGTCCAGAAAGTCCGCCACTACAGGTGGGGATGCTTGGAATGGGTCTAATTTAGACTTATTGCACCATGAGGCAAATTTATTCCACTGGGCCCTGTATACCTTTGATGTGGATTGTTTGTGGCTATTGACTATTTTATCCACTACCTTTTCCGAGAATCCTTTTTTCTTCAAGAAAGATTGGTCAGGCACCATAGATGCAGGTTCAGTAGGTGCGGGGCCGGGTGAAAATCTTGCCAATGTGGTTGGGATAAAAGGCCTTTGTGGCATGGGATCGGAAGTGACTTGACCACCGAGCATTGAAGTAACAGAGCAAACCATGGGGCTTCTGGTGTCCACGGAGCTACCAGGAGGAGAAATCGGGGTTTCAATTTGATTATTCTCTGGAGGACTTGGAGTAGGATTGCCTGTGGTGGGAAGGCGTATAGTACCTCCTGTATTGGCCATGGGCAATTGAGAGCGTCCACAGCCCATGCCGATGGGTCTGGGCAGGGGGAGACAAATTTGGGTAGTTGTGTCGTTCTGGAGTTTGCAAACAGGTCCAGGGTTGGAGGACACCAAGGTGACTGATTTACTATCCAACGGAAAGATGAGCGTGCTAGGCACCATTCCGTGTGAATTACTTGACCTTCCCTGGAGGCTAGGTCTGCCAGAACATTGAGTTTTCCCGCCAAATGTTGGGCTGTGAGGGTGATATGACATTGACGGGCCCGGTATAGGATCTTGAAAGCTAGTTTCGAGAGTGATAGGGATCTGGTCCCCCCTTGTCTGTTGAGGTATGCTATTGCTGTGGAATTGTCCAACAGAAATAGGACTGATTTGTTTTTGAGTAGATGGTTCAGTTTGTTTAGGGCTATCCAGACTACCCGTAACTCCAGCCAATTGATATGGTGTTTGCTCAGAGAGGGAGACCAAATCCCTTTCCATACTTGGCCTTGACAGTGTATCCCCCAACCTTTCTGTGACGAGTCCGTTTGAAGTTCTATTTCCGGGGCTGGGAAATGAAACAGTACACCCTCGGTCATTACGATGGGATCGCACCACCATTGTAGATGGGATTGTGCCTTCTCGGGAATTTCCGTTTTGGCTTGTGGGGACCTTCCTTGCCTTAGTGCAATCTTGACCCGTCTTTGGAAGGGTCTGTAGTGTAGGCGGCCCAGGGGGACCGTCTTTTCGGTTGCCACTAAAAGGCCTAGAAGGGATTCCATTGCCTGTAAACGTACTTTTCGACCGATGGGAATTGCTTTTATGGCTTGAGAAATTTTTAGGCACCTTTCTTCGGTAGGAAAGGCTCTGGCATTTTTTAGATCCCATTTCTCCCCGAGAAATATGATGTTTTGCTTGGGAGAGAGTTCTGATTTGGGTAGATTGACCACAAGCCCGACTTGCAGGGCTTTTCGCAGCAACCTTACCGTCTGTCGGTGGGCTATCTCCTTGTCCCGATGGGCTAACAGCCAGTCGTCCAGATATTGGAAGACTAGCATGCCTTCTAGACGAGCCCACGCTTTCAGAACTCTCATTACTTTTGAGAAACGTATGGGGCTGTGGAGAGGCCGAAGGGAAGTGCCCGAAACCAGAGACGTTTTGTGCCCACTTGGAAGCCTAGAAATTTTTTGGCTGATGGGTGTAATGGGATATGGAGGTAGGCGTCGGATAGATCTATCGAAGTACCCCACATCCCTGCTTGTAGGCTTTCTTTTATGACTTGGGCCTTGTCCATTTGAAATGTCGTTGTCAAAAGAAACTCGTTGAGGGTGGAGAGGTCTATGACTAGTCTCCACCCCCCTGATTTTTTGGGAACTAAGAAAACCCTGCTGAAGAAAGCTGTTTGGGCTTCGGGCATTTCCTCTATGGCTTCTTTTCTTTGTAGTGATAAAAGCATCTCTTGCAGAGCCAGATCTTTTTCTGAGCCCTGGGGGTAAGAGGTGGCTAGATTTTTTGGAGCCTGACTGGTGAGAGGAATAGGGACTTTGTGCCCTCTCTGATCCCGTTTGAATGGGAGGGAGTAGCCATTTTTCAGCCATCGGACTACCCGGCGGAGGGCCCCCATTTTCGCCCAATCTTGGCAAAATTTGCCTAGCCTTCCTCCTACGGGCCAGCAGTCGTTGTAGGATAGCAAATCTTTTAAGTTTTCTGCATTTATTAAAGTATCGCCAAGAGACCAAGGAATCTCTGGGCGGTACTTTGGTTGGCTGCTACCTGCTCTGCTGCGGCGATGGACCCTCCTGCCTGGTGCCGTAATTCTGTTTCGGCTTCTTGGCTGGGGGCGGCTGAGGCTGCGCGTTGGGCTTTGACTGCTCTGAGCTCTGGTGCTGGGACCTCTTGCGCTTGAATGGACGTCGGAGAGAGGATCGAGACATTCTTGACATGAGTGCAAAGTCTTGCGACAGGGAACGGCTCTCCTGATTGACTTTCTCGATCTCCGCCGGGGGAAATAACTCCTTCTCGCCGAGGATGGGGGCGTGGCGTAACTCTCTTAGTCCTTTAACGCTGGACCAACAATGTTGTAGGAATGCGTCCCGTCTAAGAAAAACCATGGACGTCATCAGAAATGTTGCCAACTTGACCACGTCTCTAGTTGCCAGGGCCAAACATTCCAGTAGCTTGGAGGTCACCGGATCATTGAAGCGTAAATCGTCGCATCGCGTTTTCAGAGCTTTTAAAGTATGGTCCTGAAAGGACATAATATTGAGAACGTGGCGGGAGGTTGTCTCAATAGTTTTGGCGTCCTTTTCCACCAGAGGTATGTCTGAGTCGTTACGGACGGACGGCATCCAGACTGTGCGTTTGGCGGGCTGCTCTAAAGCTTCTGTCGGTAACAAATCGTCCGATGGCCGATATGGGCCCGGTCTCACCGCGCAATGTCGTGAAGCGTGAAAACGGGACAAAGCACGCCCTTCCGCGTTGTCCATCTTCTTAAACTCCCTTGATCGCACTAAAATGGCGTTGGCTATGCCCTCGCTAGTCGGAAGTGCAATGAATGGATCCTGATTCATGGGAGCTGTTTGGGAGGTCATCCGAATCGGGGGATCCTCCTTGTCGAGAGCTGGAGAACCGACTGTAACGTTCGCCAGGCGAGCGATCTCCTGGATTGCGTCTCGGAAAGGTACATCTTCCGGAGTCATCGTAGACGACGTGACTGAAGGTGTTGCATTCTCACTACGAGGCGCAAGGTCCGGTGGAGACGGGGTCCTGATTGGGCGTCTTCCAGCCGCTGCTGGGTCTTTCCAGAGTTTTTGACCACTACTCGGAGACCTGACGTAATCCATCTCTCTGAGAGAAAGTCGAAACTGGGCTGATGGCAGTGCATCTCCCATTTAGTCATCCGGCCCCTCGTCCTCGGATTCCTGATCTTCCGAGCTTTGCGCTGACTCTTCCCTATGCTCCACGGCTTCTGAATGTGAGGGAGCTGCGCCGGTGGGAGTATAAATTTCCCGTTCTCGATTAAGTGGGATCGACGACAAAGGTGAGGTCATCGAAGGTAAGAAGTCGTCATCCTCTTCCCCGGCTAGGCCTGATACCTGACCTGACGGGGGGAGCTCTGAAGAACCGGCGTCGCTAATAACTTCTACTTCCGGTGGTTGACTGTTCGGGCCCAAACCAGAAGGTGGTGAATGGGCCGGAGATGAATGGGCATCCGGAGGAGGGCGTGAACGCATCAAAAATTAATTGCAGGGCGCGTAAACTTAATGTATGTCAATATAAATTCTGTAATTTATTTTCAGAATAATAAAAACCGCGTGCAGAAAATGGTTGTGACCTGGATGACATAAATAGTGACTCAAGAAAGAATTAAAAATTTTCTGGTGTATTAATTATACATAAAAACCACAGCGAGAAAAAATGTTGGAGCGCGAATGTCGTGAAATTTTTGAGGAATTATACAGCCATATAAGAAAGTTGCGGGCTATTGGATAGCAAGGCAGGAATACACAAATGGATACTATGTTGCATTTTGTAACCAGTTCTTAGCTCCATTCCTCTCCCTCCTCCTTTTGGCTTAGTTCGGAATGTTTGAATGTATTCAACCGCAGATTTTATTTCAGCGAACTTTTCGAATTGCCAGGCTTAAGTGATCTTTCAAGTTACTTTTTTCCGTTAATATTCTCTCAGATAAATTGTTTCAATAGGAGCAGTGGTTCTGAATTAAGCGTATTTTATCTATTTATTATTATCATTATTATTTTTAGGGGGCGGAGTCTTCACTCTTTGCGGTCTTTAACCGAACATCCCTATCGCTTTGACGCCTAGAGTCCCTCCCCCCTCCCCAGTTCCGTTTATTGCGCTGACTTATCATTCACATTCATCCGTTAAAGTCTATGATTTATATAAATGTTACCAATGTACAGTTTCCTCTGTAGTTTTTCGTTGGTTAATATGGTCTCAAGTTGACCAAAACCTATATTCTTCAAGCATAAAAATGCAGTATTTTTGTTATTAAATAGAAAGTAACCAGCAAAGCCTGTTTTAAATGGTATTGGTTACGCGGATGAGCCATAAATAAAGAGCTGCAATTAAAAACATCACTTTATGGGTGAGGATCAGTTCGTTAACTATTTATTCTAAAATCAGCTGTGTTCACGTGGCGTCTTTAGCATGAAAACGAAATCGTAGACTAAAAAAGGCGGGATGCACACCCTCAGATCAAGTTCTACATAACTACAAAGTTTTGTGGTCCTACGGCCTGTAGTGTCAGAGAAGAAGCTGAGACAATAAAACTATCGTTTTATTTTCGTAAAACGCGCTTTTACGAGTAAAAGCGCAATTCGCGTTCTCCACTTTTATATGGGTTCCCTTCTGGATAATAATATCACGCAAATAGAAATGAAATTTTTCTAGTGAATAGAATGGTCCCTCTACTCTCCATCCTGTTTTCCCTCCAACTCCAGCCAATCAGCAAGCGAGAATGAGAAGACTTACGTCATTCGAAGACATCAATCATTCCCTTCAAGCCCAAAAATTGGTGACAACGCACCCAGGCTTGTTGCGGGCTGGCTGGGAGGGAAGATAGGATAAAAGTGGAGAACGCGAATTGCGCTTTTACTCGTAAAAGCGCGTTTTACGAAAATAAAACGATAGTTTTACTTCGTAAAAGCTTTGAATTCGCTTATCTCCACTTTTATATGGGACTAAAGTCCGGAGTAGGGGAGCCTGCCATTCTGTAAGATTGCATGAAAGTAAATCTGCGAATTACGCTGTAAAGCTCGTCAGAGCGCATGTCCTTGGACATTTAACGAAGTGAAATTGAGACGAATAAAAAGGCTCAAATTAAGTTCCACTTCTTTTAATTTTCTTCTAAGATATGGTCGGGGGGAACACTCCCGAACTGATGACAAAATCCAACAAAATAAATTGGAGATAACCGAATAGAGAGTTGTGGGTTGTACATAGTGACCACGTAGCCCACTCGACTGAGTATCCAATCCATCCCCCTCCTGCCTCCCACTGGATGGAGCCCAACCTGGGATACTCTACGTTACATCTAAAACGTACAATTCTAAGTGATAATAACATTTTATTATCTTGCAAAAGTTCAACCTAAAACATTAAATCTAAATGATTTATGTAAAAAGTAAAAACTGACACAGGAGAAATTAACTCTAGCTGTGTCCTTAAATGCATGCTGGCTAAACGAACCTGAGTAAGTACACATGGGACATATACTAAGGTGTTGCCCAGAATGAGACATAAAACGAAATACTGTTAAAAATCGTTACATCGTGGATAAAATATTCTCCTACACTCACAGAGTGTAAAATTTATCACAGGAAACTAAAAATGCTGAGATTATCCGCAAATCAAGCACTTATGGGTACAGATCCCGAAAACGGTACCCTAACTACTCCTATATGGTCACTGCCGGATGGGCTCTCCTTCTCATGGGATCAGGTGGTGGTAAGACCTTGTCTATCGGATAAGACGAGAGACCGTACACCTGTCACTTCCCCCCCCCTTCTTTTTTCTAGAGGGAGTCTAGAAAAAGGCGAAACACCATGACTGTCTCTATGAGAAGGGGAGCTGCTGCAGTGACGGAACCTTACACAAAATAAAAACATAAACACGTCCTCAGACCCATACATTTGGATCTCAAAATACATTCGAAAAAGACGAAAGATCTTGTTCATGGTTGCTGAGAAATAACCAGATCATTTCTTGAATTTGTGATGGTATCCACCACGGCCTTTGGATGAAGGGTCCTTCGGTTTGCCCTTGCCCTTAGGTCTGGGAGTAGAGGGCCTGTAAACAAAAATATTTAGGTTTTAATTGCTGCTTCCGCTGCAATGAAAGGACCTAAAGAATAAATACCCGAAATTTCGTCTTGGGAAAAATCTTTAAGGTAGTACTTAATAAACGCGTTAGGTGAAGCCCAACAACCCGTTTTGAGTATCTCTGATAATGACACGTTATGAATGGCCCTAAGGGAGTTAGCCACTTGCCTGACTTGATGGGCTTTGATGTTTAACTCTGTATGAAGGGACGTGTCTGACTGAGATTTTTCATAGGCCGTGACAATTATCTCTTTAATTTACCGGGAAATAGTTTGTTTCGAGAGATCTTTATTAAATCCCGGCATATAGGAGATGATTAGTGCATTTTGGTTAGAAGACCTATAAGCATCGGAAATCTCTAAGTATTGACGCAATGCTTTCACAGGACATAAAGAGATTAGTCCCGTGGGGACTTGTTCTTCTGGAAGGGATGGGAGTGCTATGTGATCAAATGTGCCCATCCCGTGGGTTTTGATGTGGGTTTTACCCATAAAGCCTGCCCTGGGCACGAGGAAAACCTTATCCCAGGTCCCATTTTCCTTGCTCACTACTCTGTCCAGCGCGTGAATTTCGCTTCTCCTTTTGCGCGACGCCAAGGCCAAAAGGAAGGTAAACCTTAGAGTTGCATTCTTTGCAGATATCAAGGTTTCCCCAAATATATCCGGTCTTTGCAGGAAACGAAGCACTAAGGCCAGATCCCATTTGGCTATGTTGGGCGCACTCGGAGGAGAATTGACTTTAAAATGTCTAATTAATTGAGATAGGGCCGAATCTTCCCCTGGGTCGTACCCTATGGAAGCTTTGAGTTTAGAGCCTATGGCTGCTCTGTATCCCTCAATGGAGCTCACTTTCAAGTGTTCGTTAGAAAATAAGTGGTCCAGAAAGTCCGCTACTACAGGTGGGGACGCTTGGAATGGGTCTAATTTAGACTTACTGCACCATGAGGCAAATTTATTCCACTGGGCCCTGTATACCTTGGTTGTGGATTGTTTGTGGCTATTGACTATTTTATCCACTACCTTTTCCGAGAATCCTTTTTTCTTCAAGAAAGATTGGTCAGGCACCATAGATGCAGGTTCAGTAGGTGCGGGGCCGGGTGAAAATCTTGCCAATGTGGTTGGGATAAAAGGCCTTTGTGGCATGGGATCGGAAGTGACTTGACCACCGAGCATTGAAGTAACAGAGCAAACCATGGGGCTTCTGGTGTCCACGGAGCTACCAGGAGGAGAAATCGGGGTTTCAATTTGATTATTCTCTGGAGGACTTGGAGTAGGATTGCCTGTGGTGGGAAGGCGTACAGTACCTCCTGTAATGGCCATGGGCAATTGAGAGCGTCTACAGCCCATGCCGATGGGTCTGGGCAGGGAGAGACAAATTTGGGTAATTGTGTCGTTCTGGAGTTTGCAAACAGGTCCAGGGTGGGAGGACCCCACGGTGACTGATTTACTACCCATCGGAAAGATGAGCGTGCTAGGCACCATTCCGTGTGGATTACTTGGCCTTCCCTGGAGGCTAGGTCTGCCAGAACATTGAGTTTTCCCGCCAAATGTTGGGCTATGAGGGTGATATGACATTGACGGGCTCGGTATAGGATCTTGAAAGCTAGTTTCGAGAGTGATAGGGATCTGCTCCCCCCTGTTTGTTCAGGTATGCTATTGCTGTGGAATTGTCCAACAGAAATAGGACTGATTTGTTTTTGAGTAGATGGTTCAGTTTGTTTAGGGCTATCCAGACTACCCGTAACTCCAGCCAATTGATATGATGTTTGTTCAGAGAGGGAGACCATATCCCTTTCCATACTTGGCCCTGACAGTGTATCCCCCAACCTTTTTGTGACGAGTCCGTTTGAAGTTCTATTTCCGGGGCTGGGAAATGAAAAGGGACACCCTCGGTCATTACGATGGGATCGCACCACCATTGTAGAAGGGATTGTGCCTTCTCGGGAATTTCCGTTTTGGCTTGTGGGAACCTTCCTTGCCTTAGTGCAATCTTGACCCGTCTTTGGAAGGGTCTGTAGTGTAGGCGGCCCAGGGGGACCGTCTTTTCGGTTGCCACTAAAAGGCCTAGAAGGGATTCCATTGCCTGCAAACGTACTTTTCGACCGATGGGAATTGCATTTATGGCTTGAGAAATTTTTAGGCACCTTTCTTCGGTGGGAAATGCTCTGGCAATTTTTAGATCCCATTTCTCCCCGAGAAATATGATGTTTTGCTTGGGAGAGAGTTCTGATTTGGGTAGATTGACCACCAGCCCGACTTGCAGGGCTTTTCGTACCAACCTTACCGTCTGTCGGTGGGCTATCTCCTTGTCCCGATGGGCTAACAGCCAGTCGTCCAGATATTGGAAGACTAGCATGCCTTCTAGACGAGCCCACGCTTTCAGAACTCTCATTACTTTTGAGAAAACGTATGGGGCTGTGGAGAGGCCGAAGGGAAGTGCCCGAAACCAGAAACGTTTTGTGCCCACTTGGAAGCCTAGAAATTTTTTGGCTGATTGATGTAATGGGATATGGAGGTAAGCGTCGGATAGATCTATCGAAGTACCCCACATCCCTGCTTGTAGGCTTTCTTTTATGATTTGGGCCGTGTCCATTTGAAATGTCGTTGTCAGAAGAAACTCGTTGAGGGTGGAGAGGTCTATGACTAGTCTCCACCCCCCTGATTTTTTGGGAACTAAGAAAACCCTGCTGAAGAAAGCTGTTTGAGCTTCGGGCATTTCCTCTATGGCTTCTTTTCTTAGTAGTGATAAAAGCATCTCTTGCAGAGCCAGATCCTTTTCTGAACCCTGGACGTAGGAGGTGGCAAGATTTTTTGGAGCCTGACTGGTGAGAGGTATGGGAACTTTGTGTCCCCTCTGATCCCGTTTGAATGGGAGGGAGTAGCCATTTTTTAGCCAACGGACTACCCGGCGGGAAGCCCCAATTTTCGCCCAATCTTGCCAAAATTTGCCTAGCCTTCCTCCTACGGGCCAGCAGTCGTTGTAGGATTGCAAATCTTTTAAGTTTTCTGCATTTATTAAAGTATCGCCAAGAGACCAAGGAATCTCTGGGCGGTACTTTGGTTGGCTGCTACCTGCTCTGCTGCGGCGATGGACCCTCCTGCCTGGTGCCGTAATTCTGTTTCGGCTTCTTGGCTGGGGGCGGCCGAGGCTGCGCGTTGGGCTTTGACTGCTCTGAGCTCTGGTGCTGGGACCTCTTGCGCTTGAATGGACGTCGGATAGAGGACCGAGACATTCTCGACATGAGTGCAAAGTCTTGCGACAGGGAACGGCTCTCCTGATTGACTTTCTCGATCTCAGCCGGGGGAAATAACTCCTTCTCGCCGAGGATGGGGGCGTGGCGTAACTCTCTTAGTCCTTTAACGCTGGACCAACAATGTTGTAGGAATGCGTCCCGTCTAAGAAAAACCATGGACGTCATCAAAAATGTTGCCAACTTGACCACGTCTCTAGTTGCCAGGGCCAAACATTCCAGTAGCTTGGAGGTCACCGGGTCACTGAAGCGTAAATCGTCCCATCGCGTTTTCAGAGCTTTTAAAGTATGGTCCTGAAAAGACGTGGCGGGAGGTTGTCTCAATAGTTTTGGCGTCCTTTTCCACCAGAGGTATGTCTGAGTCGTTACGGACGGACGGCATCCAGACTGTGCGTTTGGCGGGCTGCTCTAAAGCTTCTGTCGGCAACAAATCGTCCGATGGCCGATATGGGCCCGGTCTCACTGCGCAATGTCGTGAAGCGTGAAAACGGGACAAAGCACGCCCTTCCGCGTTGTCCATCTTCTTAAACTCTCTTGATCGCACTAATATGGCGTTGGCTATGCCCTCGCTAGTCGGAAGTGCGATGAATGGATCCTGATTCATGGGAGCTGTTTGGGAGGTCATCCGAATCGGGGGATCCTCCTTGTCGAGAACTGGAGAACCGACTGTAACGTTCGCCAGGCGAGCGATCTCCTGGATTGCGTCTCGGAAAGGTACATCTTCCGGAGTCATCGTAGACGACGTGACTGAAGGCGTTGCATTCTCACTACGAGGCGCAAGGTCCGGTGGAGACGGGGTCCTAATTGGGCGTCTTCCAGCCGCTGCTGGATCTTTCCAGAGTTTTTGACCACTACTCGGAGACCTGACGTAATCCATCTCTCGGAGAGGAAGTCGAAACTGGGCTGATGGGAGCGCATCTCCCATTTCCTCATCCGGCCCCTCGTCCTCGGATTCCTGATCTTCCGAGCTTTGCGCTGACTCTTCCCTATTCTCCACAGCTTCCGAACGTGAGGGAGCTGCGCAGGTGGGAGTATAAATCTCCCGTTCTCGATTAAGTGGGATCGACGACAGAGGCGAGGTCACCGAAGGAAAAAAGTCGTCATCCTCTTCCCCGGCTAGGCCTGATACTTGACCTGACGGGGGAAACTCCGAAGAACCGGCGTCGCTAATAACTTCTACTTCCGGTGGCTGACTGTTCGGGCCCAAACCAGAAGGTGGTGAATGGGACGGAGATGGATGCGTCTCCGGAGGAGGGCGTGAAATCGTAGCCGATGGTTTACGTTTACGCCGCGATTCAGAGGTCTGCTTCTTGAACTGTTGTTGTAGTTCTTGGAGTTGTTTCTGTAATTGAGTCTGTAACGACAGAAACGCAGAAAATTCACTGGGCAAACGAGGAACCTGAGGAGGAGGGGGGAGTTCCATCTGAGATGGGATCCCCAGTTGACCCGACATCGTCGAGAAACTTGCACCCGAATCCGTGTGGGTAACCGTGACCGGCTCTGGTGTGGGTACTGTCTCCGAAACTGTTTCTTTTTTAGCACCTTCCGTAGGACTAAGAGCCCAAACCTTCCTCAAAGTCTCTTTTTCCTTACCCTCTGGTACGTCTAGTTCAGCTACCGTTTCCGAGTATGCTCTCCGCTTACGGGATTTTCTGCCTTTCTTATCCACTGCGAAGGCATCCGACTCAGAGCCTGTATCCATTTGCACCGGTGTGGAGACCTGTTCTAAGATCACTGAACTGGCCTTACGCATAGTCCCCTCTAAAAATTCTGGCGTGAGGAACGGTGCAGAAGATAAGGCTTTCCTTTTATCCCGCCTGCGGTCGTTGCGAACCCTGTTTCTGTAAATGAGTTTCCACTCCTTCCCCGAAAGGTGGTGACACTCAGCGCACGTATTCCACTCGTCGCAGAGGGGCAAGTTTGTTCTCCGTCTACAACGGTCGCAGACCGAATGAGGGTTAAGAGCTGAGGGCGGATGTGTACACTGCGGAAGCGTCGGTGGGTCCCGCAGACCGGCTTCTGTCATATCTGAAAAACAAGCAGAAGAAAAAACACTGATGAGTAAACTGTACATGTCCCCAGTAGACAGTAAAGCATACAAGTAACAGATATTAATATTCTGGGCATTTAACGAGTGACAGTAGGCAGTACGACGACCACTCTCTTTCATCCAGACGTTACTAACGTATTTATTGGCGTTTCAGGAATTCAGAACCAGATAAAACGCGAAACGGGACACCTGGGCCCATTTTCGGGATCCTCGGTCGATCCCGAAAACGGGATCTGCCCATGAGCCCGAAAACGGTACCCGTCCTTGGTGCCTAAAGATGGGATCCTCTATGGATGGGATCCTAATCCCGACTTAGGCCCGTCCCCTACGTGGGGGGGGGGGGCATAAACGGGCTTCCAGATGCCATTTACGGCACCCTGGTGCCGTTTATGGGCTACAGCAGTCCCATAAACGGGCTAAAACTTAAAAATTCACCAAAATTCGCCAGAACGCCTAAAAACGTTGAAAGTCTGGACCAAAGAAAGTAGCGTCTAGAGGAAACTGGACGAAACTAACTGGTCTCATAGGAGTGTCTGATACAGCAAAAACGGGCCATAACGCGATGACACCTAAGCTGTAGCTGACTGGGAATCAAAGCAGGCAAAGTGGGCTGCAGAGACTCAACCAACTCCGAGGCGATGTGTGCACGAACTAGACTAAGAAGACACGTCCTGTAGCTTCTGAGTGGAGAAGAGAGGCACA
The DNA here is from genome assembly GCA_949752745.1 of Protula sp. h YS-2021. Classification (NCBI taxonomy): domain Eukaryota; kingdom Metazoa; phylum Annelida; class Polychaeta; order Sabellida; family Serpulidae; genus Protula; species Protula sp. h YS-2021. The sequence goes on from OX457026.1 coordinate 74,371,130, forward strand.
CTTCCCGGGACAAAAAGTCTCCGCTACGTGTAAACTCAACAACTACCAGACCGAAGTCACGAGTGCGACCGTATTGCTCTAATCCTGAATCAAATTAATCCAACATTACAGAGGATGAAGAATATCCTTAAATGCAATGAAATAGAAAGTTAAAAGCAAAATCGCACCTTGCCTAGTTCCCCTTTTTCAACGAAAAAGTGGAGCACACAGAATTGCGTGTGTTGTCAACACCACGCTTGAAGGGAATGATTGATGTCTTCGAATGACGTAAGTCTTCTCATTCTCGCTTGCTGATTGGCTGGAGTTGGAGGGAAAACAGGATGGAGAGTAGAGGGACCATTCTATTCACTAGAAAAATTTCATTTCTATTTGCGTGATATTATTATCCAGAAGGGAACCCATATAAAAGTGGAGATAAGCGAATTCAAAGCTTTTACGAAGTAAAATGAATTTTTACTGTCAAGAGAAAAAACACCAACGGCTGCCCGCACAAATTCATATAAGCCTTGGCCAAGTCAAAGACTTGTCAAGTGTTAAATATCAGTAATAATCTTTGCAAGGATCAATCATCAAAATTGAATATTTCCCTTTTTCTTTGAGGAATAAAGTGTGCTTTAAAATTGTCTTCGTTGTTCATTAATTTTCACATATATCACTTTTATATCATGTTTTATTTCGCTAAAATTTCGTCTACAATGTTTTTATAGCGACGGGCTTTCTGATGATCGAGAAGTTCTTTCTACATTTAAACCCACATTTATATTGAAATAAAATCAAGCACTTGAATTCCGCCGTGAGGTTTCTTCCCCACTTTGAATATCATAACAGCAGCCTCAATCTCTCTCAAATCATTAATGATGCATATGTAAAACTAGTCAGTTTCAAATTCTTTGCAATATTCCTAATGTGAAAGCAATTTGATTGAAATTGGCTTCCAATTCATGTTGAATTGTTCACGAAGGCATAAGTAACGTGAAAATAGAAAACAATAAACCAAAGTTGTATTAATAAAACGCGATTGTCTTCTTTTGATACACAATCTTTTTATAGCAATATGGGAAAATTTATAAAAACGAGATTGCTTTCACGTTCATCAGAAGTAGAACTGAAACATTAGGAAAGGATGACAAGCTCTAGGAAATGATTTAACAGACAAAAACCAAGTCGCCAAGCTATACTAGGCTATCTCCCCCCCCCCCCCTCTGGTATATCCCCCCCCCCCATCAGATCTTTTTTTATACTAATATATGTGATATTAGTCCTCCTAAAGTCGATCAAAGATGATAACACTGCTTATATGACTTTATTAGCAAACTTGAACAATAAATCAAAGAAAATGACACAAAAATTAAATCTTAATCTTAAATCTAATAAATCTAAAACTGGGGTTAACTGCTCGTGCATGTTCGCCAGGTAAGTGACTTTGTTGTATGTTCCACTTGACCTTCCATTTTGAAAGTGATACATGGTGAAACAGCTTCCTATTTATACTTACCGTGCGGAGTAAACAATTTGAGAATACTCAACCTGGAGTAAATTTTATACCGCAACTAGAAATTACCCGAGATCTCTTATGTGAACTATTTTAATACATAAATAAAAAAAAATGATGAAGAGATGCGGATTCGTTTCATTTCTAAACAGCGGCAACGTAATTGCAATTAAAATAAATTACCCGAAATCTGTATTTAGATGCTTTAATCCCTCGTTGCAAAGAGGCACAAATAACAATTCTAACAAGGGGGGTGTGGATTCGTTTTATTTTCAAACAGCAGCAATTTAATTACAATTAATTAAACCCTTTTAATTTTGATATAATCCAATATAATCTGCACAAAGTAAACGAAGAGTGGGGAAGCTAGACAGGGTGGGGGGTAGCTGGACAGGGGGCAAATTATCCCAGGTGGGGGGGGGGGGGGGGGAGCTATATATCCTAGTATACATCTATCCGGCATTTGTAATCGCTGGAATACAATGTGAGTAAATACGTGTGCACCGCATCCGCGTTAATGCATGCATTTTATCATTAACTCAGTACAGAATTTATTACACAATTGACTTTAAATAGCAATATATCCTGGGAAAAATGACATATAAAAGACAAGTCGCCGGGGTCTTTTAGTCAAGATTGAAATCAACTTGATATACGAGCGAGAGAAGAAGACACTCACTGGAACAGATAAAAGAAAAAAAAACATGAACAGGCTTTACGTTTTTATCTGCTTTTTGTTATTTTTTGTAGCCATCAACGCTATGCCTAAACGGAAGAGAATTATTGACGTCGATGTAAGTTCTGTTATGAATTGGTTTATTTATGAAGTAGGTGGGGAAGGGATTTAGTCTAGATAGAACCTTTGTGTTTTTCACTTGAACTCAAAAGCAGCTTTTTTCAGCAATGACAGCAATGATATTTTCATATATTTTAGGATTATTTACGAAAATTTCATTACATCGGAAGCGGAAATCCAGACCCTCGCTTCAAAGGACTGACGCATCTAAGCGCGGAGAAAGCAAGGAAAGCAGGCTTGAGGCTGTTCCAAAAGAAATGGGGATTGCCTGTCACAGGTAGGTAACCAGTTAAATTCGCAACTTCTTAACAAACAAACAAACAGCATTGTTGATTGGCAAAACCGACGAAGAAGGACGGAGGGTGGGATCTTTAAGGTTACTCTTGAAAAACAACACATTAGAATAGTCGACTTAAATGCTTGCTTAAACCGAAAAGATCCCAATGGGTTTAAAGAGCCGATTTGTGCTCAGTTCAAAAAGATCGCTCAACATTTTTGGTAAAAAAAAATATCATTTACTGATACTTTTCTGTGAGGCATTAATGCAGGGCAAGCCAAGTACCTCAACCCAAGTGTAGAAGTGTAGAACAGTTTAAATAACCAAATGACTTCTTTGTTATCAAAGAGCTTGTATTTAAGGGTCTTTGTTGTTATTTTCAGGCATTGCTGATGAAGCAACGATACGCAAGATGGCGGCGCCTCGTTGTGGCATGCCTGACATAGAGACGATGGAGGACATGCCTAACATGGACCGGCGCATGGAAAAGTTCAGGGCCAAGGTCAGAGACAAGCGATACGTTCTGCAAGGTAAATAAAAGAATGCTCATACCAGTATTAAAATTGTCATAAACAATAAAGCTTCCGCTGTAATGAGGCTTTCTCATCGCTGAACAATGTCTTATATAAAAATTCATAATGATTTGCTTCTGACATTATGATAGTGTTTTGTTTATTTTTTACATAGGATCACAAATGCACAAACCGAACTCCATATCCCTTGGATAAAATGAGACATGTACGAAGCATATTTTTACAGTTCTTGTTTCAGCTGTGTAGATATTACTCTGTGTGTTGCTTTTGTTTAATAGGTTCTAGCTGGGACAAGAACCATCTTTTCTACAGAATCTCACAATACACGCCAGACTTACCTAAGGAGGAAGTTGATGACGTCATCAGGCGTGCTTTCAAGCTCTGGTCTGACGTCACTCCCTTGGACTTCACGCAGGTGTTCAGCAGCAGCGATCGCGTGGATATAGACATCCGCTTCACGCCCATCGTCCACGGGGACGGCTTTGACTTTGACGGGGTGGGCGGTACCCTGGCGCACGCTTTTTATCCGCAGTACGGTGGTGCTACACACTTTGATGACTCGGAGACCTGGACTATAGGCACTTACCATGGTAATGAATCCCCGTCGTTGTTTATCTGTTTAAATGTTTGCAACTTGAAAGCCCAAGACTAAGTTTTCGCAACACAGATACAGTCATGCTGGTTTTTTTCCCACCAACTGTAGTTTCTTTTCGTTGTTTGAACTGAATACTTACACAATGGAACCTCAATGTTGAACCACCTCGCAAATGAGTCAACCTCAGAAAATGACCACCTTTCAACAGAACTGAAAATTAGGTTTCAATAAACTGAAAACAGACAGTTCAAAACCATCTTTAATACTGTAATTCCCATGAATGATTCCAGATTAAAACAATTAAACATAAAACTATAAGAACGAAAGTATTTATATTCTTCGAAAGAAAATATATCCTACAGTTACAATTACAGTGTTAAAGAAACATTCTTCCTTTGAAAACTTTAAAACTGTGTTTTTCCATTATTAATAAGGAATCAATTAATTACAGCAAATGAGTATAATGCGTTATTTGTTTCTATTCCATTTTTACCACAGGAATCAACTTGTTGCAAGTAGCCGCCCACGAATTCGGCCATGCCTTAGGGCTCCGCCACTCCAATGACATCACAGCGCTTATGTATCCCTTCTACGGAGGCTACGTACCCGATTTCACGTTACCTCACGATGATACAGCTGGAATCCAAGCTATTTACGGACCCCCTACAGAATCCACGGTCACCCCAATATCCACTACGCTGCCATCTACGACACCCGGAATCCCGGATATGTGTAATGAAGGAGTCCTTGACGCAGCAACAACTCAAATGGTAAACGGAAAATCTATTACCTATGCTTTCCGTGGACAGCACTATATGCAGCTAACTCCTAGTGGCGTCGTAGATGGCATTCCTCGCATGATCTCATCTGATTGGCTAGGCGTGAGTCACGTGGACGCTGCTCTCACGATGGAGTACGAGATGTGGCGAGGGCAATGGCGGTACCGAATGGTTACCTATCTCTTCTCTGGAGAACGCTACTATAAATTTATTTACATGACCTTTGAGCACTCTGGATATATCTGGCGGGACTGGGGACTACCAAGCCACCTGGATGCTATATTCCAGTATAGTGGTGACGGGAAAATTTATGCAATAAAAGGTATTGCTTTCGTTTTTTTACGCTTTTTGACAAGAAATGAAATATCCTGTTTCTCATCCAAGTTGTAAAAAAAAAATGACCCAGCGGCCAGGCGTTCTTTTTCAGTTTTGAAAATTTCGGTGAACCAGCCAGAATTCTTTTTCCTTTCAAAATATGATTTATTGGTTTTATAAAGTAGATGGGACCAGTGTGACATGAGACGTATATCATAAATTTGTAAACTGCTACTTCGAAGCGTTTAAAGTGTCTCATGTATGAAAATGTGGGCGCGGTGGAAGCGAGCGCAAAGTTTTAGACTAAATTTCTCGTCTGAAAGACAATTTTCAGTACTTTCTCGCCTTTTTTGCACACTCAGCTGGCTGCTCGATTTCTTTTTTATCACTCGAAAATGATTAGATTTTATTGACTGGTCGGAGGATGAGATAAAAGGTGAATTCCCCTGCCCCACTCACCTTTCCCAGCTTTGACCTTATGAGCGAATGCAAAATGCAAATATGACAGCCTGGTTCAAAATACTGTATGTTACTGCTTTTTGAACCAGGTAGAGCGGGTTTTGGTCTTAAGAAAAACAAACAGGCAGCTTAACTATTATCTTCAGTGGCACACTCGTCTACCGTTGTGCATCTTGGTTATACAATTTTAGGAACCTACAGTCTTATCTAGTCAACGCATTGTGCCAGGGGGGGGGGGGGGAGAGAAAAATAAAGAGACAGACAAACTGACCGGGGGTGGCAGGTCGAATGGAGAGAAAAGGCTAAGAAACAAAAGTTGCCCGGTTGAGTTAAGGTTTTACAGTTAGAATCTGTCAGCCAAATGAAGCAATGTTTATGTTTTGTCAGGGAGTGAGTATTATACGATCAACAGTATTACAGACAAGCGTCCTGAAGGTAAGCCCCGCCCATTATCCGACTGGGGTGTTTATGGCGTAGATGCCGCCTTCATGACAAAGAATGGGGGCAACGGGAGAGACACAATTTTCTTCAAAGGAACCCAGTTTTACAAAGTAAACGAGTCAACTCAAAGGGTGAGTTACAACTTATTGCCAAGTTAGTTTATTGTAATTATTGTTTTTTTAATTATATGTAAGAAATTTTTAAGAAAAACTATTGAAACAGTGTCACATAGTTCATGGTTAATTTATTTAATTAAAGGGGACTATAATGAAAATATAAAATCAGGGAGGAATGTAACACTTAAAAGTACTCAAATGGAATAATCGTAAGCACTAAGGCAATGTTCTGTAAAACTAAACCAAGGAGACATTTGTGTGGAAACCGCTAGGAGAGATATGAGAAGGAAAAACTGAATGGATGCTGCTTTATTTCACATGAATTAACTGGTATAAATTAAAACGGATTTGGTTGCTACTTTCTGTCATTGTAGGTTGGTTACCCCAGATCGACTCTAGAACACTGGCTCGGATGCGACAGCAATGGTGGAAACAACCTGGTGTCTTTCTTAGGGATGGACTAGATACACTACGCCTACTCCATTTCAAGATGTGCTCCACGACAAGGGGAAGTTCATTCGCTCCCTTCCGGGGGAGAACCAGTGCTAGTTTCTTGCGGCTGATTGGGAAAGCAGGGAATGTTCCAGCGACCACAATTTTAAACCGCAAAGATCAATGCCCTATAGAAAACATGACTAAGTCTCTTGCACTTGTCCTCCTTATTTCAGATGCCGATAACATCCTTTTATGCCATTTACGGAAATCCCACCCAGTGACGTAGCCCTAAAAGAGAGCGCCAGTTCTTTCTGTGTTATTTCAAGTAGACATACTACTTAAAATGTAACTACTACAGACAAGCCAATTCATGAAATTTGACATCCGTTTCACAGAAAATTATTTGATAATCAAATATTAAATAAAAGGTGTTAATGTACTGTGGTGATTTCTCGTATGAGAGATCACTAACGATCAATTGTTCGAAGTATTATTTAATTAATCAAATTTATGATGTCAGTTCTTTAAAATGTGTTTTTTTTTGTGAACACATTTTAATTGCAGCTTGTTACTAATAATTTAAACGGCGCTTGGAACCGAAACAAAACCAGCTTTTACTGAACCTTTTAGTAATTTCCTAGTGGTGCTATCAGGGAAATCACTTATTACAGGTACCAGTATCCAAACCTCCCAACCTCTGCTTAAATCCGCTTGCTATTTCACATACATCTGCTTGAATAAGTAAGTTATTTTCTATTGTTAAACATCGGTGATATTTCCTACGTTTTCACCTGACCGCCTCCCGAAAAAAAACAAACAAGGGAGAAAAAGAAAGAAAAAAAAAAGAAAAAAAAAGCGACCAACCCGGAATTGAGACAAATAAAACACTTTGCAAAGAAACCACATCCCAGTTCACCTTTATTACAACACAAATAAACAAATAAATCTGATCGTTAATTAACTACAGTGGAAATAAGACCATAATTGGGACTGAACTGAAACGGTCCGATTTCCGGGTTGCATCTATTGGTTCTTCATAGTGAAATGTTCCAAGAAAGTGGTCCTATTTGTGAGGTGGTCCGTCTGTGCAGGTTAGCCCAACCCCAGCATTTCCCAAATGTCAAGGTGCTTTAAATGAAGGAGTTCGCGATGGTAGTCTTATTTCCTTTGCTCAACTGTAATGATAATATCCATGAACTATTTATTAAAGTGTGTTTAATTGCATGTTAACCGATATTATACTCAGGCCTCTTTTTGGGGGTTTATTTTTTATATGAGAATTGAATTATTTATTGTGCTTTATGTTTTACATTATAAAACAATTTTGTCTGGAAAAACCGGATATTTTTAGTCTCTTTTATATTACATTTCATATTATTCAAAAGTGTTATCTGTGTTTTTGCTTTACCATATACATGTACTTTGCCATAGTGAACACAAATTACGTTTATTGTTTTTTTTTTAAAGAATTTTATCACATTATGTTATTTTTGAAAATAAAAGTATTATTTCACTTGAATTGTGCATTTTATTTATTAAAAGAACGCAAAAAAAAAACAATCTTATAAGCCTCTGTAATAAAAAAAGCCGCAAATGCCAATTGTGGTGACATTGCACAAAAAAATACAACTTTTCTAAATGTTGAGCTTTGTTGGTTTTGTGTAGTGACTGAGTGACAACGCCCTTTTCAAAGTTTTAGTTCCAACACTGAATAGATGCCAACTAATAGACGTGGCATAGACGTCCATTTATATATATCCCGTGTAAGATAATTACTTGATTTTTACATTAACGTTTATAAAATATCTTCTTTGAGTGAACCGTTTTTATGCTTTTTTTCCAGGTCATGGTGTTTTTTCGGGTCATTTCATATTTAAAGTTTTTCCATATGATTGAATAATTCTTAACAATAAATAGATGTAATCAATTAATTGAAGCCAGTTAATTTCGATTGTCAGTCCCTCTTTGGTAATACAGATCATTCATAACTTCAGGTATTGCAGTTCTACGAATTGTCAAATATGCTTTCATAATAACATTTTCCTACTGTCGTCTTTTCTGACGTCTAAATGAAATTGCAAAAAAAGTCTCCCTGATGGCAATTTTGTTTTTATATTTATGTTTAAAAATGTTGACTGCGCGTGTTTTATTAATTTTCACTAATTGCAAGTTTGTATTAAAGTTTTCTTGTTAGATAATTGTAATGGCTTCTCTGATTATAAGTCTAGCAGAAATTAAAATGTCAGTGGAAATTACTTTATTGTCTAAACAACATTCTTTTTCTTAAATTTTAATTAAGTTTGAAATGCGAGATAATTCACGGAGCTCTGAGCACCAACCACGCACCATATTCATTATTAGATTGCAATTACCCTGCCGGTGCCTAAAATTACTCTACGCCCCTGCTAATGATTCCAGTTTAGAAGGACGTTTCACTGTCTTCATCACGCCCCGTGGACGCAGTCTTCGCTGTAGCTTGCAAACCAGAAGATTGTATGTGCCTCGCTTGATTGCTTCCCCCCTGTTCTTGTGAATGGGCCCTGTCTTTGTGACTATGTATCAGTCTTACCAGTACCTCTATCAGCTCGAGGACAACTATAACAGTAACGCCCGCCCAGAGGTTTAATATGCCACCTACTTTTGAGCATACATCTGCAGCCACAGCCTTAGGCGCGTCTTTCAGGCTAAGGTATCTGTGATCTGTGAGTTGGAAGGATACTTCTAGGAAATTTTCACTCAGTAACCATCGCGCTTGTTGGCTCTTTGTTAAGCAATCCAAACGATCAGAGCAATTCTTGTGTATCACATCGTGCACATTTTTAAAGGCCTTTTCAAAGCGTCTCCCTTCGATGTACGCGTGGTAAAATTCATGCATGTCTTTCGCATCTGGCCAAGTGCTGTGCGAAACCGAATGCGACAACTGATCTTCCCTACAGGGCAGTGGACACGCTTCGATGCATATGCCAACTTCTCCCGGACTGGAATGCCTCGTAGCACAGGCAGTCTTATTCAACAACACTGTGAAATTATTATCCTGTCCTGTAATACTTTCACAGAATGGCTGGTTCGGCTTGTGCTCAATAACTGCAAGCCATTTTGCATCCACGCATCCGCAATTCCGGCGAATCACTTGATCGATACAATTTGCAATGCAAACCTTCATAGTATTATAACTGCGAGATGTCGAGTCCTTGCATTGTCCATACGGAGCTTTTACTCTCTCTCGTTGCCTGATTTTCGTTTCGATTTTGCTCGAAAACCCTGCGGCAATTTCAATTCCGTCCAAAGACGGAAAACCAACCGTGTTTTTATTGTGAGGTGTTAAAACAGCTCCCAATGGTCTGATATCTTGCTCGATTTTTTTCTCCATACCGAGAAAATTAAAACTAAATTTAGAATGAAATTTTGGCTCCAGATCTTTTTGAACATTATCAAGAAATAACACAAAGGAAATACCAGCAATTACTCCATTGGAGAAAAAGTAGTTCTCACTCATTGTAATCTTATAGCAGTTGAAATAATTCAGATCAAGCACTAAAGAGAAATCAACCAAACCTTTACATGGCACCATATCCAGCGCGAGACCAGAGAGCAACATAATATGGCAATTCACAATAAAATCTTCCAAATGATGCCCTATTTTGTTGACAAGCTCTGGACCGAGAAACTGGAAGTAACCCCTATTTGTTGTAAGATGTTTACATATATGGTCCGCATGAGTTGTGGATGACTGGACAATATTGCTGGCGTGCGCATGCTCACTGCAGTTTGTTAGTTGTTTCACCAGCAAGTGGTATGCCTTCACCGATGGAACCTCCCTTGGCGACTTCTTCCAAATGGATTTGGAGAAAGGATTTTTGTTGCAGACGGTCAGTGCGGGAAATGTTGGTTTGTTCTGGGTGGGGTGAAACATCGATTCTTCTACAGTTGTAAAAGATTCGTACAGAAAGTAATTTTGTATCACTTCCAAAACCTGAAATATGAATACTGAAATTTAGTTCTATAACTGACTAAAATAGGATTCACTAAGTAGGGAAGGATAGGAATTGTTAGGTTATAGACTAACATATATCTCTCAACCTTTTGCTATATTATACGATACAGTTGGTTGGATTTGCATTTGTAATAAAGGGAAATTTTTAATATCGATTTACAGATACGTGCAAAGCAGAAATTATATCCTTTTCAAATTAAAATACCAGAAATTAAACTATCGTTTTATTTCGTAAAACGAGCTTTTACGAGTAAAAGCGCAATTCGCGTTCTCCACTTTTAATGGGTTCCCTTCCAGTAATATTTACCACGCAATATAAAAAAGAACTTTTTGAGGTACTGTTCAAGATACTCTAACCCTTCCATCCATCCTATGGCCAATCAGAATGCCCGAGACGTCGTCTGCTAGTCTCGTATAAACGACATTCCCTTTTTAGCCCCAAAAGGCGGTAAAACACGCCCAGGCTAGTTGGGGATGGATGGGACGGGTTAAAATCAAAGTTAAAAGTGGAGAACGCGAATTGCGCTTTTACTCGTAAAAGCTCGTTTTACGAAATAAAACGATAGTTTTACTTCGCAAAAGCTTTGAATTCGCTTATCTCCACTTTTAATGGGACTTGAGTCCGGAGCAGGGGAGCCTGCCATTCTTGAACTGCCCAAAAAGGTCGCGAATTACACTATGGCTTGTAAAAGCTCATTGCATATAGGCGAGGAGTGCTGTGCACTCGACGCAAAGAAGAAATAAAACTTGTCAGCTAAGTTTCAATTCTTTTAATGATTTCCTAAATAAAGTCCGGAGGCGTACCATTCCGGTCTTTCAACATAAGGTAAATCGTAACAAAGTAAAAAATATCACAGCAACTGTCAGTTGAGATGAGAAGGCTTCCAACCATGCCATCATCTTTTTTGAGAACTATCACCATCCCCCTCCAACCGCCCACCGGATGGATCCCTTCCTCAAGTTCTCACTATTCACTTGCTATGTATTGATGAACAATTAGGTTTATTTAGAAGTACTACAAAACGATCGTAAATCCATAGGAATTACGCAAATAAACTCTTTGACACTTCTAGTAAAGTGACTGAAGTGTCTTACAAGACATGCAATTCAAACTTGAAAAAGAAAGCGAGTCCGCTGTCTAACTTTTCTTCTTCTCATTTGATAAATTACCACGTTTATTTGAAATAAACTCACAGCGATTGACTAGATAGTACTAAAACTACTGTAAATCGTCATAAAATGAAAAACAGAAAAATTTTGCTTATTTATGACTGTTTTCCTATATGGGGCCGTTATGGTCCCATAAGCCCATAATGACACTATGGTACCTCATACCATGAACCATAAACCGGCTTTCGGCCTTCCGGCTACAACGGGTGTACGGTCACTGGGTACGTCTGGGACCGACATGGTCCCCCCCCCTTTCTTTCTGAAAAACATGAAGAAAGGAGATCAAAACTTAAGCATCCGAGTAGCCGTAAGACCGAAGACTGGGCTGTACTCATTACACATGCGATCCTGAACACTTCGGAGTAAATAAATGCTTAATTAAACATAACCGTCCAGCGTTCGTCCGTAACTTAATATAAGCACGAACCGAAATGGTCCAAAGGACCTGAGCGAAAGGCGAAATGTTCAGAGTAAGAAGGAAAGACCTTCTTGTAGGTTGTTACTTTCGTGGCTTGTTGTTGTTGTTACTGTTCCCATTACGGCCCTTGGAGAAGTTACTCTTGTGCTTGCCCTTGTTCTTAAACTTGGGAGAAGCATTCCTACAACAGAAACACTCAGCCTGTAATGGTCGTTTCTGAAGCCACGAACGGTCCTAATGAATATAAGCCAGACAATTCATCTTGAGAAAAATCTTTCAGATAGTATTTAACAAACGAGTTGGGGGAAACCCAACAACCTGTTTTTAATATATCCGAAAGGGACACGTTGCGTACCGCCCTGAGGGAATTGGCTACTTGCCTTACCTGATGGGCTTTGATGTTTGATTCCCCTAACGGGTTAGGGTCGATTTGTGCATCGTCATAGGCTGCCAAAATGATCCTCTTAATATAATTTGAGATCGACTGTTTCGAAAGATCTTTGTTAAATTTCGGCATAAATGAAATGATGAGAGCCTTCTGATTTTCTGATCGGTAGGCCTCTGACATTTCCAAATACTGTTGCAGCGCTTTGACGGGACACAAAGAGACCAGACCGTCTGAGTCGGGGTCATCTGGTAGGGATGGGAGAGTAATGTGATCGAACGTTCCCATCCCTTGGGTCATGATGTGGGTTTTTCCCATGAATCCTGCTCTAGGGACTAGGGTGACCTTCTCCCATGTACCCTTATCTTTATTTACCTTTCTGTCTAGGGCATGGATTTCGCCTCTTCTTTTGCCCGAAGCTAAGGCCAATAAAAACGTGAATCTTAATGTTGCGTTTTTTGCTGAAATCACGTCCTTACTAAATATATCTGGGCGCTGAAGATACTGTAAGACTAATGATAAATCCCACTGCGCTATGTTGGATGGGCAGGGTGGGGAGTTTACTTTAAAATGTCTTACTAGCTGTGATAGGGAAGTATCTTCGCCCGGGTCGTAGCCTGTAGACGCTTTGAGTCTTGACCCTATAGCGGCCCTATAGCCCTCGATGGAACTTACCTTTAATTTCACCTCCGTGAAAAGGTGATCGAGGAAATCCGCTACCACTGCTGGGCTAGCCTGAAACGGATCTAGCTTAGAAGTGCTACACCAAGCGGCAAATTTATTCCACTGCGACCTGTAAACTTTGGCCGTTGAACCCTTGTGACTGTTTACTATTTTCTCTCTCACCTGCTTAGAAAAACCCTTGTTTTTCAGAAAGGACTGGTCAGACACCATAGGTGGAGGTTCAGTAAGCGAGGGGAGGGGTGGAAGTGATGCCAATGGGGTTGTGATAGCAACTCGTTGTGGCATGGGATCGGTATCGACCTTACTACCTTGCAATGGAGTAGGAGGGCGAACCATGGGGCTTCCGGTGTCCATGGGGCAATGAGTAATAGGAACGGTGGTTTCAACTCGATTACTCTCTGCAGGACTTGCCCTAAGATTGCTTGTGGGGGAAAGGCATACAGTACCTCGTCCCGTGGCCACTGACAATTGAGAGCGTCTACTGCCCAAGCTGCTGGGTCCGGGCAAGGAGACACGTACCGGGGAAGTTGGGTGGTCATCGCGTTTGCAAACAGATCCAGAGTCGGGGCACCCCATGGGGATTGGTGTGTCACCCACTGAAAGGACCGAGGGGATAGGCACCACTCGGTGTTGATAACTTGACCCTGTCTGGAGGCTAAGTCCGCTAGGACGTTTAATTTCCCGGCCAGGTGACGGGCGGAAACGGTCACCTGTTCCTCCCTGGCCTTTGAAAGAATTTGGAATGCAAGTTTGGACAGGGATCGTGATTTGGTGCCCCCCTGCTTGTTGAGGTAAGCTATGGCTGTGGAGTTGTCTAACCGAAAAAGGACTGCCTTGTTTCTGAGTTGGTTGGTCAGCTTGATTAGGGCAATCCAGACCACCCGAAGCTCCAGCCAGTTTATGTGGTAGGACTGAAGCGAGGGTGGCCATTTGCCCTTCCATACCTGACCATTCCAATAAATTCCCCACCCCGCATGGGACGCATCGGTCTGAATCTCTATCTCCGGGGTGGGGGGCTGAAATGGCATTCCTTCGGACATAATTAGAACATCGCACCACCACTGTAGGGCTTGTAGGGTTACCTGTGAAACTTGCATCCTCGCTGCGGGTGAACGACCCTGATGCAACGCCCATCTTACCTGGCTTTGAAATGGCCTGTAATGGAGACGGCCCAGGGGGACTGTCTTCTCTGTTGCCACTAACAGGCCGAGGAGCGATTCCATGGCCTGTAATCTCACCTTCTTTCCTGGGGAAATACCTTTTATGGCATCTGCAATTCTCTGGCGGCGTTCTGGCGTAGGGAACGCCTTTGCTATTGCCAGATCCCAAAACTCCCCTAGAAAGGTAATGGACTGTTTGGGGGTTAGTTCGGACTTGGCTAGATTTACTACTAGACCTACCTCTAGTGCCTTGCGAACTAAAGACATTGTATGATTCTCGGTTACCTGCCTGTCTTGGTTCGCCAGAAACCAGTCGTCCAGATACTGAAAGACTAACATCCCTTCTAGCCGTGCGCATGTTTTCAGTACTTTCATGACCTTGGAGAAAACGTACGGGGCCGTAGCCAGACCGAAGGGAAGTGCCAGAAACCAAAATCGTCTTTTCCCTACTTGAAAGGCTAGAAATTTTCTTGCCGAGCGATGGAGAGGAATATGGAGGTAAGCATCGGAGAGATCTATGGAGGTACCCCACATCCCTTCCCGTAATGACCCTTTTATCACCTGGGCCGTGTCCATCTGAAAGGTGATCACTCGGAGAAAACCGTTTATGGGGGAAAGGTCGATTACCAGCCTCCACCCTCCGGATTTCTTGGGAACCAGAAAAACTCTGCTGAAAAAACCCATTTGATTTTCTGGCATTTCCTCTATCGCCTGTTTTTGAGACAAGCTCAGTAGCATTTCTTGGAGAGCTCGGTCTTTTTCTGACCCCTTGGCGTAAGAGGTGACTAGTTGTCTTGGCGCATGGGCGGTTAGGGGAATAGGGCACCTGAGCCCGTTCCGGTCTCGTTTGAAAGGTAGGGAGTAACCTCTCTTTAACCAACGTACTACCCTTCGAGACGCCCCCATTTCTGCCCATTGCTGCCAAAACTTTCCTAGTCTTCCTCCTACGGGCAAGGAGGCGTTTAAGGAAAGTAAATTTTCCAAGTCTCTTAAGTTTGCTAAAGTATCGCCAGGAGATAAGGGAATCTCGTGACGGTACTTTGGTTGGCTGCTACCTGAACGACTGTGGAGCCGGACCCTCTGTCTTGCTGCCGGGGCTGGGTTTCGGTTTCTTGACAGGGGGCTGTTGTGGCTGCGCACTCGGCTTAGACGGTGCTGGAGAGGACTGTTGTGGTCTCTTCCTCTTCAGTGGACGTTTGAAGGAGGAGCGAGACATCCTGGACATCAGGGCATAATCTTGCGAAAGCGAACGACTTTCCTGGTTCACCCTCTCTATCTCGGCGGGAGGAAATAGTTCTCGTTCCTCCAGGATAGGTGCATGACGCAGGTCCCGCAAACCTTTGACACTAGACCAGCAGTGCTGGAGAAAGGCATCTCGACGTAAGTAGACCATTGAAGTCATCAAAAAAGTGGAAAGTTTGACCACGTCTCGGGTAGCTAAGGCCAGGCATTCCATCAATTTAGCAGACACGGGATCACTAAGGCGAAGTTCTTCCCAACGCGACTTTAGTGCTTTAAGTGCATGATCTTGAAAAGACATAATGTTCAGGATGTGGCGAGAAGACGCCTCGATGGTCTTTGCGTCTTTCTCCACTAATGGAATGTCTGAGTCACTACGCACTGTGGGCATCCAGACTGTACGCTTCACGGGCTGCTCCAGTGCCTCTAGGGGAATTTTTTCATCCGCTGACCGATATGGTCCTGGTCGTACTGAGCAATGTTTAGATAAATGGAAACGCGACAACGTGCGACCCTCACCGGCGTCCATCTTCTTGAACTCTTTCGCGCGGACCGTGACAGCATGAGCAATGCCCTCACTGGTGGCTAGTGCGATAAACGAGTCCTGTTGTGGTGGAGCTGCCTGAGATGTCATCCGAATGGGCGGATCCTCCTTATCTAAATTTGGGGAGCCACAGGAGACCTCTGCTAAGCGGGCTATCTCTTGAATGGCATCCCTGAACGGCACGTCTTCTGGTGCAATCGTAGAAGCAGAACTCGAGGGGGCCGCGTCCTCGACCGATGGGGCAAGATCTGGTGGAGAGGGAGTACGGATGGGCCGTCTGCCCGCTGCCGCTGGATCTCTCCAAAGTCGATGCCCTTGGCCGGGAGAACGCACCTGCTCCACTGCCCGTAACGGTAAATGACAACGGGAATGTACTGACGTACCCTCGGATTCTTCTTCCCCGTCTTCCACCTCCGACTCCTGTTCATCAGATGCTGCTTCTGGGAGTTGGGATTGTGAAAAATGTGACATGTGGGGTTCCCCTATTGGGGTGTAAATTTCTTTCTCCCTGTTGCTTGGGACTGCTGCTAGGGGAGAATTTTCCATCGGCCCGATTTCCTCATCATCTTCCAGCAATGCGGAGACTTGGCCCGAAAGGGGCACGCCCACGGAATCCTCCTCGCTGATGGTGACCGTTTCGGGAATATCCACGTTAGAGTCCAGCGGGAGGTGAGGTACAGGCGAGCCCGATATCGCTGCCACTGACTGAATTTCCGGAGGAGGACGAGAAACCGTAGCTGATGGTTTAGGCTTTTGCCTTTGACTAAGCAGACTCTCCTGCTTCTGAACTTGACTCTGTAAATCCAAAAGTTGTTTTTGCAGTTGTGATTGCATAGACAAAAACGCTGAAAATTCACTCGGGAGACGCTGCAGCTGAGGAGGGGGGGATAAGTCCTCTCGCGGGGGAATGCCTAACTGGCCTGTAACCGCCGAAAGTACTGTTCCCGTATCCTTATGCGTTAAAGTCACTTGTTCCTCAGACGGGGACTTAAACGCCCCTCCTGGACTGCCACTCGGTTTCACTCTAGGAGGTGAGGCCCATGCCTCGCGGAGACGATCCCGTTCTTGCCCTTCCGGGATGTCCAATTCTGCTACAGTCTCAGAAAATGCACGTCCTTTACTCTTGGACTTTTTATGTCTCTTAACTGGCGTAGCGGATTCCGATTCTGCACCAGTGTCTACGTGTACGGGGGTGGAGACCTGGCCCAGAATAACGGAGCTAGCCTTCTTCATGGTATCACGAATAAATTCACGAGTAACAAACGAAGCTGACGAAAGGAATTTGCGCTTATCCCTCCTGCGCTCGTTCTTGGTCCTATTCCGTAATAGGACTTTCCAATCCTCTGGAGAAAGATGTAGACACTCGCCACACTGGCTGTCTGGCTCACACAGAGGTATTCCACTATTCCGTCTACAGCGGTCGCAGATGGAGTGGGGGTTACACGCGGTTGGAGGATGGATACACTGAGGCAGTAACGGTGGAGAATGTAGACTGGCCTCTGTCATATCTGAAATGCAAGCAGAGAAAAACAACGGTGAGAATATGTAGTATAAAACAACGCACAAAACTACATTTCTCCGTGCTTTGCTTCAACTGCAAGCTTTAACCTTCCAAGCTGTGTTTACAATTGCTTAAACACCGCAATAACTCGCTGGGTCTAAGGAAAGACGAAAAGAGATGCTTCCCGGAACGATAACGTTCCCCGGGCCGTAACGGGCTGGACCGTAATGGCACCACCCGTGTCGGATATGGATCTCTCTTGCCTCAGATGCACCTGGGACCATCGGACCGTAACGGGTTTTGTGAATCCCGTTGGACCAGAATGGTCTTCTCGCACCCGTGACCGTAAGACCACAAAGGGAAAACGGTCCTGGCAAAGAAAATGACCCTCAGACGTCACAGAAAACGTCTCTTTTCGTCGGAGAACGCTGTCAGACTTGCAGAACCTGCTCTACAAAGACTGAGAAGCGACCCATGGAGTAAAGCTTAAGCAAAAACTGGCCATTTCCGCGATGACACAGCTGGCTGGTAAAGCTTGGAGTCTGATCAGGTCCAGCAGCCTGAAAAGATCCTACTCCTAGACGAACTGAGGTGGAACTGGTAAGTTCCTCGATCTGAATGAAAGTGGAGAAAGAGGCGCACTTCTCGGGACTAGGAAAGTGTCTCCGTGATCGTGCAAACTCAACCTAATCAGACCGAAGAGTAAGATGGCGAATAAACACACTTCGGCTCCATAAATTTATCCCAACGCACAATAATAGATAAAACAATCCATTAGGCAGTGAATTAAGTAAAAAATGAAGCAATTCGCACCTTAAACCAGTTCCCTTGCTGCAAAAAAACCGGCAGCACACAGAATGGCGTGTTGTAACGACGCCACGCAAAAAGGGAATGTCGTTTATACGAGACTAGCAGACGACGTCTCGGGCATTCTGATTGGCCATAGGATGGATGGAAGGGTTAGAGTATCTTGAACAGTACCTCAAAAAGTTCTTTTTTATATTGCGTGGTAAATATTACTGGAAGGGAACCCATTAAAAGTGGAGATAAGCGAATTCAAAGCTTTTGCGAAGTAAAAATATCAAATAAACATTGTGACGTTGGATCAACGTTGAATAGGCCTCGTATCCGACGTCAGATGAAAGCCACTTTTGTTTGTTTATGGTAGTCAAAAGAACCTGCCGACGTTGCCTACTCGACGTCTAATCACCGAGAAGGTTGTGCAAATGGAAGTCGAAACTATACCTTCCTCCTGACGTTGTATAGGCGTCGCGAGAGCGACGCTGCATAGACGTCGTACATAAATCTATCTAGATATCTATCCAGAATGACTATTTACACAGCGCGAATCGTGAAGTGCCTGGGTTAACTGTTATGTCACATCAACGTTTTACAAAAACCATATTTTGCAAAAAAAAAAAAGAAAAGACAAACAGAGTCACGGACATAGCCCCCCCCCCCCAAGAAAAAAAAAGACTGAGCCTGATTTTTTTCGAAAAAAAATATCGCTGGCCGACTGGCATCGAGAAACAAGACCACTTTTCATCTAGACCTACTGTAACATGTGTTTTAACTCCAGTTGTGTGCTAACCGCCAAATTTTTATCGAAAACATTAAAAAAGGTATCGAAATGACAGAGATTACCGAAGTTATTCTTTAGCGCTATTCGCTAACATTTGTATGCAGAAAAATGATCAACTGTACCATAAAATGAACTATATATATTGTTTATATATATATATATATATATATATATATATATATATATATATATATATATATATATATATATATATATATATATATATATATATATATATATATATATATATATATACCAAAACAAACAAAACAAATAAAGTGAAATATAAGTGTACCTGATAAACAGCAAATCCGAAAAGTGCAATAACAGCGACAAACCACGTGATCCTGAGAAAACGTGACTCCGATTTGGCGATACGCGGCACGCCTTTCATGGAAGTTGTTCTCACAAATCGCATGACTTCTTGTCTGATTGTAATTCGTTGAACGATCGAGTTTCTTTGCAGATGATTTCTGGCTGATTCCTGCATTGTTTTACAGACGCCCTGAGGAGACTTTGGCTTGTAACTTCTGCGGTCTCCACATCAACTATTCTTTTATAAGCCAATTCGCACTTTCGCACGCTTTCCAATATGCATGTAGTTTCTACTGCAATTTTATTAGGGATGAATTATAAAGGAATGGTATGGAAAATCGCAAAATTATTATTTTCTTTCAATAAGGGCACTTTAAAAATTAGTAAGACACAATAATAATAATAATAATAATAATAATAATAATAATAATAATAATAATAATAATAATAATAATAATAATAATAATAATAATAATAATAATAATAATAATAATAATAATAATAATAATAATAATAATAATAATAACAGTAATAATATGAGATTTAAATAGCCATTTTACATATTATTCCCCATCCTTTGTAGCATACTTGTGAATCTGAAACAGCCAATATGCTAAAACTTTCCGGCAAAATTCAAAGTATGTCTACGCTTATTCCTTTGCAGTCTTTCCCTTTGTTTAATATCTGTTTTGTGATTACTAAAATGAGCAAAACTTATATTTTCTTTGCCTATTAAAAAGTATAATTAACAACAAAATGTTTTTGCATCAATTTTTGTTGTGTTAATTTAATTTTTTCCAAGAACAGCGAGATGACGTAATAAAAATTAAGCAAGCTCACGGCAGTCTCTCACAGTTTACTCAGACAGAAAACAATTATCTTCTCTGCCAATAATTTAGAAGTTTATTGCTTAGTTACGATAAACAGGACGACCACGGGTATTAGAACATGGTTTTCTGTTTTTTCCTATCGGATGAGAAGGGTGCGGTGGAGGGGGGGGGGGGTGTCATGGCAAGCCTGTTGTTTTTAGGTGTGAATTCAGAAGGCGCACAGTTAAATTGCCCAAACATGGTACCTTGTTTAAAGAAAAAATATATAACAGTAAATAACAATCACTATAAGATAACTAAGAAGACATCAAAATGTCTATAACCACCTAATGATAAGATTTTGTAGAAAAAACCATTTTGTTAAAAGCATTAATTAATATAGTTTTTTTATTATAAACAGCATTATTCTCTTGTGCGGAAGCTGGAAATATCCTGTTCAGATACACGCATCTGAGTATTGAAACGATACACGATTGCGTTGTGAAACATCCTTTTCAAATGTTTAAAGCGGTTTTAAGCATTAGCTTCTTGGTGAAGCATATTAAGATTTACATTTAAAGTGACCTCTACCGAAAGAAATAACATATTTGAAATGTTTGAAGTTTGTCTAATAAACAGACACAGGTATTTCTTAAGGAGATGCCACAAAAGGCTTCTATATTTCTTTCAGCATTGTACTCATTGAAAATAAATAACGAAGGGGTCCATGCATAAACTTGATAAGTCCACTTATCAGGAAAATGCACTATTACCACCACGGTAGTTCTTGACCTCTGTTCTATCACATATGTAAGTCTTACACCTCAAAACCGATTAGAAGTGGGCATTTTTTAGGAAAAGGCGATGGGAAAAACCTACGTTTGTTACTAAAATTTTAAACTTTAAAAGCGTTTTTTCTCCACTGCTGATAACTGCAGTTATCAGGTTTATGCATGGACCCCTTCATTATCACTTTCTCTTTTGCCAAAGTCCTATTTAGCCACTCCACATATTGCGCAGACTTAGACCTATGGAGGACTGACGGGAGACGAGAAGAGCAAGGGTAATGCGACAGTTAAGTCTTTTTTAAGGTGAAGGGGTTGTCACATAATTTCCCCGTCAAATCTCAGATTTAAGCGTAGGTTTTTTTTAACAATCAGATCGGAAGCGGCGATAAACCCACAACTCCTGCTTTGATCCGTAAGTGTTAGTGCTATTTGTGTGACGACAACATCTAAATTAAAAGTTGTCAGGCTCGCAGACAGGATCAGTTTGCAAACAGAATCTCACTTGGGTTGAGTCGATGTCATTTCACTTTCCAGCAGCATTTTAAACAAAGCGATGTCTACCTCAAGAAAAACAGAGGAGCTGAAACAGAAATCGGATCCGAAAAAAAAAAACCATTTTGGGGACAATTTTGTGTGTTTTCAACAATTTCTGGACTACGTAAAATTTTGATTTTTTCGTTAGAATCTGTCGTTTTATTTCCTAAAACGAGCTTTTACGAGTAAATGCGTTTATTCGCGTTCTCCACTTTTAGATAGGTTCCCTGCCGGTTGGTGGTTAACACGCATTAGAAATTGACTTTTTCGTTGCAGTTAGAATCGGCCCATCCCGCCTTCCATGCATCGACCAATGAGACTGAGGGATTCTTCTGGTATTATGTAAATGATAACATAGGGCATTCCCTTTAAGCCCCCAAATAGGCAGTTACAAAGTCACCCAGGCTTGCTGTGGGATGGAAGGGAGGGAGAATAGGCTAAACATGGAGAACGTTAATGACGCTTTTATTCGTAAAAGCTCGTTTTACGAAATAAAACATTAGCAGAAGCTTAGAATTCGCTTATCTCTACTTTTACATGGGGCTAGAGTCCCAAACAGGGAGTCTAGGCCCAACCCCCCTAACCCCCCTACCCCGTCAAACCCTCCCCCCCCCCCCCGACTAAAACTTCCCGGCGGCCTAAACCCTCCCCCGATCCAAATCCCCCGGTTCTCAGGTCTATTTTATATTTTGTAATTGCGATGCATCCACGTTGTTACCGTAATTACACTTCAAATACCCATTGAAGAGATCACACGGCGTTTAAAATTGCAATTTCTGAACCACTGAAGGACGTGTTCATCATTATCAAAGAAACTTCATGCATCCATTGATGATAGCACCCAGTTTTTGAAATTGCAATTGCTCTCACGATTGATGAGTGTGTACACATTAAAAATTGCAATTCATATGCCGGTTGCGAGATCAGTCAAGTTTACAAATTACAATTTCTCTTGCGAAAGATGTGACTTATATCCATTATGATTCACTTGAATGGGTAATTTGGTGAATAGCTTCAATACTAACAAGTCCTAAAGAGATCAGCTCCAGTTCATCGACTCCGAGTTCCGGAGTAGGTTTGCAGGAACGTATAAAATGACCCAGATTGCTGTGAAAAACCATCATGGAATACATCACATCTGCTAAAGGGAATCCAAAGATATTGTACCAAGGGCATTTGTACGTAAAGCAAAAAAATCTAGTTCGAGAATTCAGCTTTTGTAGTTGGACAGTTGAAATGTTAGCTTTGAAATTATCATTACACATTTTCTTTGAGAACGGGGGGCGAGGGGGGTGGGTTTAGTCGGGGGATTTTGAGGGGGGGATTAGGGCCGGGGGGGGGGTACGGCCGGGGGGGGGGGTTTCGACCTGTTCCCCCAAAGCTGATGTCTATATCAACATAATCATTGCTGCTGAACGCTTGCGTGAAGTACAAGGGAGTGACGTCAGAGTGAGTTTGAAAGTACGTCTGATGACGTCATCAACCTGATTGCTGCGCAAATCCTGTGTGTATTGGGAGATTCTGATGATCTCTGTCCCAACTAAAGTCTGTAGTTTAAAATGTGTCACTATGTTAATTTTAGCACAACCGGTGGTAATAAACATCAAGGGGTGGGTTTAAAAGGCGAGAGCTTTGTAGGTCACAGGAGTTCCAAAGCTGTGCGAAATCTAGAGGATTTACGTTTATGAAGTGTAGTGTCAATGGCCAGGATGCGTATATCAGTTTTATAGTTTGTATGAGTTCATGGCTGGTGACCTAATGGTTGAATTTACGGAATATGTGAAAAATCTTTGTACATTTTTGACAATAGTGTATTTCTTGCGTGCAATTGATAAAATTAGGCATTTTCTGTCCGTAAAATGAACTGAAATACTTGTTAATGCATATATACCTCCAAGGTTGGATTACTGTAATTCATTACTATATGACTTACCAGAACTCAAATGACCAGGTGAAAAGCTGCAAAATATGTCTGCTCGTTCAATGAGTTATAAATCGAAATATGTTCATATTAATCTTGTTCTAATTGATCTGCACTGGTTCCCTGTTGAACAGAGAATTGTTTTTGAAATTTTAGTTCCTGTGTTTAATGGTTTAAATGGTTCTACTCCTGGATATTTGTCTGATATGCTCGTTAAATTCCAGCCAGTTCGTAGTCTTAGGTCGTCCTCTATGTACCTACCTAAAGAAACTAAATCTAGAAATCAAGAACAAAATATGGTATTCTGTTTTTTTTTTTAAATTCTGTGGAATCTTTTACCTCTGGATATCATAAGTTGATCAACACTCTCTTGCTTAAAAAAAGCCTTAAATATTTTCTTTTCAGGCAAATGTATTTTAGTTAACCCTTTATATCTTGTTTTAATGTTAATTTTTTATGAATAGTTAGTCATGTTTTATGTCAGTTTGTCTATTTTTGTTAACTAACAGTATTATTTTACATAGATATTACCTGTGTAGGCTTTTGAGCTAGCACTGAGAAAGGGCTTTTTGAATATATTATTTGGCTAGGGAACAGAAGTTAAATTTGATACTTCCTGTTCTCACAAAATAATGCATCGTATTGTTTTATTCTTGCAGAATTTGAAATGTAGAGAAAAGTTTTTAATTAAGCATTTCATCTTTCGTTCCTTTTTTCTTTATTACTAACCTTGAAGCATGTCATTCCTGTTCCTGACCTTCTCCCTGACCTTTCCCATCACAGTGTCCATGTTGGGCATGTCTTCCATGACCTCGATATCAGGCATCCCACAACGCAGTGTGTTTCATCTTTCGTATTGTTGCATGAGCAGCGATTCTTAAGAACAAAATTGGATACACTATATTATACATTGTATATCACTAGTGATGTTTTAATGTACAATGAAATCTCGTTAAACCGACATCGTCGGGACTGAGCAAAAAATGTCGGTTAAACGATATGTCGGTTAAGAGGTACTGGCTGTTTGAAACTCGTAAAAAAGAAAGTCCCATGCCTTGCGCATAAAATGAAGTGCCATATTGAGCGGCATCGCATTTGATTTGCATTCATTCTTACAGCACTTTTATACCGTACAGGCAGGGTCTAAATTGCAATTTACAACACTATTTTCTAATTGCAATTGATTAAATTGCAATGTAAAATTTCTGCTCAAATTGTAATCAAGTGACATGATTAACAGACATGAAAAAGACCTGTGAAGTTCAAATCACATGAAATAATCGCTTCTTTATGTTCTGATCATAAGCTTGTTCATGTAGCATTGTTTTCTGTAATGTAACGATTACACGCAAACCCAAACATATTTGAAATCCCGAGTAGATGTCATACCTTTGAATGGCCTGAGTACTGATAAATAGGCTTCTGTGTGTACATAACTTCTGCGATGTTAGTAGAAACAATGGCTCAAATGTATAACATCACAGTGAAATAACAATAGGTATAATATCGTACAAAAGGGATCTGTCAATCATCATTATTTGTCGAAAAAAGGGGCTTAAAAAATTTGTTCGACCGCAAAATTTACGTCGGACAAACGATATTTGTTTAAACCGACGTTATATAATAGGAGTCAATGGGGTAAATCCTTCGGGACCGTGAAAACATGTCAGTTAAAACGATATGTCGGTTAAAGCGATGTCGGTTTAAATGGATTCGACTGTAGTTACCTGTAGCAGGCATATCCCATTTTATCTGATACATTTTTATGCTCACGTCTCTTGCTATGCTCATGTCAGTACGCGCTAGCTCTTGAATCACTGAGTCCGGGTTGTCCGCTCCCACATAGGAAATTTTCGCAAGAGCCATCAGATTTAATTTCTCGTAATGCATTTTTTATTTTTAGTATTTATCATGCAAATAAATGCACTTCAAAGACAAGGTCGCAGTGGATATTTTTACAACTTCATGATTTCTTAGAATTGTACGTCATCGTTACAAGGATACTTTAGTTTCGCGGCTAATTTCCGCCAGTGTTCAAAACAAAACCCCCGCATTACACTACATTGGGGTGGGGGTGGGGGTTGGGGAGCAGGCACTAGAGAGAAGGAGCTGCATGAGGAGTTATTTTTTGAAAGTGAAGATGAAATCGCCAATTTTTGAGCAAAACTGTGGACCTCAAGCTTGGGGGGGGGGGGGGGGGGAGTACCGAAGGGAATCCTGCCTCTGTGCATGCGTAAATTATTATCCTTTAATGTTAATAAATCTTAATTGCGATTGTCAGCCTGCCAGTATATAACTTGATCACTTGATCAGCACTTGCAAATGATCAGCATATGCCCCATTATAAAGGCACGGATATTTGACGCTGGATGGTTCGATTCAAGTGCCACTTTAATGCGCAAATAACATTTTCAGGGAAATGAACTAAACCCACTTTTTAGAAAGGGCCTCCTCTTTATCCGGTTTTGGGATTATTCGGAGATGGACGGGATGCATCCGCAGTCTGTTTAAAAATATTCGTTTTGTCAAAAAAAAAAAAAAAACACTTTTTATCCAAACCGTCAACATGACGATATCAAAGAAAAGTATGACACATCTCCTATTGCCGCATAGCATATCAAACGCTTGTTCCGTTCTGTTTTGTCCGCTGTACCGAAATGTCCGCTAATTACATACTGTTCCAAAATGTCCGCTAACCCTGTTCCAAAGAATCCGCTCGTTCCGAAATGCCCGCTAACCCTGTTCCAAAGTATCCGCTCGTTCCGAAATGTCCGCTAACCCTGTTCCAAAGTATCCGCTCGTTCCGTGATGTCTGCTAACCTTGTTCCAAAGTGTCCGCTCGCCCCGTATTGTCCTCTAATCCTGTTCCAAAGTGTTAGCTCGTCCTGGTTTGTTCGCTAACCCCGTTCCGTTTTATCCGCTGGTAGTGTCCGCTAAATCTTCAATTTTTAACCCAGCCGACTTTGGGATTGGGTTAGTCGTATCACTACAGGGGGCTTGAATGTATGTGCGCATGTGCGTATGTTAAACTTTCTCTTTAAAATGCTACTCCTCCTACAGTTCTGCACCAATCGCTTAGATGTTGCGCAGAAATGTTCCCCAAGGGTTTGCCTACCAGGCTATTATTATATGTCTCCCCCTAAGGGAGACATATATAGCATTTGGTGTGTCCGTCCGTCCGTCTGTCTATCTATCCGTCCGTCCGTCTGTCCGCAGTGAGTTCTTATAAAATTAATGAGTCGATTTTTCTCAAAACATATATACGTATTGGAGTACATGTTTAAATGATGCCCGTGTTATTTTTTTTCGTTTTCTCAAAAATTCTATTTTTCGCAAATTTTTGAACATAGGGGGGGGGGGGGTTTCGTGCATTTTTCACTTTGGCAGGCTATATCTCCTAAACAGTTTGTTGGATTAGGCTGAAACGTGGCAAGAACAACACACATATAGTGCAAATGTTTACTACGAAGTTTGTCTTCATTAACGCTGAAAATGTATTTTTGGCGAATTTTTAAATTTTTAGCTTTTTTGGCCATATTGTTGCGATATCTCCGAAGCAGTTTGTTGGATTAGGCTGAAACGTGACAAGAAGAATCCACCTATAGTGCAAATTTTTACTGCGAAGGTTTTCTTCATTTCCTTTGAAAATGTATTTTTGGCGATTTTTGTAATTTTTAAATTTTTACTTTTTGGGCCATATTGTTGCGATATCTCCGAAACAGTTTGTTCCATTAGGATGAAACATGGCAAGAAGAACCCATATGTAGTGGAAATGTTTACTGTGAAGTTTTTTTTTTTAATTTTCTGTAAAAATGTATTTTTGGCTTTTTTTTTTCAATTTTTTGGGCTCGCCAATGTTGTATTTTAAGCAAGGATTTTTTCCACGTGACTGATTGGGGGCGGGGGAGACATATCCGTTTTTGTTTTAACAAAAACACTGGCCAATCTAGTTATTTTTTGCGGTTCGCCAAAAAATACCGAAATAGCAGAACTTTGAAATTTGGCAAAAAGTGGAATAAATGGTGGTAAACTAGACCGAATTTCGCTACACGTAGCGAAATGGCACCCACTTGCAATGGTACAATCTATCTGGTCAAAGACACATTTTTTAGTGTTTCGATATAATTATCAGTTTCCGAATCATTATCTTGAACGAGGACATCAAAGTAAATACAGTGGAACCTCGGCATCGGACCACCTCCCTCTTGGGACCACCTCCGAATTAGGGCACATTTTTATCGGTCCCGAATGCGCTCCATAGACTTTAATGGTTAAGAAAACTCCCAATTGGGACCACCTCGGATCGGACCACTTCGGGCCGCTTTTTTTCGGTCTCGAGCAGTAAAAATGCCTGAGATGGGACCACCGTCAGTCAATGGGGAAATCCATTGTATTTTTACGGCACATTACTTACAACACTGAGCATGTTGCCGTCTTAGATATAGTTGCTAGGGATTATGGTAGCAAGTGTGTAACAAAACTGGGGTTTAGTTTTGTTTTCTATACGTTTGCATCTTGTCTAAACAATAGCGGCTGGCAATATACGAACCCAAGAAATCTTAATTTATGTGGTGCCTATTCTTTTAGTATTTAAGCCGACCCAAAATGCTGCCGAATTCATAATGACAATTAAATGTCAATTTAAGCACATAAAGGTTATTTAAATAACAAAAAATGCTAAAACTTTCTCAAAATGGAAAGCAGAGAAAGCCAATGAACACGTCTTTGGAATGGGCTTGCCATTCGAACACATGTTTGAATGGGCTTGCCATTCGAACACATGTTTGAATGGGCTTGCCATTCGAACACATCTTTAAATGGGCTTGTCATTCGAACGCATCTTTGAATGATGTGCTCTTCTCACCTACAAAATGCTCACAGCCACCTATGCAAATAGCCTGTGACTGCTTTAAGCCAAAACTAGAAATAAAACTGAATCAAAGAGTAAAATTTCATTCAAATCGGTTGAACATAACGCAAGTTATCTACTTTTTTAAAAGTTACTAAAATGAATGTTGTAAAATTTCCCCAGTCTAAGAATAGATGTGAGGGGGGTGTGAGGTCACGATGATTTACTGGTGATAGACAGAAAGTGGGTGGGGGTTCATTGTCTTCATTGATTTCATTGGCTTTTCATTGGTCACGTGATTTATGACGTCATGATGATTGACAGGTGATAGACAGAAAGTGGGCGGGGCTTAATTGATCACGTGATTGACAGCTTTAATTGATGGGCGGGGCTTAATTGGTCACGTGACTGATGGCGTCACGATGATTGATTGACGCAGAACTCTCGTTTCTACACTACTGTCATAGTCAAGGTCAAAACCGGAAGTTGACCATTATCTCGAAAATGGTTAGAGGTAGAGCGATTTTGAGCTTATTTTCGACCGTTTGGGCCTAAAACACATTATATAAGAGGTATCTCGGTGACCTTGACCTCCTCCATCATCGTCAAGATAAAAAAAAAACTGGAAGTTTACCATTATCTCGGAAACGTTTAGAAATTTGATTATTTTTACCCAAAAGAGATAACATTATACAGTGGAACCTCTGAAATCGGACCACCCTTGGGACCGGATAAAATGTGCCCCATTTCAGAGGTGGTCCCATTTGGGAGACTTGGTCCTACTTGGGTAAAATTTTGCGGGTTGACCGCGGATCCTAGTCTGATGTCAAAACACAAAGAAGTCAACCGTTTGAAGTTTTGAATTCTGTAATGGACAGTTCTTCAGCAAATTTTAGCGCTTTTTCTTGGTCCATATGTCCAGAAAAAGGAATGTTACTGTTTCGACACATTTTGAACCATTTCCAAACTGCTTCATCCAACTTTACAGAAGGATCATAACGCAATCGCTTTTTCTCAGAATCACAGTTGTCCTCATAGGCATTGACATACTCAATTTTCCGTTTCAACAGTCTTTGGACTTGCTATTTACTAATTACATACTTTTCAGCTAACTTTCTTTGACCAATCAATTTACTGTCATTAATTATCTCAATTTTATCTTTGAGACTAATGTCTTTTCTTTTTTTATTAACTTTTTCTCTGCTTTCCATTTTGAGAAAATTTTAACATTTTTTGTTATTTAAATAACCTTTATGTGCTTAAATTGACATTTAATTGTCATTATGAATTTGGTAGCATTTCGGGTCGGCTTAAATACTAAAAGAATAGGCACCACATAAATTAAGATTTCTTGGGTTCGTATATTGCCAGCCGCTATTGTTTAGACAAGATACAAACGTATAGAAAACAAAACTAAACCCCTGTCTGGTTACACACTTGCTACCATAATCCCTAGCAACAATATCTAAGACGGCAACATGCTCAGTGTTGTAAGTAATGTGCCGTAAAAATACAATGGATTTCCCCATTGACTGACGGTGGTCCCATCTCAGGCATTTTGAGGGCTCGAGACCGAAAAAAGCGGCCCGAAGTGGTCCGATCCGAGGTGGTCCCAATTGGGAGTTTTCTTAACCATTAAACTCTATGGAGCGCATTCGGGACCGATTAAAATGTGCCCTAATTCGGAGGTGGTCCCAAGAGGGAGGTGGTCCGATGCCGAGGTTCCACTGTATTTACTTTGATGTCCTCGTTCAAGATAATGATTCGGAAACTGATAAAATTATATCGAAACACTGAAAAATGTGTCTTTGACCAGATAGATTGTACCATTGCAAGTGGGTGCCATTTCGCTACGTGTAGCGAAATTCGGTCTAGTTTACCACCATTTATTCCACTTTTTGCCAAATTTCAAAGTTCCGCCATTTCGGTATTTTTTGGCGAACCGCAAAAAAATAATGATAGCCTGGTAGGCAAACCCTTGTGGAACATTTCTGCGCAACATCTGAGCGATTGGTGCAGAACTGTAGGAGGAGTAGCATTTTAAAATGGGCTAAAAGGGCACAAAAAGTGCCACCATTTTGTCAGTTTTTCGTCAATCGTCAAAAAAGTAATAGCCAGGTGGGGGACAACCCGGGGAACATTCCTGCATAATATCAAGACGATTGGAGCAAAACTGTTGGAGGAGTAGCATTTTAAAGAGAAAGTTTAACATACGCACATACGCACATGCGCACATACATTCAAGCCCCCTGTAGTGATGCG
Source organism: Protula sp. h YS-2021 (assembly GCA_949752745.1). Classification (NCBI taxonomy): domain Eukaryota; kingdom Metazoa; phylum Annelida; class Polychaeta; order Sabellida; family Serpulidae; genus Protula; species Protula sp. h YS-2021. The sequence continues at coordinate 74,401,523 of OX457026.1, forward strand.
ATTAACCCAGTCCGACAAAGTCGGCTGGGTTAAAAATTGAAGATTTAGCGGACACTACCAGCGGATAAAACGGAACGGGGTTAGCGAACAAACCAGGACGAGCGGACACTTTGGAACAGGATTAGAGGACAATACGGGACGAGCGGACACTTTGGAACAAGGTTAGCGGACATCACGGAACGAGCGGATACTTTGGAACAGGGTTAGCGGACATTTCGGAACGAGCGGATACTTTGGAACAAGGTTAGCGGACATTTCGGAACGAGCGGATACTTGGGAACAGGGTTAGCGGACATTTCGGAACGAGCGGATACTTTGGAACAGGGTTAGCGGACATTTTGGAACGGTTTTTATTTAGCGGACATTTCGGTAGAGCGGACAAAACAGAACGGAACAAACGCTTTTCTTTGCTGAGTCAATTTTAATTTTTTACTTCAATCAGCTTGTTGACCACCCAGAAAACATCCCAATGTCCATCCCAATGTCCGATATGCGGTTGCAACGTCGATCCCGACCAAACGTGAACAATCTGAATGTGGTTGTAATTTGGTAATGATTGGTCTCGACCACAGATAAACGTTTAATCAATTTGAGGCAATGTTGAAAAAACTTTGGATTAGCAATTCGGTTTACATGTTTGCTTTTACACATAACCAAAATTCCACTTTCTGCGAAATCTAGTCAACCTCTTTAATGCCATGCTGAATGGATGCTGGATGACTACTCTAAATGATTAGATTTTGGTAACATTGTGTTGTAATTCAGGGTTAAGACCAGGGTTCGCGCTGGGTTCTCAGGAAAGTGAGTCAAAAAAGGAAAGTGTGACTCAGTTGGGTCCAGAAAGACTCGGTGGGTCTTACAATACTCGCGTAAGGATAAACCTATTTCAGAATCCTACTTTATTTGTGCGATAACTACAATGTATTTTACATGACGTCTTCGGCTCACAATCTGCTTTCCCGAATGATAACAAACTACACTTTCCTGCTCTAGAATGACTGCTACATATTCATACATTGGATTTCTTCATACAGTTACTTGAAGAATTGTAAGTGTAATTCCTAACCAAGAAATCTGGTGGACTCAAACCTGACCAGGGCCAGAGAGATTGCCCGTAAGGGTCTAGGACAGAACCCCGCGGGACTAAACCCCCCGTGACCAAACCCCCCGGACCAAACCCCCGGAACCAAACCCCCCACGCGCATAACCCCCCTTGCCAAACCCCCCCCGATCGGACCAAACCCCCCCTCTTAATCTAATTAAAATGCCAATATAATATGTCAAATTTAAACACACGTTTATTGCATCATGATTTTACGACTTGAGATGTAGTTCATTTGTATAAAATTTTGCAAAAGCTGTTTTACTACGATGACTACAAGTGGCTAATGTCAACAGTCACTGTTGGTTTAAAACTGAATATTGTGGCTATTCCTCTGAGAAAATCTAAGATGTTTCTGTTGCGAAAGTCACGAACAGTGTGCGCTATCCTATTTCCTAAATAACAGGAATTCGTACTTCAGATGTTTTAATTGCAATCGACATACCGACTAGATGACAAGGGTGTAAATTGTACTTCAAATCCTGTGATTGTAAGATGACAGAACAGGACACGGCAGAAGCTCTGATTGCATTTGAGATCAAAGCTCGTCAGATAATATGACTGCAATTATGTACCTTTTATACCTTTATAATCAGTAATCATACATTAACGATTACTGAATATTGGAGGCTGCTTAAACGTTCAAATATAATAGCTGGAGTGGGGAGGGGGGTTTGGGGGGATTTTGGCATGGGGGGTTATGCGCGCGGGGGGTTCGGTCCCGGGTGGTTTGGTCGGGGGGGGATTAGGTCCCGAGGGGTTTGGTCCCGGGGGGTTCTGTCCGGAACCTTGCCCGTACAATGTACCACATGATGTGGGGTATCCCAGTTAGAGGCATGGCTGGACTGGGCGGTTGTCAATGGAAAATACGGTTGTGATAATACATATATACGTTCCTTTGCTTCATGACAAGCAAATAACATATCCTTGTTTCATATATACAACACCTACACTTATGATGTTGTTTTTTGGGAACGAATTTGCTTCAGGCTGCAAGAGATTTTATTGCATCAATTAAACCCTGTTAAATAATATCAAAATCTTTAAATCTAAGGATTGTGACAGAATATGTTCTAATTCGCTTTTGCAATCTTGCCACTGCCAATTTAGTGTTTTGCTCAATATAATTTCTATTTTATTCAATGGGTGGAGAAGCGCGAGTTTAATTGTTGGAATAGAGTTCTTATTTTCGAAACGCGAAAAAAATATTTACGTGGCGCGTTAAATTAATGCATGTCATTACAAATTCTGTAATTTATTTTCAGAATAATAAAAACGTGGAGAAAAGAGTATTGACTTGGATGACATAAAATGTTTTTCGCGAAAGAATTATATATTTTCAAATATATTAATTCCACAGAAATACCAAAGTGATACAAAATACCTGTTGGAACTCGAACGTCATGACATTTTGGAACAGTTATACTGCCAGATATTCGCCAAAAAAAATCAAAACCTGTATGCTGTAATTTTTTTTCTCGCGATCATAGCCTCGCAACATATATATTTAGCCCATATGAGTTGCTATTAATTGGCGTTCTTTTGCTTCTCCATAATTTTCAAGCGTAATGCCTGTCTTTTGGGGAGCGATCGTTTGGAAAATTTTGCACAATTACACCGTCACAGCTGTGTTGTGTAGAGTTGTCACGAAACTGCCATTTTGACATTACTGTTAACAAACGTCATTTTAGGAACAAGATGAGTCTTTTTGCTGCGAGTGCTTTATTACTTTGGATTCCTGGGTTAACACCGCCGTGAACCCTGTACAACTCTTGCCCCCATTTTGTAATGCAGGGAAGGATGCGGTGATTCTGATGAATATCCTTCCCATGTGTGATTGTGTGTGTCTTATCCAGATACTGTGCTCTTGGTTTTAGTATTTAGTACTACTTTTTCACCTCTGTTGAATATATATTGCAGCCAATATATTTGTCAGGCAGTGCGCCTTGTAACTTCGAAAGCCTGTCGCCTTGAAAGAACTTCTAAGTGATCACTTCGAAGAGAACTCCCCAATCCGTGCAGGATACAATTGCATAAACTGTTTTCCGGTGTTGCGGGACAGATTGAGTCCAGGCTGAATTGAGTCGATTTACTATACATTCCTTTATAATGAAGCAACCCATTCGGAAAAGGGACGCACTCAATTGGGCCCGGGGAACATTCGCGTGAAAATGCGAAATGTTTTTTCAAGGGATGTTTACTTAAGAGTGGGGTTGTGAAAAAAAGGTAACTTAGACAACTTATCAAGACATTGTTAATCGCTCATTCAGACCATTAAAGAGAAAATGAGCTTTGTTTTTTTAATTACTTAAACGTGGATCTTGGAGTTCAGAAATTGCATATAAAATCTCCCTTCGTTTGATTGCAATTAAATAGAATCACATGCGTATCAATAGAATCCTGTGGCATTTCCTACTCACGCTACTCATGCTGGATTATTAATGGTAATTGCAATTATAATTAAATATACTCAGTTATGAGCACTTCGAGTATTTTATCCAATTAGCAAGCACCTGATTACAATACCGTGTGACAATTTATTTTGGGAATGAATTTAGTTGTTTTTGAGTAACTGGGGAAATAATACTCAGAGCCAGAAAAAAAAGCAATGGAATCGTCTGAGAATTCTGAATAATCAAATTCTCAAGTTAACGAGAAGAATGAGATAGATATTATTCACTGTGTTAAGTATGTGCACTTGGATATATATATTTTCAATCTGAATATATTTCATGATTATGTTTATGTAAATGTGACGTTTACAGTTTTGTATACAAAGGATTAAGAGACTCATTCTGGCCCGGGACTCAATACGAACTGCACCAGGTGCAGTCCGAAATGCGTGCACTCAATTCAGCCTGGCACTCAATCTGGCCCCCAACACCGGCTAAACGAACCGTAGTAGGGTAGAAACGACAGTTCTGCCCCACCTGTGACGCCATAGGTCACGTGACTTCCCTAGGACATACTATATGAGGACGACCCCCCCCCCCCTATATGTAGGAAGAACGCGCCATTCAAACATGTGTTCGAATTGCTTGTCATTCGAACACATGTTTGAATGGGCTTGCCGTTCGAACCCATGTTTAAATGGCGCGGTCTTCCTACATAACCAACCAAAGAAAAAATGTATATATAGCAAATAAAAATACATAACAAAGAATTTCACTTACTTCAAATTTTCACTTTCCATCTTCCAACAACCAACAAACCAACCAACCAACAACCAACCAACCAATCAAGCAACCAACCAACCAACCAACCAACCAACCAACCAACCAACAACACCCGACCAACAACCAACCAACAAACCAACAACCAACCAACCAACCAACCAACCAACCAACCAACCAACCAACCAACCAATCAACTAACAACCAATCAACCAACATCAAGCAACCGACCAACAACCAAACAACAACCAACAACTAACAACCATCCAACCAACCTATTAACCAACCAACCAAGCAAACAACAACCAACCAACCAACCAACCAACCAACAACAACCAACCAACAACAACCGGCCAACAACCAAAGTTAAAGAATGGTTCAAATCAGTGAAGTAATTTTAAAGTTATGTGCTGTTGAAGTTGTCATGCTAGCCATATGGCAAAATAATTTTCCACGGGGGGGGGGGGGGCGGGAGTTAAAAACACAAAAAATGTTCAGATTGGTCTGAAACGGATAAATATGCTGAAAGCGCAAAACTTTTACCACGAGGGGGAGGTGATATCGAACTCCTATTTTCTACTACTAACCGTTCTCCCTTCTGCATGTTTAATCGGCCTCTCTTCATTTTAAGCTTGGGGATTTTCAGTCCACATAGTGTGTTGAATTCGTACTATGTGGTAAGATGTTTCCGTTTGATTCCTTTTTCTCCATGATCTTGTCACGCGGACTAGTCCAAGATGGTTAGGGCTAGGGCGACCAAATTTCGCTGAGACATATAGCACGTTTTTAATTTCTTAACATTTTATATGCAAAAATGGACATTGAAACTATGGTACTAAATCCCACAAAAAGGCTTTAATAGTCCGCAGTAAAACACACTGACCTCTCTACTATCGCCAAGACATTTAAGCAATTTATTTTTCTTTGCATTTTTTAATATCGATTAACGACATTAATCATTTATTGTCTCTGACAATTTGAATGAACAATATCAGACACTTAAACATGCAACTCACTTGAAACTAGACAAGACGAAGGTTGTGGCAGCATTAGACAGTGCAAACAGAAATAATCGTGTTTGTTGCGGCACATCGTTAATGACAATCTGGAAAACACACAAACAACACTGAAAGATCGTACAATTGCTTGTCCGAGTTTCACAGATTAATCACACAGTAATACAGATATGAAAACTTGTCCCGTGTCCAAAATAGTGAGGTGTCCGAATTATCTAGGTTTCTAGTGCATAGAAACCATTGGACAATGTAAAGGACTGAAATATTTTTTCCAATTAGGGAATTGTCTAATTGTGCAGATTTGTCCGGGGTCAGGTTTTACTGTATTTGGTTTGCCAGCAATCTCAATTTTGGCCTTTAATTATTATTATTTTTTGTTGTCATTTTTGGCCTTTTTCAAAAGAGCTTAAAATGCCTTTCTACATGCAAAATATTTAATTCTTTTTTACTTTTATTTTTTTTTTCATTTTGCAATTTCAGATTTTCTATCACATCACATGAATAACAATGTAGCAAAAAAATGCATATATTCAACCTTGCATAGAAAACTTTAATTAAGCGCCGGAAAAGGGTTGTTTATAAGTCTCGATAAATGTCGCAGATGCCAATTTCAGCAAAATGGCTGTCGGCAAAATGCCGCCCGGCAAAATGGCGCTCGGTAAAATGTGGAAATACCCCAAATTACAACCAAATATAACGTTACGAAGGTGTTTTTGCCTTTGCTTTTTCAAAGCAAATCAAGTCTGTACATCGTTGCTTGTCCAACGTCTATTGAACGTTATGTCCAAGACGTTGATCTATGGTCGCGACCAATGGAAACGAAAATAAAACCAGATTGCCAGTTTGGCTAGGTTACCGACACGACCAACACCTTCATTTATGGGGAAAAATGAATTCCCTAAACGCCCGTTTGTCTGGCTTGAATCTCAGGAAAGTCCAGTTCTATATAGGCGAGAAAAGAAAAGCGTCGATTTCATCTTACGGTACCTATAAGTCATTTGTACAAAGCAAACGCTATTTATAAAACACTCAAAAAAAGAAATACATTAAATCGCTAGAATATCTGAACCTTTATAATCTTTTTTGAGAACTGTGTCTCAGTTATTAGGCATACTTTGTAACATAACGCTATGAAGATCAATAATATATTAAAGGGAAAGGAGGGGATATCTTTTTGTTATATCAAGAACCATAAAGAAGTGTGGCTTTGGTTAACTTAAGAGCGGCCTTTTGTGGCAGTGTAAAAAATTGTTTGAACAGCACTCTCGTACAAACGCGCTAAAGTTATGTTGGTCTTGCGTGAAATGGAATTATCTGTTTGATTTAAGGCTCTATTCATAAGACTCGATTCTGTTAACAATTCAGGCTAATTTTTTACGGTAAAATTGAAACATATTAAGTAATAACTGCCAACAACAAAGAACTGCACAGCCTTCGTCAAACTGCTGCAAATATAGGTTGTATGCACAATGAAAGAGTTTTTCAATCAATGAAAACACACTGTTATTTTTAAACTTAAATAATTATTAATTCTAAAAGTGTAGGATAAAAAGCAGCATTTGTAAAAATACCGAACTACAAACCAGTGAAAACAACACCAAAGAGCCGATAGGTTGTTGAATTATTGCTTGATATGCCGATAGACGGTAAGCAATCGACTCCATTTTGACGCTCACTGTAAAAGCAACACGTTTTTTAGAATATAAATTTTACAGTAATCGACTCCATTTTGAAGCTCACTGTAAAAGCAACACGTTTTGTAGAATATAAATTTTACAGAAAATCTTAAGAATATTTATTTTAAACGGTTGTACTTCAAGTTTATAATGGTTGCACAGAACAAGACGTATCTGCATGAAAACATTAAGTATCTGTATAAAAACATTAAGTATATGTATAAAAACATTAAGTATATGTATAAAAACATTAAGTATCTGTATAAAAACAAAATTTCTTCCAGGGGCAGGGAGGGTGGACAATTTTGTTTATCGACATACCTTTAAAAGGTAAAAATGGAAGACAATGATAATACCCTTCCGCGACAGCCTCTACTGTTTTCACAGGCAAGTTTTTTTTATTACAATTTTTCTGGGAAATTTTTAGTGTACCAATTACATATGGTACCATTGACTTACATGAAAAGGTATTCAAATATATGGTCAGGAAATATGGTGAATTGATAGGAGTTCACCAATATAGTGTTTCAAATGGATATTAACATATTGCCGCGATTTGGATTTTTTATCCAAAAGAATCGTGATGTTTTCCAGAGAAACTTTGTTTAAAACTATTTGTATATAAATATTCGTTTTAGAGGAGCAAGTTAGTTAAATCTCATAGTGACTCATGTTTTAATTTAACCTTGAGACTATCTAAAATTATGTCTTTAAAACCTGCCTACACTGGACAACGGGGGAGCTGGCGGATTTTGTCCGATATATAGAGGTGTCCGGTATTTCAGGGGTCATGTAAACCAATGGGAAAAAACGGGACTGAGAATTCTTGTTCGGTATTGGCAGTTGTCCGGTATTTCAGGGTTTGTCCAGAATGCGGCTTTACTGTATTTGTATTATTTTTCGAGAAGGGGATGCATATTCCACATTGATATGATTTTTTTTTTCAGGCAGCACAAAATAGTGGGGAGAAAGGAAGCGTCGATCTATTACTGGACGTTGACACAAGGCGCGATTCCAAGGCGAGATCTACCATCCAAAAGGCAAAGGACCGCGCACAAATGACAGCGGCGACGTCCATGTCAATCGTCCATGTGGCGCTTCTAAAAGATACCCTGGATTCTGGTCGTGATTCCATAAAATATTACGACTATATGTTGGGGATCATTATCTCCGCACTTGTCTTGCAAATACTTGCTGGATTGCTCTCGCTCTATATATCGCTTTTGCGACGGTACTACGCAAAATATCAAGACGACTTAAGGAACGATTGTGCGAAATTCTTTTGCCCTTTTTCTTGCCAGGGGCAAACCGATCACTACGCTGAATATGATGCGTTTTTTGAAGAAAATTTGGAAGAGGCGAAGCCCATATCTGAAGACAACCAAAAAGGATGTTTGCCATTTGAATGTCTTGTTCATCAGCTTCACCATCTGGATCACCGGGACATCAACGTGTATAACATTTGGTGCGAAAAGGCAATCAATGCCAATATTAAATTTGCATTCCTTACTGCTGAAATAAAGGCAGAAGAAGAGAAGATAATGAAAGCGCGTGGCGAGCTCTACCAATGGAAAGCACAGCGCATCGGAAGTAGCGATCTGGAAGTACGCAATATTTTAATGAGGCTAAAGGATGCGCAAATTTCTTGGCATCAGCTGAATGAGCAAAAGAAGAAATTACACGATTTAAAAGAACAGGGAGAAATACTAAGGAAACGTGTTGAATTGATTGAAAAGGAACATGTGTTAAAAAGAGTAACTTTTTGGCAAAGTATTCTAAATGTCATGCTGTATATTGTGTTCGCTTTAAATGCATTTGTCGTTGGATTCGGGCTTGGGAACGGACGAAGTAGAAATGCCAGTAATTCAACCGCAACACTATTTGGGTCTGTCTGAGACTCGTGGAAAGCTTAATATTGCAAACTGACTTCTTACTTCTGATTACTTTTTAATATTATGGTTTGATTGAGAAGGTTTTTTGACGACCCACAGCTCTCCACTTTGAGCATGGGTAATGCAGTTTGCAAAATTAAACCAAACACAAAACAGAGCCTCATTTTTGGCTATTTCTTTTTCTAAAGTAAAAACATTATTTTATTATATCGTAATATTTTAATGTTATTAGGTATCTTTGTTGTCCCTCTACTTCTGCCTCCTCATTCAAACCACGAAACATAGTTTTGAAATATTGAAATACTTAAAAAAACTAAGCAGGCCCTGAATATATTGTTACATATTTATTCCTGAATTTAAATTAACCCAGTTAACATAGTGATGTTAGATACATAACGATGTTGGATAGACGTCGCACTCGGATCAACGTCGGGTTTCGGTTCATTACGGAAGCTGAAAAAACGTCTATCTGCCAACTTTTGAGAGTCGTCCATTATCCGACGTCTAATCAACGTTGCAGAAAGATAGCAAATGGAAGTTGTAATAACGCTGCCCTTGCATACAAAGCAACACTAGATGAACGTCAGGAAAATATTAATCTAGAATCGCCATCTAGGTAGTGATAATCATGAGGTCACCACTCCGTCGGCACCACCATCCTTGGATCATCCGGTACCACAGGATATGTATGACATTAATTTTCATGAATAGTTATCAAAAATAGATGTGAAAAAAACTTGCGCATTCCTGAAATCCCCTTATTTTGCGTCCACATTTTGGTCTATTTTTCATTTTTGGTCAGCGATAACATAATAAGGCTGCTGTTTGGTTGTTACCCGGACGTCTATACAATGTACATTTTGCGACGTCTATTCAATGTTGCACCAAGATGTTGATTAGATGTCAGAAAAAGTTGCGTTTTGGTTGCGATGTTGCTTATCCAATGTCCATTCAAAGTTGCGTCAACGTTGATCTGTGGTCGCGACTAATCAGAACCAAATTACACCACATTCAGTGTTGTGCTTTTGTCGGGTCGACGTGGCAACCTAAGGTCGACGTTGGGTCGACGTCGGAATGTTTACTGGGTATTGTTAACTTATTAACAAAAAAGTGAGCTAAACTGACAAAACGGCCATCTGTAACTGTTCTTCCTGCAGTATGGTATACAGTAAAACCTGCTTCCTCATAAATATTCGTGTTTTGAGTCAACTGTCATGTTACCTATATTATCAGAGATTCTGACCTCACTTCCAGACTCTCTTGAAATCATTTGCACAAAGTTACATTGATCTGCAGTTCCAGGTAACGTTTTGACCTACCTGTGACTGTCTAAACTAGTCCCGAAATACAGCACCGTTTTGCTGGAAGAACGATCTCAGTACACATTACGACGCCTATTCACCGTCTGTTTTACTTCGTGCTGTTTATCGAAAAATATCCATCCTTCTAAAAAGTTATGCATGGTGACTCTCTTTACGTCACGATCAAATCGCGTACATTTGAAAAAAAAGACATGAAAATTACGTCGTTTAAACTTCCACAATCAACCAAAATCCGTCGTTGATCCGACGTCGACCATATACACCTTCAAAACAATCTCCTGTTTAAGGTATGTTTTTATTTCAAATTCAGGCTTTACAAGGTACAAAAATATGATGTTTAATGCTTTTCACACCTTGCTGTTTTACGATTATTTGTATACTGTGATTTACTCGGAAGTAATGATAGTGGCCTTTCTGAGGAAAAAAGTTATCTTGAAATTTTTGCGCTCGCATTTTCATACCAGTAACCTTTCATTTTGATGCAACTTCTGAATGATGTCATGTCAATATGAACATTTCATGAAGCGATTCAACCATATTTTGCAAAAAAAAAAGGAAAAAAAAAAACGAAAAAAAAAAAAACAAGAATGCCGGTTCGTCGAAATGTTAAAAAAAAAAATCATAATCAACCAAAACCCGTCGGGTCTCATTATGTCGAGAAAAAAAGGGGTCATTTTTTTAGCCATCTGATTTTTGTCGATGGGCTTATGCCAGTCACTTGTGGGGCATCCGTAGTCCGCCATATGTTTGGGTGTTTGTCTCTCTCTCTCTCTCTCTCTCTCTCTCTCTCTCTCTCTCTCTCTCTCTCTCTCTCTCTCTCTCTCTCTCTCTCTCTCTCTCTCTCTGTAAACAACTTTCCAAAATGCTTCTCTAACTACAGTTCTGGTTCGATTTGTTAAAATTAAGCAGGATGGTCTTAGGTGATGATCCAGAAAGCTTGTATTTTTTTTAGATTGGCCGAAATTGACCAAAATATTAGTTAAATTAAAGAAAACATAAAAATGCTACTCTTTCTACAATTCCAACCCAATTGAGTTGGAAGCTTCATTTTTTGAGAATGCAGGAACAAATGCCACCCGGAGCAAATCCCGCGCCAAAATCTGGTTCCGAATATTACATTACTGAACGGTATGGAATATAATGGCCAGAAAGGAACGACAATAAGACCGCAGCTTTATGCAGTTTGTTTCAAAGACGAGTGCAGAAGACTGTAAAAGACCGCATCTCCAGTACTTTTTTTACTCATTAACTGCACAAGTACTACGTTTAGACGAAGTAGTACCGATGGTGAACCCTTGTATTGAATTTTATTCAGACGAAAAGATCTCAACCAATATATATATATATATATATATATATATATATATATATATATATATATATATATATATATATATATATATATATATATATATATATATATATATATATATATATATATATATATATATATATATAAAAACGAAAAAGGTCATATTAGGAATGAGTTCTGTTTAAAAATTACTATTTTGGAAAACAAAGTAGTTTGGGATTGCAAAAAAAAAAAAAAAAAAAAAAAAAAAAAAAGAAAAGAAACGGTGGTATCTGTGGTATTAGACATACCGAGACTTGGTAGCGGAATGCTACCCGAAATAAATGACACATTTTCAGCCCGTAGCATCAAATGGCAAACGAAAAAAAAAAAAACCACACGGAAAAAATGCCACATTTAGTAAACTGATTTCTTTTACTTCGATTTGTATTTTGTTATTTTTTGTTTAGAACCCTTTAAGTAGTCAACTGCTTAGGAAACTTAACCCGAAGAAGATATTTCTGCTGGGTGGCATTTGAAGCTACAAAAAAAAAAAAAAAAAAAAAAAAACTGGTGGCATTTTCTACACTGTCCTTTGAGCTCCTGAAATCAAGCAGAAAATAATGACGATGAAGATTGGTGATGGTGATGAAGACTGATATGTGTCCTCACACATCACGCTGAGTTCCACTGTGAAGCTCTTCAAACTGTAAACATTAGAAATAATATGCCTTTTTTCTATAAGCAGCATGGCAAAATGTGCTATGCTGATCATAGGCAGCTGCAAACCCGAAATTTATGTGTGATGAGTTGAGTTTCAGTTTAACAAAATTGCCCGCATGTCATGCTAGCAGTATTTCCCCAGCAAACACCAGTCGTGCTGAATGTTCTTTAAGGCTTTTGGAGAATGCCTGGGGAAATTGAAATCCTCTGAGGCTCTCGTGGGACAAAGTTGAAACTGTATTTGTGCAAATCTGGATCCCGATCTGTTGTGTATGTAGGTTCTTTAAGATTAAATAAAAGACCATGTTTTCAGCTTCATATTTCTTAAGCAACTAAACTACACGTGGATTTACAATGAGTTATACAATGCATTAAAACAAAGGCATCAGTTCCAAGAAATACGGGATATAATGACATCATAGGAAATACATATAGGAAATAAGTGATAAACACAGAAACCCCCAAATTAAAACACGATCAAATCTTCGAACTCTTTTGCTTTGTTATTTAAATACTGAAATTGTTCTTCTTTTTTGTCGTGACAATGGTTTATGACCTGTTCTTTTTTTTTTTTACAGAAATATTCACTGATATTATTTGTTCGTTCAGTAATAAAAGAGATAATTGCCAAATGGGCTTTGAGAGAAACTGATTGTTGTGTTCTCCTCTCGTCTCTCAATATTAATGGTTGGTTATTCAGCCAAGATCAGATCAGAAAATAATAGAAATAGGAAAATTTTCTACAGAGCGAAGAAACATTTATTATTTTGTTTCCTAAAAAAAGCCAAGGCAAAATCCTTTTTCTGTCTTTGCAACCATTGGCACTTGCTTTAGACAATATATGGCAAAAGTCTGAGGCATTTCAAAGAGGATCCGGTTCGTACTGACATGTGTATGCCAAACTTCACATTTTTTTTCTCGAAGTTGTAGCAAACAGACCAAAAAAAATAAATAAGTAGCTTGCAAAGAAAATTGTGTCACATATATAACAAATGCGGCACCCAAGATGTGTAAATAATAAATTAAAGAGGTCGTGTTTTTAGTGTTGCGATAGACCTAATGCACAGCCGCCTTATTCACAAAAGTTAACTGCACAGTTAACTAAACTACCAGAAGTGATATCCAATTCAACGAAATCAGCTAACTGCACAGTTCACTTTTATGAATACAGCTGGGCAAACACAAAGCTTAGAATGGTAATCGCACAAACAAACTTGACTGGCACCATCAACAAATGATAGCCGGTTTAACACTTGACAACTTACAAAAAGTGTATTGCTATTGTGTCATTTTTCTCAACTGTTTTTTTCATGCAATACAATCATTAATTTTTTTTATCGCGACCCGACAGGGTTTTTGTGAAAGTTTTCGCGCAAATTGATGATTTGAGGGACATAGTGTTCCTTGATACTTGCTTTTGTATTTCTTTCTTTTCTTGGTCAATTAATGAAAAAAGTAAAGACTGTGCACAATATTTTGGCACTGCAATTTCATCTTAACATTTTCTAGCATTTAAAGAGAATTATATTCATGCTAAACGAATCTGTAAGAATTACTGCAAGAGAACAAAAAAAAAAGGAAAAAGAAAATGTACAAGCCAAACATGCTAAAGTTAGCTTATATCAAAAGAGTGCTTTTCATTGTGAAATAAAACTGATACAGACAGCCGAATCTTGGTCAGTGTAAAAGAATAACCAACTTCTACTACTAACTGCGGATGAAAGGGCAAGTTTAGGAGAGCAGCCTCCCTCCCCCCCCCCCCCCCCACCCACACATACCTAGCAAATCTGCTTGTGAAGTATAGTAGGGCTTTCATCATTTCACAGGGTTCTCGAACTAATTATTATTTACTATTATTAAAACTAGTTTATAATATATTATTAATATATTACTTTAATTCAATAACTGTATTAACATCGATACAACTTGAACATTTTCGGTGCAAATTCCTTTGGCAGAGTCCAGAACAGAAATTCCCGGGACATAAGGGACTCGGACTCAAGGAGCTCCTTAAAAAAGGACCCAGGGGCATAACGGCCCTGAATGAAATGTTGGACAAGAGGGCCACGGCCACTTATCGAGGTTTATCGAGGTACTTGTTTACTAATGACAGCCTGTCGAAAGCTGAAGAAATCGTATTTTATTGTTTTTATTACAAGAATACCGTACAATTCCTCACGCACATAAATCTACCTACAAAAACCGCCAAGTTTAAACTATTTTTTTACAGGACAGACATTAATTCAAAAGATACGCAACTAACATAGAGTACACCACAGAGAAAAATTAACGCATGACATAATTTTTTACAGATGGTTAGTTGCTATGGATAAAGAGCAATTCGCATTTTAACACGTCGGCTGTATGCTTTCTTAAGTTCTATATGAAACGAAGCTAGAGGCTTGATTTCAGCTCAAGAAAATGTAAAAGAAAAATCCACATGAAACGTCAATATATATTTTTTTCTGAGTTTTGAGTACGAGTCAACGATTCATAACATTATTGAATAATCCAAAATTGGATAATATCACCATAAAATTGCCTATATTAAAAAGAGAGAGAACAACGAAATTCAGTTCCGTATCCAACACCAATAACCAAGGCTTAACTACCTATAACCCAGTTAACATTCTAAGGTGAATCCAACGTTGATTTGAGTTTACAACATCGATCTGACCACGCCAAAACAAGGACTCTGTACTTTGGTTGTGATTAATCGCGACCACACATCAAGCAGGACTTAGAGAAATCGACGTTGGATAGATGTCGCTAAATGGACGTTGCATAGACTTCGGACTTAGAATAAAAAAAAAACAAAACAAAACAAAAAAAAACAAAACAAAACCTCTTTATGTTATCGCTCACAGGAAATCGCGGCCATGACAGATCCCTTTGAAAGTAGAAGAAAAGGAGGACGTAAAATACGAGAATTTCAAGAGCGCACTAGTTTTTTTCAAACCTACTTTTGTAAAATATTCATGTAGGTCAACTTCATATCCATCCTGCCTGGCCGAATAACCGAACGGTAAAAATACTATGACAGAGAGCAAGCACAGAATGATTCTTGTTATATTCTATATTTTATATTTATATTTTCCTGATGCCTGTACAACGTCGGGAGATAGACGATTCAACTTCCATTTGCAATCTTTACGTAACGCTGATTAGACATCGGATAATCAACAGCTATCTAACATCGGAAGGTAGACGTTGTTTCGACTTCCATAAGCAACCAAACCTCGGCGTTGATCCGACGTCGATTGAGACGAGTATTCAGCAGCGGCTGGTAGGAGCGGCTGGCAGGAGGCCTAACCGAAACCCAACACAGCCTGTTATTGAGCCAGGAGTTGTATTCTGCTTTGCCCTTATATTTAAGGACGTCATTATTCTTGAGATTAGATGGCTCATCCTTAATTTTTATCCTTATTTTCAAAAGACTTTGTTAAATTTGAGGATAGAGCAGAATAGCTTTTTTCATCCTTATTTAAAAAAAATAAGGACATCCTTTTAAATAAGGACAGAACAGAATACCACTCCAGAAGGGCCCTACCCGTCTCCGTCCTGGAGACATTCCATTTGGCGATATGGTCCTTGAACTAGTTCAGATGTGTGGAGTTAACGGACGGGGCATTTCATCTCTGTCATGAGATTACATAATTCCGATGAAGAGATAGCCCATGTCAGGCACTCATGCCACAAATTGTTACCAAGAGTGTTTTTCATTTTTTTTTTCAACGAACATAAAATGCAGTAAGTGAACATTGAAAAAATACATCGTTTTAAACAAATGAGGACGTTCTTCTAAACTTCACTTGAATTTGTGTGAATTTAATTTAAAATATCATCTGTCATCAAATTATACATTTATGAGTACAGTCACAGTTAGAATACACGTTAAACTAGACACTCCTTTACATTGAGGAGTGTGTCATTTTTTATTTGTTCCCTTTTTGTTGGAGTTGGAGTGCAGTTCGCTAGAATTAATTTAGCATCATCCCATTTTGTGTGAAGGAAACGCGGAGTACTGGAGTGGTATTCTGTTCTGTCCTCATTTTTAACGATGTCCTTATTTTTAAAAATTGGGACAAAAAAGCTATTCTGCTCTATCCTCAAACTTAACAAAGTCTTTTAAAAATAAGGATAAACATTAAGGATGAACCATCTGATCTCAAGAATAAGGACGTCCTTAAATATAAGGACAGAGCAGAATACCACTCCTGAATGCAATTTATACCCCCTCTCCCCCTTTAAAAAATAAAACTCTCACTCCGGCAAGATCACGTCTGGCACTAAGCAGCATTCAAGCTCAAATACTAATTTTACACCAATTAAGCCTTTTAACGCCATCCGTTCCAATTCACATTTACATTTACTGACATTTATAAGCATGTTTTAGTGATAATCAAAGTGCCATTTTCAAAACGGTTTTGTTGATTTTCAGTCTGAAAAAAGACAAAACAGGCTCGTTCTAATGTTCCAGTACATATACTAATACACAATGTGTAGTATTTCGGAAACAAGTACAGCGTAATTTATTTACAACTGGGTATTTTTAAAATACTTAATGTTCATTTAATATTCCTGCGCTTTAAAATACAAGTGTGATGTAAGACTCGATGTTCACATCAAACCCACATGGGTATGTTTTAGTTTTCAGATATTAATAATATAACATACATATCTAAATGTGAACGTTCTTGCATTTTTTTACAAGTAATTTCACTTTCTACACATGCTATAGGACTATTTTGCTACAGTAAGAACTTTTCTACTAGAAGTAGAACCACTGGTATTACCTTCCATGTCTCCCAACTAAGTGTTTTCTTTATCTTCGATATACCGATAATGAAAAATAACCTTTGCGCGCCTTCTGTAAAGCCAGTTTTTCTAAGGCTTCGGGATGAAAACAGTAATACAGACAATAACCGTAATAACATATGCCATAAACATTACACGGTCGAGCAGTGTCGCAAGAAGCAGGCCGTCGTAGCCGCGCCGAGCGCCATCGTCTCTTGTCGTCATTGTGCTGTTTTCGCTGCCTTCTGCCGGACAAAGCTCCGTCTCGTCCCCTTTGGTGCTTGTCTCAGACTTGTACCGGACACACAACAGGCAGGACAAATAGCGGGTAATCTGAAATACAACAGATTTTTGACAAATTAATGAAGATAATACCACAGTCAAATTGATATTCTTAACAAAAATGATAAGCAGCAAAGAGTAATCTCTAACCCCCCTCTTCCAGTAAAAAGTCCTCATTTTTGCGTACCCGGTGCAAATCCCCTCTCCCCAGTCCCATCAATTTAAGTGATTTTTAAGGTTTTAAAAACTTTATGATGGTCTTACATCTTCTTTCCATATTTCTTAATCAGTATTTTTCATTTTCCAACAAGTTTATTTCGATTGTATTTGCTTTAGAATCAGTTAACAATGGAATCATGATCCAGTTACAATAACCTATTATATCAAAATGTTCAGCTGCTGAAGTGTACTTCAGTGTAATTGAACTACCTTCCATGAACATATACGAAACAACTTAATACGGAAGGATGGGGGGGGGGGTATTATTAGAGACGCGGGGGGGGGGGCGTTTATCTAGGATCGTCAAAAATATTTGTTCTGATAAACGATGTTGTTTTGGGGAGTAAAGCTGCTGCGAACATTGCTGACGGTGTGCGGTACCTGTTTGGAGCGGCAGCATGGAAGACTCTCAAGTTTACTCAGATTGATCGCAACAGCGGACCAAAGTATCGCCACGAAATCCAGTCTCATGATCATGCTTATAAAAATTGCTGTAAAATATATATATATAAAAAAAACAAAACAAGAGGCTAGAGATTTAATGTGAAATAACTATACACGTCACAGCAAATATGTATTATCCGTCATGATACAAAAAATAACTAGGCGATCCGTGTAATTCAGCTGATATTGAAGCTACAAACACCTTAGTGCCATCCTAGTTCTGGACTATAAAATATTAAACCTGCAACCTTCAGATTTATATTTGAAAGTTATATGCAATATTAGATTTTCCCCTAAAAATAACTAGTTTACTGTTTCAAAGAAGGCAGAGAAGTTTCGATATTTTACCAAGAACTTAAGACACACGGATACCAAAAATTCATGTTTAACAAACCCTTTACAAAAATAGTTACCGAAATAAGAATTCATGTAGTTTGAACATATCTTAAAAAAAGGCAAATGTTATTTTCTTCTAAATGCTTAGTGACGTGAATAACCTCGATCGAGACACAAACACTCAACAACGAGCGAAACAGTGATTAAGATAATAACAAATAAGCAACTAAATTGGTTTCAGGTGTGTTTTTTTGTTCTGTTACTTGATGCCAGCTTGAGATGTTTGTAGCTGGTTTAGTTGTGCACATGCATCGTGTCATGAAGTTATTTCCTATGCTGGAGCTCACTAAAATTCCGTGACAAAAACCAGCTCTGTTTTTACTACATATGTTAAAATTTTCCATATATTTTTTTTACATCTAACGGATGTTGGAGGTATTTTTTATGTAAATTTGCCTAAGCATGGGTTATCAACTTGGCATTCTTTTTAGAAAGAACGTGTGCACCACATTAAAACTATAAACAACACCACAACACCAAGCATATACGTGTCCCTGTACATTAAAACACGGATAATCGGGCCAGCTCGCTGTACTGATAGTACAGCTGAACCCCGGGATGTGATCACTCTGCTAGTGGTCCAATTTGTAGGGGGTGCGGCTATCCCAGGGGCCCCCTTTCTCTAGATTTACATAATTTTGCATCGTTTTCTCTGTGCTGTTGTAATGCAAGCTGACCTCTGAGGAGTTCTATCTGTTACGTATCAACACAGAGCGGATGGATATTCTAAAAAGTAGTTCCTTCTTTTATGAGTACTATATTTGTGGAATCTCCAGTGGGTCTGCGGAGTAAAAAGGTGTTACACACAATGGACCGAATCGCCGTTTGCTGTTGGACGACGTTTTCTGTCTAATTTTACTCACCAATCAGTGGTGTAGATGACGTTTTCTGTCTAATTGTACTCACCAATCAGAGGTGTAGATGACGTTTTCTGTCTAATTTTACTCACCAATCAGTGGTGTAGATGACGTTTTCTGTCTAATTGTACTCACCAATCAGAGGTGTAGATGACGTTTTCTGTCTAATTGTACTCACCAATCAGAGGTGTAGATGACGTTTTCTGTCTAATTGTACTCACCAATCAGAGGTGTAGATGACGTTTTCTGTCTAATTTTACTCACCAATCAGAGGTGTAGATGACGTTTTCTGTCTAATTTTACTCACCAATCAGAGGTGTAGACGACGTTTGGGAGGGTATCATTGTGATTTGCAAAAACGCAAGGCACAGAAATATAAGTAAACCTGAAATATAAAGTTATGAACTTTGAACTGTTTGAAACAAAGGACAAAGTGAAAGATATGGTTATCAGTATGGTTTATCTTTCAATAGCTGAAGAGAATGAACAAAATTACACAATGTCTTGAAGATTTTAAGAACAATTAAATTTATGAAATATAAAACAGCCAAATACAGCATAATTAGCCACCAGAATCTGGATTGGCAAGGCCTTCTCAATGAGGTCACGCCAATCACACTATATTACAGGAAGTGAAAACAGGCATCAGAGATGCAAAACTCTTAGCCAGAGGTGAAGCCTGGAAATGAAATATATTGGCATTTTTCATAGCTATGAGGGAAAAAATACTGAGGGAAAAAATAACTTGTATGAAGTTTACAAGCTGAAGGGACAAAAAGTAATGATGAAGAGGCGTGGACAAAGTACCCCATATGAAGGTCAAAATACAAGATTTTCACGGATTTAAAAGTACTGAAATTTCGACAATTTTTGGTTAAACCTGATAAAACTTAGACGAAAAACAGTTGTATTACGTATCTTTCAATGTGGCAAGTTACTAAACTGAGGGAAAAAACGAATGGCAAGAAGGTGCGGACAGACGAACGGACATGGCCATGTCCGACAACGATAACAACAGCCCTTAGCCAATTTTGGCTGAAGGCTAAAAAAAAAATAAATGAAACATACGAAAACAATATATCCGAGAACAAGATGAATTTTAATTCATAATACATTATTCATATATCCAATACATGCTCGTACCAAAATATTTTAGAGTTATATGTATATAAAGTAGATTTATCTTGTGATATCTCATTTTAAACATAGTATAATAATGATGCATTTTCTATGCGATGTGCAGTGACTGTTATTCTGCAGTATTTACTCGCTGGTAAAGCATTTTGAACTTTACGAGATACAAAATTATTTCAGTAGAACACTTGAGTTTTAAACGTTGAGTTTTTTTTGATCAGACGAATAATAAGTATCCCATATCAAAGTTGCTGTGTGGATAAAATGAAACGTCTTTGAAACATTTATACACATTGGATCGTTCCAAACCATGTGCAGGAGCAATAGTACCCTTGCAGATAAATAAAAATGACAAAAACAATAGAGAAGAAAAAGAAAGAAATACAGCGGAGAATTTCTCAGCAGCAATTTGTGGTGTATTTTGTTGATCTCGAATGGCCATATCACATCATAACTTTAAAATTTGTTCTGGTGTTGAAAAAAAGATATGTTGAATTAAATCCCATACTTAAGGGTCTAGACCATTTTTCACACTTATGGCGTGTATCTGGAAGATTGCCACATCGAAACATTCTGTGCAATAACAATAAAATAAACAAGATCGTGAATTGCACGGACAGATAATCACAACCACTCACAGTGTTGTTCATTAACACTTGACAAGCCTTTGGCTTGCAAGAGTTATATGAATTTGTGCGAGCAAAATTCGTCCTTTTTTTTCTTCTTGACACTTTTTCCGATTTTTTGTGTCTTCTTCTTCTCTGACACTATGGGCCCTACGACCATGAAACTTGGGACTTATGAAGAGCTTGATATGAACATGTGCATGTCACTTTTTATTTTCGTCTTTGATTTCGTTTTCTTTGTTAAAACGCCATGTGAAAAGAGTGTATTTTTGCAAGTAAATGCGTAGCATTTAATGCACAGCCAGAACACAGTTGCTGGGCTTTGTGCGAGCTCTCACTGCGCAAATGGATAACACGACGTATGCCTGATCGGTCAATAAAACTTCAAGTCAACAACAACCAAACACTACTCGGCTTATAAGACGTATTCAAGCTGTGTTGTTTGCAATATATTATTAACACTTGACAAGCCTTTGGCTTGCAAGAGTTATATGAATTTGTGCGAGCAAAATTCGTCCTTTTTTTTTTCTTCTTGACACTTTTTCCGATTTTTTGTGTCTTCTTCTCCTCTAACACTATGGGCCCTACGACCATGAAACTTGGGACTTATGAAGAGTTTGATCTGAACATGTGCATGTCACTTTTTATTTTCGTCTTTTATTTCGTTTTCTGTGTTAAAACGCCATGTGAAAAGAGTGTATTTTTTGCAAGTAAATGCGTAGCATTTAACCCACATCACACACAGTTGCACAGTGAGCTTTGTGCGAGCTCTCACTGCGTAAATAGCTAACACGGAGTATGCTAGATCAGTCAATAAAACCTTAAGTCAACAGAAACCAAACACTACTCGGCTTATAAGACGTATTCAAGCTGTGTTGTTTGCAATATATTATTCAAGAAATAACCCATTGAAGCCAGTATTTTTGCGTTTTAAGTTTTGTCAAGTGTTCAACATTTCGCTAGCGGAATGAGCTTCTAGTATGAATTTGTGCGAGCAAAATTCGTCCTTTTTTTTTTTCTTCTTGACACTTTTTTCCGATTCTTTGTGTCTTCTTCTTCTCTGACACTATGGGCCCTACCACCATGAAACTTGGGACTTATGAAGAGCTTGATCTAAACATGTGCATGTCACTTTTTATTTTCGTCTTTGATTTCGTTTTCTTTGTTAAAACGCCATGTGAAAAGAGTGTATTTTTTTGCAAGTTAATGCGTAGCATTTAAGCCACATCACACACAGTTGCTCAGTGAGCTTTGTGCGAGCTCTCACTGTGTATGCTAGATCAGTCAATAAAACCTTAAGTCAACAGAAACTAAACACTACTCGACTTATAAGACGTATTCAAGCTGTGTTGTTTGCAATATATTATTCAAGAAATAACCCATTGAAGCCAGTATTTTTGCGTTTTCATTTTTGTCAAGTGTTTAACATTTCGCTAGCGGAATGAGCTTCTAGTTCAAGAAATAACCCACTGAAGTAAGTATTTTTGCGTTTTAATTTTTGTCAAGTGTTTAACATTTCGCTAGCTGAATGAGCTTCTAGTTATAGGGATAAATCATGCTGAGTGCTTTGTATCTGATTCGAGCACGCATGGAAGGCCTGTGAACGAACCGCGCAGCTCTGAGTTCATTGGCCTTCTACAAGTGCTCGAATCCCATACAAAGCACGACTGCATCAGGATCTATCCCCACTATAACACTAACAAGCAAAATCGATTCATAGAAAGCGGAAAAAGCCAAAAACTCGAGATTGTGCTCGAAAATTTTCATGGTATTGTCCTGCGACAGGAGTGTCGCATAGCAACTTGTGCAATGCAAAGGAAAACGTTTTATGTAACAAAGCCATCGTTATAATATCTCGGAGTCATGCCCATTGTTTTTCTGTGAATTGGCTTTGTGACTTATGTACGCAGTTAGAGCAAGCTGACGGTTTCTTATCATTTCTTTTTACCGGAGTGCATTACTCTACTGGTCCGTGTTATAATTGCATTTAAAAGGCGCTTGGATAATCCTAATAAATACACGCGAAATGTCAGAGCAAATTTAATAAAGTACGGACAAATTGGAAAATTTATTACCTTTCCGATTTCCCTGGGTAAGTACTGAACTGCATATCAAAATGAAAGAAGCAAAGGCGTCATTTGTATGGCAGTGAACTGCTACACACGACTCTAAACAGGTTGATTTCTTTCTGAAATTTTCTTCAAGTTGGGTACATTTTCAGACCAGTACGTATACTGACCCAAAAAAAGAAGAAAGTATCCGGACGTATATCGAATAACTGTTTATTTTTAAGAATAAAGTGTTCATATTTTCACAACTGATTTATTAGAGCATGTTTATGTGTAATGCCACTTTTTGAGAAATCAATTCAATACCCAGGTAGATGCGAAACAATGTGCGTGTTACAACAGGTACTGCCATAGTATGTGTATGTTGGGTGTAAGTACTGTTTATTGACTCGTACAGTTTGCTGAAAGATAGCCCTTTGTTTGAACAATTGACAATTTTGTTCCAAAAGCACAGATAAAAATGCCACGGCTCTCCGAAAAAGAAAGGGAACGAGCAATAGGCATGATGAGTGTAGGGGCATCCACGAGAGAGGTGGCCAGACGATTTGGGTGCACTCGAGCTACAATTAATCGTTTACGACGGCGCTATACAGAGACCAGAAACACTCGGGACAGACCGTGTAACGGGCGACCTCTTGTGACGACCGCTCGACAACATCGAAGAATTCGCCTACAGCATCTGCGCGACCGCTTTCGCACTGCCGTTATGACTGCACACGAAACCCATGGCATTCACAACCCACGCATATCCAGCCAAACGGTAAGGAATCGCCTCCGTGACCATGGAACTCAATGTCGCCGATCACTGGTTAGTATCGCGTACAGCGCCCATCGACGATGTTCGGTGATGAATCTCGATATCAGCTATATCGTGCAGACGGTCTTGCACGAGTATACAGGCGTGTTGGAGAACGTTACACCACATCCTGCGTACGACAAGTTGATCGGTTTGGTGGTGGCTCCGTTATGGTATGGGGTGCAATACGCTTTGGCAGCTCTTCGTTGCTGATGGCAACCTGACGGCTAATCGCTACATTGACGCCGTATTAAGTGCTCAAGTTGTCCCCTATTTACAGCAGAATCCAGACGCCATTTTTAATCACGATAATGCACGTCCGCACGTCGCTCATGTGCCAGCAGTACCTTATGGCAAACAACGTTCAGCTGTTTCCATGGCCCCCATATTCACCGGACCTTAATTTTATTGAATATTTATGGGATCATCTGGATCGCCAAATACGGGCGAGACAACCACCTCCACGAAATTACGCAAAACGCCGCCAAGCACTTATTGAGGAGTGACATCGTTATCCCCAGTAAAAGGTCAACGCATTGGTGACGTCAGTGCCCAGAAGAATCCAAGCTATGCTCAGTGCTAATGGTGGACATACGCGATATTGAGAAAATGACAAAGTGGTGTTGTTCGTGTAAATGCAAATTGACACCCGTGTGATAATAAAGATGCTGTGATTGCGCAATTAACTGATCGAATTCATTGTTTCCTACGGTAACCTACAGAACTGATGTTGGACTTCAATACGTGGAAAATTCATTT
This sequence comes from Protula sp. h YS-2021, assembly GCA_949752745.1. Lineage (NCBI taxonomy): Eukaryota > Metazoa > Annelida > Polychaeta > Sabellida > Serpulidae > Protula > Protula sp. h YS-2021. The sequence goes on from OX457026.1 coordinate 74,426,097, forward strand.
GGATTGATTGAGTAGTTTCAGAAATAATAGAGTTTAAAATTGCTGGATACTTTCTTTTTTGGGTCAGAATACAAAAGACCAGAAAGATCATTTTCTTGTAAGAAATTTCCACGTCACTTCCATGGAAATTCTTGGAACTTCGAAGAATTTTTCACTTAAAGAAGATGTACAAGGCTATTTTGTTCGAAAAATTTCCACGTCACATCTAAGAAGTGAGTCTTGGCCCAACCCCCCCCCCCCGACCGAAACGCCCCGGTCCTAACCCCCCGTCAACCCCCCCCCCGACTAAACCCCCCGGCGGCCTAAACCCCCCGACCCAAATCCCCCCCGTTCTCAAAGAAAATGTGCAATAATAATTTGTTATGGTGCCTCTTTTCGCACTCTTACGAAACATAGCCATTTGCCAGATGTTTTTTGCTTTACGTACAAATGCCCTTGGTACAATATCTTTGGATTCCCTTTAGCAGATGTGATGTATTCCATGATGGTAGCATGATTTTTCACAGTAATCTGGGTCACTAAATTACCCATTCAAGTGAATCACAATTGGATGTAAGTCACATCTACCGCAAGAGACATTGTAATTTGTAAACTCGACTGATCTCGCAACCGGCATATGAACTGCAAATTTTAATGTGTACACACTCCTCAATCATAAGAGCAATTGCAATTTCAAAAACTGAGTGCTATCATCAATGGATGTATGAAGTTTCTTTTATCATGATAATCAATTCCTTCAGTGGTTCGGAAATTGCAAGTTTAAACGCCGTGTGTTCTCTTCAATGGGCATTTGAAGTGTAATTAACAACGTGGATGTATCGCAATTACAAAATATAAAATAGACCTGAGTTTTGGGTCGGGGGGTTTAGGCCGCCGGGGGGTTTTAGTCGGGGGGGGGGGGGTTAGGGCCGGGGGGGGGGGGTTTGGGCCTGTTCCCCTAAGAAGTTTCATGGAATTTTCACTGCGGGATATCACAATTTTGCCACTGTCCATTTCGATGTTTCAGAACATCACAAAAATAGCACAAACTGAGTCGGATGGCTTTGAAACTTACAGGAATGTTTTTGAGACAACTCTGCACCTAGACTGACTTTTCTTTGGTGAATTGGCCAAAATGCAGTGCAGTTATTTTTAAAAGTTTTGTTTAGCTTGTGAGTCAAAATTAACCAAATATATTGGCAAACACGGCCAGTTTTCCCACCTATTGAAGAAATTCTGAGAACTTCCAAGAAATCCCATGCTAATACTGGAACTTCCAAGAAGTTTTCCCCTGAAACAAGCTGGTTTCTACAAAAAAATTTTCACATCACTTTGAAGAAATTTCATGGAAATTCTTGAAACTTTCGAAATGTTCTCAATTGAAGGCCTAGAAGAGCCATTTCTTCCAAGAAATTTTCTTGCTACTGAGAACAGGAAGTTTCAGGAATTTTTCTCTATATTTTAAAGACATACAGTGCACCTCAGTCTTTGTAGTACCCATTAAAATTTGACAAATGGCACCCAGAGCGGCCCTGTGACCCTCGATGATACGAAATTGAAACCTCATAACTTCTATAGGGAATCTGAAATTAGCGTGATGGCCGCTATGGGATCTCACTGTGTGAAGAAACAAAAGAGGATAATGAAAATCTTTAAGAACTGGATGTTCAGGAACATCCCTTATTATATGGTTACGGGCGAGAAAAGATGTGGATGATACTAGGTTCAGCAAAATCGATCTAACAGTTACAATATCTGTAAAGACAAAGGTCTGTTTAAATTCGATAAAATCCAATCTGGAAGTTTTCTAGCAACCCAATTAATTTTGGTATTCTTACCTAAAAAGAAATGCTGTTTTATTTTTCATATGTTCATTTCTTTTCGGTTTGACTAAAGCTTGCTGTATTTCCTTATTTCCTGATTCTGGAGAATGGAAACGTCTATGGCCCATGCACAGCGCTTGGATTGATTTGTTGTGTATAAACGTCCAATCCGTCCCAGAAAAGATACAGCATCGATGATGCTTTTCTAGCGTCGTTAAGATCCAACGACAGGACAGAGCAGAAGTTTTGAAAAGGTTAAAAAATGATACCTATCGAGAACATGGTATAAAATAACAAGCCATCTTAGAAAGCGCGTCCTAAATCGGAATTAAAAATCCAAAATGACGACCATTGTGATCTCGAAATCGGGTCATGATCAAAATTATTATAAAAAAACCCGCACCTACCCACTATAATAGGTCATCTAAAAATCATAAGAAACGGATTATAAGACTGCGTGTAAGTGTCGACAGTGAACGGACGGGCGGCTAGACAAATAAATAACATCCAATTAAAACCTTTGTCTCCCTCCGGCCGTAAAGCCTCGGTTGGGAGCTAATAAGACACGGTATTCTGAAAAATATCTTACAGGTGGATGTTTTCCGAAATTACAGAGGTCTTCAAAAAATTCAGACTGATATTCTGCGTTATTTTACTTTAAAGGAAGCGACTTACCAAAAATGACTCTGAGAACGGAGTTTGATGGCAGCCAAAAGGTCACGAGCGTAAGTAAAGCCAAGAGGATTGATGGGGATATGAGGATTCGTCCAAGAACTGCATGTTTACGAAGAAAACGTATGTTGAAAGTTATGTCTGGATACGGCTCTGCGCAACACGGATAATAGAGTACATTCTTGTTTGCTGTGCTGTTGAGTAGTTCAAACTCCTGACTTTGAATGTAGTTGGACAGGTCTATCTAAAAATCAAAATATAAACTTAGTGAAAAAAAATACCTCAGAATTACAGGGTGGTGAGAGGATCTGTTACTTAACTGAATGCTAATAAACATAGCCCTTTCTTCGTTGCACATATGGACAGATTGTGTACACAAACAATGTCAACATTGCCTAATTTGTGAATGTGGGAAGACACTTAGCTGGAAAGATATAAAAAATGACACATGACACACATTCTTTTTTTTATTCCGGTAACCCAGAGCCCCTAGCTTGTTTGAAATGGGGACGGGTAGGTCTAACGAAAGGTCTATAGGTGGAGTACCGGCGGGCACGGCCAGTGTACAATAGTTTCACTTTTTACATAACGGTCTGCACTTTTACTAAGATATGTTATGCACACAAATGAATAAAAGTCAGCAGTGTACCTTTAAAAACTTTTAATTTCTCAATAAAATAACAAACTCAATGCCTAATCATACCTGGTTGGAGCCAACCGGAAGAGGGGGTCTTTCCACATATGATAGCTTTAAAGAGTGGGTAAACCCACTTGGATAGCACCTTCCCCTAACCATTTTCAAAAAGGGTGGGTAAACTCACTTGGATAGCACCTTCCCCTAACCATTTTCAAAAATTTGGTTATCAATCTAGCCTCGTTTGAAAGCCATTGACGGCTGAATAAACTGTAAGCAACAGAAAGCACCAGTGGAATAAATCAGAAACATGCCCAGCACGAGACAGCCAGGTTTAGAAATTAGGGTTGGGGACGGGGTGGTCCCAGTGGGGTTGGTATAGGAGCCTGCGGTGGCACGCGATCGATATAAACTTCTTTATCCCTCAGAGTCATATCCTGGCAGACAGCTCTGTTCTTCAGGTTGACTCTCTCCACTTCCTTCAGTTGGAAAAGCTCCGTCTGGCTCAAAATATCCGTATGTCTGAGCTGCCGTCCCCCTGAATGACCAGCAGTGTAGCAAGGACGGCCTCGCCTTAGTTGCACCACTGAAGTGAGCTGCCGTACCGCTATCCTAGCAGTGTATCTGGTGGCTATTCATGCACACTCCAGTAATTTCCGAATTACTGGGCCAGTGATGTCTTCCTGAATTAGTGCCACTTTCAGAGCCCTTGGTGTATGGTCCTGCAAAGAGATGGTGTTGGGTGTTGGGCGAGCTAAGTCCTGCAGCACTTTAGCGTCCTTCTCTCGCAGAGGATGTCTGATTCCGGCCGGACTCTTGGCATCCAGGCAGTTCTCTTACACTGCTGCTCAAATGACTCGTTGGGGATTAAATTCTCCGCTGTTCTATGCAGCGTCGGTCTGACTGCAAGTTGTGTCGATGGGTGGAATCTTGCCATCACTTTGCCCTAACCCGTCTCCATCGTGTGGAATTTCGGCTACCTGGCTACTTAACGTTATCTAACCCTGCGCTTGTTGCTAGGCCAGAACGTCCTCTTGCTCTGGAGCCTCGCACTGTGAAGTGAGAAGGATGGGAGGTTCCTTCCTCTCCTCAAAGATTTTCTTGCCTTTACCCCTACAGCCTGTTGATCTCTTCTACTGTGTCTCTGATAGAATGTCTTCCTGCATCACTGGGGTTTTGCATCTGCACGAGCAAACAGCTGGAGTAGAATAGATGCTGAAGTCAGTTGCATGATAATCCTGACCAGAATACGACGCCAGAACTTGGTTGATCATCCAAAGATGTACCAAAAAGGACGGATAAACGTTGGAAAAGTGGATGTTTGCTCGAAATAAAACAAAGTTTTCTTCCTTTTACGAATTTTGAGTCATCAGATTGACAACGTTCAAATCAAGCTTTGGGTCGTCAGAAATTCGTCTTTGTCAAATAAACTCGCCACGAACTCGTCAACGTATATAATTTTTAAGCACCTATTTTTTTTCTTTTCAATTCCACTATGTATAAAGCTTGGAAATTTTTAAACTAAAAACATTAAATAAACCTACATTTCGGTTTTTAAATTTGCGACAGAAATACACTAACAGAACAGAGATTCAGTTATATGAAGTTCATGTTAGAAATGGTGATCCTGCCTTTTAAGCCACATCTTTTTTCTAATACCGGGAAGAACTATTTTGAAGAGGTAATTTAATGGGTTTAGAAGACACATTCACTGTTCTCCGCCTCTTCAGACAAACCCACATGATAGACTAGACCGAATTTCGCTACACGTAGCGAAATAGCACCCACTTGCAGGGCAGAGACACAACATATTTGGTCAAAGACACATTTTTCAGTGTTTCGACATAATTGTCCTCTTCCGGATTATTATCTTGAACGAGGCCATCGAAGTGAATATAATGTAACCTCATTTGGGCACAAATAAATAAAATTCAGTTTTCTAACCGTTTTTGAGATACTGGTCAACTTACATTTTTTACCTTGACCATGATGGAGGAGGTCAAGATCACCGAGGTGTCTCTTATATAACGTCTTTTAGGCCCAAAGGGTCTAAAATAAGCTCAAAATCGCTCTATCTCTAACCGTTTTCGAGATAATAGTCAACTTCTGGTTTTTTACCTTGACCGTGACCCAGAAAGTCAAGGTCACCGAGGTACCTCTTATGTGACGCTGTTTAGGCCCAAACGGTCCAAAATGAGCTCAAAATCGCTCTATCTCTAACCGTTTTCGAGATAATAGTCAACTTCCGGTTTTTGACCTTGACCGTGACCCAGAAGGTCAAAGTCACCGAGGTACCTCTTACGTAACGTTGTTCATGCCCAAAGGGTCGAAAATGAGCTCAAAATCTCTAACCGTTTTCGAGATAATAGTCAACTTCTGGTTTTTGACCTTGACCGTGACCCAGAAGGTCAAAGACACCGAGGTACCTCTTATGTAACGTTGTTTAGGCCCAAAGAGTCGAAAATGAGCTCAAAATCGCTCTTTCTCTAACCGTTTTCGAGATAATAGTCAACTTCTGGTTTTTGACCTTGACCGTGACCCAGGAGGTCAAAGTCACCGAGGTACCTCTTATGTAACGTTGTTTATGCCCAAAGGGTCGAAAATGAGCTCAAAATCGCTCTATCTCTAACGGTCTTCGAGATAATAGTCAACTGCCGGTTTTTGACCTTGTCCGTGACCCAGAAGGTCAAAGTCACCGAGGTACCTCCTATGTAACGTTGTTTATGCCCAAAGGGTCCAAAATGAGCTCAAAATCGCTCTATCTCTAACCGTTTTCGAGATAATAGTCAACTTCCGGTTTTTGACCTTGAACGTGACCCAGAAGGTCAATGTCACCGAGGTACCTATTATGTAACGCTGTTTAGGCCCAAACGGTCCAAAATGAGCTCAAAATCGCTCTATCTCTAACGGTTTTCGAGATAATAGTCAACTTCCGGTTTTTGACCTTGACCGCGACCCAGAAGGCCAAGGTCACCGAGGTACCTCTTATGTAACGTTTTTTAGGCCCAAATGGTCGAAAATGAGCTCAAAATCGCTCTATCTCTAACCGTTTTCGAGTTGAGTCGGCCTGTCTTTAAGGACGCGTGAAGTCACGTGACTTTTGAGCTTGACCCCGAAGGTCAAGTTTAGTGATGAAAGTTTACCCTTTACTGAGTACGTTTTATGCATTCACACTGGAATTTGAGCACCTTTATGGCTACTTTTCGTGATTAATAGGTGTTTCCAAAAATATTTTGACCTCAATTTGACCTTGACCTCTGAGGTTCAAGGTCAAAAAATTTTACGGATTTGACGACAACTCATTACCCTCTATGTCTCTGCCAAATGCCGTCTTTTTACAACAAACCCTGCAGGAGGAGTTTTCTGGAAACCACTTTGAGGTCAGAAAAACTTTGACCTCAATTTGACCTTGACCTTCAAGGTCAAGGTCAAAAAATTTTGCGGATTTGACGACATCTCGTCACCCTCTATCACTATGCCAAATTTCATCGTCCTACGTCAAATAGCCTAGGAGGAGTTTTCTGGAAACCTCCGTGACGGAAAAAAAAGAGAAGAAAAAAAAGGAAAAAAAGGCAGAAATTTCGAGAGAAACTACAAACTTATACCCATTTGCAAACCAAGTTTGCAAGTGGGAATTAATATTTCACTAGCATCCTACCCGATGCATTTTCTCTGTTGAAACCGTTTAACTTTTAAAATGGATAAGAATCGTTTTCCAGAATGTTTCAACAATACTCAACATCTTGAAATAAATGCATAACGGATCCTGCGAAATTTTTGACACAGAGGTTGGAAGAAACTGTTACAAAACGATTTTTACCGATAAATTTTAACATGATACACACGCAGTTCAAGATCACGTAACATGAAAAATCCAGTAGGAACAGGTGATTTTGAAATTGATTACTCTTGTGCCAAAACTTTATCACAGATTGATCTTATTAGTGATTTACTAAAGCACTGTTACTTCTTACATTCGCAAAAATATAAAACAAACCTCAGCTACCCCATCGTAAAATCCAACATCCAGATGAAATCCGTGATAAGTCCACGATCCAAATTTGAGACTGCACGAATGCTTGTCATAGGGAAAGTTGGTGAGATCTGCCGCACAGGTGATGGACGCTGTGGCACCAGGAATCCACAGTACTTCGCCATTTTTGCTAACAACGGCTAGAGCATCATCGTGATGAACAACACCAGTATCGGCACTGTAAGGCAAATGTCGAAAGTTTGCAAATGTCACAAGCCGAAAGGAAGAGGCCAAAATCATCATATTAATAAACATTCTGAAATCCTCTATTTTTTACTAGCTTTGATGTTTTTATAGACGTGAATTCAAACTGCAAACTAGAACCTCACTTCGCTAGCGAAATGTTAAACACTTGACAAAAATTAAAACGCACAAATACTTACTTCAATGGGTTATTTCTTGAATAATATATTGCAAGAAACACAGCTTGAATACGTCTTATAAGCCGAGTAGTGTTTGGTTTCTGTTGACTTAAGGTTTTATTGACTGATATAGAATACGCCGTGTTATCTATTTACGCAGTGAGAGCTCGCACAAAGCTCACTGAGCAGCTGTGTGTGATGTGGGTTAAATGATACGCATTTACTTGCAAAAAATACACTCTTTTCACATGGCTTTTTTACAAAGAAAACGAAATCAAAGACGAAAATAAAAAGTGACATGCACATGTTCAGATCAAGCTCTTCATAAGTCCCAAGTTTCATGGTTGTAGGGCCCATAGTGTCAGAGAAGAAGAAGACACAAAAAATCGGAAAAAGTGTCAAGAAGAAAAAAAAGGACGAATTTTGCTCGCACAAATTCATATAACCCTTGCAAGCCAAAGGCTTGTCAAGTGTTAAATAAATGGTAATTGGTAATACGATACGTGCCTGTTGTAGAGAGTAATGTCAGGTTTCCATATGGTGTGGATGGGTAGTCTCACTTCATCCAAGCCGCCAAAGTCGTCCTCGTTCCATTGAAGCAATATGTCATTCCACATCTAAACACATCATCATCATCATTATCATCCTCCTCCTCCTCCTCATCATCCTCATCCTCATCATCATCAGCAGCAGCAGCAGCACCATGAAAATTACTCCCACCCTGTTGTTATGACGTTGGCACTCCCGTGGAACGCGACTGGCACAAAATACTGCATTACCCCTCGTTGTTTGGATACACATGGCATCACATGTGCTACGAAGTACTCCTCCCCCCCCCCATCCTCACCCCCACCCCCCGCCACACGGAATACTACCTCCCGAGCGCCCTGTTTATATTGCACTTGTACTTACATGTCTCAGCCATACTTTAAGGGTGAGTATCTGCTTTGTTTCGTCAAAAGCTATGAGCTGCAATAAACCAATACCAAAGTAGACGGAAACTGTTTCCGATTTGTTGTATACAGGTCTCCCGTAGATTCCAACTTTTTCATAGTTTTCCAGTAGATGTTTGATTAGCCTTTTCTCATCACTCATGGCAATTCCTCCAACTAAAATATTTAATAGAAACGCATCTTTAATATGGAGTAAAAGAATACTTGCTGCATGGAGTGCAACTAATTCACCCCCTGCACACCCCCCTTTAGATGCACAAATTCCCTCCCCTTAATCTCCGAGTGGTTGGGGACGGGAGGTCTGGCAAGAACACTACAGTGCGATGCCTCGTTCGTTCGTTGCGATTGGGTGTGATGAGTCAAAATATCGGATGTCGGACCAAAAGAACAAAAAAAAACAAAAACAAAAAAAAAAACAAAAGTTATGTTTCTAGATGTTTCTTTCAGGCTTTTCAGCTTTCGTGTTATGAAAATACAACCATTTTCCCTCCGTTGATTAGATATTCTGTACTCTATCTGTAATGCTATGTCTGCTGTGTAATACAAAATGTTTATTTACAAACATAACAAGCTAACAATAAAAATGTTATAAGAGAAAAATAATCACCACCATATCTGCTATTAATGGATACTCACCTAAACACAGCGCAAAAACAAAGCAGAATGTACTAAAAGTCCGAAACATTGTTCAGGTTAACTTTTTCCAAAGCAAGAAATGTATTCAGCTGCCACACACTCTTTAAACTTATGTGTCGGAATTCATTTAAAAATTTGCCGTTAGATCTTTTTGTGCGCGTTACTAGCAGACTCCGCCCTCAGTGTTTAGTTTCAAGTGAAGTTATAGGATCTGCAAAGTGACATGTGTAACATTTGTTTTTGATATAGAAAATGTGGAATAAACACCAGCATATCCTGGGAGAATTTGAGTTCGAAAAAAGATAGGTTGAGTATCTCCTTCATTAGAGAGAATCACATTTCTGTACATAACGTGGTCTCATATTTACACTCAAGGTTCCTCCCCCCCCCGCCGCCCCGACGAGTGTCGGATAAAATGTAGGCCTTTAAGGTCTCAGTATCGCATTCTTTGTAATTGCAATGGAGGATAAAGGCAATATCTGAGGTCTTTCCAAAATTATTTTTAAAAACTCATTTTCGCTTTCTGATAGCTGCAGCAACCCGGATATCACCCCAGCACTGTCAAAAACCAATAAATAACTAATAAAAGTAATAAAAATAAAATCAGATATTCTGTTTTTTTTTCTAAAGAGGTAACTGTGAAAGACTATTGATATTAGAAAAAAAAAACGAAATTGAAAGCGAACCTGTTGCTCGGCCACTGGCACAAATCAGACTGACAATTAAGGGCAAATCCGGATGGGAAGCGGTAGGGTAGTTCTGGCATTATATATATATATATATATATATATATATATATATATATATATATATATATATATATATATATATCCGCGATTTATAAGTTATATCTATGTCTGCATATTAATTGTTACCTGTATATATATACATATATATATATATATATATATATATATATATATATATATATATATATATATATATATATATATATATATATATATATATATATATATATATATATATGTGTGTGTGTGTGTGTGTGTGGATGCGGCTTCGTCGGGAAACAAGACGAATTGGTGTGTATCACGTTGCAATGTTAAAGTGAAACGGACCGAACTTCGGTCCGTTTCGCATTTTGGTCGGGTCGTCCGTTTCGCAAATCTGTGTTAGGGGTTCATTTTGCGAAACAGGACGTGCTCTTTCACCTGAGACCACATGCCTATTTCGCAGAAATTTACAGAGACCTTCAAAATTTCTGTGTAAAATAGTTCTCACACCAACATATAGGTGGCTACCTACCATGAACTCTGTGTGAGAGAAGCACGTGGAACGAGAGCCAATCAGAAGGCGTACACATCTTTCGATCTGTGTGAAATCTATTTTTATATCACATTTCAGCCAATCAGGTGCTAGCACATGTGTCAGGGGAGCACGACCACGTGTTGGAATGGACCCGGCCCCGGGTGGTTGTCTACTTTTTGGCCTACATTTTAGTAGATTCTGGGGTGGCATATCCGTAGAATTGTATTTAAAACAGGAAGAATAATATCGCAAATACGTTTTAAAGTTATTTATTGTTTTGTTTGTAGCCTATAAATCTCAAAAATCAAAGTTAAAGTTGAGGGTAAACAAGGCAACACCCCTTTTGGTAGTGGACGATAATACCAGAAAGTTTCCACTTCATTTTTTAAAGTACATATTTTTGTTTAACTGAAGCAAAGTGTCACATATTTTATTAAGCAATCGTTAGAGTTTGTTATTCTTCGTAGATTCTTGTTTTTTTTTTAACCAAGTCATTTGTTTGACATATTATTCTCGGTTCCTTTTTGTAAGCCGGTCTGTTTCGCAAGCCTCATGTACGCGTGTTGTGTGTGAATTGCAGTCACTGTAAACTCTCAGTGCAATTTATAACTTTTTTTTTGTGCGAACAGGCGTGTTTCGTGTCCGTACATGTCTTATTTACACTCAATCTTTCTGTGGCTATCGCTGAAATTGACTTCATCTCTCATTACTTGATGCCCTTAAACTTGAGTGCTGTGTTCACCAAATTTTCCCAAATTCGCCTGGTTTCGCTGTGTAGAGGCAGATTCTTGTGTGATGCCATTTATATTTTTGGGGTGTACAAGCGTGTGTCATGTGCGTACAAGTTTAATACACACTCAGTCTTTCCGTCAATATCACTTGAACTGAGTATTGTTTCTCACTGCTTGGTGACCTTAATCTTAATTGTGCTGTCTTTTTTTTTTTTCAAATTCGACTTATTTCACTTTGACTGAAACTAATACTTCAAAAGTGCATTTTTGTATTAGCGCAAATAGAGAGGGTGCGCGACCTCCCCTACTCCTCTCTCGCCCCCCCCCCCCCGTCCCAAGAGCAAAATGCAATGGTAAAGCCTATTAGTCATAAAAAAATGTTTAACACCGTTAAACTTAAGATTATTGCAGGCGAGAACTCCCTCCCCCCTCTCCAGTACACAACCACTGCGAAATTGGTAGTTGATAAACGCATTAAAATGGGCTTATTTTATTCATTGCAGGACGCAATCCTTCAAAAATATATTGCTCCATTAGTGATGCTGGTGGGAGACAATTACGTGCAAACCTCCCCCTCCCTTATCCCTTGAACTGAGTTTCACTATCTCACTGTCCTTAATCTTGAGTATGCTTTATTTAAAAAAAAAGAGAGAGAGAGAGAGAAATCGATTCGTTTCACGTTGCCTTTGCGTTTTGGCACATCAAAATGGCTTTTTTTTTCGAGCCAAAAATTGTAGTATTTGTGCTGTTAAATTGGTGCAACAACGGGGTTGGGGGCATTCGGGGTAAACCCCACCCTTTCCCCAAAAAGCGAAATGCACTGGTAAAGTCTAGAAGTGAAAAAAAAATTGCCGGCCAGATCCCCCTCACCCTTCCTCCTCCTCTCTTGTATACGCCAACTGCGAAATTGACAGTTGATAAACACACCAAAACGGCTATTCGCAGTTGATTTGCTTACATCTGTCAGCGGGCTAAAGCGAGAAATTCTCACGCACATGTGATAGGCTGATTGTGTATTATTGTGCGCTGTTTTATTTGTTTGAGCACTGCTTTTATGATTGGCTTGCCTTGTTGCTATTTACACGCGAAAAATGTCATATTTATCTTCCATATATGCTTCGCAGATCCCCCCCTCTCCTGCCACACCCCCGTCCTCCTTCACTGCGGAATTGCCAATTCAAACACGTATCAGAAGCTCTATTTGCTTCAGTAGATTTGCTTTGATCTGTGAACGGGCTAAAAGCGAGAGATTCCCACGCTCATGACAGGCTTACTGTATATTATTGTGCGCTGTTTTAATTGTGTGAGCACTACTTTTATGATTGGCTTGCCTTGTTACTGTTTACGCGCAAAATAATCCGTTATTTTGTAAAGGTTTTCTGCCATTAAAATGCTTGTTTGGTGATATTTTTTAGTTTGTGTTAGTTTATAAAAAAATATGGTAAGGTTTGGAATGAAATTATCTGCGAAACACTACACTGTGTACATGAACTTGAATGTTTTTTTTTTGACTCAGTATGCAAATTAACCTGTCACGAGGTGTATGCGCGCGGCTTTGTTCTTGGTGGCATCACTTTCAATGCAGAAACGTCCAGGTTACACGTGGATAATTTTTGAAAAAATTAAAAGTGGATAAAAAGTTAATTAGGATATGCCTGAAAGGTAAATACACACGTGTTAAAAGCGCGGTTATTTTGTGAATCACGAAAAAATGTTATTTTAGCGTGTTTGATGTGATTTGTGTCATTTTTTTAAAGAATGTGTAAGATGCTGCTGTAAAAATACAGGCTTAATTGTGAGGGCATCAAATTCTGAGCTAACATATCTTTTCATTTTACGGATTTAAGTGTCTAGAAATGTTCTCTCAGAAAATTGTTGCTCAGTTTCGCTTGAAAATGCTGTCGATGTTGTCTTTTCCTGGATTTCTTGGATTACAATTTTTTGTAAGTGGCCACTGCTGGCAACTAGCTTTTTTGATCCGGGTCCTTGGGACCCGGGTCTTTGAAAAAGGAGGGTCCAAAGCTATTTAGGGAGGATCCAAACCGTGTTGAGATAACATAGGGCGCAAGAAGACCTGATTTTTTGCGGCTTAGTCGGACTCTGGGTAGCCAAAAAGGAGGGTCTCGGACACCCGCAAATTTCCAGCCCTGTTAATACGTACACAGACTTCTGCCAATTTTAAACCCCCTACCCTGAACGCAGTCCGGATGCTTTGGCCCCCCCTCCACCTTGAACGCTTAAAAGAATAAGCCAATTCACACTTAGACTTTTGCGGAAAATTTTTGCCGATACGGCCATAGCAGTAAAAAAAAAGACAAAAAGTCACAATGCTACACAAAATGTATCCGGTCACTGGTCGGTTAGTTTCGCTAAGATTTATTGATTGTGTTGTCGTTATTTCAAATTCCCAATATATTCAGCTAATGATCATTCTCCTATGGCTTTCACAGATGCCGCGGAAAAAAGGGTGGATTAAAAAGGTCCCAGAGAGGTTCGTTGATCTGCAGCGCTACAGAACAGGTGACGTTGTGCTTCACATGTATAGAAGGAAGTGGTGGCGTGCACGTGTGGAAGGCCGGGACCCTGACAGAAGTATAGAAGTCTCGTTTTGCGGTTTTGACTTTGCGTAAGTTCTTAAACATTTTTCTATTGCTTTCCTTTCCAGGTCGTGGACGTCCTGTAAAACCAGGTTGATTTAGATTCCCTTTTGTTTTTGCGTGTTCTTGTGGAATGATGACGTCCTATTCGCAGAAATTGTACTTTTGTAGAGTTGAAAGACCAGTGTATCGAAACATTTTTTTTGCTCCTGTAATAACTGAAAAAAACTTGACAAGGACAGAAGTGACGTCCTTACAGCAGCTGAGAGTGATGCATGATTTCAAAACATTCTTTCATTTTTAGTCCGGAGAAAGTTTCCGATCCTAGGAAGCTCAAACTGTTTCCTATGGCTGTGGGAATTGGTAATATGTTATTAAGAAATGACAGATTTTTTTCCTTCCCTGTGATTGGGTTAAATCTCTGTTTTGTCGTTTTATGGTTTGCAAATCTCCGTTTCCGTTGAGTTTTGCATGATAGTGCTTCATAAGTTTGCAGGTTCGATTATCTAGCCGGAAGCATCAGACCCAAAAGGACTTGTATTTTTCAGTATCTTAGATGAAGTGCTGAATCCCTGTATTGCCAGTTGCACGTTCTCATTGCTAAACGGACTGTATATGCGAGATTTTACTTATTCGTATACCACCTATTTTTAAATTTTCTCTTCGGTATCTGTTCTCTCTGTAACTTGCGCGGAATTGAAATTGAAATTACCATTGTGTACGTGTCATTTTTGTGCTCACGCCTTGGAATGATAAAAAAGTATCGTTTTCCTTTACACACAGTGTGTTTTCGCATGGTTTTTGGGAATGATTTATGTGCGTCTAAACTTGTATGGAATGAAATGTGGAATGATCAAGCATTCCGTCATTTTTTTCTGCAGAAGAGGTGTGTAAAAACCCCGAGAAGGGATACATCAAGGCCTGGGCAGAAGCCGCAAAGAGGTTATGCGGCAGGGATCAGGGCCACTTGACCCATTTTGTGGGTGAAATTGTTGGGGGACCGGTTAAAGATAGTGATGACAGTTCGGATGTTAACCAAGCCTGTAGCCAGATTAAGAAAGCAGCGAAAAATATCCCTGCGCCGATTTCAGGTAATTACAGGTGGACGAATGTACAACATATATTTTGCTTGACGCGTATTTCTCGTTTCATTCGACATTTTTTTGTGTGTGTGTGCGTGTGATCCGAAGGGCAGTTTCGTTATTTTACTGAACCGGAACTTGTAAGACTGAAGCGAAACGGACTGTTGTCAGAATTTTGAACATGCATGTCCTGTGCGGCTAAGCTTTAAATTGTTCAAGGATGAAATAAGGACGTTATAGTTTATGACTCGGCTGTTACATTAGAATGAAACATTGGCATTGGAAGAAATCTCAGAGTTTAAATTAATTTTAAAACATCTGTTCATTTCGCTTGCACAGAATAAATAGTTTACATTTTCATACAATATCCCCGTTGCAGCGATCGAAAGCCATGACACAGAAGTTACGGCCACCGTTGGGGAGGGGGTGGCGCGATCCGACGAACGTAGTTCGGGCAGCGATTGCGTCATTACAGGCGTTGATACCATGTCAAAAGAGCTTTGTGAGAGACCAGTGAAAAGGGAAGAGTCGGCTAACACACATTCATCGCAGGGCGAGAAAGACACAAAACTCTCAGTGAATGCGGAATCGGCTGTTGAAAGGGCGTCTTCTGAGAAGTTGCTGGATAGTACGGGCAATTTTCATGTAACGGGGCCTCAAAACCTGCCACATTTGCCGAGGTATTAAGAAGTTTTTTGGTTCGTACATTTCGCATGGCTCTGTGCGTTCGCGTATCAGGTTTCAGTGTGTTATTTGCATTTGATTTTTCTCGTATAAAGTGACCGACTGTAAATTTATGAAAGTGGCGGTGATGGGTAGTACGGATAAGTTTCATGTGACAGGGTCACAAAAGCTGCCAAGTTTGCCGATGTATTTAAAAAAGAAATACTTGCGTCGTAGATTTCGCGTGGTTGCACTACATTTCGCATGGTTGTAGATGTGTGCGCACATTGCGCTTGTCAGTTCAAAAGTATTAGCTGTGTTATTTGCAGTTCACTGCTCCTATAAGAAGTGGCCGACTTTAAATTTATGAGCGTTGCGAGATGATGTAGTACGAGAAAATAATATGTGGCAGGGTCTCAAAACTTACAAATTTTGCTGATGTTTCTGTGAGTAAGAATATTTTGGTGTTCGCACATTTCGCATGGTTGTGTACGTACATTTGGCTTGTCAGTTCGAAAGCTTTAACTGCGTTAATTGCAGGTCACTTTTCTCACACCAAGTGACAGACTTTGGTACATACAAAACCATGCAAAATGTGCGAATACCAAACTGTTCTAATTCAAAGAAGCAGCGGCAAAATTTTCGATGTTTGAGACCCTGTTACATGCATGGTTGTGGACGTACATTTCGCATGTGATATTTTAGGACACAGGGACAAAGTTCAGTTGCGGGCATACCTTTCAAATTTTTACAAGAAAAATAAAAAGGCGGATGAAGCTTCAGATCCGTTAAAAAAAAAGAAACTGTTTTGGGGACATTTCGCTGTGATGTCATGTTTGTGGGATTCTGTTTTGGTTTACACAAGTGCGGGGAGTTTTTTTTCTTAATTGTGTCAGTTTTTCCATGCAGTTCACTGTTCTTATACGAAGTGACAGACTTTTAATTTGTGAACGTCACGGGGCTGGGTAGTACGGGCAATTTTCATGTAACGGTATCTCAAAACCTGCGACATTTGCCGAGGTATTAAGAATTTTTTTGGTTCGTACATTTCGCATGGCTCTGTGCGTTCGCGTATCAGGTTTCAGTGTGTTATTTGCATTTGATTTTTCTCGTATAAAGTGACCGACTGTAAATTTATGAAAGTGGCGGTGATGGGTAGTACGGATAAGTTTCTTGTGACAGGGTCACAAAAGCTGCCAAGTTTGCCGATGTATTTAAAAAAGAAATACTTGCGTCGTAGATTTCGCGTGGTTGCACTACATTTCGCATGGTTGTAGATGTGTGCGCACATTGCGCTTGTCAGTTCGAAAGTATTAGCTGTGTTATTTGCAGTTCACTGCTCCTATAAGAAGTGGCCGACTTTAAATTTATGAGCGTTGCGAGATGATGTAGTACGAGAAAATGATATGTGGCAGGGTCTCAAAACTTACAAATTTTGCTGATGTTTCTGTGAGTAAGAACATTTTGGTGTTCGCACATTTCGCATGGTTGTGTACGTACATTTGGCTTGTCAGTTCGAAAGCTTTAACTGCGTTAATTGCAGGTCACTTTTCTCACACCAAGTGACAGACTTTGGTACATACAAAACCATGCGAAATGTGCGAATACCAAACTGTTCTAATTCAAAGAAGCAGCGGCAAAATTTTCGATGTTTGAGACCCTGTTACATGCATGGTTGTGGACGTACATTTCGCATGTGATATTTTAGGACACAGGGACAAAGTTCAGTTGCGGGCATACCTTTCAAATTTTTACAAGAAAAATAAAAAGGCGGATGAAGCTTCAGATCCGTAAAAAAAAAGAAACTGTTTTGGGGACATTTCGCTGTGATGTCATGTTTGTGGGATTCTGTTTTGGTTAACACAAGTGCGGGAAGTTTTTTTTTCTTTTTTGTATCAGTTTTTCCATGCAGTTCACTGTTCTTATACGAAGTGACCGACTTTTAATTTGTGAACGTCACGGGGCTGGGTAGTACGGGCAATTTTCATGTAACGGGATCTCAAAACCTGCGACATTTGCCGAGGTATTAAGAATTTTTTTGGTTCGTACATTTCGCATGGCTCTGTGCGTTCGCGTATCAGGTTTCAGTGTGTTATTTGCATTTGATTTTTCTCGTATAAAGTGACCGACTGTAAATTTATGAAAGTGGCGGTGATGGGTAGTACGGATAAGTTTCTTGTGACAGGGTCACAAAAGCTGCCAAGTTTGCCGATGTATTTAAAAAAGAAATACTTGGGTCGTAGATTTCGCGTGGTTGCACTACATTTTGCATGGTTGTGTATTAGTGTACATTTCGCTTGTCAGTTCGAAAGTTCTCTGTTCGGAGTGGCCAATTTCAAAGTTTATGAACGTTGCGAGATTGGGTAGTACGAGTAAATAATATGTGATAGAGTCTCAAAACTTACAAATTTTGCTGATGTTTCTGTGAGTAAGAACATTTTGGTGTTTGCACATTTCGCATGGTTGTGTGCGTACATTTCGCATGTCAGTTTGAAAGTTTTAATTGTGTTATTTGCAGTTCACTTTTCTTATACGAAGTCACCGACTTTAGTACGTACACAACCATGCAAAATGTGCGAACACCAAAATGTTTTTATTTACAGAAACATCGGTAAAAGTTTCAAAAGCTTGAGACCGTGTCATATACATGGTTGTTTATACGTTCATTTCGCATGATTGTGTATAAACGTGCATTTCGCTTGTCAGTTCGAAAGTTTTACCTGTTATTTGCAGTTCACTGTTCTTATACGAAGTGACCGACTTTAAATTTATGAACGTCACGAGAAGGGCGTACGCGCAAACGTGACAGGGTCTCAAAACTTGGAAATTTGCCGATATTTCCGTGATAAAAAAATTTTGGTGTTCGCACATTTCGCATGGTTTTGTACGTACATTTTGCATGTCGTTTTGAAAGTTTTAACTGTGTTATTTTCAGTTCATTTTTCTTATACGAAGTCACCGACTTTAAATTTATGAACGTCACGAGATGGGGTAGTACACCCAAGTTGTGTTGCAGGGTCTCTAAACTTGCAAATTTTGTGCATGGTTGTGTACGTACATTTCGCATGTTAGTTTGAAAGTTTCAGCTGTGTATTTTGTTTTCTTTAGGAAGCTTTTATGTGGTTTATATCTCATTGCCTCACGTTTTTTTCGGCCAATCATTAAATTTTAAGTAGTGCACGTAACACTGAGCTTGAAAATAAGATAGAGTTGGTTATTTACACATCACGGTTATATCAGTAAAGGATTTTGTTGTATTATTTTTCCTGTATTTTGTTTTTATTTTAAAAGAGTTTTGTTTTTAAACATTCATCTGTATAAATCTGTATTTTGCTTTTAAACATTTCATCTGTATAATATAAATCTGTTTTTAAACATTCATCTGTTTGAATATCTTTTGTACTGCTCTTCAATATTTTGTAAATCTTCAATTAATGTTAAATAGTTTATGTATAGAAATGAAAGAAAATAAATATTACAGGGGGGTTATGGTGTAAATAAAAGAAAACAAACTCTAGGCTTGTTTGGCTTTTATTTAGTGTTTCCCTAATACTCTTTTACAGAAAGCACGTGGCCTTTGTTTATAAACAAAATCGGTTTGTTTACATTTTTTACACAGTATCGTTTCACAGCAAACTTATAGTTGCAGATATCATAAAATGGTGTAAAATATGCAAATTATGTAAACAAAATATTCCGTTTCGCGGGGTTCATGCTTTGTTAAATTTCTCTTAATCTGTTGTCTTTTATATATTCGCTTTCGGAATTGAATGTAAAAAAAATCTACCGAGATTTTCATATACAACTTATGTCTGAAAAGTCCCTAATAACGAAGTTAGATTTTTGGCGTACATTTCGCGAGTTGGAGAAGAAATCGCGATTCGTCGTTCGTTTCCCGACGTAGCTGTATATGTGTGTGTGTGTGTGTGTGATTAACGTTACTCGTTAGAAGGCACAAATTGCCTTAAATTAAGGGACAAATTGCCTCAAGTACACTCTTATTAGCTCTATTTACAGTATTCCTACTCAGTTTCCTCCTTTTTTCAATTATTTTCTTGTGCCGGTCTGGGCGACAGCAGTACAAAATGCTGAGAAAGCTAGGGAAACTAATTGGTAAAAAAACCCCATTTAAATCTGTCATTCCAAGAGTGAATACCCCCTCCCCTCTTTCACTACCATTTACTTCTCACATGGCAAAAAGTTCTGCGAAAAAATCATGTTCTGTTTTCAATTAGGAAAGAGTAATGTCACAGCTGTCTGGGAGCGAAATCTTACACTGCACTTTGAACTTTCCCTTTCCATGCTTTAACAGACATATTAAATTTACATATTAAAGTTTCTGCAATTAATGCTACAAGGTGGACGGGGGGGGGGGGGCGGGCAAGGGTGTAATTTATGCATTAAAATATGATAATGACTGGAGGTGAGTATGGAGGGCGGGACGTTCAAAAACATGGTATACATACATAGAGGTAAAGATTAAGATATACAGGAACGGGATGGAGGTGGTCAGAATTTTAATCGCCGATAGAACTTGATGTTGCTGCTCCCTATGCTGCATGGCGGAATTTGGTAAAGAAAGCGTAAAAAAGGTGATTTATATATAAGTAGCAATTCCGTCGAGGGCAAGCGCTTGGCCAATGAACACAAGGCGTGACATACAGCAGCATGGCGGAATGGCGACATGATGTGTATTTATGGGCCCAGTTTATGAGGTTGTTTCAACCACTCCACAAGCTAGAGAAAACGTTACCTCCCTTTTACCTAGGCATTGAACTTATGCTCGCGACCGTTTTAACGAAAATAAACAAAGTTAATCTTATTTACTAAAACTTTAGAGTCTTTAGCGGCTACTTCCATCCAGCCGAATGACGTAATCGCCTCTCTAGCACAAAATCAAGCAAAACACAGTCAAATGAACTCGAAAAAAGTAGGAACTTTTGGTTAAACTATATTTTATTTAGTGAAAATAAATAAAAAGCGATGTAGTTCTGTGGGTTAATAATAATTAAGTGGAAGGATGATTTGACCTCAGTTCGAAGCGGCGAGAGTCACGGTGTCGTCTATGAAGACGTTGATTTTGAAGCATGTATCGGATGACGACCATAGCTTGATTGTGAGGAAAAACGGTGGTTAATTTCTTGATGTTATCGTTGTGAGGCTGTGGCACATATCGCTATTGATCCGCGCTCGGTGGTGCGGGCAGCGTAGTGACGCCACAAGTGCAATGGTGCGGCTCAGGGAAGGACTCACGGCATGGACGCCGTGTGTGATCCAGTCCTGTTTACTCAGTTATCTCTCGGCGGGACAAATGGATTTTCATAGATTTCATTGCGTTTTCGTACGTGTCTGCGATTATGAAGAAGTCATCGAAGTAGCACATCACGGTCTTAACTCGCAGGTGTTGGTGCATACGGCAAACACTTCGAGTTTTCGGGTAGAAAATCCCAACGCTTAGGGAAGCTCCGAACGGGAGACGAGTGTCGTCCATATATGTGCACCGTCGAACTTACTCTTCAGACCAGTAATGTTGTGAGAATGGACTGAGACTGACGTGGGGATAAGCGGATTTTTGGTCGACCTTACACAACATAGAGTCCTTTGCCCCGTCAAGACCACTGCTTCGTCGACGGGTGTAAATGTGTGTTTGGGCAAAGCGAAACCGCTGAGGGATCCACCGTCAGGCTGCGAGTAGTCGCGGATGAGTCGTAGGCCATCCTCGTCTTTTTGAACCGTAGCGATAAGCGACAAAATGGTTAGTTCCTGCTTTACAAATCTGTAGCAGCCTAGCTGGAATGCCTTTTTTTATTTCTAATTCAACTTATCCATAATTTTTTCTCTCCACATCGCAGCTCAGGCTTGAATTATGCCCGTGTTTGCGTTTGCAATGACAGCTGTCTAAATGAAAACTTTGCCCTGATAGGTTTACTTACAAAAATTGCTCAAATTTCGAATTTTGACTGAAAGCGGACAACAGTTGGCCCGATCCTGTAGGGGTTGGAGATCCAGGTGTTTCTCCTACACTTGCTGCAACGTGGACGAATTTGCAGCGAGTCAGAGTATAGCCCTTGCGGGTGCTGAAATTCCCACATGCCTCTGCACCTTTCGCGGCGACGCATCTTAGCTTGTCGGGTTGTGCGGTTTCTTTCTTCCAGCACGGAAGGTCGTCATCCCACTGCAAGAGCCGGGTCGAAAATGCTAGCTGTGTTTGTAGTCGTATCTCATGCAACGGAAGAGGGAATAGTGCTGGCACATGTCGGCGAATTTCACCGCGTACAAATTGCACAGGTTCTCTGGCTTCAGACTACTCGAACTGGCCGGTGCGGTGCGTGAGAGCGTGTGGGTTTTCAGACCGCAAGGTTCGAGAAGGCTAACTGTACGTTCTCTTGTGGCGTCAGCACGGTTTGCTCACTGCGGCCACCGAGGAACGAGCCACAGAAGTCCTGAACGAAAAGAGGTTAAATTATTGTTCGACGTGTTTCCAGTTAGAAATGATCTTTATAGTGGACATCGTGCATCGTGACCACCCATCTCCTCCTGCCTCCAACTCGATAGATCACGATCCCGAACATTCCCTTTATTGCGAATATCAAATAAAAAATTATTTATTTGGCAAAGCGATCTCAAATCAACGAGAATCACGTAAAATAAAAACTGAGAGCTGCAGTGATTTGTCTCTGAAGTGCTCACAAAAGTAACTTTGACCATGCTATGAGAGTTAAATCGCGCTGCCACGATAGCACTAAATCTTAACAGCTTTTGAATAAATACATCTGAAACGACAGAATTTTCCCGCAATTCCCGCAAAAATGTATGACTAGACAGTGTTTAAACTCAATACTAGTTAAATTTGAACTATAATAGTGACAGGATTTACTTAAGGCTTCATTTCTAGTAATATGAGGTAATGATGACAATAGTTGCAGCCAGCACTGTCAAGATGGGCTGAATAGCTGTGACTCGTCACTGCAACAGTTGACAAGGGAATGCGGGAACAGGTTTAATGGATCATGCCTCCTTCTCACAGCTCCGGGGCTAGAAAAAAGTGGTTAAAGCCCCGTGGTGAGGTCGGTACGGTTTAAAACGATTGTGACACGCTAAAATACAGATTGTGGCACGCTAAAATGGAGTATGCTGATAATCGAGAAATTGAAAAATAAACACAGTCAAAGCAAGTGAAAACTAAACAGTCTGAGCATGTCCTTCCCTTAGTGCTATTGTTTTTCACCCGTGAGGCTGTTGTTCTGCGTTTTGGAGAAGCCATCGTTCTTCTTGCTTCTGCTCTGGGTTTGTGAATGAGTGATCTGCAACAAAAAGTTTAACCCGTAGTGGTCGGATAAAAGGATTCAAAGAATAAAGACCTATAAAGGAAACAATGACAGCCTTCTGCTTTTCTGACCTACATGCTTCGGAGATCAGGTACAGGCAAAGCGCCTTGACCAGACCTTCAGCAGTCTGTTTCATCTGCAAGGCTGGGAGACTGGCATGTTCTAAGGTTTCCATCCCCTGAGTGATAATATCCGTCTTTCGAGTTCTACAGGTAAGAAAGACCTTGTTAAATACTCCGTTCCCTTTCCTTACCTCTCTGTCAAGGACATGGATCTCGACCCTGTGTTTGCCGGAAGCTAAGGAGAGAAGAAATGTGAATCTTACCGCGGAACTGACTGGAAGGGAATTTACCCTGACGTGCCTCATCAACTGTGATAAGGCCATGTCTTCTCCTGGATCGTAGTCTGTTCTTGCTTCGTGCCTGGAATTAATGGCGGTTCTATAGCCCTCTATGGATCCCTACCTTTGACTGACCTTCCGTAACAGGGTGGTCCGGAAAATCATACTGCTATCCATTATGATCTGTACACTTTGGGTGTAGACTGTGTGTGACTACTTGCTTGGAAAATTCCTTTGCTTGTAAGAAGGACGGGCTAGGAACCACCGGTGCAGATTCAGCAGTTCTTCGTGACGAGGAGTCGGCACGGACTTGACTGCCTTGAAACGAAGAAGCTGAGTAAAACACACAGCTTCAGGAGACTTGGTGGAGACTTGCTTGTCAGACGAAGGGGCAAAGAGCTTCGGCGTCGACCACGGGCAACTGAGAACCGTCCAAACTGCCTGAGCCGACCAGGGGGAAATGGACCTGGGACGCTGAACCCTCATTGAATTGGCGAACAGATTCACAGTTTATGGTACCCCTTGTCTTGGGACTGACACTATTCATTGAAAATACGATTTAGTTAGACACCTCTCGGGAAGGAGCCATTGCAAGACCTGTTCACATTTTCCCTGAAAATGAATTTCCCACCCCATCCAGAAAGGCATCTGTCTCAATTTCTGTCTCTGGAGGAGGGGAGGGGGTGGAAGGAAACGCCATCGTTCATAATTTATAGGTCTGACTCCGGATACCGCGTGTTCTGAAAAATAGGGGAATCTGCACTGCGAAAAGCTGCCGAGTTATCGTTTGAGGGCAATGTCGCGGAGAATTGGAGACTTTTCGAGGAGGAATTCGAAATTTACTCCAATGCCGTCCCATACGACAAATCGCACAAGGTAAAGGCTTACACCCTTCTAAATTTAGCCGGACCAGAGGCAGTCAAACGCGCCAAAAACCTCACTTATTAACCGGAAATTAGAGAGGGTGATGAAACGGTGCAAGTGGATGAAAACAAAGAATACGTAGGAGCTATGCACCCCTCAACAGAACATCACGATGGAGCGTCACCTGTTTTCAACAGATAAAAAAAAGCGAGGCAGTCGAATCCTACGTAAGCAGTCTAAAAGAGTAGGAGCGAACATGCGAGTTTGACGATCTTCTCGACAGTTTACTTCGTGACAGATTCGTTTCGGGGGTAGAGTCTGAACAACTACGCCCGGTGTTACTGAAAGAAAGGAATCTAACACCCACGAAAGCAGTTGAACTAGGCCAGCTCGATGAAATCACACAGTCCAGACTAAAACAGTTAAAAAGTTACATGGATATTCATGAGCTGTCACAGGGAGCACCTGCAAGGAAACACACTGACACGCCTGCTGAAAAACAAAGCCACACGCAAGCGTGCAGGCGCTGTGGAGATAAACACAGCACTCAAAGTCACTGCCGTGAAAGAAAAACAGTACAGCAAGTGCGGTAAGTGACACCACTTCGCTAAAATTGACCTATCAGGGCCTCAAACTCAGTCCCGTGAACTTTGGCAGCACAGGTGCATGAGTGCGGCATGGAAGTGAAAAGTGAAGAAGAATACTTCATTGTTGAACACACGGGCATAAATAACTTCAAACAAACGATATTTAGTGCTGTGGACAGCAATTCAAGATGGTTTGAAGTTGCTGAGCTACTTAGAGCAGCAACAATCGTAGACAATTTGAAGCAACAGTTCAACCGGTTCGGGGTCCGCGAATCTCTGTATTCGGGCAGCAGGGCTCAATTTATGAGCAAAGAATTTAGAGTCTTTTGTCTGGATTGGGACATAAAATAGCATACAAGCAGCCCACACTTACCAAATTAATTCAACCGCAGAGCTTGCTGTCAAAAGCGCTAAAGCTCTAATGTCCAAATGCCACGAAGAGAGCAGCGATTTCAATCTGGCTGTGCTCGAACTCAAGAACGCACCCAGAGAAAGCATCTCTTTTCACCGACAGAATGGCTACTCTCGAAAAAGCTACGATCAACACTTCCAGTGTCGAAAGTCATGCTTAAACTTAAGTTCGTGAAACTCGTCCAAAAAATCTTAGGAAAGTAGACTACGTTTAAGCAAGAACTGCAACAAAACAGCAAAAAACTTAACACCACTTCGAAAGATACATATTGCACATATAAAAGAAAAAAGACATAAAACTTTAGCCGTGGTTAAAAAGCATCAAACTCGCCACACTCACATATTGCAGAAAGGCGGGAACACTGTGTAGAAGAAACAGCAGGGATGTATAACAAGCAAGAGAGAAAATAAAAGGACGCGAAATCACCAACACCAGAATGTACGATTGATAGACAATTATGAAATGAACAAATGTTGACATGTGAAGGTCCGTTTATGGTTACGGAATGTTGGGAAGCTTTATAATGCTTTAAGCCAAATAAATGAACTGGAAGTGATGGCATGCCTGCTGAGTTTTATAAAGAATTTTGGAATATCATCGGTCCTAAACTGGTCGAATGTTTTAACTTTTCTAGACAAGTGGGCTTTCTCTCGACTTCGCAACGCTGAGGAATATTGACGTTGCTTGAAAAAATGCAAAGCTAATACAAAATAAAAGGGGGACCAGTAAGTCTTCTAAACACTGATTATAAAGTTTTTGCAAAAACTTTGGCGAAAAGGTTGGAGAAAGTCATATCAACTATTATACATCCCGATCAATCTGGTTTCGTAAAGGGAAGGTATATTGGTGAAAGTATTCGCTTCATAGAAGACCGAATAGATCATTGCGACCGGGTAGGAGAAGAAGAGGTACTAGTTCAACTTGATTTTGAAAAGGCGTTCGACTCTATTGAATGGCCTTTCATGTTCTCAGCCCTCAATAAATGTAACTTGGGTCCTGACTTTATCTTTTTAGTGAAATGTTGATACTCTAATATATACAGCTGTGTTGTTAATAATGGATTCTCGTCGCAATGGTTTGAGTTAGGTCTTGGGGTAAGACAGGGTTGCGGTCTCTTTTGTTTATTATTTATAATTTGTGCTGATGTGATGGGCGATAAAATCCGTAACAACGCAGATATTAAAGGTATTCAGATTGGTAGTAAATTCAACAAGCTAAACCAGTTTGCTGACGCTTGCATGTGTCTTTTAAAAAATATTATTTCTAACTATACATTAATTGAAACTTTACGCGGGTTTTCGGAAATTTTAGGTTTAAAATTGAACACCGATAAGTCTGTCTTGATATTTTTAGGTCCTTGAGAGAAAAAAACGAAACTGTTCATAACATGTCTGTCCAAAGAGACTCGTTCAACATGTTGGGCAAACAAATTGGAAGAAACAACATCTCATTAACTTTGAAACAAGGCTAGAAAAAATTTTAAACATATGGTCTCAACGGGATCTAAGTATTATGGGGAAAATTACAATTTCAAAAATCTTCGCCATCTCTTATGTTATGTATCCAATGTCAGCCACAGAAATTGAATATAATTTTGAGCAACTTTTTTTGGAACAACACAACACCACCAAAAGTAAAGCATAGTGTTTTAATAGCCGATTATGATAACAGTGGTCTTAAAAGTCTTGATGTAAAATGTCAGTTAAAGGCTTTGAGAATGCAGTGGATATGGGGGATAATAGGGGGAGAGGGCTGGAACCACTATGCCAAAGAGGCTCTTATACCATTTGGAGGGCTAAAATTTTGCTTAGATGTGACTATGAGACCTGATATTTATCATATATTCCCTAATTCTATGGGAGAAAGTTAGATTTTGCGAAAGACGTCATGATTTCTTTTGAATCAGAAAATATTGTATGGAACAATAAAAAAAAATTAGTTCAAGGTAAAAGCATATTTTTAAGGGACTGGTTTGTTATCGGGGTAGTTTTTATTCAAGAACTTATCAAAACAGATGGAACTTTCTTATCATTTACAGAGTTTACAAATTGTTTCCACATCAGAACAAACTTTTTGAGATATTCAGGGGTTACTTCGGCTACTAAACACTCTGTATTGGTGCAAGATGTAAAACACTCCTAGACCATCCATGGATTTCAAAAGTAATGTGTTCAGGTTCGTAAGTGGGAAAAATTTTGATATTTCAATGGCAAAAAGTCGAATGTTCTATAATGAATTTTTATTCCTTGAGTCATCGGCACCAGCCTCAGTGAGAATGTGGTTTTCTGATGAAAATATATTAGAAGAAACAATTTATCGCAGCCTACCCCTGAGTAGGGAAAGCATAAGACAGCGAAGGTATTATCATTCCAATTCAATGTAATACATAATACCATCAATACGGGGACTAATTTCAAAAGGTAAAAAAATAAAGGATAATGATTTATGCGAATTTTGTGATACCAATTTGAGAGATACGGTTGTTCGTGCATTGATTGAACGTC
Organism: Protula sp. h YS-2021; assembly: GCA_949752745.1. Taxonomy (NCBI): domain Eukaryota; kingdom Metazoa; phylum Annelida; class Polychaeta; order Sabellida; family Serpulidae; genus Protula; species Protula sp. h YS-2021. Next base: position 74,453,563 of record OX457026.1, read on the forward strand.
CTGTCACGCAAATGTTCGCCAAAGAGTTACTTAATTTTGTACATCCTACGAATGTAATATTTCAAAATTTAAGTAGAGCAGAATTTCTTTTCGGTTCCGAAAACCCTGCAGTAAATACGATCCTATTGCTCCTAAAAATATGTCATATCAGAACATACAAGAAAAAAGTTTCATTGTACTGGCTACCTAACGAAATATTTAAAAGAGTAGAAGTTGAGAGAAAGAATGTCGGCGGAGAGATTCCAAAAAAAATATTACCAATTTGAAAATGTAGTTACACAAAGTGAAGAATTACTTGTGAACATTGGTTAAATTGTGCAAGATGGCGGAATGAGAACAAATTAATGCTAGTTGTGTGTATGTAGTGGCGTTCCGTTCTAATTGTATGAACGTCTTTGTTGTATCCTGTAATTAGGAAAATAAAACTACTATTAAAAACAAAAAGCCTTTCCCCGTACAAATATACCGTCTTGCTTGTGAATGCTTGGGTAGATTCACAACAAGTCCTACCAGTAAGGTGTTTTTGAGTAGCTAGGTTGTCTGTTGATGGGCTGTCTCTCGTTTATATTCTTTAGCATACAGTTGAAAACGGTGTTTTCAAAACTATGGAAGTCATGGTCGTATATGGCTATCCAAATTTAACAACACTCCCACAAATGTTGCGGACAAAACACAACATAAACATACCAGAACCCCTGGGTACGACCACCCCGCGAATAAGACCACCCGCAAATACGACTGCTTTCCACCAGAACCAAATTTAATCCATTCACTTCTATTATAACGGAGCCCCACAAATCATAACTACAACCAAAGATCACTTTTCTCAGTCCCAAACGCACTTTCAACCCCGCAAATTAGACCATTGTTTACTTCCCTATTGGGTTGACTTGAGTTGTGTGCAAACAAGACATATGCATGCCAGTTAAGGGGATTAGGCAATTCTCAAAACAAACAAATATCAAATAGAATGGGAATGGGGCATTTGATAGCAACTTCTGTACATGAATCGTCTTTTGATTATGGAGATCAGTTGGAAATAAGTGCAACTGATCATACTAAATTTGAATTGCGCTTGAAACTTCAGCTTTGGATCTCATCTTTGGATTTCAACTTTGGCTTTGGATCAGTTATAATTACTATAGGCCTATTCAAGCACTAATGGCACATTAAAGCACTAATCTCTTGATTTGAATCCTTGCAGTGATTACAATGGATATTTTGTACACCAACAGCATTAATAAAGCCTTAACATCTCAACTTTGAGCTCAACTCCTGTTTTCAATTGGTTTGTGATTCTGTATATAAACTCCAAATAAATAATTTTTAATTTAAATGATCATTTTGATACAAAGATATCAATAAAAATAGAGCGTATTAGGTAAATACATGATTGTGTAATTAATATTTGTTTGTTTATTCACTAACATTCAAGAGTCCATTATGATCCAATAATGTTCCAACATGCGACACCTTGCTTGGAACCCCGCAAAAAGACCATCCGACAAATGCGATCATTTTGGATCAGTTCTGTAGGTGGTCCTATTTCCGGGGTTCTGGTGTATAGGTTTATTCTTTTATGAAAATCGTTTAGATAGTTTAGCAACATTGCAACTATTTTCTTTTAATAGATACTTAGTTTAAGTAATTTATAAATATTTTTACTGCATATAGCAATTATTGCACATGACTTTGCCAGTTAAAATTATCTATTATCAATTCGAAAATGCTTTGTATTCAATTCATAGTTATATTTTAAATTTTAATTTAGGATGTTCATTAACTTTCTGGAGTAATTTTGTTTTCAGCTTTCTAATTTTAAACATATGCGGTAGTAATGGGAAACAGTTCTTGTCGGCATGAGTGCCTTATATTCACAAATTTATAAATTTCCTAATGATCATATTCCACAAAACCACGCAGTTTAAGCATTTCAAACTTCATTAAAATGACATTATATGTTTTAATAAAATATAAAAATTATATGTACTCCACTGACTATGCACAAAGCAAGTCCCTGAAAAAAATAATTTGTAAAAGAACGACCCAGTACAAACTACGGATAAAGCTAGTTACTGGTATATAAAGATACACAATGCATCCAAATATCCACTATACTAGAGCATTTTCTGTAAGAAAATTTACATCATTTACAATCACAGAAAGGATAAAAAAATGAATGGCAAGGGTCGATGGTAAAAATTTGAATTAACCAGAAATAACAACTTTGAAAAATATAACTTGGCACCCGGTTTTCTTCCACATAGCAGCTGCCCTTTTTTTCTTTGTCGTGCTGTTAAAAACCTAGATATTTTACATATAAACAATATATAAATGACTCGCAAAACAGGCTAAGCTTGTGCTAAAAGTTAAAAAGGAGTGATGACTGACACGTAAAGCTTTGCTTGGATGGTAATAACATAGATTTATTTCAGTGTAGTAATATTTATATTACACTGCCTGGGTAGATGTTTCTTTCTGTATGAACAGCTGAAAGTTTTTATTTTTATTATTTACAGGGTTTTCATGAAACAAGTGTGAGGCTTTCTAACTTGCAACACTGGAGCCATATAATAAGAAAAATAGATCACTTGCAACCATTCAAGTTGCATTCAGGGCGCTTGAAAACCATTTATCCATAAAATTAGGTAGAATGGAACAATGCAGCGAGTCATTTATTGGCCTTTCGGCTGACGCTTCAACTGCCAATAAATGACTTACTGCATTGTCTCAACAACCTTACCATATCGCTTGTACGCACGAACAAACTGATTTTAGAAGATGTTTTAAGCAGGTAAAAGAAATAGGTTAGCCGGAAGAGTAAAGTATAAGGGGCCTGTTATTGTTATTTTTGGTAAAAATATTCCAATAACAAAGCAAAATATAGTATTTAGCCATTTTAGTGTAATTATTAGAGGTGTGTGAGAATGTTTAAAACACAGAAAAAGAGTTGCAAAACATTAATAATGTCTTGTTTCCGAAGTAGTTGAAGCTTCTTCAGATTGAAAATATATGTTGCAAATCTTGCTAAGAGGCAAAGCCGTGTGTCACATTAAGAGAAAACCAACTCCATCTGTAACAGCGATATTGCCAGCACGCAAAATAGTGTAACACATTAACGGAAAACCAGCTCCATCTGTAACAGCCATATTGGCAACGCATATGTGATTTGTTAACAGAGAGCCAACTGCATCTGTAATAGCGATCTTGGCAGTATGCCGTGTGCCACATTGACGGAAAACCACGCAACACACCATCAGTTTTCTCATGGTTTGCTGTAATTTTGCGGGTAGCAATTATATACGGATTTAAGGTGTAATAAAGATGCAAAATACTGTTCGTATCACGCATACACAGTGTATGTTAAACATTAACACAGTTATTGATGCTTCTATGCGTTTTCTAAGGACCGAAGATAAAAGCGGTAATGCAATAACAATAACATTAAGACAACATGCAAGTAATAATGCCATTAACTTGTTATGGTATAAAAGAAATAACATGCAAAAACGGCGTTTGCCGTGTCTTCGTCCTGGTTTCGTCTTTTATTGCTTGACTCAAAGTTTGACATTCGATGGAAGATATTGAAATGTAAAAGCATCAAACATGGTCAAAATGATATTCTGAATAACAATTTAATAAAGAACACCTAGATAAAATCGATAACGCGCAGTGGTAGGATATGAAACAAGTAAAATTTTAATCTTAAAGACGGCATCATTATAAGTCAGTGCCAGATGCTGGGAAGTAAAAACTGTAGCAAGCTTATTTAATTTTCTAAAATTTAAATAATTTAAAATTATGTAAATGGATTAAAATGTGAGCTGACAGTTTTTTTTATAATAGAAGCCATTATTTACGATAGAACACAATGAGCTTTGAAAACAATGAATTTCAGGTAAAATTTAGAGTACCTGGAGAGGTATTTTAACATATTTTATGCTATAGTGTTTAGTAAATCACCTGCATAATATCAATTGACAATATACGGTGTATTTTTACATCATCTTCAGAGCAAACTTTGAGATATTTAACCCTTCATGTTTAAGTACACATATGTAAGGACACTGAATGTCGTCACGCGCCACGTTTATCAGGCATTTATTATTGCATGTTTTGTTGCTGAGTGAGCGATGCCTCTTTCAATTTTTATGTATTTTTATAATAACAGAGGAAGGCAAAAAAAACAAAAGAGGGCTTTTTCTTTTGACATTTTCTACTAGCAGGTTGCATAAAATAAAAGTTTGCCATCCTCTACATAATATATATGGCCCAGTTCTTTTTAATTTCAATAACACAAAATAATAAGTGCCAGCATAATTACTTATTGTCAGTCATTTAGTTCAAAATCCTATACGACATAATTTGGAAACTGAGGAACCAGAAAAAACTGAAATATCGCCAACCCAACATAAAAATTCTGTTGAAGCTATAGATAAGCTGTGACAAGAAAAAACCTGTCTGCAAACTGAAGAACCTTGTCAGTGTCACGTTAAGAAAAAGCCCACCAATAAATATAAAAATAAAATATATGGCACTTCATACTACAGGGGTTCTGGGGTACACACGTACAGATTAGTTACTATGCATGCCCATGACTTTTAAAACAATCATGATATACGGATTGTCAAATTTAAAAAAGTAACTAATTTTTTAACTAGATAGGAACGCAATTGTTAATTTGTCCCTAAAGCGATGAGTGACACATTTTATATAAAACATCCAGTTCACGATATTATATACAGTCGCAGCTGGAATGGACACTGCTCCATTCATAAAACAAAGTATATATAGGCACTTACGGTCAGATGTGTGTTTGTACACTGTGGGTGAAATGCTGAGACCAACTGACAATTATTGTCCTTTCTTAAAGGAACTGGTACTGCATGGTGACGGCGTCAGATCCCCATTCCCACCCTCATCCCGCTCCCACCTTTATCCGAATATTTTTTACATGCATGGTAATACATATGCCACTAAATGCCCAACCCCGTGTTGATACTACCAGAAAGAATCTAACGGTAATCTTGTTGTATGTAGTGTAAAAATTGTGGAACTGTGTAAACCTCGAAAAGAAAAGCACAAAAACCGCAATGTTTATAAATGAATACATGAGCACAAAGAAAGATTTGCCACTGCTGTGTTTAAGCTGAGATTTGTTTTTCAAACAAAAGAAGCAGCAACTAAATGTAAAACTGATGAAAACCCCGTCAGAAACATCTACATGACAAAGAGTCTAGTGTAACACAGGTGACTATGAATAATGAAACCATGCTGGAAAGGAACACTTACTAAGCTTACTAAGTAGTCTTTGAGTTTCATCGAATTTTATTCTCATCAACTTAGTTGATTAAGGCTAAAGCGTAAACAAATCCAAATCAAGATTTCCATGTTGGACTTTGACTATATTTGTGGCACAATGCAGGGCAAAGCTTCGTGTTAAATTGAATTAAAATTCAGTTAGTTTAATATGAAAATTATGGAGGAAGGAAACTTAATTTTCACGTACTTTATTGCAATACAGAACCACGCATACACCTGTGGTTGTTCAGCATTGGTAGCTGTTACATGAGGATTGTGGTTCACATAGATCACTGCCCATGGCCCCATAATAAAGCATATCATGTAGTGTTACAATGTTGTTGTAGTCCATGGATCATGTTGCTTTCATATTCAATATATATTTTGAAATACTTTGGGAGCGACGTAAGGCAAACTCTAATCCATCTTCGCAACTTAAAAAATGGACGCATTTCTTGTTTTCAACGAAGCAAAACATTTCCACATTTTTAAAACTTTATTATTGATTACCATTGCATGATCTCATCATCTTCAAATTCAATTGGTTGACACATATAGGACTCTCTCAGCAGACTAATGCCGTCTGCATTTCAAATGCATTGTCTATTGCCACAGGTTCATGTCATTACACTCAGCGACTATAATTATTACGTGTGTGTGTCTGTGTTTTTTTCTCTCCTAAGCAAACAGATACTATGTCATTTATCTTTACCAAAAGAAAATTTCTAATGGCTTATTCTGATGCTATATGTATCACATACTAGTTTCACACACTAGTTCTCGTTGTATTTTCATTCCAGCGGTACAGTTTCTTTGTGGTTGTTTCTATTTGCTGGATATTACCAAAAACACTTTGACAGTCGCGTGGGTATTAGGAGTAGGGCTGCAAATATACGAGAATAAAATGGAGATGTCAGACAACATGATTGCAAAACCTTTCGCACTATATTACCAAACACGACTATGTGAACTATGCAGTTCTACAGCAAAACCTTATAGTTTTGACATTCAACTTATTTTGTCCCTAATATACCGGAGTCCAGAATAGGCAGGTTCTATACACCAGGGACCTAGTAGCAGCAAATAAATGTTATATTTAATATAACTAATTATGTGGTTTGTTACAACAACAGTTCGATTTAGGTTACTATATTTTTAGCACATGTAAACATCTTATAAAAGGAGATCGCGATTTCCTACAATTACAGCCATGTGGTAATTTTGGTATCCCGACAATTCGTCTAAAGTGTTTGAGTACGACAATTCGTCTAATTCACAATAAATAATATTTTTGCAATTTGGCTGCAAATTTACCTGTTCAAAGGGCAAGTACTCCGGCTCATGCAGATCAAAAGTATGTTCACTAAACTACACTAGCAGTCCCTCAGTGCCACAGGATGTCTATAGAACCGGTGTTGGAGACATGCTAATCCTACGCCTTAATCCCTACAGATTTAATCCTGAGAAACATACCGGTCACAAGAAAGGTATTTAAACTATGTAAAATTTATGGGGTTATGCACAATATCTGTGCAACATGGAGATAATACAAAGTGGAAGAGGCTAGAGGCTAAAATTCTGCTTAATGGTTTTATGTACAATAAGAAAAATGAAACAAACGATTTATTACTTGGTATTGCCTTAGGCGTAATATGTGAGAATGTATTTACAGACTTTTTGTTCAGTAAATCTCACACATAGTTATTCTGTTTTGCCAGCGAAATATAGTTGTAAATTAGAAAGTTGGTGAAAACGTAATTTGACATTTAGATAAATTGTCACTTTAGATCAATTGTCGGTAGGTGAATTGTCGCTAGACGAATTGTCGCTGGATGAATTGTCTCTAGACGAATTCATCTTCACAATCTACTTAACTTTTTGTTCGCTTTATTTGAAACTGATTTTTTTTCTCTTAGAGCCTATCTTCTCTTCCTTGCTTCATACGCGCATCATTATGCACAAAGCTTTACACTCCTTATTTGATATCAGTGTGCAACGGGAATCTGTTTCTCAGAAGCAAAATATTGAACACTTGGCCAAAAAAATGATATTTTTAAAATCACTTTTTCCATTTGAGTAGAGTTTTTAAAACTTTTCAGCCTGATTTTGGTTTGCTACTTGCTATGTGTTTTTTTAGATTCCGAAACCTTTCTTAGAAACTTTTTTTTGTCAGTTCGAAACCTCTCTAGACAGCTTTGCTACTTACGCTTTGGAACGTCATCCTCCCCCCCCCCACCCCCCGCCCTTACCAAGAATTGCGCGTGGCTGAAGCTGATAATTTATATATTACATCCAGTGTATTTAAAATGACCAGGTAATATTTTCAGCGTATACAAATAAAGCACACATCATTTGTATAATAGAGTATAGCTGTTGACGCAGGCGAGACGCTTGTGCAAGTGCTGTTGCAACCCTTGCGTGTTGCTTTTGATGATAAAAATCATAAAAATGAAAACATAGGAGAAAGAAAAAAGTGAAGTACATAATACTACGTAAATTCAAAATTTGGTGGTCCTAGAGACAGAGGCCCGAGGTCCGAAAAATTGGCCCCGTATAACTTCAATATACTCTTTGCAAGTCTTCGGCTTGCCAAGTGTTAATTAACTCGCCTTCTGTGAGAAGCACAGCGTAATATGATGCACTCCAGACTAAGAAAAAACAGTCCGAGCAAATAAACTTCGTGGCTGTGGGAAGAGACTTATGTGCACTGTTACATTTTGGAGACAAAAGTCTGTTGCCCACAGGTTACCCTTATTAACTTATTACGGTGCATTCGCAGACCTTTAGCTAAAAAGTGTTGGTAGCCAGGTGTTCTCGTTAAACAGGACTTAGAGCCGTACAAATCAATGGTTTTTCTCACACAGTCACTGTGCTTTTCTGACACACTGACATAAAACTGTCCTCAGCTCACACTTGTCCGCATAGACAGGGCTTCCGAAGGACAGGTTTTACTGTATACTGTATACTGACTTCGATTATTTCAGGGTAATAAAAACAATAAGAACCATTTGGTTGGCTTTGTGTACCAATAGCATTAGGGCAACATATTTCTATTATTTATCAGGCAACAATTATTTGGCTTTCCCGTTATATCTAACAAATTTGTCACTGTTCATCCATGATGGAACAGAGAAATCCTTTTACATACATCATATATATTTGGGAAGTTCGTCCGCGATATACATTGTGTCCAGGCCATACGCAATGGTGTTTTTATACCACAACTGCCAGTACGCGTACAAAGGAAACAATACCAGGTAGACGCACCATCGGTTCTAGTCGGAATTTACCGGTATGAAACGGACATCCGTACGACGTCTTTCCGACTGCTGTCGTCTCCAACTTCGAACCTATGTCATTTTCCTACGTTAAAATTCCGACTAAACCCATCGACGTCGAAACACAACCTTATTATTGGGGATTCAATAAAAAACTATCTGAGAAAGGCCACAGTTTCCATTTTCACTACTGAGGCGATCTATACCTTTGATTTGTTTGAGGCGGCGTCGACCAACGCTACTGACTCGAGCTTTTGCTACTTTCTGGATGGGTCACCACTCACTCTCTCTCCACATCATTAGCCTCCTGAATATTCCTTGAATCTTTATTGTTGTCTTTTCCTTCATTAGCCTCTCCCATTTGTGAAGTGAACGTTTCATGACTCACCGTTTATTCTTGTGGAGCAGAAACTGAATTATTCATATGCGTAGTATACATATAACGGCTTTCTGCCATAACTTTTTGGAGTAAAAAGTCTTTCAGATTGCAAAATTCACTCAATATTTGTAAACTGAAGCAGAAAAGAGGCTTGATGTTTGAAGGCAGGCAAAAAGAAACTATTACAGTCGGGTACATTAGAATTGTTGAGATTTAAATATTTAACACTTGACAAGCCTTTGGCTTGCAAGAGTTATATAAATTTGTGCGAGCAAAATTCGTCCTTTTTTTTCTTCTTGACAGTTTTTCCGATTTTTTGTGTCTTCTTCTTCTCTGACACTATGGGCCCTACGACCATGAAACTTGGGACTTATGAAGAGCTTGATCTGAACATGTGCATGTCACTTTTTATTTTCGTCTTTGATTTCGTTTTCTTGGTAAAATGCGATGTGAAAAGAGTGTATTTTTTTGCAAGTAAATGCGTAGCATTTAACCCACATCACACACAGTTGCTCAGTGAGCTTCGTGCGAGCTCTCACTGCGTAAATAGAGAACACGGCGTATTCCTGATCAGTCAATAAAACCTTAAGTCAACAAGAACCAAACACTACTCGGCTTATAAGACGTATTCAAGCTGTGTTGTTAACACTTGACAAGCCTTTGGCTTGTAATCCTAGTTATAACGCAGAAAAGAGTGAGTCTTCAGGATTTCTCTTTTGTTTAAACTTTTATTTAAATTCTTTCCAGACCGGTTTCGGTACGAACTGACCTTCTTCAGTGGAAAATTTATTTTACAATGTTAGTGAAAAACCGTGGGGGTCCTTTACTTTTTCAGGATCATTTTTACTCCTGAAATTGTGTACGATTTCAGGATCGCACAGTCTGATTGTGACGTTAGTTACCGTTAGATCAATTATGACGTAGTAATTATGGGATGTTTACTGCATTGTCATAGCAAAATGACTTTCTGAAAACTTTTTTTAAGGGAAGGGTTATTCAAGCTTGAAGGTTTATCAATGACAATTACAAAATATATACTAGCAATATTTAGCGACATCTGTTATATAATTTACGTGATATGTGAGAAGATATTTTTGCATATTAAATGTTCATTATAAAGTCATAAGTTTCTTGCAAATTGTCCACAGTTTCGACATCCGGGAATGGTGATATTGTCTGTGGCTGACTGAGTTCTTTAAATATTTCTTCAATTTCTCCCTCATTTATAGTTCCGTGCGTAGTAATTGATTCGATTGCCGGATCTGCAGGATGAATTCTCTCTGTGTCTGACCCGGTATTTTCATTAAAGAAACTGAGTTTTGAGATCATATCTCTTCTGTCAGGGAAGTTCTCAAATCGCATGAATTTTTCGTTATTTCCCAGGGTATTTTGCAGCATCTTACCTCTGGGTATAGGTAGTTTTGACAGAGTTATGTGTTTATTGAATTGTGTTACGTAGGATGGGATCTTCTTATCCTCGGTGCAGTACTGTTTTTTAAAAAAGGGTGTCCTTCGTATTGCATATGTAAATGTTTCTATTTTGACTATCCTTTCGGTGATGGGTGGCATAGGCTCATCTTGCGTTGGTGTAGGTGGTGATTCCAAGGGGTGGAGCTGGGTTGGTATTTCCGTTTCCTTTAGCCCACATAGTGTGGGTTTTCTCATATAACTAAGCATTACGTCGTCAGCTTTGAAGATATCTCTCCGTCGCAAGATCTTAGGAGAATTTGCCCGTGTAGTCGCTTCCAGAGGTGGGTGGTATGGTACTGGTTTTGTTGGCATACTATTGGCGATCGGTTCTGTTTTTATGTCGTACTTTGAAATATCTAAATGGTGCATATCCTTCATGTGTATTTTGAGATTGTATTTACGTATTGTAGAGTAATAACAAGCTGGGCAAAAGTGCCTCGAAGGGTTAACTGCATGTATATTATTCTCATGTCTCTTTAAATTAGATTTGGTACTAAAGTTCGTTGAACATATTTGGCATTCGTAAATTTGCCTTTTTATTTTAGTTTCCATTTCTACCAGATTTGGTTTAGTCCGTGCGGGGATAGCGTTTTGAATCTTCGTATAAACACTTCTTCGTAACGTAGGCGCTCGTTGTCGTCTGCTATCGTCATGCGTAATGGTGATGCACGTAAGTTTGTGACGCTGTGATCCGGCAGCGAAAAATTTTTACTAACAGGTTTGAATTTGTTGGCATTTTGTATATCGTTGCGGTGGCTGTACATGCGTTCTCTGAAGGATAAGGATGTTTGGCCTATGTATTGTATTCCGCAGTGGTTGCACCAGATAAGATATATAACAGATGTGCTGTTGCAATCTAAATATTGGTGGATTCTGTATTTAAATGTTTTATCCTTGTTTTCGGCTATTTTCAGTGGAGTAATGAATTTGCATGTTGTGCAATTTTTGCCACATTGGAAGGATCCTTTGTCCCGCGTTGGCTTATATGTAATATCGTTTCTAACTAACAAATCTCTCAAGTTTTTTGGTCGTCGGAAAGCTACTATAAATTTATTATTCAGAAGAAATTTAGTGTTTTCATTTCCTTCGAGGATTTGCTTGTGGGTTGACATAATTTTCGTGATTTTGGTTAGGTTGGGATGGAATGTCGTAGTAAAGGGTATGATTTGTTGTTTTTTTGTTTCTTTGTATCTTAGGAGGTCGTTTCTGTTTGTGGCTTTAGCTTTTTGTATGGCAAGTTTAACTACTTCGTCCGGATATTTACGGTTTATGAGATGGTTTCTTAATCTTTGAAGATGAAAATCACAGTCTTTGTCTTTGCTGCATAATTTCCTGATCCGCAAGGCTTGAGCAAAAGGAATGTTGTCTTTTTGATGTGCTGGATGACATGATGTGTATTCTAAGTATAGATGTGCATCCGTTGGTTTTGAATAGAGGCTGGTATGGATTTTTTTGCCTTTCTTTATTACTTTTACGTCTAAAAATTGACTGCTTCGGTGGAATGCTCTGCAGTAAACTTGAGTGTTGGGAGGAAGTTGTTGAGTTCTAATAAGAATTTTTGTAAAGCATCGTAGCCCCAGGTCCAGATAGAAAAAATATCATCTATGAATCTCCACCATACTAATGGCAGGAATGTTTGGGTATCTAAGAATTTGTCTTCTAAGTCCGCTACAGTCTGTATTACATAAAATACTGCCATTTTGGTTCCCATAGTGGTACCTTGTTTTTGTTCAAAAAAGGCTCCATTGAATATAAAAGCAGTTTTTTTCAGGACGAATGTAATCATATGTTTTAGTACATGCGTGGGAATTTCAGGATTGAGTCTTGTGTTAAATGCTCGCGTCGTGGCGACAATGTCATCATCGTGCGGAATGTTAGTATACAAGGATACGATATCAATGGTCAATAATATAGAGTTTTCGGGAATTTCTCCTAATGTTTGAAGTTTTTGTAGAAAGTCTGTAGTGTCTTTTAAATATGATGCGGTTTGAGAGACGATAGGTTTAAGATGGTAGTCGATGAACTCACTAATTCTTTCAGTCGGGCTTTGAACCTGGGAGATTATGGGTCTACCAGGGTTGTTTGCTTTATGTATTTTGGGAAGCATGTAAAAGATCGGAGTTCTGGGGTTCCTTGGTTTCAAATAGTTTGCAGTTTCTGCGTCTAATAAGCCTTGTGATTGTATTTTCTTGATATAGTCTGTTATTTCTTTGGCGGTTTTTAGGGTAGGGTCCTTAGCGATCGGTTTGTAATGGTTTCTATTGCTTAATTGTCTGTGGGCTTCTGCTATATAATCTTCCTTATTCCAGATCATAATGCTGCCTCCTTTATCTGCTGGTCGGATGATTATCTCTTTGTTATTTTGTAAAGATTTGATCGCTGCAAATTCCTTTTTCGTCAGGTTAGGGTAATGTGAAGTTGTGACTGGGATCTTTTTTATTTCTTCTTCTATGTTAATCATGAAACAGTTTAGATGATTTGGTATAGTTGTGTTGGGGGTCCAACCTCTTTTTCGTTTAAATCTGGGATTAGTGTCTGTCGGGTTGGTTGTGTCGTGTCTAAAATAGTTTTTGAGTCTTAATCTTCTTTGAAAAATTAGGATGTCTTTCTCAGTTTCCAAAGGGTCTATTTTGGGGGTAGGAACATATTTTAAACCTTTTGATAGTAATTGTAGTTCCTCTTGTTTCGGTTTATAGTTGGATAAATTCACTACTGTGTTGTCATTTAGTTGCCGTCTGAACCGTCTTGATCTGGTGCGTTTCTGGTTTTCCATGATTTAAAATTTTCCAGGTTTTGGTTGACAATATCCGTGGTTATTTTGAAGATCAAATCCCTTTGTTCCTGTGGTATTTGGTTGACTAGATCTTTGATTTTCTGGACTTGTTGTTGGTCTTCATTAACTTGTTGTTCCCAGTAATCTACCAAAATATTCACTAGGTTATTACCAAAATCGTTGAGAGCTGTTTCCCACTTAATTGTTAAATCAGGAGTTTGTTGTGGGACTTGCGGTTTGATATTCGGTTTAAATGCCTTAGGGATTCTTTTGGATGATTTGAACTCTTTCAGGGTAGATAGGTGATGGTTGGATCTCGCGAGGATTGTACAGGCCTTTCTGTATGCCTTATATTGTGGAACATATACTTCCTCTAGGCGTGTTGATGGTGGATTCGGTTTTGATCTTTTGTTGTCAGGAGCCTCAGTCTCCTCTTTCCTTTTTGTTTCTGCTGTGTCATTCATGGTAGTATAGGAATAATCCTAAGGCACTAGGCGTACTCTACGTAGGTCTGACCTCACACGGATCACCAGAAAGCGATTCTGCGCCACAAAAAATGATAAATCCTACTAGAGTTTAGATGGCACTAACGTGTGAGTAAATTCACTGAGTGTTTAGAGATTGCTTTTGCAATTCTGCGGATCACCAAAGGGGATACAACTAGGTGATTCCTCCTAGGAGGCTTAAAATATAAAAGATATGTAATCCTAGTTATAACGCAGAAAATAGTGAGTCTTCAGGATTTCTCTTTTGTTTAAACTTTTATTTAAATTCTTTCCAGACCGGTTTCGGTACGAACTGACCTTCTTCAGTGGAAAATTTATTTTACAATGTTAGTGAAAAACCGTGGGGGTCCTTTACTTTTTCAGGATCATTTTTACTCCTGAAATTGTGTACGATTTCAGGATCGCACAGTCTGATTGTGACGTTAGTTACCGTTAGATCAATTATGACGTAGTAATTATGGGATGTTTACTGCATTGTCATAGCAAAATGACTTTCTGAAAACTTTTTTTTAAGGGAAGGGTTATTCAAGCTTGAAGGTTTATCAATGACAATTACAAAATATATACTAGCAATATTTAGCGACATCTGTTATATAATTTACCTGATATGTGAGAAGATATTTTTGCATATTAAATGTTCATTATAAAGTCATAAGTTTCTTGCAAATTCTCCACAGTTTTGACATCCGGGAATGGTGATATTGTCTGTGGCTGACTGAGTTCTTTAAATATTTCTTCAATTTCTCCCTCATTTATAGTTCCGTGCGTAGTAATTGATTCGATTGCCGGATCTGCAGTACTGCACCGAGGATAAGAAGATCCCATCCTACGTAACACAATTCAATAAACACATAACTCTGTCAAAACTACCTATACCCAGAGGTAAGATGCTGCAAAATACCCTGGGAAATAACGAAAAATTCATGCGATTTGAGAACTTCCCTGACAGAAGAGATATGATCTCAAAACTCAGTTTCTTTAATGAAAATACCGGGTCAGACACAGAGAGAATTCATCCTGCAGATCCGGCAATCGAATCAATTACTACGCACGGAACTATAAATGAGGGAGATATTGAAGAAATATTTAAAGAACTCAGTCAGCCACAGACAATATCACCATTCCCGGATGTCAAAACTGTGGAGAATTTGCAAGAAACTTATGACTTTATAATGAACATTTAATATGCAAAAATATCTTCTCACATATCGGGTAAATTATATAACAGATGTCGCTAAATATTGCTAGTAAATATTTTGTAATTGTCATTGATAAACCTTCAAGCTTGAATAACCCTTCCCTTAAAAAAAAGTTTTCAGAAAGTCATTTTGCTATGACAATGCAGTAAACATCCCATAATTACTACGTCATAATTGATCTAACGGTAACTAACGTCACAATCAGACTGTGCGATCCTGAAATCGTACACAATTTCAGGAGTAAAAATGATCCTGAAAAAGTAAAGGACCCCCACGGTTTTTCACTAACATTGTAAAATAAATTTTCCACTGAAGAAGGTCAGTTCGTACCGAAACCGGTCTGGAAAGAATTTAAATAAAAGTTTAAACAAAAGAGAAATCCTGAAGACTCACTATTTTCTGCGTTATAACTAGGATTACATATCTTTTATATTTTAAGCCTCCTAGGAGGAATCACCTAGTTGTATCCCCTTTGGTGATCCGCAGAATTGCAAAAGCAATCTCTAAACACTCAGTGAATTTACTCACACGTTAGTGCCATCTAAACTCTAGTAAGCCTTTGGCTTGCAAGGGTTATATGAATTTGTGCGAGCAAAATTCGTCCTTTTTTTTCATCTTGACACTTTTCCCGATTTTTTGTGTCTTCTTCTTCTCTGACACTATGGGCCCTACGACCATGAAACTTGGGACTTATGAAGAGCTTGATCTGAACATGTGCATGTCACTTTTTATTTTCTTTTTTGATTTCGTTTTCTTGTATTCTTTGTTAAAACGCCAAATGAAAGAGGGTATTTTTTGCAAGTAAATGCGTAGCATTTAACGACAGCACAGAATACACATTTGCTCAGTGAGCTTTGTGCGAGCTCTCACTGCGTAAATAGATAACAAGGCGGATGCCTGATCAGTCAATAAAACTTTAAGTCAACAACAACCAAACACTACTCGGCTTGTAAGACGTATTCAAGCTGTGTTGTTTGCAATATATTACTCAAGAAATAACCTATTGAAGGAAGTATTTTTGCGTTTTAATTTTGTCAAGTGTTTAACATTTCGCTAGCGGAATGAGCTTCTAGTTTGGAATATATTATTCAAGAAATACCCCATTGAAAGAAGTATTTTTGCGTTTTAATTTTTGTCAAGTGTTTAACATTTCGCTAGCGAAGTGAGGTTCTAGTTTATGCAGCTTTTGTTTTGAAGTGCTTGGATCCTTGCACCTAAAAGGGCATAGAAAGCTTACATGTACCGCGTCATTGTAATGTACGCCTTGAGCATTTATGGCTCACAGTTGGTGACCGCTTCTTCTTCCTCGCGAATGCGAAGCGAGCCCTCATACACAACAAATGCTATATTACCACGATGAATGGAGGTGCCATGATGATGATGATGATGATGATGATGATGGTGGTGATGATGATGATGATGATGATGATGATGATGATGACGATGATGATGATGAATTAACCTGCAGTTTTTCGTAATAACTGAGAAGATATATATATATATATTATGTATGTGTGTGTGCGTGTGTGTTTGTGTGTGTGTGTGTGTGTGTGTGTGTGTGTGTGTGTTCTGCGGATATGTATCTATATCTACATACTGATGATGCTGATATAAGCAATTTTCAAGGTATTTTTATTCTTATAAATGGCAGTTGTTCTGAGTATCATTAATATTATTTAGTTTTAATTTGTTATTGAAGGTCAGAGGACCAGGAAACTGCGTTTGGGAATTGCTTATATATGGAAGAGACTCATATTTGAGCACTTGAGCACTTAAGGTACGTGTTGTGCGGACATGTTAAGGGCAGGATGCTGGAAACAAGCAATAAGCTTAATTGCACTCATGACAGCTGTAACAGAAGAACTCACACTCAAGTAAATTGAAAAGCAAAGGTTGGCTTAACTCATTGTTTCTCCGTAGCTTTGGATACTTTTCTTCCGTCGCGGATTAGAGCAGTTAATTATGAGTACAACTGGATTTAGATAACTAAAGATTGTGTGGTATATTTAATGGCTGTGCTGGTTGCTTGTAAAGTCAAATCATGAAAGGAAAATGAGCTACTGCCGAATTGTGGTTCACATAGCTATTGTCATCTGATATACAGCTGAATAATCGCCTTACAACTGTTCAAATACCACACGAGGATAAAACATGCATTCTTTTGATGATATAATGTAACTGTCATATTATGTGGAGCAAAAATAGAAAAGTGCTGTTAGCTTCAAAACAAAGAAAAGAGATGAAAAAGCACAATAGACCTCAAATTCAATACCGTCGTCAACATCCCCCCCCCCCCAAAAGGATCTCAATTTAGATGTAGATTTGATTTAGAGCATTTATAATGGGAGAGAACGACAAAGAGACAAAGAGCGACCTCAGTTTTGAAGGCGATCTTTATATAAAAGGTAGTCTTGTGGAATTCGTTGTACGGAAGATTTTTTTCTCCAAAGCTATAGTGGATATTGTTTTGACTGTTATTTGAATAAAACTGCCCGAAAGACCATCACTCTGTGGTGTAAATAAAAAATAAACAATGGGTAAGGAAACAAGTAACAAAGAGGGCAGGAAGAAAAAGAAATCTTCGCCACTTGTTTTCGAGGAGACATCGCGATTTCTTCGCACAACTTCTATGAAAGGTGTTCCGAGAATTCCCAAGGCTGAGTGGCCACTCCTAAGAACAATTTGGATAATTGGAGTGATTTCCCTTTTGGCCTTTTCAACCTACCAAGTAAGGCAAGTGGTAATAAACTATTTGAATTTTGAGTCGTTTACCGCGACAGAGGAAATTGTTTTTCACCCATCAGTAAATAAGCCGTATCTTCCATCACTGACAATATGCAATAAGAAAGCCTTGTCAAGCAAAGCCTGGAAAGACCCGATAAGGATGTACAAAAATAAGGTGGCTTATTGTACTGACAAAGACTACGGGACTGATTATGAATCGCAATATATTTGCAGGCGTTTGTTGAGTAATTCTGGTTTATTCCAGTCCCTAGGAGCGGACAAAATAGAAAAGCTTGGGCACAGTCAGTCTGAGTTGATAGTCGACTGTCAGATCCTAGTCTTGTCGGGGGTATGGT
The DNA here is from genome assembly GCA_949752745.1 of Protula sp. h YS-2021. Classification (NCBI taxonomy): domain Eukaryota; kingdom Metazoa; phylum Annelida; class Polychaeta; order Sabellida; family Serpulidae; genus Protula; species Protula sp. h YS-2021. The sequence goes on from OX457026.1 coordinate 74,471,549, forward strand.
TGGACAAAGTGCCCTGTGGCAAACTGGTAACGGTAAGTCTGCTAGTAACTGCAGAATACTTCAACTGTTACCGGCTAGATTTCCCTAAAACGTTCTTTTTAGACGGTGGACTGATGGCCGGTTTGTCACTTGTCATGCACCTAGACAACACCGACACATTTCCGTACCACCAAAGAAATAGAGGCAGATCTATGGATCCCACTGGACAATATGCAGATTTCATACAGGATATCCAGTCCATGGGAGCTACCCTGACCGCCCACCACCCAGATCCAGATTCCTCCCCTTTTCCCTCATTGGACGGTATAGAATTATCCGCTGGATTTTCAACTAAAATACATCTGGAGATGCGCGAAAGGCAGAGACTAAAAGAACCGTACGGAAACTGTACCGATCAAGGATCGCAGAGCTATGGACACCTGAAAAAATGTCTCGCTAATTGCTTTCGAAAGCACGTCGAACTGAAGTGCGGCTGTATAGATATTAAATGGCTCCATCGAGTGGATAAGATTGAACCAGAACGATTTTGTGAAAGTCTCATAACAAGAGATATTTCTGACGTGAAAAATCTCTCGCGGTGTATCGTGAAGTCCATGGATATGGAGGCGTTTGATTTCTGCCTTAGTTCGTGTCATCCCCCTTGTAGCGAAGATGAATACATACATCACGTGACTGTCAATCGGTGGCCTAATCCCATTGATTTAAAGAAGTTTTATAAGTTCTTCATTCGAAATCATACATTTGAAGAGAAGTTTCGAAGTGTACAAGAGGCTTCTGCTTGTCAGATCACGAAGAACAATCATTGCCATGACAAATATTTAGCTGCAGAACAGCTTATTTCTGAGAATTTCATAGAGGTTTCATACCATCTGTCAGATCATCGTTTTCTGCGCCTGCGCGAGATGCCCAAAACATCATTGGCTGATGTCTGCTCAAAAGTTGGTGGCATCCTAAACCTGTGGTCTGGTTTAACTGTCATTGTTCTTCTCGAGTTATTTGAGGCCTTTTTTCGTATATTTAAAAGAACTGATTTATCTATTTCGCCTATTTCCTCCTCATTCAGGAGATTAACAGAGAAAAGAAAGTCGAAACGGTCTCCAAAATATAATGCAACACAATATGAAACACAGTTTGACGTTAAGTTTGGGGTTGATACAGCCCCAGAAATAGAAACGCACTCAGTCTAATAAAAAAATAAATAAATAAAAAAAAAGAGAGACAGGGAGAAAGAAAGAAAAAGAAAGAAGGAAATAAAGAAAGTAAGGACAAAATTTGATGTCCGACAGAAGTTCGGAAATATGTTGAATGCCGGAATTCAGTTCTAGAAATCATCCCTATTTCGTTCGAGAAAACCCTTAAGTGGGTTAAATGAAATAAATAAAGTGAAATCTTTTTCGAAGATGCGCCCAAAAATTCCATCGTAGTAAAAAACAAAACAAAACAAAAATGGTAAAATCCGCTGCTATGTGCTATTTTTTTCCGAAAGAAGTAACATTAACTTAATCGCTAGAATTATTATATACCTTATCAATGTTCTTTTATAAAATATGTCATTAGCCTCCATACAAACATTCCGCACTCACAGAAAATAAGTGTGTGTGTGTGTGTGTTTAATTCAATTTTACTAGTCTTTCAATTTCGTGGAGGAGGTCCACTTATATCTAGGAATGTCTTGCGTGTAGCACCGGTGAAGGATTGTAAGTAGCTATCATGCCGTCCAGCAGCAACTTGCATCCATCTATAAAGATTAATTCGATTTTTTTTAAATACAGTGTGAACACATAAGTGAAATATGTGGGAGAGGTGTTTCAAACACAAATATGTGTTTGAAATCTAAAAAAGTGCAGATTTAGGCATGTGCATTATTATCAAACTCTAAATTTTGTACGTTTCAGATTGCAGTTTCTTTGTAGCTGTTGTTTCAGTGTTTTTTCCTGTTCATTCCACTGTACTTTTCATCTTTATAATGATAATGTATACTTTAGAACGTTGTGATCTAAGGCTAAGCACGCGGTCAGCTAGGAAGAACGGAAGTAGTGGGGGGGGGGGGGGGGTTGGGGGTCATACGCGTTGCGTTGCGTACATTAACGTTAGAATGACTGGCTGAAGTCCCAAATTTTGTTTATGGTCGGAGGGAGGGGGGGGGGGGTGCTCCAAGCCTGAAAACAGGAGGGAGGGGGGAAGGCTTTGGTACATTAATGTTATAATGGATGGCTGAAGTCCCAAATTTTGCTCACAGTCGGGGCGGGGGGGGGGGGGGGTAGGGGGGGGGGTCTGTAATCCTGAAAACAGTGCGCATGTACCTTATGGTGAGCCACTAATCAAATCTGAATGCGCGTTGAATATTTGCTCATTGATATGCTAGCATGCTTACTGATGTTCTGCGCCTGTAATCATACACGCTTTCTAAAAAAATGGCTACTAACAAGGTTTTGAGTATGTGCCTTTCCCAAAATTATTGCTTGTAAACTGCCTATGAGTTGTAAATCTCATGTCTTCGAGAACTACTCTGGTCTGTTCTTATTTTTAAAGGATATCTGTAAAATATATGTGACGTTAGGATTGAAATCTTTAAATTTAATAGCTTAAAAAAGACAACCCTTAAAAACAAGGATAGAACAGAATACGACTCTTGTTTGCTAAAATTAACCTCGCTATAGAATATAGTGGAAACATTATTCTTTCTATTTTGGATGTATTGAAATAACTGCAGGTTTTAAATGCATTTCATGTCGAAAATAATTAAGATATCCGTAATATCAAATGCATTCGAAAATTTATGTTAACATAAAATATGATACAAAATGAACGTATAAATTTAATTTAGCTTATATAAATCTGCGTGGATATCTTAAGCTTTTTAATAAGAAACTTTTATAAATTTATAAAGCTAAAATCCACAAATTTATTTAAGATAATAAATAATAATTTAGATATCACACAATGAAAACTGGTTTTATAATCTCAATAGCAAATGGAACATGTGAAATAAAATGTGGTCTCAGTGTTCTCTATTTAGTAATTTGTTGTTAAGTTTTTTTTCAATATGTTGCAATAAAATTATGCTTAAAAATGCCATAAATAAAACTTACTTTTTGATTATTTTCTATTAGCTTCAGTCCATTAAAAATAATTGCGCCAATGTATTTCCATTATTGTTATTTCCCTAATTTAATTCAATTTCGTATTTTTGTGATTTAACATCTAAAATCAAAATTAATATGTTTCAAACTAAAACCTTGATAGCTTTATAGTGATATCTTTTAAGTTATAATGATGTCAAAAACTGGCAACAAAAGTACAAAAGAATTGTTCTCGTGATACATATAAGACACCCTGAATAAAAAAACTAGAGCCACATTTCACTAGCGAAATGTTAAACACTTGACAAAAATTAAAACACAAAAATACTTAATTCAATAGGTTATTTCTTGAATATAAGTATTTTACAACATGCATACAGTGTGTTATACAACTACGTACAGAGCTTATGGCACAACATGTATGCGGCTTGTAATATTCTAAAAAAATCGGACCGCTGTCAACAAAAAAAATCCATAGGTTCATAACTTAATACCAGCTAAATATATTAGCAAACAACACAGCTTGAATACGTCTTATAAGCCGAGTAGTGTTTGCTTTTTGTCGCCCCTGTGCGCATTTACTTGCAGAAAATACACTCTTTTCACATGGCGCTTTAACAAAGAAAACGAAATCGAAGACGAAAAAAAAATGACATGTACACGTTTAGATCAAGCTCTTCATAAGTCCCAAGTTTCATGGTCCTAGGGCCGATAGTGTCAGAGGAGAAGACACAAAAAAAGCGGAAAAGTGTCAAGAATAAAAAAAGGACGAACGGCTGCTCGCACAAATTCATATTACCCTTGCAAGCCAAAGGCTTGTCAAGTGTTAATTAAAGAATCACAATTTAAATATGTATTAGAATAGCTGGAAAGCCATGGTTAGCAAAATAACGCAAAAAGCATATTGCTTTACAAAGACTTTTGTGACTTGTAAAATCTTGTCAACCGCGGCTATCCAACGAATTGTTCTACATACTCACAACATTAATAGCAGTATTTGGTGCTTCATAGAACTGACATAGAACTTGTTGTATTGAAACAGTCCATCCGTAGGATGGGCCCATCCAATAACAGCGAGGTATTGATTTAACCCATATTCCTTGTTTTGCGCAGCTGTAGTTTGAGCCCATATTTGGCTATAGGAATAGTACATATTTTTCTTCTCCACTTAAAAATGGGAACAAACTGCATTGTGTTGTTAACAAGATGGGCTGTTTTAATGGTTGATGGGTGTAAGATGGGCCCATCCTATAGCTGTAAGCCATAGAAACAGCACACATAGAATGAGTATGCGCCAAATCTACAGACAGATGCATAGGAACACCCCATCCATAGAAACAACACATCTGATCAAGAATATGGGCCAAATCTACAGACAGTTGCATGTGAATACCCAATCCATAGAAACAACACATCTGATCAAGAATATGGGCCAAATCTACAGACAGTCGCATGTGAATACCCCATCCATAGAAACAGCACATCTGATTAAGAATATGGGCCAAATCTACAGACAGTTGCCTAGGAATACCTCATCTATGGAAACGGCACATACAACGCTGACAGAATTGTGCCTAATATTTTGAAACTCTACTTAATACGCTGAACCCCCTCCCCCTCCCCCGCGGAGGGTTGGAGGGGTACTTGTAACAAATATGGCAACAATGCGCGTACAAAATAACGGGAGGGGCGGAGGGAGTGGGTGGATCAGTCGGCCGCGTTTTGATCAATTAATACCAAAAGCGCAAAAATAACAAAACGAAAAAGAACAGAAAAATATGCGCAACCCAACTTGACTTGACTAGCTGCCCTGCAAAAGGACACTGAGCTGGAGTCAGTAAGGAATTTTTGTTCCGTCTCTATACCGTACTCGAAAAAAATATTTAAACATGCCTCCCCTATCCTGACAAGCATAATGTGAAGTATGTCTGATATGTACTTTAAACAGTTAAAACCCAGCAAAATACACACACTTAGTCACTGAGAGCTCACAGCGATGAGTGTGGTTTAACAGGCACGGAAAGTACACATGCCACGCGCTGAAATATGGAAGGAAGTGCCAGAATGCAACAGGGGGAGGGGAGAGAGAGAGAGAGAAGCTGCACTGAGATTATAGCTGACTTTTCCATCAAATACTGTTAAGTTTGGGTGTTAAAAGCAAAATAGTGAGTGGATAATTAAATGTTATAAATGTTCTTCTCTTGTTTTTATTTACATTATTTTCTACATTTTTACACAATCCCAATACATCTGTTGTATTAAATTACATCAGCAGTATAGCCGTGTTTCATTGGGAGAAACTGTATGTAAGAGTGACCAATGTTGCAGTATATGTGTCCTTAGGTACAATACACAATTTAGGTTAGTAATCTTCAGTCACTAGTACTTAAGCAGCGAATTTCATTCTCTTTTCACGTGGAAAGGAAGGAAGACATATCTTAAAAGGAAACTTAGGAACAGAAAAGGAAACTTGAACAAAACTTAGGTTGGTAACTTAGTAATTTTTGAGTTTGCATAGTTTGCTGTCCATGGTTAGTAAAGGTGTGGGCGATATTGAGAGGTATTTATATAACGACGATATTTATTAAATAGCGTTTCGCCAGCCATTTTGTCTTGAAATTACCAGTCCATTGAACTTGTATATTGGAAAGCAAATTTATGTCAAAATTTCTCTGCGTAAGTTGTCGGAATTTAGAAAGCAAAGTGAATTGAAATCTCACTCCGTTCGTACATACAATGTAGGACCAGATATCTGGATTCAGAAATGCGTGGTTTTTAATGGCTTGTACCACAGTCCGTTTAATGGCTTGTACCATAGTCCGTGTATTTGGGAAAAACCTAGACAAATTCTATCCCTTTTTGTTCGTGGCTTTTGCCTCGAGTTTATAAGTAGAATACTCACCCCCTGGTCGTTTTGACCGGCGTTAAAAATGCAGAAACATTGTTTATTCGTTGCCAAATCGGTCTTCTGGCTTAGTAGTTATTCCGTTTTGATCGGATTCTAATTCTGACTATCGTCTTAGCTTTGTTTATGCTTTAAGCACAAAACCTGTTCATAATTGGGACTTTGTTAGGCCCTAGTTTGATACATTATGTCCTACATTGACCTTCGTTGGAAGATTTAGCTTTTTTTTTTGGAAATTAACACAGTTCGTGCGGTAACTTGGGTAATGTGGAGATAAGGATATTTTGACTGTAAACCCATAATCGTGTAATCTTTTGGTACAACATTAGGGTTGTTCCAAAGAATGCTTTAAAGCAATGTTAGTGTTTAGGCTTCACGTGTTCAGCCGGTGCACATGTCTCGTGATTGGGGCGACCGGTTCACTTGGGCACGTGACCTGCACTTAACTTGCACTTTTATACTTGTACTTTATATCAGGGTCACTCAGTGGAATGTCTGCTTTTGTTTATTTGGTTAGTCAGTCAGTGTGTTAGACACCAAGCAGTATGCCCAGCTGTTAACCGTTGCGTTATGTAGAAGAGTCATGGCCAAACTTCGGTCAGTATTTGGTAACTTATTTATTTATTTATTATTTATTTATCTATTTATTTTTTTTTTCATATATTTGTTACCTCTTTATTGTAATTTTTGAAACGATTTCCATGTTACAATTCGTGAGACATGCCGTGTAATAAAGCATTCGATATGTGCATGTCCTGTCTTTCTGTCTGTGATTTCGGTGGATATTTAGTGCATTTAAATAATTTAGAGTAGATTTGGCCACCGTGTGATTTAAATACAGATTGCTTCTTGCCAGACCAAATTATGTAACATTTAGAATGCAATCTGAGTGAGCTGTGCAGTTGATAAAACGTCAAAGAAAGAATTTCGTAGGTGCCTTTATTATTTATTTTGGTTTATTCATGCATGATTATTTATTATTTTTGTTTGTTTTGACTTGCAGTTTTACCATGTGAAATAAAATGAGTAAAGCATCAGTCATGATCTTCTTCACTTCGTCTGCTCGTCCGTCGGTCCGTCCGGTTTGAGTCCGTCTGTCGGTCTGTCCTGCGCGAGTCCGCAACACTGTATGTGCGGCTTCCATAGCTCTGTATTGATTTAGCCCAGCCATTGGATGGGCCATACAATGATGTGGTGTTTCAATGGTACAGAACTGAATCTTATCTACGTTAAGCACAACACTTAAATTACTTTGGAAAGTGCGAGAAGAGTCTGTTTGAAATCAGCCTCTCTCGCCTTTAATAAATGGACAGTACATCAAAAATGGACAAATCTGTGTCAATGAAATGTAAAAATGTCATGTTTTACATTCGTTCTTTCGCAAGTATTGAGAAATATCTGGATATTAAGTCTACAAAAGCGTTAGTGCATTCTCTGGTGACTTCACGCCTGGATTACATCAATAGCACTCTAACTGGGATAACGTCGTCCTTTGAAAGTGGTGCAAAACACCGCGGTTAGGCTTACCTACGGGACGTCGCGGTATTATCACATGAACCCCATTTTATACGATTTACACTGACTCCCCATAGAAGCGAGAGTGAAATTCAAAATACTTGTAAGTGCGTCTGTCTTCACAATCGGGCACCCAGTTATCTAGCAGAACTATTAGTTCCGTATTCCAGTCCCGAGTGCTGCGATCTAATAACAAGTGTTTGCTTCAAGTGCTAAAGTCACGTACTAAGATTGGGAATCCAACTCTGTGGAATTCATTACCTTATGAGATAATGGCCGCTGAATCTACCGCAAATTTTAGAAAACATCTTAAAACGTATTTACCTAGAAGGTATTGTCTTTAGTTTTGCACTTATTTCTATAAATCTTAATGAATGTTTCAGTATCTCATACATAGTATCAGTATTATAAGACTATAGTAAATCGATTAAATAACATTTACACTCCATAACTGTTTTGCACTATATGACGTTTTGTATTAGGTTTTAATGTACGCATTATTTTATGCACGCTATATAAATATAACTAATAATAATAATAATAATAATAATAATAATAATAATAATAATAATAATAATAATAATAATAATAATAATCTCCGCAAAAACGTGGCACGTTGAGAATCGACGCTTACTGGCGCTTCGTGGTATTCACTTTTTAGGTAAATCTTTGCCATGAACAAAGTTTTGCTCACGAGATTAACTGCTGTATCCGTTGTTACAAAGGTGTGCTTCTCAGGGTGGGCATAATCGTGACCACTTCACCCAACCATCTCGGAGAAGGGAACTAGGTGTAATCATGTGAAAACCTTGCTTTAAGCAATTAGCTATAAAGTCATTCTTGTATTCAGTGATCCAGTTGTCTAAAGTGTCCATTAAAGAACCAGAATCGCTGAATGATTTGCAGTGGAGACATTGTTGGTGGGCCTTGTGACACCCATCCACAATGCAAATACACGAACGTGCAATCCCTTCGATTGCAGCTCATTCGGACCTGGTAAATCTTAAAAACCTCGCAGCCTGTAGAGGAGTCTGTCCGAGCTGGGTCACGAATGGCTTTTGGGCTAGCACCTTGCGGGATGTTTTTTTAAAGACAGGTACTTCAAGCCTAAATGAAAGAATCGTCTCTCCATTTCACTTTTCCTTTGGCTTGGTGGTCAGATAACATAACCCTGTCACGCTCATTGGTTTGCAGATATTCACCGATTTCTATCTGCTATTTCACAGAATCATCTATGCTGGCCGCAGTAAGTAGGCACGGAACTTCAACAGTTCAAGAAGGATCCTGGGTGATCCGACGAAGTACTGGGCTGAGGAAGTGTCAACAGCCTTGATTTTGGCACCACGGAGAATTTGTCAAAATGCGCACATGCGTTTAATGCATTCTTCCTCGTTCGGCGTTACCACCTAACCACAAAAATTCTAAAGAAGTAAGGCGTTTTTACCTTTAGAAGGGTAGTCAGTCTAAAGGTCTGGCTGTTGCTGAATTGATTCCGATCACACCACGTCTGCCTCTTGGAACGATTTCGAAAGGTTCGTTATACTATTTTTCTTCAAAGTATTGGCATCAACAAGCTGAGTGGGTAGTGCTTTTATGCTACTTTTACTCTCCTTCGCATCGTTGGAATTGCCGTTATCCATGGTCACCCTCGTTTTGTTTTTTCCACTCTTTCGTTCACTGACAGCCTTTGTGAGAGTAATTGACTGTCCGCTGGATAATTTGAGTTTTTCAATTGAGTTTGGTTTATTCTGATAACAGTTCAAGATCATTTATTCTTTCTTTAATATGTTTCTTTATAATGATTTGAAATGTCCGCCATTTCAAGTATCGTTATTCTGCTTTTCCTTCTTTAAGTTGAAAAATAATGTGCTGCAGTCTTCACGCTAAATCACTAGCAAGCTTGTGAAAGAGCGGTAAGGATTTGGGTGGTCCATGCTTTATTTCACGGCATTTGCATAACTTCTGCAGTTTCTATCGGATTTCTATTCAGACATATACTGTTTTTCTCGACATGTTCGTTGAGATAATTCATATAGCGACCTATTAGCGGAGAAGGTTTTATGGCAAGAACGAATCAGAGAAATATATGTTTTATTATAAACATTACAAAATTTATAGCGGCACCGTTAGAAATAATAACATATTAAATCAGTGAAAATCTCAGGTCGTTTGTAAGACCAAAAATTTCTTCAATCCATCTCTTGGTTTGGGGATATTCATATGGAGAATGTATCAGAATATCTCTTTCAATAAGTTACAAAACTCACAAATTCCGCTAGTCTTGATTTTGCATTTGCAAAGTTTGAGCTACAGTTAACATTATTGCGAGTTATTCTGAACTGCAGTGCAAATGGTTCTTTAGTGGATAGCCTTGTACAGGCTAGGCTATGATTTTGTCATGTCTGAATCCACGACTTGTGAATTTGACATGATACATGGTGTCCCGACAAAACGTCCAGCGACAAAAGGTCGAGCGTCAAAAGGTCGGCGACAAAAGGTCTGGAGACCAGAGGTCAAAAGGTGAAAACGCGACAAAAAGTCGAAATTTTATATATACTCTAGCAATGCAAAAACAGTTGAGACACAAGTCTGACGGATTTATTATCACAAAATACACTAAATTCCTGGTTTTCGAGGTTGAAAAGCCTCCACCGAATGGTGTGGCCCACCCACGCACAAGCTCTGGCACTGTCTTCCTTCCTTCTGCACGGTCCCTGCATAGGGCTGCGAGACCTTGCTGGAGCTCTTGGTATTGACGTCGGACTCTTTTCATAGGACGTTCGCCAATATCGCCTTGAGCGATTGCAGCACGGGCGGCACAATCTTCCTGTTTCATGACGCGAGCGAGCACCCGAATGCTAGGGTGATTAAAGCCTACGAGGTATGAAAATCGCGGATTCCACGCTTCGGAGATGTTGGTTCGCGACTCATTCTTTATCGTGGCTTCGTGGACGTTCGAGACCGCGGAAGGGGTATCCAGACGGAATTCACCGGATTCGCACAGCATCTGCAGCATTCTGGTTGATCCTTTTTTACTTTTCGTAGAGCGACTTTTCATTAGAACTGGCAAGTGCAATTTTCCGCCGAAATTTATATACATCATGTAAATAAAGTTCTTGTTGTAAAAGAAATATGTCGTGTATGTTTGTGGATTTTTGTGTATGTTTTTGTGTTTGGTTGACTAGTTTATGAAATTCTGTGCTTCTAAGACCTTTCAAATTTGTCATCAAGTGTCCTGCTCCAGACTTGAAGAAAAATAGAAACACAACCGTTAAATAACAAACTTATTACTTCGCCAGCTGAACAAAATGAAAATAGTGAAAACAGTGAAAACAGTGAAAGCATTTGCGAAGTAATAACTAAAAAAACAGAGGATATGATGCTAACACAAATCAAACCAAAACAAAAAAGCAAAAGTCCAAAACTAAAAAAAGCTGGAAAAGTAACCAGAAAGAGAAAACGCTTGGAACATCACAATACCCAGCCACCGAGGACAGAAGATTCAGGTGACATTTGGGAAGATTGCGATCCATTCGCAGTATTTGAGAAAACATTAGAGAGCAATATGGATAAAATTATTGATAAGGTGGCTCAATGTGTTGAAAAAAAACTGGATGAAAAGCTATCAATGATTGCAACAGTGGTGGAAACAAAAGTAAACAAGAAAATAGACGAAATTTTTGAGAAAAAATTCTCATCAGAAATCTTCAGAATAAACAATAGAATGGATACACTGGCAAACGCGGTTAATGCCTATCAGGATACGGCGGCTCAAAACTCGCAAAAATTGGAAGATATATCTGATGCAAACAGTCTAAAACTGCTTTCTGAAAAAGTAAGTGCTTTACAGACCCAAATAAACGAACAAAAACAAACAATCCAAGACATGAATAAAAGCACAGAATCGCAGTTTGAACGCCTGGAACATCATAGTCGAAAATTTAATCTAATCTTCGACGGAATAGAGGAGAGAGAGGGGGAAGATTGCAAGCAAATTATTGATGCTATATTGCACCAGAAGATGCATGTAAATGTGCAGGCAGTTGATGTTGCGCATAGATTACCGAAATCTTCCCCGAAACAGCCTGCGCCAATTATTGTGCGTTTCTGCACAATAACGGACAAAAGCAGAGTGCTCCAAAACGGAAGAGCACTACGTGGTACTGGTGTCTTCATACGTCCAGATGCCCCCGCTGCGTACACAAAACGACGAGAATTTCTGTCTAAATCTCTGAAAAGTGCAAAAATGATGGATCCAGAAGCCCGGCTGGTTGGAGATAGACTGAAATTTAAAGGGAGATTCTACTCTGTATCGGATATAAATAAAGCAGGGATATCGGACAGCGGCAGTACAGTTATAAACGACACCCAGGTTCGTTTCTACGGATACTTATCCCCATTGAGCAATTTTTACAAATCTGAGGTCGCCATAGAAGGAACAGTCTTTAACTGTGTGGAACAGGCCTTCCAATATTACAGAGCCAGACTAGCAGGGGATGTGTACAGAGCGGACTGCATAATGCGGGAAACCAATCCAGTTCAAATGAAAAGAATGGGGAAGCGGGTGCAACACGGGAACGCCAGGGAGGCAGACTTAGAGGTGATGGAAAAAGTAGTTTTCGGTAAATTTGTTCAAAATGAAGACCTTAGGCAAAGGCTCCTCGCGACTTTTCCTAGGGCCATATTAGAATGTAATCCATACGACTCTTTCTTTTCTACAGGAAAACAGATATTTAGCAAAGATCTGGATGAACTAAAATATAGTGGGGAGAACAATCTTGGCAAAATTCTCGAAAAAGTAAGAGACAGGCTACGACAGGGGTAGATTTCCACATTGTTTTCAGTTTCTCACAAAGAAGTTTTGTTATGATCCCCAATTAAGTGTTCAAGAGCAAGGTGACAGGTATATGAATGTTCCAGCTGATGGTATTAGCTGTGGAAACTTTTAATAAAAGTTCGTCCATGGAAGTTCCACGAAAGAAAAATACCAGAGATATTTTTGCATATGAGAGTCCAACTCTCTTTGATTTTTATATTTATTTTATTCTGTGTAAAAACATTATATTGATTCATATGTGGAACCTGCACGGGCTATGCGTTGCCAGTTGGCGGTCAGTGGCCGTTTATAATTTTTGCCTTAAAAAAAAGCACTAATACCTCCACGGAATCCCAGATATTACTGCTTCCTCTTGCTAAAAAAAAAATACAACATATTGAACATCGGTAGACATTGGCATGAATAATAGTGCCTGGTGTGAATAAAAGGCGTTGGCAACGGCAACGGGAAAGGTAATAAAGGTCGGTATATGGAAGTCCCATGGAAGAGAAGCACAGATCATAGCGTAAAATATTATTTTGTTTTGGCGGCAAAGAGCACTGCCATATCGCTCTATCCGTGAAGCTTTCATAAGACCTACGGGTTGTATGTTCCTGACTTTGAATCTGTGTATGATTTGCTTTGATAAAGTTCCTTTGTTTATTCCATAGAGTACCAAAAATGCATCCGCCTACTATTCATCACTATACTTTGAACTTTAGGGGCTGGTGGCATAAAAAAAATACAGCTAAATCTCAAATGAAAGAACAGTAATTTTTGGATATCTATGGAAATCAGAGTCTATTTTATTATCATTGTATACTTCGTCAAATGCATGCGGTGGTGCTAGATGAATGATGAGTAAACTATGCACGTCTGTTGAACATTACAAGCTGTGACCTGTGAAGGTTTAATTCAATAATCGAGAATGATCTCTTATTCTGTCCTCTTTAAAAAAAAGGGGGCTATACACACGTTAAATATTAATGAGCAGGGTGACTTAGTGCCACAGCTGACAGCTATGATTTTACATACATGGCAATGTGTGTTTGCTGCCCTAGACACTCTGTATAACGTCGGTCCTTTACTTTCTCCAAACAATTAAAAAGTGAGTAAATATCATTCGCGCTCCTAAACCTCAAACCAAAAGTTGCACAATCTATGAATTTCAAGATCTTTAATTCGCACTATATCACTACGTTTACTACATTGTTTAATTGTACTGCATCTTTTTTTACATTACTGTTACAAACTTTGCTGTTATGGAGAACATTGCACATCTACCACATGGCTGATAAATACTCAAAAAATATAGCTAATAACAGTGGATGGCTACGAAACTAACATTCTTTTCACAAAACTGTAGGGGTTTGCGAAATAAACAGAAGCGCAATGAAACATTGCATTTTATTAGGTATCATCCAAAAGGAGAATTTGACATAATTATGCTACAAGAAACTCACTCTTGTACAAGTGAAGAAAAGCTTTGGAAATCTGAGTGGGATTGCTATAGTAGAGGTGATGAAATTATATTCTCTCACGGTACAACATCAAGCAAAGGAGTACTGACTATTATTAGAAAACGCTTAATAGTTAACATGTTAAATTACAAGACTGATAGTACAGGACGATATGTATTAATAGACATAAACATTAATGAACTCCAATATTGTATCTTAAATCTATATGCACCAAATCTAGAGTTTCAAATCAACCAGGTTAATTTCTGGGAGGAGATCTATAGCCTTTTGGCTAACAGACGATATGCAAAGTTAATATTAGGGGGTGACCTAAATGCAATCCTTGATGGCGAGCTAGATAGATCGCCACAGAGTTTTACAAAGTTTAGAGGAGTCGAAAAATTGCTACAATTATGCGATGACTTTAATCTCGTGGACTTGTGGCGAGTGAAAAACGGAAAAACATGTCGATTTACCTGGCGACGTCTACACCCCTCTTTGACTCAATCAAGACTAGACTACTGGCTAACTTCATCATCTATAAATTTTGATTTAAATTATATCGATATAGTTCCCGGCTTTAGATCAGACCATAGTGCTATCATATTAAAAATCTGTGTCTCTGATGAAAATCTTAAAAGAGGTCCCGGTTGGTGGAAATTCGCTTCATATTTACTTCAAGACCATAACTATGTCGCCCTTATTAAAAACATAATAGCAGATCAAAGACAATTCACATCAAGTAACCCTCACACTGACTGGGAGTACTTAAAGCATTTAATTAGAAAAGAATCAATCATATATTCAAAGAACAAATCCAAACAAGAGAAAATTGAAAAACAAAATCTCTATAACAAGTTAAACGTGCTAGAAACAGAAATAGCCAGCAAATCAAAATCCAGAACAAGTGAAGAAATACAGTTTGAAATTGAATCTGTAAGGATTGATCTTGAGACGTTAGAACGTACAGAATCCTATGGCTATTATTTACGTAGCAAAGCATATTTTCTTGAATTTGACCAAAGAAACTCTTCCCTATTCTTCAACTTGGAAAAACAAAATTACGAGCAAAAGAAGATCACTAGACTCGTAGGAATGAATGGCGAAGAGATAATAACCCCTAACGCCATTCTCTCCGAAACTGCGCGCTTTTACGAAAGACTATTTGATAAAGATCCAAAAGTATCAAATATATTTTATAGCGATTTTTTTAAAATTGATTCTATTCCACAAATTAATTGTGAAGATAAAGTAATGCTCAACAAGGATCTCACCAAAGAAGAACTTTATGAATCAGTAAAATTAATGGATATAAATAAAACTCCCGGCACTGACGGTCTCACAAAAGAATTTTATCTTTTCTTTTGGAACGAGATTTCAGATTATCTTCTCCATTCTTACAAATATAGCTTTCATTGTGAATATCTCAGCTGTGAACAAAAGCGTGGTATCATTAGACTGATTCCTAAAAAAGGTAAAGACCTTACCGAACTCAAAAACTGGAGACCCATTACTTTGTTAAATACCGATACGAAAATACTGACAAACTGTCTTGCAAAAAGATTTCAAATAATATTGTCAAAAATAATAGCAACTGATCAGAACGGTTTTATTAAAAACAGATTTATCGGTTATAATATTCGTACTTCAATTGATTGCATAGATTACTTAAATCGTAAGAACAAAGAAGGAATCTTAGCATTTATAGACTTTGAAAAGGCATTTGATAAGCTTGACTGGAATTTCATTGATAAGTGTCTTGAAGCTTTTAATTTCGGATCAAATATCCGGGAGTGGATTAAAGTAGTTTACACTGACATTGAAAGTTGTACAATAAACAATGGGAACAGCAGTAAATATTTTAAAGTAAGAAATGGCGTACGCCAAGGAGACCCTTTATCGGCATTACTTTTTATTATTGCAGTAGAAATACTGGCTATAGCAATAAGAACAAACAAACACATAGCAGGAATAAAACATAATGACTTTGAAACAAAAATAAGCCTCCTTGCGGATGATACCACATTAATAGTATCTGATATAATATCTTTGAGAAACGCTTTAAATGTCTTAACTTTATTTTATTTTACTTCAGGACTCAAAATTAATTATGAGAAATCTGAAATATTACAAATAGGTAGGCCTAAGATACACTTTCCTAAATGGAAACCCTTTCGCTTAAAATGGACAACAGGTGATGTGAAATCTTTGGGAATACGATACTTCAACGATGTAGACTCCATATATAATATCAATCTTAAAGACAAAATCAACGATTTTAAAGGGACTTTACAACGTTGGAAATATTTTCACGTGACTTTAAGCGGAAAAATTACCATAATAAAAAACTTAGCCCTACCAAAAATTATATATGCAACTAACTCTCTTTATACACCACCTTGGTTTACCGAAGAAATACAACATCTCATAGAAAACTTTATATGGAGCGGCAAACCTCCCAGAATACAAAGACTAGTCCTTATTCAAGATTATAAAGACGGTGGCTTAAGACATTTAGATTATTTTTCCTTCTTAAAGGCACAAAAAATTATGTGGATAAAAAGACTATTCAATCGCACGAAATCTTTCAGTATTGAGTTTATTCGAGAGTACTTGCCAGACTCTCTAAAGTTTTCTGAAATTCTCTCTCTTTCTCTAAACACAAAAAAACTACACCTCGAAATGCCCAATTTTTATAAAGAAATTTTCCACTATTGGTTTAGTGCAAAATCTGAACCGGTCACAGCTGTGGACATAGCAAATCAATGCTTATGGTACAATAGGTATATCCAAATAGGAAATTCAACGGTATTTTTTAAAGAATTATATACCAAGAAAATATTGTATATTTCGGATATAATGAATAAGGATGGGTCAATTATGTTACCGCTAGAAATAAAAAAGAGGTTTGATTGTAAAATAAATGTCTTAAATCTATTCAGCCTGGTGGCAGCAATTCCGCAAAAATGGAAAAGTGCATTGGCACTAGATACAACAAAAATTATAAGTAGTAAAAAAGATGTTGATATTATGTTTACATCTAAATTTTATAACTCAGTGATATCCAAAATATGCTCTAAATTAATATATTGGAACCTAGTTAGACTTCAGGAAGCTACACCAAGCTGTATAGAAAGGTGGAAAAATGAAAATATATGTATGACTGATTGTGAATTTAAGGAAATCTTTGGTAAGACGAAATATTTGACAAGAAATGTTCGAGACAGTATGTTAAACTATAAAATTATGCATAAAAACTATGCATCAAATTATATTGTTGCAAAATTTGACCCGACGGTCGCATCAAATTGTCAGAATTGTAAAGTGAAGAATGATATCATGCATATGTTTATCCTCTGTTCAAATTTAACTTTATTCTGGAAATTATTAGAAAACTTTATAAATAATAACATTATGATAGAAGCCAGTATCGCTCTATCGAAAAGAATGAAACTTTTGGGAATTATTCGAAGCGATAACTTAGGGGAGAGAAGTTATATGGTTGATTTCATTCTTCTGCAAGCAAGATTATTTATTCATCGTTGCAAACTCAACAGTAGAGAAGTGTACTTTATTGAATACCTTAAATTTCTAAAACCTAAAGTATACTTTGAACGAATTTTAAACAAAACAAATATATCTATATGCCAAGCTTTAGAAAAAATTGACCAGTTTTTATAGTTGATTTTTTTTCTCTTCCTTCCGCGCTTTTTTTTTTCTGTCTTCAACCACTGCTAATATGCTAATATACTATTTTTGCATAATGTTCATTCTTATTATCAGCCGCTAGATTGAAACTTGAGTTCAGTTGATTAGAAAGTATTTGGCAAGAGTATAAAAAAAGCACTTGTTCTCCTTAACAGCATAAAAAAAAAAAATTATCACTATGTTTGCGTTGCTATAACTTGATATGTATGAGTCTGAAGATATATACTGGAATGAAGTGATAATAAAAAAAAAAAAAAAAAACTTATTTTTTACAATTCTTTTAAACATTTTCTACACTTGATATCTGCGTCAAAAATACTAAAAGCACACTTTATGTTAAAACAAAGAACTGAGCCGTGAGAAATACAATAAAATAAATATACATAAAATAACAACTCTCGTGATTAGTGGTTTAAATAAAAAAGAATATAAATATAAAAAATTATCTCAAAAGTGCGGGTTTTTTTTTTTGGCAATCTATGCACAATTCCACAGCCATTTGCAGTAACTGATTTTCTTTGATTTGTAATCAAACAAAAAATGGTATCAATCTATTGTTTACAAATCATCTACGTTTTAAACAATTATTGGGAGATTACAACTGGTACTAATTGGTTTGAATATGATTAGAATTTACAGAAAATATTTATGAATGACCATCCAAGGTTTCGACGAAAAGGATTCTGTCAGGAAACAAAACTCTTGTGGAAGCTAATGTCCTCACAATTCTTTGTTTGATCTGCCATCAACCTTCTTTTCATGCTTTATTTTTTACTACAGAGCAATTAGAAACTTGCTTATTTCGAATCTTTTTGCATAATTCAAGTACACATTTGATATAGATTCGAGAAACCATAGTTTCATATTCTGTGTTTTTTCACGTATAAGAATAAACGTCATTTATAAATTTGCTTGAATTTTATTTTTTTATTCTGATTTTTCTGTTTCCCGTGTTATTTTGTTCGAATCCATCAGCGAGTTTTGGGCAAGAGGCATTTAAGTGCAATTCGGGAATAACTCTGAGGCTGTTATTATTTTTAAACCAGTTTATCAGAAATGAGGAAAAGGCGTTTTGCAAGCTGATTGTTCGTTCTGGTAAGAATAAAATCCCACCTATTTGTTCAAGATATTACTCTCAACAAATTTGCAAACGCAACGCACATTTTGTGCGTTATTTTTTTTTTACATAGTCGGATTCCAATCACTTCCCATATTTGAATATGCTCACAATTAAGGTGTTAATTGAATCTGTCAAACTTTTGTGGCTAATACTCAATTACCGGGAATTAAAGGCCGCGGAGCGCTAGTAACCCCTTTGCCTCATCTATTGCACACTGAAGCAAAATTGAACATACACGGTTTAAATCAGAAATCATAGTCGGCACGTTGTACGAAGTTTCTGGTAAGCCTAAGTAATGTCAATACTGACCGCAGTCGCGATCCTCTAAATTGAAAATCTGGCCTCAGTGTCGCTAGAGCTTTTGGAGTGCACAAATTCACAGCGACACGCCTTATAACGCGTATAGCGGGTTACTACACCCAGGCTGAACCAAACAACACGTCTGTCACATGTCCGGAATCGCTTTTCTTCGGGCAGCAGTTACTGCCAGACAGACTCCTGGAACCCACAATAATCGTGTTTGTAGCCAGACTGTGAGAAACCGGCTCCGTCGATACGCCGCCCCATGTCGAGGATTGCTGGTAACCCCTGCGCAAAGGCGCGCACGACTTCAGTGGGTCAATGCTCATCTCCACTGGACAAACAATGGAACCAAGTCCTTTTTACCGATGAATTGGGCTTTAGCATGAAGCGCTTGGTGCCGAACGGATGAGCGCCTTAGAAATCGATGGGCCAGTCAAAGTATGGCAGTTTAGGCAGGTATATCGGTCGCTCATTGCACTGAACTCCGTTTTGTCAAAGGCATTCTTAAAGCTGAACAGTATCGAAAACAAATTTTGGAGCCATCGGCAGTCCCTGTTAGGGGTCAAAATGGTCTAATTGTACAGCAGACAACGCACGTTCTCATTCCGCGAGAGCTCCGCCGCAGTATCTTTAAGCGGGAAACGTCCGGGTCTTGCCCTGGCCCGCTTTTTTCGCCGGAACCTTCGAACACGCGTGGGATATGCTTGGAAAAGCCGCACGCGATCGCAAACATCCAGCTGAGACATTGCCAGAACTCATACAAGAGTTTGTGGAGGAGTGGAATCGCATTCCACTTGACAAAATACAGAATTTGACCAGTTCCATGCGGAGAACGCACTCGATACTGAGAGCGTATATTTAATTCAGTGTGACATTGTCGCTTTTCACGTAAAGCCGATTTTGCTTTCAGAAACAGAGAACTTAACATTCAGTTACTAAACTAGAACCTAATTTCGCTAGCGAAATGTTAAACACTTGACAAAAATTAAAACGCAAAAATACTTCCTTCAATGGGTTATTTCTTGAATAATATATTGCAAACAACACAGCTTGAATACGTCTTATAAGCCAAGTAGTGTTTGGTTTATTTTGGCTTAAGGTTTTATTGACTGAGCAGGCACACGCCGTGTTATCTATTTACGCAGTGAGAGCTCGCACAAAGCTCAGCAACTGTGTGCTCTGTGATGTACGTTAAATGGTCTGCATTTACTTGCAAAAATACACTCTTTTCAAATGGCGTTTTAACAAAGAAAACGAAATCGAAGACGAAAATAAAAAGTGTCATGCACACGTTCATATCAAGTTCTTCCCAAGTCCCGAGTTTCGTGGCCCTAGGGCCCTTAGTGCAAGTGGACTAGATGACACAAGAAATCTGATCACTGTGAAGAAAAAAAGATATCAACGGCTGCTCGCACAAATTCATATAGCCCTTGCAAGCCAAAGGCTTGTCAAGTGCCAAAATATGTAGTTATATTGAAGCTTAATTTTTTTCACATAATACATTTTTTGGGTTTCAAAGTTGCGTTTTTATATTTGTTGAGTATACTTATAAAGTCAGTACATGTTATTCCTGTATGGATTCGCCATAGCTGTAGAAATCTCAAGGCTTTATTCTGGCCAACAACATTTATTGCCTTCAAAGCCCTCTATCAAAGTCACCCATAAGTGTTGAATGCTTAACTTTAGGCGATCTTGCTTTCCACATAAACTGCATTTAGTTTTGTTGAATGTGGTGCTTTGTGTTAAGGCGTGATTCCAAAACCGCTAAAATATGAACAAACCGAGACAGTACGAAAATGCTTGTTGTCATATTTTGTTGCAAATGCTCAGTTCTCTTTGTAAATACACATCAAGTTTTAATCTTTTTTGTCTGAATATATTCTTAACGATTGGGGAGGTATAAGTTTGTATGGGGAGAAATCCCCCCGAGGAAACGACGACCTGGAGAAAATTTACTTTATTTTTGTCAACTATGAGAAGACCGCCTAGAATTTTGCTATGCCCGGAGAAAATCCGCCACCCTATCCAAATTAATTTCTTAAGGGAGTATTCAGTCTTGCTGCTAATGTTTCAGATTTAATATTTCTCTCAGCTTGCGAAATAATCCAGCAAGAGAAATCGCCAAAGGCCCTATCATATCAAATGGCTGTCAGTCCTGAAAGAAACCTCTATTCGTCTCCAACAACAAGAGAAAATTAACTCCCCAGTGATTACAAAGAAAGATCAATGACAATCATGAAATAAAAAGGGGGCTTACAGATTGTGTTTTCGTCAGAAGATATGAGGGATTTTTTATTCGATGCGCTCTGCAACAGGAGAGTATTGTTGGTGATTAGAATGATCCATTCCTTCATTATGGTATATGAGAACAAAAATTTAATTAAGGGATGGAGGGTACCTGGAGCTATTGACAAATACGAGTTGTCATATAGTGGCGCCAACCCTGTTCGCAGAGGACGAATGAATGAGTTGAGCTGTATTGCTATCAAAAAATAAAATAACTAAATAAAGAAAATGGCGGAATTAACAAAGCCCTATAAATGCAAACTATACGCAATAACCTGGAAATAACTATTATCCCTGTCATGCCTCGTTTGGTGTGTCAAGCAGGGTTTTACTTTAGCCATTGCAAACATAAAGGGTTGGTAAGGATCGACTTCCGAAAATAAATTTAATTTTAGTGACTTTTAATCAGGAATTTCAAAGAAAATGTTTTCTAACAGAAACGGTAATTGTGTGTGCATGTGTGTGTTTGAGGTTGTCGGGTAGGGGGGGGGGGGGGGGCGTACTTGATAATATACCCCGCATCGCTGCAATCCTGTGGTCCTCGGTATCAAATTAACTAGGCTTGAGGTGAGAAGATTATCGCTTATGGCCTGTACTAGAGAATGGTTAGACAAATTATCACAAATTAAAAGTTGACTAAAATTTGAAGAAAGTTTCCCTTCTACCCCTTGAAACACTAAAATATGTGAATAAAATAGTGCATCCAGTATTTTTTTTATTCCAGTGTCTCGCAATGCTTCGCCTATGTCTAAATGATGTTTTCCTCTTCAGTGTTATTGCATACATATTGGGAGAGCAACGTTGTAAAGAAGTCGGGAGAACGATGCTGTGTTTGGGTCGAGAAGCTTAATTTATTTATAGTTGTTGAGAGAAGGACATTGTGTGGGGTTCGGAGGGCAATGATTTATAGATGTAGGATGAACGACGCTTGCTGAAGTTTGGAGGGTAACGATTGTAGACTTTGGAAGAACGACTTCGCGTAGGGATCCGGACGGTAATGATTTTTAGATCTATTGGTGGTGCAGCTATTTAACAGGCAACGTTTCTGTGAGATTCCGTAGCAGGAAGCATTTCTTACCACAGCGGCTTCTCCTCGCACAGTAGAGCATGTACCGTCATATTACAGGAAAGGTTTACCAAAAATCGTGTTAATGATCTGATGGAATCTTTTTTCTTTTATATTTCAAGTAATATGCTTGGTGTTTTGTGCTTTTGTGTTGTTTTAGCGTTTTTGAGAGCGACGTAGTAATCAGGCTTGTCAGGATGTTTGCTCTCACGAACCTCATACAGCATCACTTGTAGCACAGATGCCTTTCACAATCCTTACACAGCAAATTCGATGCAACTCTTTTTTTCTTGTCCGGAATAATTTAGCATGGGATGGATATTGCCATTCTGTTACGAGAAACCAAAAATATACTAAGCATCAAGAAAAGGCTAGCATTTTTTGGTGGAGCTACTTCGTGACTTCAGTTATAACATGCACAGAATGAGTCATATGTACCACCACACAAAAAATAATATATGAATTTTACATTCTCTAACCACGCAAAAACAGGCGAAGTCGTAGTACCGGAAAGTATCTAAGAGGGAAAAATTCCAGGATGTGTAAATAAGTAGTAGGGAAATGGGTGTTCTGGAACAGGAAGTGACGTCATACTGACGTCATGTGGTGTTCCAGAACCATCATGGGGTTTCTGGACCAGTTTTTTGGATAGCGCGGGCCTGTTGGAATGGCGTCATAATGACGACGTGATGACGTTACGATGACATCATACTGACGTCATAATGACGTCATAATGACGTCACAACCCTAAGCGGCATAACCCTAACCCTAGACCATAGAGTGCATTATGAATGTGTTTTATGAATGAGTACGAGATGAATGTGTTATGAATGAGTACGTGATGAATGTGTTATGAATGAGTACATTATGAATGAGTACATTATGAATGTGTATGATGAATGTGTGTTATGAATAAGTGCGTGATGAATGTATGCGTTATAAGGTTATGCGATTTGGTTACATACCATGGACTAGGTTGCCCATACCTTGGCTCGAACCACCAACTTTCCTGCCATGGGTCCGGCCAGGAGTCTGACGCTCTACCACCTGAGCTATCCCGGACTTAACCAGAATGATTGTGAAAACATGCCATATAAGGATATAATGCACACATTCATATCTGTTCTAGAACTGTCACGACAGTTCTAGAACGCCCTATCACGTCATTATGACGTCATTATAACCCCTCCAAGCACATACTATGTGACAGGCTATTTGCACATGTGGCTGTAAGCATAATCTATATTTTAGTAAATTTTGAAAAAAAGATAACTTTCAGCATGTTCAACCTATTTGAATGAAAATTTTACCGTTTGGTCCAGTTTTATTTCTAGTTTTAACATAAAGTAGTCACAGGCTATTTGTACATGTGGCTGTAAGCATAATGTATATTTTAGTAATTTTGAAAAAAAAGTAGATAACTTTCAGCGTGTTCAACCGATTTGAATGAAAATTTTACCGTTTGATCCAGTTTTATTTCTATTTTTGGCATAAAGTGGTCACAGGCTATTTGCACAGGCGGCTGTAAGCACTTTGTGGAGCACACCCATTCAAAGATGTGTTCGAATGGCAAGCCCCCCCATTCAAACATGTGTTGGAATGGCAAGCCCCATTCCAAGGACGTGTTCGAATTATTCTTTGGAACATATTACGTCATGGTATTGTTTAGCAAGTTGTTTAACAATTGTTCAACAAATTGTTTAACAAGTTGTTCAACATGTTGTTCAACATGTTCAACAACATGTTCAGCAACATGTTCAACAACATGATCAACATGTTCAACATGTTCAGCATGTTCAACATGTTCAACCACATGTTCAACATGTTCAAAATGTTCAACATGTTCAACAACATGTTTGTGGGATAAATGGAATCAAAATGATTCTGTCTTAGTAGTTTTGCAACGGAGTTAAATTCAAATTGAATCTAAATCAGATAGAGTGTTTATTTCGCCACAAACTCTTCCAGAAGATCAGACCCATACCAAAACTCGTACAAAATTAATGATTGAACCAAGACAGAATGCCCGCCCGAACACGTGGCATTCTTTATATATTAACCGATGTCAAACAAGCATAGTGTGAAAAATTGAAAACTATTGACAAGCGCGGCAGAATTGCATATGACAAATGGGAAACGCCAGAAATAAAGGGATGTCAGGTACAAAATAAATATCCACGTGGTTGGGGATGTTAACTTAAAAATATATACCACAAATATTTCAATACACACAACATTAATAATCAATTAACTCTTCATATTTACTACACCGCCCCCTAAATGAGAGCTCGCGCGATCGTTTAAACCATTAACAGTAAATATGACAATGTTGTTCTAAGCATGCAGGCAAGGACCTTCACACCCTTCGACATTTAGAATATTAAACTAACCCGTTATATTCCCCCAATCCCATGTAAGACTTTCACGAAATATTTCTAAGACAAATCGTTAATTCTGATAATGAAGTTAGGTTGAAACATTGCGAAAATTGGAAAACCCGATATTTTGGTGCGGTCTAGCATAGGCACTGTTCCTTTTCCTATTCGAAGACTAGAAATACAAAAGCATTTCAACGAGCTGCGTTAAGACTTGTGCAAGATCTTTTCCCCACCACTTCAAGCAAAAGAAGTTTTTTAGTAGAACTTGAAAGCGGAAGTTGAACACAACGGAAGTAATTCATACATGTATTGAAACATTATAAATACTGAATGTACTGTTTATGGACATCAGTATGAACAAATCTAAGCATACATGAGGAACATTAGAAACCGTGAAACTATTTACATTATACGCAAAGGGAAACAAATTAATATGTTTATCAGGAAGGAGTTATACATTATTACGTTGACACTTCAGAACGTGTGTCATTTTCATACATGAATTTAGAGCAGAAATAACCTGATAATATATTTGTATGTTGAAAATCAGTTATTACCGCAGCAAAAGGCTATGAAATAAATCTTTAAAAAATATAAAGAAAAAACTTTTAGCTGTGCATGAACCAGTATGAATACACATGATTATTAGTGAATATTATATGACATCAAAATACCAGGGGCACAATTAAACGGGAAAAACGCTAAATTGTGCTTGTGGATAACATCAACAAACCACTTCAGCCCAAACAAGATTGAACTTCATAAGGTAAGAAATTACTGTATTCTGTTTATTTTTAATTTCAAGTTACTTTCGTCCAGTAAGCATATATTATTAACGTTTTTATGCATTTTTGAAACCGACTAAATATGTGCAACACAAACTGATACATGAACATATTAGGCACAGCCTTCTGTGATCGCTTATATGTTCACCACCTTTTAATGACGGCGCCAGGCTCGCATCATTTTGCAAAAAAAAAATAGCTTCGATCACAAGATTCTAGAAGGCACAGCTTTGTCACAGGGCGTGTCAGGCTGATTGATTTTGTTCGAACAACCGCAGATCGAACATGACCATCTCTGCCTCGGTTGACTTGCACCACTCTTCCCGTAGGCTAACAATTTCTTGGTGTCACTTCATCCATCACCACAACGATATCATCTACGCAGAAATCGCGAGTACTTGCAAGCCACTTTTGACGATGCTGAATTGTAGGTAGGTATTCTCGAATCCAGCGTCGCCAAAACAAATCAGCCAGGTATTGAGCATGTCTCCACCTCCGGTTGTGTTTGTCCGATTTTATGAAGCGATCTAAAGGGGGAGCTGCATTTCCGCGCAAAAGCAATAAGTGATTTGGCGTCAATGGGTCAATGTCATTTGGCTCATTCGAACATCGCGTAATCGGACGATTATTGACGATTGACTCAACCTCACAGAACACCGTCGCTAATCGCTCATCATCCAGCACAACGTTGCGCGTTATCGCACTCATGACTTTACGAACTGTCCGAATCTGTCTTCCCCATACCCCACCCATGTGGGATGCAGCAGGTGGATTAATTATCCATTGTATCTGATTATGTTGCAAGTGTTTGTGAAGTTTGTTTGATTCATTCCAGTGGCACATAGCATCAAGGAACTCCCGAGATCCCCCGGCAAAGTTTGTCCCATTATCTGTACGAACTACTTTAGGGGTACCGCATCTGGAAATGAATCTGATCAGCGCGTTAATGAATGCGTCAGACTCCAATGATTGCAGGACTTCAAGATGAATAGCTCGGATGGTCAAACATGTGAAAACGCAGCCGTACCGCTTTTCATGACTTCTGCCCCTTTTTACTAGAAAAGGTCCAAAGCTGTCGATACCAACGTTCGCAAATGGCGAAACATTCGGTGTAACCCTGTCGGCTGGAAGATTTGACATTCTTTGACTTGTTGCATTACCGTACAATCTTTTACATATAACACAGCTGCGCAGGATGTTCTGGATAAGGCGTCTCACCTTCGGTATCCAGTAGCTGGTACGAAGTAGAGACAAGACATATTCAGTTCCAGAATGTCTGGCTTTTGCTTCATGAATGTAGCGCACAAGTAGCTTCGATACAAAGTGGTCTCTCGGCAGCAGAGTTTGATTTATCGAACCATCCGGGATGTTTGCGTGCCGCAATCGCCCACCTAGCCTCAGAATGTCATCAATCAGTACGGGCTCTAGGTAGTATAGTGAACTACCTTTGCTTACATGTTCATTCTTTTTCAGGTGATTGATTTTCGTTTTGTAGGCAGACCTCTGGACATATTTCACAATTGCACACTCTGCTGTATTAAGCTCTTGCACTGTAATTAAGCCAAAACTTTTCGTCTTCTTTGACTTTAGCCAAAGGATGAACCGTCAAATCCACGTTATTGACCGTTTGAGCTTTAACCAGTCTTAGAACCTGTGCAGCAGTTGATGAATAGATGCCTGCTCCCGATCAGCCGCCGCCTCAGCTGAACAGCTAGTCACTGAGTGCTTCACTTCCGGATCGTCGTTGAGTTCTTTCAAGACACTTGGATGTTTTGGCCATTCATCCTCAGAATTCTGAAGAAACATCGGTGAAAGAAGCCATCTGCCAGACATTTTATTTGCATCGATACCTCTGGAAGCATCATCCGCCGGATTATCCTGTGAACTCACGTACCTCCATTGATCTGGACTTGAACCGTCGTGAATCAAGGTAAGTCTGTTAGCTACAAAGGTGTGAAATCTTTTATCTGAGTTGTTTATATAAGCCAACACAATTGTACTATCAGATCAGAAAAACGTGTTGTTGATTTTAATTGTGAGCTCCTTTGCGATCATGCTATTCACTTGAACTGCTGTAACAGCCGCACATAATTCAAGGCGAGGTATGCTCACTTGCTTAATTGGCGCTGGCCTTGATTTTCCAAAGACGAACGAGCAATGGATAGTACCTGTACTATCTGTAGCACGCAGGTAGGAAACCGTGTCGAACGCCTCGCTTGATGCATCGCAGAAGTGATGTAGTTGGACATCGATTACTTCAGACCTCACGTTTGCCACGAAGCATCTAGGAATCTGCAAGTACCTGAGGATGTCTAGATTGTGCAGCCAGGAATCAAATGATTTGATAGTTGTATCTTCCAGCTTGTCATCCCTGCCCTTCTTCAACTTGCACTCACTCTGAAACAGCTTCTTTGCTAGAAGTACGTAAGGACAAACAAAACCCAATGGATCATACACGGATGACACGACGCTAAGCAAGCCTCGACGAGTATACATCGGGTCTTTTTGGGGCTGTCTCACCGTAATGCGGAAGACATCTTCTTCAGTTGCCCATTCCACACCTAACGCTCTTTCAACCGGCAACGCGGATTGCTGCAGGTCTAGATTTTGTATTCCTTTGGCCCTGTAGTCTTTCGGTATCGACTCGATAATCTTTCGACTGTTGCTGACCCATTTCGTTAAGTTAAAACCCCCCCAGCGACAACAGGTCTCGAAGCTCTTTAGCCATGTGAATGCCAGCACTCTCTGAAACAACTGTAACAAGTCATCAACATAGAAATTATGTAGTACAGCTTCTACAGTTTGCTTGTCAAACCTTTGTTGAAACTCTTCAGCAGTCTTTTTCAACGCATAACTGGAGATACTTGGACACCAAATACCACCAAATAGGTGAACCGTCATCCTGTAGACTTCTGCTGCCTTTTTTGGATCCCTTCCTGCCACCAAAGGAACCGGAGTACATCTCGGTGATGTGGTGTCACCTTCACTTGGAAAAACATTGCTTCAATGTCAGCCATCATACCATACTCTCTGAATCGTAACAGAACGCCAAGCAGTCTGTTTGTCAAGTCAGGACCTTTTAAAACTTCTTTGTTTAATGAGGTTCCGCGATATTCAGCTGCGCAATCATGAACTATTCTCACCTTATCGGGCTTGTTGACATTCATGATGTCGTATATACTAGGTAAGTCCCAGTGGCCCTTCAGGATCCGAAACCTTTTCCGCGTAACCCTTCTTCAGTAGTGTTTCAATTTCATTTTTATACCTTGATAAGAGGTGCCTCACTTAGCCTTCGCCCCAGGTAAGACAATCGCCTTTCAGCAACACACTTGTTGTTCGGGAGTTGTGGCTCTTGTGGGATTTGAATGGAACATCTAGTTCGTAATGGTCACCTCGTAGATGTACACTGTCGTTCCATATCTGCAATGCTCTTTTATCATTAAGAGATAGCTCAGTAGCAGATAAAGCACTGTTACCAAGCTCCCAAGACTGTTCGACTTGTTGTTCAAGATGCTTAGTATTGATGGCAAAATTAACAAAGTTACACACTCCTGTGTCGTCTTCTGTTGTTTGCACTGGACCGTTGATAGTCCATCCCAGAGGTGTTCGCACTCCATATGGCTCACCAACTGAGCCATGCCTCAGCTGCAATGGCAGCAAAGCTTGAGGATTATCCTGACCAATGAGTAGCGTCACCTATATGCCATCATGAACATGAACTGGCAGATCTCTTAAGTGATCCCAACAGTCAACGTCCGTGCTAATAGCAGTACTCGATACAAGCGACGGAAATGTTTTCAAAGCGTACACCTCTGACAACTCTATTACACAGTTTTTTGATACACTTGAAACTGATAAGTTGGCCTTTTCTACGGGCACTTCTTTTCCGTCATTCAAGGTAGAAATCTTGAGACTGGTTTGCTTACCTTCAATTCCGAGGTCATTTAGAAGGGCTGCAGAACAAAATGTCTTATTACTACCAGAGTCTAGTAGAGCGAAGGTTTTGAGAATGTTTTCGGTGTCCTTACCTTTTACAAGTACAGGTACGATAGGCAATACGACCTTTGAACTCTGGTAAGACGAGGGAGTCATCTTGCGTACCAGTATCTTCCACTTTCGGCGAATCTTTCCTTTTGGATTTGAAGGTATGGTGAAGCAGCCTAGAATGCTTCATGGTGCAGCCATCGATGCCTCACCTTCGATCAAATCTGCAGTTTTTTGCTGAATGCTTAGCCTCTTTTAAGCAGTTGAAACAGAGTTGCTTGTCTTTGGCAAATTTTAGACGCTGAACAACAGGCATCTTTCTTAAACACGTCACATTGGTGCAACATGTGCTTTTCATTACAGGCAACGCAGCATTTTACAGTGGAGATATTTGATTCGTTACCTCCTTTTGCACCTGCATGGAAACTTGAGGCTTTATTTTTCTTCCCACAGCCTTTACTTTCTTTTGCTTCCTGAATAGCAAAGACCGGATCACTAACCTCGCGTGAGACTTTCTCTAAGAACTTGAGAAATTCATCAATACCTGGATATCTTCCAATTTGTCGTATTCATCAATTGCTTGTTTCCTCCAGCGCCCCTGTAAGTAGTAAGGCAGCCGCTCGACCCGTTGTACTAGCCTCACTCGTGAGTCCACCTCGTCCAAATGACCCATGGCTCGTAAAGTCTCAGTGCAGCTTCTAACGTCATCTGAAAATTCCTGCAAGGACTCCTTGCTATTTTTCTTGACTGGCTTACCACTTGTGATTTTCGTAACCCATGCTTCTGAGATAACATAGTCATTACCAAAGCGCTCTTGCAGAAGCGATCTAGCTTTTGAGTAACCCATAACTGGATCCATAAGAGCACATGACTTGATGACTTTTAGAGCTTTCCCTTTACACAGTTGAAAAAGACGATTTAGTTTTGCGGCATCACTTATGCTAGTTGAATGAATGCAAGTGTCAAATGAATTCATAAAGAAATGAAATTCAATAGGGTTACCGTCATACGAAGAGAGCTCTGCTTCGGTAAACTCAATATATCAAACATCTGCTGTTGTGCTCTGATGTCACCGGTGTCGTTTTGAAGTGTAAGCACTTGATTGCTTTCCGGATCGCAAAGCTGAGGCAGGTCGTTCTTCTGCGGCGAAAGTTGATAGTTGGGAACGTACCTTAGCGCATCCGGATTCAGTGCGGTTGTGGTCAATGTAGGAACTGATAACTTCCTGCAAACATCAGGAGGATGTAGCATTGTAGCAGCCTGTGCCGTATTTGGGTTTAGACGCGGGGACTCAGGCGAAATAGCTCGAGCATTCCCTTCTATAGCGGCTTGTGGAGCTGCAGGTTCTGCATATTCGGCAAACACCTGCTCCTCAGCAGAAACAGCTTGGATCTCCGTCTGAAGCTGATGAAAGCGAAGTTGGGCTTCTTTCTCCGCCAGTTCGGCGCGTATTCGTTCCTCTTCTTTCAAGGCTTCTAATTTGGCTTTTAAACTGGCTTTACGGGTAGCAGCTCGAGCACGTGCGCTACTCGTTGAGCTGCTTGTCTGGGAAGCACTGTCGTGGGGCAGAATAGAATCCTGCAGATCCTCCGTTGGTTCTTGTACATCTTCTTTAGTGGAATAGTACTCACGCAACCGCAGCACTAGTTCAGACTTATTTCCTGACGTTTTTAGTAATTTTTCACTTAAAATTCTCTTGAGCTCTGTCACTTTGAAGCTTGCGATGTTAGGCTCAACTATTGGCATTTTGAATTTGGTTCACATTTTAATTTATTTCAGTTCCAATTTTTTGCATTAATTTTGTACTTTTGTGGGATAAATGGAAGCAAAATGATTCTGTCTTAGTAGTTTTGCAACGGAGTTAAATTCAAATTGAATCTAAATCAGATAGAGTATTTATTTCGCCACAAACTCTTCCAGAAGATCAGACTCATACCAAAACTCGTACAAAATTAATGATTGAACCAAGACAGAATGCCCGCCCGAACACGTGGCATTCTTTATATATTAACCGATGTCAAACAACCATAGTGTGAAAAATTGAAAACTATTGACAAGCGCGGCATATGGCAAATGGGAAACGCCAGAAATAAAGGGATGTCAGGTACAAAATAAATATCCACGTGGTTGGGGATGTTAACTTAAAATTATATACCACAAATATTTCAATACACACAACATTAATAATCAATTAACTCTTCATATTTACTACAATGTTCAACATGTTCAACAACATGTTCAACATGTTCAACAACATGCTTAACATATTCAACAACATGTGCAACATGTTCAACATGTTGAACAACATGTTGAGCAACATGTCCAACTTGTTCATTATGTTGTTTAACATATTCAACCAACATGTTCAACATGTTCAAAATGTTGTTGAACATGTTCAACCAACATGTTGGTCAACATGTTGTTCAACATCTTCATCATGCTGTTGGGTAAGTTGAATATGTTCTACTTGTTCAACATGCTGTTCAACAAGTTGTTGTATATAAAACTATGTTTAAAGACTGTCACACCATTTGTAAAGCGTATGATGAACCGAAAGGATGTATAAATGCAACATTTGTTCGAAATCTTACAATTGGCCACAAAGTCTTAAAAGTAGCTTAAAGGATGCTCCCACTTCAGAAGGAGAATTGGAGATAGATATGGAAAACCCTGTAAAAACACCTTTCACTGAAACTTTAGATGAGTCTTCTATGGAAAGTCAAAGGGTCAACATGGCTGAAAAGAATGCACATGCTTGTACAGAATGTGGTGCATTATACAACAGCAAAGAAGCTTTGTTCAGACATATGGAGCAGTGTGATGAGGATATTGATGAGGGGAGCTCTGAAAATGAGTCAGAAACAGACTCTGAAAGTGAGTTGGAAATAGACTCTGTTTGGTATGATATGGTTCAAGAAGTCTACGATGACTATGAGGCCAAAATTCAAGAAAAGGTTTCAGAATATGAAGAACAAGTACGGGCTTGAAGATGCGCGTGAAATAGCAAGCGATGACCTCCGACCCATTTATAAGCATGGACTAAAACAATTGTTTATGAGACTATTCAAATATACCCAACGTCTAGAACAAAGCCACCATTATCAAACCATTTTAGAGGACTTTAATTACTTTGTTGATGAAAAACATTACAAGTATTTAAAGGCACTAAAAGCGGTTATACGAAGAAACGATGCATTCTTTGAAGAGCTACTAGATAAGGAGGAGGAGGAGGATGACAGCAGTGACGAAGAAAGTGACATGGACAGTGGACAGAGTGAAACAGATGAAGAAAAAATAGACTTATTTGACTAAACTTTATGATAAAGCCTCTATAAATGTTGTAATATTTTATTAACGTAAGCGCTGTGTATTAATATATGTCTTGCTTTGCAACATATGAAGTTGTAAGAGGTTCCTGGGGGTGGTGTTAATGCACTTGTAAACCATATGTTATAATGAAGTATTGTATTATATATTGTATGAGAAAAATAAAAAGTTGAAAATCATCATATGTGTTTTGATTGAATATTACAAATATGTACAATTATAATAAAAATAATATTTCAAATATATCTTATGTTATTTCATAGTCTACATATAAAGCATGAAGACAATTTTATTTGAAGTACATATTAAATGTCCATTTGGGTCAAAGTTGGGTCAAGCTTTAAAACTTCGCTCCAATATTCAGCACTGAGGGTGATGAAATCATAGCACCCACTAAGCTCGTCAAACTGTATACAGTCCTCTTTCTACTCAACCATCTTCTGACAGTCACTGCATTTATACACATCCATTTTCTGAAGCATAAAATCCACTGTCGTAATTTGCTTCTTCAGCATTTGCCAATCTTTCAATGACAACAAAATTCCCTTCTTGGTAGGATGCAACCTCCCAGATGCATGATCCGTAATATATTCACGAATTTTTGTTCTTTTGTTCTTTCTGTTGATATTTCGCCAATTTGATATATATGTCTCCATTAATGGGTATCATAACCGGTAAATCATCTACACTCATCTTCTTCATGGTGGTAGCAGCTTTACATTCCTGTTCTCGCTTCATTTTAGGTTCTGTCTTAATTTTTCGCTTTTTACACGGCGACGTCGTAGCAGGTAACTCATCTCTTTTCATCTTTCTAAGATGTGGTCGCCTTTGACGTGACTTCACCTTAGACTTTACCATGGGCATTGCCTTAGACTTTGCTGTATTTATTGTCTCTTGCTTAACTGTAAAAATTTCTGCGGGCATTGTCTCAGACTTTTCTACAGACATTGTCATAGATGTTGTTTACTCTTCAGTATCTTGATACAGAATGCGTTACGTTTGAGGGCGGCTACCTTTTATACTCTATAGACTCTCACACTTGACACACTATGTCCTAATATGTTTAGAAATAACTTTATCGAAAAAGTCTGTAAACATAGCTTTATATACAACAACTTGTTGAACACATGTTGAACAAGTTGAACATGTTCAACTTACCCAACAACATCTTGAACAACATAATGAACATGTTGAACATGTTGAACATGTAATTAAACATGTTGAACATGTTGTTGAACATGTGGAACATGTGGTTGAACATGTTGAACATGCTTAACATGTTGATCATGTTGTTGAACATGTTGCTAAACATGTTGTTGAACATGTTGAATTTGTTGAACAATTGTTAAACAACTTGATAAACAATACCATGACGTAATATGTTCCCAACAATAATTTTGAACACGTCTTTGGAATGGGGCCTGCCATTCGAACACATGGTTGAATGGGGGGGGGGGGGGCTTGCCATCCGAACACATCTTTGAATACGTGTGCTCCACAAAGTGCTTATAGCCGCCTGTGCAAATAGCCCCTGACCACTTTATGCCAAAAATAGAAATAAAACTGGATCAAACGGTAAAATTTTCATTCAAATCGGTTGAACATGCTGAAAGTTATCTACTTTTTTCCATAAATTACTAAAATATACATTATGCTTACAGCCACATGTACAAATATCCTGTCACAAAGTATGTGCTTGGAGGGGTTATAATGACGTCATAATGACGTGATGGGGCGTTCCAGAACTGTTAAGACAGTTCTGGAACAGATATGAATGTGTGCATTATATCCTTATATGTTTTCATAAACATTCTGGTTAAGTCCGGGATAGCTCAGGTGGTAGAGCGTCAGACTCCTGGCCGGACCCATGGCAGGAAAGTTGGTGGTTCGAGCCCAGGTATGGGCAACCGAGTCCATGGTATGCAACCGAATCGCATAACCTTATAACGCATACATTCATCACGCACTTATTCATAACACACATTCATCATACACATTCATAATGTACTCATTCATAATGTACTCATTCATAACACATTCATCACGTACTCATTCATAACACATTCATCTCGTACTCATTCATAATACACATTCATAATGCACTCTATGGTCTGGGGTTAGGGTTATGCCGCTTAGGGTTATGACGTAATAATGACGTTATTATGACGTCATTCCAACAGGCGCGCGCTCTATCCAAAAAACTGGTCCAGAAATCCCATGATGGTTCTGGAACACCATATGACGTCAGTATGACGCCACTTCCTTTTCCAGAACACTCATTTCCCTACTACTTAAATAAGTTATCATGGGTATCAATGTCCTACACGGAGTGTGTTAGGCTGGAAAATAACCTCCTTTAAAACGGAATTTGGTACTACACAAAAGCATACAATCAAATACAAAACGCGCAGTGACAAAATTAATTTTAAAAAATGCACCCCTTGTCACAAAATCATATGAGTACAGGTACAAACTAGAATGCACGTTACTGCAAACGAAAGAAAATTAGACAGACACGTGCGGAAATCAAATGAACTCATCTGGGTTGGTTCGTACCTTCCACGCGTGCTGGGAGCGAATGCAAAGCACCCAGTCCAATGATGTGTCTCTGTACTTAAATGTATGATTGGTGATCAAGCTAAGATCGTTAGCGAACCCATTGATTACATGGGTTTGTTGCAAGAAAACATAATTCAAAGTCATATGAAACTAAGAAGGGGAGGGGTTTGGGGTGGTGGGGGGGGGGAGGGGAGTTGACTTGATCAGCAGTGACATGGTGCTGATTGATCGTTCGAGAATAGCACAGCTCCGTGCAAATGTTTTTCCAGTTCCATTGATTTACTTTGCCAAATAACGAATAGCACCAGCGCTTTGGGATTCATGGCATTCTGTTGCAATAAATTGCAATCAAGCAGCAACATTAAGGTCTTTCTGCATCCCCTTATAACATTTATGCGCAAATTACAGATCTCGTAAAGTTTGTTTTCTTTTTCACCCAACGTTCTGTTGACAGACAAAAGTAACAGACTATTGCATGTTGTTGAGTCATCTCTTTGCAGAATGTGGCAGTCGTCGATTTTATTGCATATAAATTCTTCACTGTCCGCTTTGGAGAGGAAATGCTATTACATCTAAAGATATGCTCAGAATTTGAGGCTTCACAGTGTGTAGATATAATATCAAAATAGAAATCGGACAAAGTATTGAGTAGTTTTCATTTTGAGTGACAGAAGCACCTCGCGACAACGATGTCGTTCTTTTGATATCAGGCCGCGATAGGAAGACATTAAATTGCCTGTTCATATTTTGTTATAAGAGAGCGACAGCAGAATCTCTCTCTCTCTCTC
This sequence comes from Protula sp. h YS-2021, assembly GCA_949752745.1. Taxonomy (NCBI): domain Eukaryota; kingdom Metazoa; phylum Annelida; class Polychaeta; order Sabellida; family Serpulidae; genus Protula; species Protula sp. h YS-2021. The sequence continues at coordinate 74,507,632 of OX457026.1, forward strand.
TCTCTCTCTCTCTCTCTCTCTCTCTCTCTCTCTCTCTCTCTCACTGGATTTATTTAAACAGAATATCGGGGGAGTTAAGAGCCATTCTTAGCTGTCCAGCTCTTGTGAGGTTTTCATTACGGGATGTAATGGGACGGCTTAATTATACAGCGGGCCCCATTTATAACGAAATCGTTATAACGAAGTATTGGTTATAACGAACGAATTCGCTGGTCCCAACTTTTTTCCCCATTGACCTCAGTGCATAAAATTCGTACTTTAACGAACACATTTTGGGCCAACGCTTTTTTTTTTTTTTTGAAAGCGTGAAAGTCAACAACGCATGCTGTGGGATTCTATTGATACGTCCTTCTTTACTAATCCTTAAGGACTAGTCGCCGCGCTGTTAAGGCAAATAGAGGGATCAGCCGCTCACCCCCTGTACCACTAACATCTAATGTGAATTGCAATTGCTATTGTTGGCATCTGAGCTTCTCGCGTCACAGGTTGCGTCCTAGTAGTGGTTGGCTTCAGCGCTTTCAAAATTGCCATAACATTGTTTACAAGAAGGTCAATGGCGAATCAAAATCAGTGAACGTGAGTGGAGTTCATAAGTGGTACAGTACCACTTTCACCAGCTGGTATTGTGAGTTAACAGTTTCGAAGACAGAAAGCACTTCATGTTATTATTGGTTCAGCATTTACTGAAGAAAATGTTAAATATTAATAAATTGTCGTGATTTGTTTATTTTATTTTTGCTTATTGATTCGTTTCAACAAGGTACTGTATTTTAAACAAATAATTACAAAACACTCCTAAAGTTCAAGTCCTACATGGGTACATTGAAAAAAAAATGACCATATAATCGGGAAATTTGGAAAATATCGGTAATAACGGATATCGCTTACAACGATCACTTTTGCCAGATCCCACAAACTTCGTTATAACCGGGTTCCACTGTATGTTTTTTAATCACCCACCACCTTCCCCTTGAGCCGTCTATGTTTATCAACTATGCGCAAGCGCATGTTTTCTTGTTGCGTTATATTCTCATATCACAATGTGTCGGGGTTTTTCATTCATCTGTATTTCCCCACATACACATATTCACTTTGTTTGTAATGTTAAATATTCACAAGGTTATCTCATGTAATGGTATAAATTGTATAAATAATATGTGTATTTGTTTGTTATAATTGATAGAAAAATTTATTTAAGTTTGAGATAAAATTAGTTAAAAGCCACCTTATAGTATTCTTAAGACTTACGGACGGACGACTGAGTATCAGAAATGTTTATTTCGCTGCTGAAACAGTTTTATAAATTCATTGCTTTCACCATCAGGCACCTCCCAACCATCCATACGCTACACCAGTTTTAACTGCTGTCTGATTATGCATGATTCCTTCTGTGAGAAGTAATGTTCAGGTATATTCACTGGCTGCTGTTTTTTTAGTTTATTATTCAGATGCTGGTATTATGTTTTACAATTTTACACAATATATAGACATTTTGTCATTTCAAATAAATGGTCTTATACCGCACGGCGGTGTTGCCTGTCTTGTTGAGTCCGAGAAAGGAGAACATTGCTGCTTATTGTTATAATCAAAGAAAACAAAAAGAGGCCCCTTTTTATCCAGTGCCCTTATAAAATGCCTCTAAAATACCAAACGATAAATTAAGACCCTTTTGGTTGGCGCTGAACTGTTCTTACTTGAGAGTTCTCCCAGTTCTCCCCTCTCCTTTAGCTTGACGCCAGAGCCCAAAAAGTAAATTTCAATGTAGCCCATCCGAAAGAGATTATTGCTTCCCGAAAACATCCTTATCTAACAAAACCGAAGAACCAACCCCAGATCCTACTGCGCCACGTTTGACCTGATCGGAGGTGATGGGGTGTGTTCACTAATTAGAAATGTCTGATTATTTTAGAGAGAGAGAGAGAGAGAGAGAGAGAGAGAGAGAGAGAGAGAGATGAGTCTTCCCCTGGATCATAGCCCAAAGCTGTCTTAAGCATTACTGCGATCGCTGGCCTATACCCTCCATGGAAGATGGTATGAGGGACAACTCTGAATGCTAATAATTCAATAAATCGGTCACAATCCCGGGGATGTCTTGAATGGGTCAAGTTTTTGATTTCTACACCTGCAGGAAAACCTATTCCACTGAAATCGATAGACGTTTGACGTGGACGGCTCATGCACTTGGGTCATTTTAATCACCCTGTTCGAGAACCCTTAATTTTTGAGAGCTTTGAGATGTAGAAGTGCTGAGAGGCATCTCTTGAAGGGAAATGGATGGCCTTGTCGTATCCACTTGGCTACTCGACACGGTGCCCCCATCTCTTATATCGTTGTTCGTTGTCACCTATATTGCTGTGAGTCTTGATGGCTGCGGGTACTCCTGCTGCTTCTGCCTCTTGGCCGATGGGGCAAGACTGCGAAGTGGCTGTCTCCCCCTTTTATTGCCTCTTAAACCGACCCCGGTTGGATGTACCTCTCGCATAGAGGCATCTGTGGAGAGACATCGGAAAAGTCCTGGCAGAAGGCTGTGTTTTCCAAGTTCACCTGTTCAATGTCCTTTGGTACGAATAACTGGATCTGGCTATATATATATATATATATATATATATGTGGAACCTCTGAAATCGGACCGCCCTTGGGACCGGATAAAATGTGCCCTATTTCAGAGGTGGTCCCATTTGGGAGACTTGGTCCTACTTGGGTAAAATTTTGCAGGTTGACCGCAGATTCAAGTTTGATGTCCAAACACAAAGAAAGTAATATTCATCTATAATAACATCTATTATGTCTCAACTGTATAACAATCTGCATGTTATCGACACACACAAGCATTCTGTTTTGCATACTTTTGCAACTATATTTACCAATGAGTCCAGTTTTGTTTCAACCGAAAGTTTGTGTGAAAATCAAAGAGTTTCTCTGAAATTAAAACCACACAAACTACACAAAGTAGTCTTTTTACTTAGCAATTATAACAAATCTATCCATGCTAGTTAGCTTTGACATAACTTTTGATTTCACAATAGCAGTTTGCAGTTCGATTTCAATATCCAGAAGCTTATCCAGGATTGAAAGGTTCTTTGACAAGCATAGCAGTTTTCCACACTATCTAGTGCTTCGACTAATGTTATTGTACGACTAGGAGCTTCGTCGACAGTTTCGTCTTCAGACTCGGGATCCGGGTATGAAGTGGCGTTGTTCCCGATCAGTTCCCTGATCATTTCTTGTTCCCATTTGGCACCGTACGCTTCGCACATATCGAGCGACGTATCCACTTACTCGTGTCCATTGGGTCTTCACAGTGGACTGCGACATCTTGGAATAGGTCTTCAATTGGGTTGTCACTGACGTGTTCTTCGGTGATGTCAATTTGGTTCTCGAACTCAAAACCACACTTTGCGAAGCATTTTTAGACCGTCGAGGGCTTGATTTGGCTCACAGATGATGAACCCCAGTGGCAAGCATCTATTACTGAGACAGTTTTGCGAACATTTTCCACATCTATTGATTCTTCCAACTTTGCAAGAACACTTCGTAATGAGCACTTGCGATAGTGATTTTTCAGAACAGAAATAATTCCCTGATCAAGGGGCTGTAGCGTAGATGTAGTATTCGCAGGCAAAAACACAAGCTTCACATTTCACAAATTATCCACATCTGGATGGGACGCAGCATTATCAACGAACAAAATAACGTTCCTGTTTTCAGTTTTCATTTTGCTATTGAACGATGTTATCCACTCGTTAAAGACGGATCTGGTCATCCAAGTCTTTTTCTTAGCTTTCCAAATGATCGGCAAAAGACGCTTGTCGAGGTGCGTAAAACACGTAAGATTTTCCGAATGTCCTATAATAAGGGGGGTCTCGAAATTCCCTTCCATATTGACACAAAGCGGGGTGGTTAAGCGTTCTTTTGACTTTTTTCCCACCCGTACAAGATTCCTTTCTGACAGACAATATTTTATCTGGCACGGCCCGGTAAAATAACCCAGTCTCGTCCATATTATACACATCTTTCGCACTGCATCCAGAAATAATCTCCGGAAGTTTTGCCTTCCAGTACCGTATCGTTGTCTACGGATCCATGTTCCTCGCAGACAGTTTGGAAAGCAATGTTATGCCGCTTTTTGAACTCGTCTAGCCAACTATATGAAGCTTCGACACATTTTTAACCATTTCCAAACTGCATCATCTAACTTTACACAAGGATCATAACGCAATAGCTTTTTCTCAGAATCACAGTTTTCCTCATTGGCATTGACATACTCAATTTTCCGTTTCAATAGTCTTTGGACTTATGATTTACCAATTCCGTACTTTTCAGCTAATTTTCTTTGACCATCAATTTACTGTCATTAATTATACAATTTTATCTTTGAGACTAATGTCTTTTCTTTTTCTATTAACTTTTTCTCTGCTTTCCATTTTGAGAAAGTTTTGACAATTTTGTTTCTTATTTAAATTACCTTTATGTGCTTAAATTGACCTTTAATTGCCATTACGAATTCGTTGGCATTTGGGTTGGCTTAAATACTAAAAGAATAGGCACCACATAAATTAAGATGTCTCGGGTTTGTATATTAGCAGCTGCTATTGTTTAGACAAGGTAGAAAAGCTTTGATAAAAAACTAAGCCCCTGTCTGGTTATACACTTGCTACCGTAATCCCTGGCAACAATATCTAAGACGGCAACATGCTCAGTGTTGTAAGTAATGTGCCGCAAAAATAAAGTGGATTCGCAACTGACTGACAGTGGTCCGATCTCAAGCATTTTGAGGGCTCGGGAACAAAAAAAAGCGGCCCGAAGTGGTCCGATCCGAGGTGGTCCTAATTGGAAATTTTCTTAACCATTGAAGTCTACGGAGCGCATTCGGGGCCAAAAAGTGTGCACTTATTCAGAGGTGGTCTCAAGAAGGAGGTGGTCCGATGCCGAGGTTCCACTGTATATATATGGACAGCTCTGCCAGCGGTAATAGGTCGACAAAAGCAACAAGTCATCAGAGTGTCTTTAATAGTTAACCTCGAATAATCTATTATATATTTGATACAAATTCAATGTTTTGATATGTATTTTTCTCCTATATTATAATTAATACATATTTTGTTGATTTCTGTTTTTATTTATATCGTAAGACATCAAAATACATAATGGTGACTTATTGAGAAAAATATATACCAGAATCGAATTGGTATAAAATAGTGGGTAAAACTTTGTACCAGCAAAATTATTCAAGTCAGGGATTATAATAGTGATAGAATATATTGTACAAATGTGTATTGAAAATTTAATATTTTCATATGTATTTTCTCTTCCTATATTATAATTAATGCATATTTAGTTAATTTGTTTCAGTTTACTTTTGTTGTGGTTTATATCGTAAAACATTAAAATACATAATGGTGACTTATTGAGAAAAATATATACCAGTATCAAATTGGTATAAAATAACAGGCAAAATTTAGTACCAGTAAAACCATTCAAGACAGGGGTGATAATAGTGATAGAATATACTAGTATGAATGTAGTAACTTTGATTTATGCTTCAGTTTACCTTAATATCTAATTTATTCTGTCACAAAGTGTGTCGACTTATTGCATTGTAGAAAGCATCAATATGTCATCAAAATGTTATCATATTGCTGCCGGCATGAATATATCATACATAATATAATAATAATAACAATTATATATATATATATATATATATATATATATATATATATATATATATATATATATATAGAGAGAGAGAGAGAGAGAGAGAGAGAGAGAGAGAGAGAGAAAGCTTTATATAGAAAGCTTTACACTCCCAGCTATAGCTGATAACCAATTCGTCATGATGTCAGAAGGCCTTAAATTTACTGAGAGTCATCTCCTCCCACGATTGGGGAGCAGATCGGGATACTAAACTCATGTTGTATAGAGCTCTAATTAGATCGCGACTGGACTATGGCAGTATAGTTTATGGCTCAACTAGACCATCATATCTCAAGATACTAGAACCGATACAGAATCAAGGCTTAAGAATATGTTTAAATGCCTTTAGAACATCCCCAGCCGACAGTTTACACGTTGAGGCAAATGAACAACCTCTCAATATACGGCGGTTAAAACTTGCCATGCAGTATTGTATAAAACTTTACGCCAATAGAAATAACCCTACTCATCAGATTGTTTTCGGATCACATTATGCGGATAGAGGTACCAATGCTATTCCCCCCTTTGGAATAGGATTATACCACACCTGCAAGAAGCAGGTATAATCGTTGAATCTGTTGCAAATTACAAAATACCTAACCAACCCCCCTGGAAGTTAACGAAGCCTGTGGTCTTGAAGACTCTTTCTGAGTCCACAAAAGAACGAACTAACCCGTGTGTATTTCAGTCAAAATTTGCAGAATTAAAGGATAATTATAATGACTACCATTTCATATATACCGATGGTTCCAAACTTGAGGACAAGGCTGCAGCAGCTATTGTCACAGAAAATAATACATTCAGAACCAGGCTCCCTGATGGGTCTTCTATTTTCTCTGCAGAAGTTAGAGCCCTGCAGCTAGCTATGCAAATTGTCAAGATTAGCCGCTACAAAAAATTCATATTGTGCGTGGACTCCATGTCAGTGCTTGAGTCACTAGAAAACTTACAGGTATCCAACCCAATAATTTTGGACTTGATAGAAAAACACGACGAAGTGGTAAAAGCTGGCAAAGAGATAATATTTTGTTGGGTACCGAGCCACGTTGGAATCTCGGGCAACGAGGCAGCCGACAAAGGCGCCAAAGAAGCGTTAAACCAAGACTGCTCAGATTTCCTTATACCGTCATCAGATTTTAAGTGCCATATTTCTAGATATGTCAAAAATCTATGGCAACAATATTGGGATGAACAAACCAAGAATAAGCTATACCAAATTAACCCTGTGGTAGGGCGCAAATTGCCCTCCCTAAATGGCCTTCGCGACGATATGGTAATTCACAGATTAAGAATAGGACATTCTTACACTACTCACAAACACCTCTTAAGAGGTGAACCACAACCCGAATGTATAAGTTGTCAGGAACGGTATACAGTAAAACACATCTTGATAGATTGTATAGACTTCAATCACATTCGTCCCCGTTATTATAGAGTTGATTTCATGAGAGACCTCTTTGAGAAGGTAAATTCCAACAAAGTCCTAGAATTTTTAAAAGAGATTAATATGTATTCCTATGTGTAGACCACCATTAAGTCTATTTTTAGTATATTTTTTAGTATATTTAAGACTTTATTTTATAATCATTTTTAATCAATAAAGTATAAATTCGACAAAGTTACCAGGAATGACACAATATGACCTGCAACAGGTTGGCGGTGTCGTTAAACCAATCAAATAACTAACTAACTAACTAACTCGTCATGATGCATCCTGCACTGATGGCAAAAAGGCAAAAAAGCCTGCAACAATCAAATTATTAACAGCGTAAAAACTATATAATATCCTATGATCGGTGTAGACGGCGTAGAGCTTCTATTCTATAGACAATTAACCTGGGCTGTATTAGTAATTTATACGATGGATAAAAGTATTTAACTGCAGAATACCACATTTATGAAATAAAAAGCAATTTGTACAATACAACACGCAAAGTCCTCCCTCTATTGACATGATTGTATGCCTTAAGCATATTTCCCAGACAATCAAGCTTATTATTCTGAAGGCAAAATATATATTTACAAGGTGGTTTTTCTTTCCATCCAATGCTGGATTATTATTTTTACAGTGTTCTCGTATATTTTTATAGATTCAAAGAATTATACCGAATTGGTATAGTCTTTGCTGTTGATGGGATTATAAATTTGATTCTTATAGATTGAAATCTAGAATACTTAAATGATATACAAATCTATAAAAACTGCTTCCTGTACATGAACTTTGTCACTTCTTGAAAACCACATGGCAATAGTTAAAATGGATACCAAGTCACTTAGAAAAAGTCTATTATTTCATATGTGTTTTAATTTAATTGAACTTTGTGTAATGAAATGATGTTTTCAATGTTTCACTTATTAATATTAATATAAGCTTCCCGGCTGCTCTAAAAACAAGTATTAAACATCAGAACAAAATGTCTTTAAAATTCTGTTCTTAACTAGATGCTTAATACTTTTGGTCGATTTTCTTCACCTCATAAATATCTTCGAATAAAAGTACAGCACAGAGTGTTTCATTTCAAAATTTCAGACTGATTCCTTTTAATATCGAAAATAAGTTTTTAAGTAGGAAACAAAATTTATATTTTACGCCCCGACCTCACTGACGCTCAGTTTCCGATTTTAATAAATTCCGATTTTAATAAATATGCATATGAATAATTTTTCGGAATGATTAGATTTCGATGCTGTTGAAGGTTCCTGAATATTCTTGAAGACATCCTTGAATATTTTTAATATTTACCTTTGACACTGTAGGTATTGTGAGTCTTGTGAACGCAATTTTGCCAAAGCAGTGAGGTATTTTGATCAAAGCACTAAAGCAACAACAAAAAATGATAAAGCGAAACAAATCTCTTTAAATAATGATCGTCTGCAACAGGGGTTTTAGGGAAAGTATGCTCTTTAAGACACAAAAGCTTGATAAATCATCGTATGTGTTTTAATGATTTCATAATGTCGTAAGGACAATGAGGCTTATGTCTACTTATGTCTTGTAAACCCAAAAACACTGATTCAAAAATGCATACAGCAGAGGCAACAGAGCTGCATTCTCTTTTGTTCGACAGTATGGTTGCATATTATTTGAAGTAAGCACTTCCTGAAGAAAATGCAAACTTTCTGATACCATGTCTTCAAGAGCGCCATATCGAAATTAATTTCGAAAGCACACCCTTCTGCCACTCATATCGACGAATAAACGAAAATAACTTTTAGAGAACGCATTTAAGAACAGTATTTTTACTCATTGATGATTTAAAATCTTATTTATTTGTTTTCGAGTAACAAAACAAAAATTTGTAACTGGAATAACGCTATCAGTACATAAATTGCTCCGTTGATGAAATTCCAATTGAATTACAAGTCAGATTAAATAGTTCATGGTTTGCTGTATATTCCATGCGAACATGCAAGTAGTTTTTGCTGATCTTGATTGTTTAATCAAAGATCTTAGAATTTTTACCTTCTACAATTCATAAGATTTGTTCTTGAGCGTCTGGTGAACACGAATTATGCCAAAGCATGTAATGGAACTATTCAAATAGTATCTCGTTCCAACTGATTTGATTTTCGTGGTCTTGAAAAGTCATTCAAGGTCATCGCTGGACTGGAAGTTATTAATTTTTGCACCGCCCAAGACTGGTTATGTGCGTCTTTTGAACCCCATTCCGCCAAAGCATAGAACGGATTTAGCGAAAGCCGATGTGAATGTTTATATGGATTACCTCTCAGAATAGTTTTAGTAAGCTATGAACTGAACTTTTATTTTTTATTTTAATACCTTCGTGCGTGTTGTTCTTTTTATCTTGTGAAGAACATTCAATCAAAGAAGTTGAGTGTGACACAGATGAAATCGATTGGGGCCGATTATTATTTTATAATTTTATTACCATTTAATGGCACTATTACCTCACAAAACTCTGGCTAGCAAAGCATCAAAAATACCTATTTAAGATTTAATTAACTTAAAAATAAATATCCCCTGTAGTAACACGGGTAATCATATAAAAATAGAAATGTATTTTTGCAATGGTGCCAATTAGACAAATCTAACTACAAAAACGTAAGCACTCAACAACTGGCTAGAATGTGTTATGAACTTTGAGCTATTCTTACAGTTTATAATATGAAATCCGACTGATGTTGCACATAAAATACCGCCTTTCGTTGCAGATTATTTAGATCGGAAAAGTTCCATGTGATATGACATTTTTCGCTGCGCGCTTACGCCCTTACGTAAAAGCCAAAGACACAAACACATAGATAAAGAACAACAATTAACACAGAGACACAGTGTCACACCGATCTCTTACAAGTCGCCTATTTTATTTGATTAGCGGAGATTAGGAGCTAATTAAAATTTTTTCCCCTGTCAGGACTTCTCAAAGCCACCTCTGGGCCACCTCTTTCATACTGCTGGGTGTGAGAGACTTACGCATCATATGAATAGGATTCAAAGTCTCCGAGTTTTCATTTACATAACCCCTTGGTGTTGTTATATTTTCCCCACCGGACCTATGATTTGTAATTATGCGTACTCGTACTGTGAACATGATTCAGGATGCGTGGAAGCATTACCCCCATTAACTCTCAAGAGGACTGAATTTTCTTTTTGAAAGATCATTCAGTAGGCCATTTTGACATTTCAATTTTCACTGTTAATACTTGTATACATTTCTGAGCACGATTTGAATTTTTTTCGCCTTTAGAATGATTATATATTTATTGAAGGTCACTGAAGGCCACTACTAAACTTAAAATTCGAACATTGTCGTAATTTTGTTATAATATCCGGCCTCGACTTTTTTCACATTGTACCGATTTGTCCATTTAACCATCATCCACATCTGGGATCGCACAGCCATATGGGTAGCTTTGATCACTTTGACTATGCTGATCGACCATAAATCAAGTTTTAATAAAAACTTTTCTTTGTTAGTCTTTATCCTGTCTGCTCGTCAATCTGTAGGCTTGTAACGCGGTGATCTTGTTTAATTGCGTGTGTTCTGGCCTGTCTGCTTATCATTCTACAGATTTGTCCGTCTGTCAACCTTTGCATCTGTCTACCTGTTTGCCTGCCAATAAACTCTGAGTCTATCTATCTGTCAGTCTGCAGTGCCGTATGCCTCTCAATCAATGAAGCTTACTGTCTGTCAACCCGGAGACGTGCCTGCGTGTCAGTCTGCTTGCATGCTTGCTCCTTAATATGTCTATCTGGGTGCTTGTCTCTCTCACACGGTCTACTTCCTGAGATCAAGTTACCCGAAACATCAACCTTTTTCAAAACCCAGTATTTTGCTTGAAAGATGGTTAATAAAACATGCTTAATTTTCTGTCCAATTTATTAATTTATTGCTCAAAATTGTTTGTTTTTATTAGCGTTTTCAGCGTGATTCAAACCTAGAGGTCATGCTGTTATAAAACCTGAGTTTAGGAAATTACTTAGGCCAGTCCAGTGCCAAAAAAACAGTATATTATATGGAACCCTTGAGTACTGTGTTGTATTGTCACATCCCATTTTACTAGATTGAGAATAAAAATCATACCAAAGGTAATTCGTATATAGTGGTAAATATATTCAGATTCTTGCATATATAGTATTCTGCCATTTGGGACACGATTAGTATCTTTACAAAATTTTATTACAACTGTGTTTCTAATAACAAGTATTACTTTAAAAGTTATCATTGCATGATAATAGAGTTAACAGAGACACTGACAGCATATTGACAAGTTTTTTGTATCAAATATAATAAAATGTATTTATTGATTGTGAGTATGAAATACACAGGATAATCAAATATTCCTACTTAAAGATTACTTTACATGAGGGTATATAAAAGGAAAAGTAGACTGTTAAATTCTAGTCAAAATGTACTGTTTACTTTTGCAAAGGTAGATTAACGCCCAAGATTCTTTCAGATCCGAATGCTTATAGTCCTTTTATTTCTTGCTCTCCTATTTATTTCTAACTAATTTTGATTCGATTTCGCTTGGTCCGAAGTAAATCTTTTCAACAAATGTTATTTATTTTTCTGAAAATGTGGTTGTTGACTATGTTTTCTTAAAAGTTGAATTCATATTCCACGACCCATTTATCCTGAAAGCAGAAAATCAAAAATTCATCTTGAAAAATCTTCACGTCTTATTTAAGGCTCAATGTTAAGAACATAAGAACATTCTTCTCATTACATAGTACAAAAACACTTGATCATGCTATTGTCACTTCTCGGTTAGACTATACAAATAGTTTTTTGATTAGTTCCAACAAATGTACTTAGCTAAATTGCAAGTGGTACAAAACTTTGCAGCGCGATTGATTATGCGTGTTGATCGAAGATCTCATATTACCCCTATCCTTAAAAGTTTTCATTGGTTACCCATAGAGCATAGTTTCAATTGTATCTATGGTAATGCACCTGAATATTTACAAAATCTTATTGTTGCTAAAAGGAATAACAAAAACCTCAGGTCTAGTCAAAGCATACATCTCGATGTGCCTTTTACAAGGTCTAGTGTTTATAGTAAAAACTGATTTTATTTTACAGCACCGAAGTTGTGGAATCGTTTGCCTGTAGAAATAAGGAACTGTGATAATTTTGAAATGTTCAAATCTTTGCTTAAAACGCGTCTTTTTAGAATTGCTGACATTTTTTAGTTACTTATTTGTATGTGTATGTATTTTATATAGTGTGTGTATTGTTCAGCGCTTAGAGCTAAGGTAGATCACGCGCTTTATAAATGTATTGCAATAATAATAATAATAATAATAATAATAATAATAATAATAATAATAATAATAATAATAATAATAATAATAATAATAATAATAATAATAATAATAATAAGTATAATAATAATAATAATAATACTACTAATAATAATAATAATAATAACAATAATAATTCTTATCTATTAATTTTGCAAACAAGTCCTTACGGAACATGATCTTTATGGTAAACGTAGGAAGACGTAATGAATATTAACCACTTAAATTATTTTATTCGACAGCCTATGTTTAATAGGATGCTTTATTCTTCTCTTGGAAACAAATAAAAACAGGTTCATACCATCGGCATCGTCGAATCGATATCTAAATAGCAACCATATTTATCCCGTGCGAGCAGTAAAACTTGGGTGATCTTGTTTAGTGTCTTAAAACTTTTGTTCAATTGTTAAATTTCTCACAAAAAATTCATCCAAATATCTTTTTAAAGTTTAGTTTCGTTACATTATAAGATGACTAATTTATATTTTTCTTATGTTTCATGATATTATGCGTTTCGGTTAAATATAAACATTCTTATATCTCATTTCTTACATTTAATACGCACCCAAACATATCTTGGTATTTTCCGTCGACAACGTATTCGTCATCATGATACTTCATGAATTTTTCAATTTCGTTTATTTTTTTCAAGCCTTGTGAAAGTAAAAAAAGCAATTAAAGCTATAAAGTTAGTTAATTCTTTTATGCTGTTCTGATTGTATAAAGGTATGTAAAGATAAGAATCTATTCAAAAATTAAATTTAAGGGTTTTTTATTGTTTTATTAAGGAAACTCGGTATCGAGCAGAGAACAGAGTAAAATCGTTGTGATTAATATTCCGTAAGCAACATGCAATTCCATGAAATAGTAATCTCAGAGAAGAACAAAAAACAGTTCAGTCAGCAAACTGCAACATCTATTTCTTTTGTTCACGTTTTCAAAAATGGGTAGATACTTACCAACGCCGGTATAACCTGGTGCTTTACAATCAAGAATTAATGGAATACCGAAAGGATGTGTATCTTCAATAACGATGTAATCTCCCTTGAGAAGAAATCCGTGCAAGTAATTCATTATTCCGACAACATTGACATGTGCGTCTTCTATTACAAACCAAGGATGAGGTAATCTCTGGAAGAGTTACCAGTAGAAATTGATTCTTTTCAACTAGGAGACCAGAAACCATTTCACATTCATTATTAAAGCATATTTAGGGATTGCAAAGAAACCCATCGGCTGCTGTTTGATTTTTGGGATATAGAGTACTCTATTGTAATTTACCCTCATCAATGACTGTAAAGAAGATGATCTGCTTGGTGATCATGGAGTCCTAGTATGCTTTGTGTTTTGGAATACTGCTTTATGTTAATTTCGAGAAGCAGAAATCTTTAAACAATTGTATCTATATCAAATTTATTTGTAAAACTATTTTTGATATCAGATATCTAAAACTAATTTTGATGTTCCAATTGCAATTGTACGTAGATAAAAAATGAAATACGATATCCAAAATTGTATTTTAGAGATCAGCATGTTTGTTTTTTTTTGTAATATTTAAACTGAATAATTCTATTCCAAAATGAACTATAATTTAGTATATTCTTTTCAAAAAACAAAAGTATTCTCAGATACGTAGAATTCAACACTCAAGAAAAATTCTAAAAGTGAAATTCATAAGAGACTGAACAGTATTAGAAGAAATTCCTATAAAATGTTTCATAAATACATAGTACTATATTTCTTCCATCTGTACTGATTACGTACGGTTTTGATTATCGTTGATGACTATTTATAGAAACACTTGTACATAATTATTCATTGCATTTCAATAACAATATGGGTCCTGACATGTGTTGTGAATGAATGTCGAATATATTCAGAATTTTATGTAAAACAGAAAGGTTATACTCCAAAGGCAAAAAAAGATATTATCAAAGAAACCAAAGAAAGCAAGAGCAGTATTTTGGCCACGTACTTGGCAGAACAGCTGGAATACACGCTGCTTTCTCTTTAGTAATCACAAATTTTTGTCAGTGGCGCGATCAGTCACCAAATAATCGACAAACCCTTTCTTGACAACCACTCGCTTGACTTTATCAGATTCTGTTGTTCTTAACCAAAGAACTAATTGGAGGCGAGGATTCGGAGAGATGGACCCTCCAATAATTTTATCTGACGCTCAAATGTTTTCAATATATATGCTTTACTAATACTACACCAGTGATCATCTAACTCCAATATATATCACGTTCCTAAGTCTTTCCTTCCTGCACAGGGACGCATAATTTTTTCATATTTTTAGTATTAAAAAAATCCAGCAAGATATAAATACTTCACCATTTTGGACGTCTTAAAAAGATTAAGGCTTGAAATCGTATAAAAATAGCAATAATGAAATAAATATTTCATTGTTATATCAAAATTAAATTTTAGAATCTAACACTTTAGATATCTGAAATTTAATTTTAGAATATGAAAATAGAATTTTAGTCAGTTTATAATGTTAAACGAAATATGAGAGATGAGGATTTTTCTATTTTAACTGCACATGAGTAGGTGAAATATAATCATTGTCGTAGCTTGAATTGCTGTTAAAGATTTATACTACTGCGAATAACAGTTTTAACTGGGGAAAACAAATGTATACCCACTCCCTCTTAAGTTTCTGTTCAATAAATAAGATATTGTTACGCAGTTTTTCTGATACATTTATATTCTATATAGGATATTACTAAACATTATTAATGGAAAATAGCCCAGAAGTTTACAAAATGGGGGTAAAAATAGATAATTTAATAAACAGAAGGTAATGCAAAGAAAAGAATTGCGCATTTATGAAGTTTATAGATCATAACTAAAGCAGCAGTGCTTCTATTGGGCATATGGTATTTTCGCATATTTTGTTTGTAAGTTAATTGTAGCTTTTTTACCCTTAACATTTCGGCTGGAAAAATTTCCTCAACTTTATGGCAATCTCCTTGAAGAAATGTTACATTTTTTGCTTCCTTTGCCGTTTTATCACACAAACTGGTGTCAATGTCAACAGTGTAAATCTGGCACTCGATACCATAACAAATCATGATGTCATTCATCCATAAGGCCGATCCTCCATATGCTGTCCCAAATTCTAAAACAATTAATAATAAAATATACACATAAACAGAAGAACTGCCGTGGCAAAGTGATTGGAAGCCTAAAATTCTGTCTGTTACGTTCATTTTAACTCTCAGTGACTTATTTCTATCTGTAGCACCGAGAAAGATTCGGACAGACTTGTTAATATTTTTTTTATAGTTTTATACCTTCGCCTAATGCTTGGTTTATTTTGTAACATACTTTCAAAACCGACATTTAAGCAAACGAAGGAGTCAAATTTTACGTGTTTTCTTATAATCATAGCAAAAATAGCATTAAATTAGTTCAGATAAAAGTAGCACCAATGATAGAAGCAGGTTTGATTTCCCACATAAGCTGCTGGTAGGCAACGAGATCCATACAACATTTAATCATTGGTACTCCCTTCCACTCTGTTGCATGTTTTCCTTCAGATAACGGCTGTAGTTGAAAATAAAATTATTTCGGACAAAATTTCTGTTAACATGTTTCTGATACACAACATAATATATCATGTAAAATATTAATGAGAGAAGCCTTGATTATGAACTCTAGTAAAAAGCTTACATTCAAGTCTTTTGATAATGTATGGAGGTATGGGGTTGCCAGAGGTACTTGAATATAGTGATTCACAGGCAAAGTAGAAAGTGATTCGGCGCAGAAAAATGATGTTAGCTTAAAAAGATGATTACTAATGAAATTGATTTGTTGCAAGTTTATAAAGCACCAAATTTCTTAACAAATAGTTTATCAGATTTTAATGTTTTTAACCACAGTCATTTTGACCACAACACTGTTCCCCACAGGCTTCTTTTAGATTCTCTAGCTCCGCAGCAGTGTAGGCTGGTACCTATGAAGAGATTTCTCTTTCTCAACTGTTATGGCTTTAGAAAGAGGCTTGTTTCATTCGTTAACAATTAAAAAACTAAAGTTCTTTTACAATATGACTTACGTACTTCATAAGCAGACAGAGGTATGTCGCTATGCTGTGTCCTCTGGCTGAATCTAATGTAACGAGTATTCTCCAAGCCTGTCTCAACGTCAGACTTGTGCGACAAGTAGTTGGTATAAGAATCTCCTGCCACCAAGTTATAACGGTATGTTTTTACAGCACAAATTTCTACACTTGGGGATTTTCAATCCCATAGTTTATTAAATTCGTAGGATTCCTTTACATAAGATTCCCCTTCTCCCGCCATAACGTTGTTATGCCAACTTTTCTGAGACGGCTAGGGCTGGGAATACCAAATTAGGCAGAGACAGAATGTCTCGTTGGTCCAGTTCAATTTTATCCATACAAAGATAGACATTGAAATTTTGCAATTGAAGATTATAGGCAAGGTAGTTAAGGCACATCGTATGATATCAGCGTAGTCATATTGATGAAATAGCTGCAAACAATGAGATTGATTTCCCATTTGCTATATATATATATATATATATATATATATATATATATATATATATATATATATATATATATATATATATATATATATATATATATATATATATATATATAGTTTTGTAATTTATAGCTTACGCTTCAGTACAAATTAACCTCGCAATCTGAATCACGTGAGTTTGGCATATCGAAAAGCGTAAGACAGAGATTGACCATTATCTCGAAAACGGTAGATATTTTGAGTTTTATTTCGACTCTTTGGGCAAAAAGACATCATGTAAGAGATACCTCGGTGACCTTTTAAACCTTGAAATCCTGATTTTGTAAGAATTCTGAATTTTTAAGATTTCAGATTCGTATATTTGTGGCTCCAATTGTAATTTTCTGTAATCGGTAGCGAAGACGGTCCAGCAATAATTAACTGTATAGCATTTTATTTGATATCATTTATCTTTTATGGGATTTATCTTTTTTGCTGGCAAATTGCTTTGGACTACTCCAAAGTCTGCAAAGGTTTCAAGGAATAAATATTACCTCAACTAACTACCTTTAACGCTTGAAACTAGGCAATTAGTGCAATATTGCTAAAAGCGCCATTTAAAGCAGATGATAAAACATTGAACAAGTGTGCCTTTAATGTATTGAAAATTAAAAGAAAAATAAACTAAAAAACAAACAAACAAGAATTTAGAATGCATTAGATTGATTTAATGCTACTAGAGGTAAGGTTATAGTCGTCGCATCCCTTTTTATGTTTTTTATGTTAAATATATGCTCACAACAACTTACCTGCAGTGAATCGTTTCTGCGGTGAAAGATTCCAATTTATTGCCCCTTGTCTCTCCATTTTGATGACCAATACAAACCAGCATGCAAACAATCACAAGTGCTTCATTTAAAGGTAGTCTTTCCTTAAAATTACGAGCTAAAAATAAATAACATTTTCACTTAACTTTCCATTGCACATAAAATATTGAAATAGTGCAGGATATTATATCAAGCAGTACAAAAAAGACAAGCTACCTTTTTACGCATAAACTATTGATTGTTGTGAATTTCAACACAAGCGGGTATAGAGTTATTCCTGTCTAGAGAAATGTTATATTTTACATTCAGGTTACGCATATTTTAGCGCTTTCAAAGCCAGACTGACAAGAACGTCATTAGTAAGACAACGTGAGACGAAAAAGGTCCTTTTGGGAACAGATGGTGCAGTAAAAAATCTAAGAAGAGCAAAAAGATCTCTGTTTTATTTTGCTGTCGATGATTTGTATTTGTGTGTTATAAAAGTTATTTCCAGTGGCGGTAATGCCATGTATTGAATTCTGAAACGAAACTTACTTGCAAAAAATCATCGGAGCAACCCCCTGAAGGCTCAATGTCGTAAAAATAACATTTTGCACTTTGTTTTGGTATTTACCAGAGAATTTGCGTTCATTGTGCTGGATCCAGTACAAAACACTCAGAATGATTAAATTTGATTTGTCCTAATAGCAGGCTTCCAAAATGACATCAAAGTAATTTATTTGGTATCCATGATATCAAAAGTATTGTAATCAAGTAATAATCACAACTCAAAATTTTTCAGGCTGCTAATTTTATTTCATGTATTTTAGTTTTGTTTTGTCGTCAGATAGTGAAAACGTATATAAATGTTTTTAACTATAATTCAGTGAAAATTGGAAGTTATTATATATTATCCTGTTCTTTTTCTTTAAAGCTAAATGTATCATATCGATTTAAAAGGGAATATGCGAATAATATAACTTACCTTGTGTGAGAAGTGGAATTGACAAATACCTGTCAAAGCATTAATGTGTGCACCTTTATATGTACCATGGTAATTTTGTTGATAAGCAACCACTTGCTTATGACATGCATATGGCGTGATATATGAACAAAAGAAAGATTATAGGCAAGAAGGATACACAGCGTTATAGCGTTACGTCATTTATTTCTGATTAGTTGCTGAGAGTGTAGATAACGACAGTCCTTTATCAGTTATCCAGCTAACCTTGTTCAGGCACTATTGTTCTTACAGTAACAAATAACAAGTAACTAACATTTACTGATTATTAAATTTTTCTGTTTATATTGAACACCCTTTAATGATGGTCATTAATTCATGCTCAGCCCGTACTTATTTTAATTTTACAAAAGAAATGGACTTAAATGTGCAGTTATAAAATAAATAAAAAGAAATCCATATTCTCAGCAGATAGATTGTTTATATTTTCCCTTTCTTTCTGCTTTGTATTTTTGTGGTTTATCTTTTTTTGGTTCCAACATGCCAATATGAACCTAATTCTTTCATCTAGTATGTTCCTTTATAATGTGGCTTAAACTAGATAAGTTGATCTCAATCAAACACACGCCATCAACTTGACTTCTACAGTATAGCTGTCAAATGGGCTAAACGCACTTTAGTGTAGTTTTTCTTCACTCCATCACTCGCTATCTCCCACTTTTTTAATGTCCGTGAATGGGGTGCATTTTCTTGGCTATGCAAATTAGTTTTGAGGACAAATTGTGGATTGGGCTACAAAACAAAAAGCAGAAATTACAAGGAAATTAAAATTTAGCTAACATACTTTGCTTTCAATATCTAAACAAAAATAAGCGTTTAATTTCTATCCTAGTCTTAGGTTTTACAATTATGTTAAAAGTAAAGTTACAAAACAACCAGGTTAAAACGAAAATGTATTTATGGTATTGTTCATATTTTAACTGTTTTATATTTTATGCCGTTCACGTTTTCGGGTGGATATCATGTGCTTATTACTTACAGCCTATTTCTTTGCTTCATTTATACATGCTATGATATTGGTCAAATTTTGTTCATTGCCAAAGAAATACAAATATAATAAATATCTGAGAGCCAAGAAATGACTGGATTGTTTGATATAATTTATTCGGAGGCTGAAACATGAATACGGTTGAAATCATCTCATGTACTCTTTACATTTTTATTTAACCTTTGCATTAGCGAACATAGTTTCACAATTAATCCAAAGTTACCATATGTCTTTTACAATTACATAATATCAACAAATGTTACTTCTACAGCATTTTACAAGCAAATTAGTAAAACCCTGTCTCATGTTATACTAACTTTAAAATGCTAGTATACATTTATCTAAAAAGATCATATTATGCGAGTTTTCTCTTTAACACCTATACAATTATAATCCACTCTTGTTGACACCAAAACAACACATCAATACCAGAATGGCTTCCGGATCACCCCAATTTGATCGATACTGACAGATATAATAGCTGAGACTAGATAAGAGCGTTTCACGGATAAAATTCCTCAGATTTTCGATTTCTTTAAGAACAGAAACCCTAAATTTACTGCTCAACATGGCGTTTATGACGGGATGATGGATCGTCGACAGCTTTGCAAATATAGCGGGCACCATTTCTCCCCAGTACGGAATGATATCGCCATGTCCTACCACAGATATAGATGCCACAATTCCATATGGTAGCCATGCAAAAAATGAAAGCAAAAACGATCGCCACTGCGGTTTTCCTCGTTTTGCGTTCCCTGAAAGAAACAAAAGTCCTTTGTAGTGAGTCCCCTAGAAATGCCTAATTAACTTAATTTTTGTGTGAGTTGTTGTATATTGTTGTTGTATATTGTTGTATATGTTTATATACAAGTTGTTGTATATAAAACTATGTTTAAAGACTGTCACACCATTTGAAAAGCGTATGATGAACCGAAAGGATGTATAAATGCAACATTTGTTCGAAATCTTACAATTGGCCACAAAGTCTTAAAAGTAGCTTAAAGGATGCTCGCACTTCAGAAGGAGAATTGGAGATAGATATGGAAAACCCTGTAAAAACACCTTTCACTGAAACTTTAGATGAGTCTTCTATGGAAAGTCAAAGGGTCAACATGGCTGAAAAGAATGCACATGCTTGTACAGAATGTGGTGCATTATACAACAGCAAAGAAGCTTTGTTCAGACATATGGAGCAGTGTGATGAGGATGTTGATGAGGGGAGCTCTGAAAGTGAGTCAGAAACAGAATCTGAAAGTGAGTTGGAAATAGACTCTGTTTGGTATGATATGGTTCAAGAAGTCTACGATGACTATGAGGCCAAAATTCAAGAAAAGGTTTCAGAATATGAAGAACAAGCAAGGGCTTGAAGATGCGCGTGAAATAGCAAGCGATGACCTCCGACCCATTTATAAGCATGGACTAAAACAATTGTTTATGAGTCTATTCAAATATACCCAACGTCTAGAACAAAGCCACCATTATCAAACCATTTTAGAGGACTTTAATTACTTTGTTGATGAAAAACATTACAAGTATTTAAAGGCACTAAAAGCGGTTATACGAAGAAACGATGCATTCTTTGAAGAGCTACTAGATAAGGAGGAGGAGGAGGATGACAGCAGTGACGAAGAAAGTGACATGGACAGTGGACAGAGTGAAACAGATGAAGAAAAATAGACTTATTTGACTAAACTTTATGATAAAGCCTCTATAAATGTTGTAATATTTTATTAACGTAAGCGCTGTGTATTAATATATGTCTTGCTTTGCAACATATGAAGTCGTAAGAGGTTCCTGGGGGTGGTGTTAATTCACTTGTAAACCATATGTTATAATGAAGTATTGTATTATATATTGTATGAGAAAAATAAAAAGTTGAAAATCATCATATGTGTTTTGATTGAATATTACAAATATGTACAATTATAATAAAAATAATATTTCAAATACATCTTATGTTATTTAATAGTCTACATATAAAGCATGAAGACAATTTTATTTGAAGTACATATTAAATGTCCATTTGGGTCAAAGTTGGGTCAAGCTTTAAAACTTCGCTCCAATCTTCAGCACTGAGGGTGATGAAATCATAGCACCCACTAAGCTCGTCAAACTGTATACAGTCCTCTTTCTACTCAACCATCTTCTGACAGTCACTGCATTTATACACATCCATTTTCTGAAGCATAAAATCCACTGTCGTAATTTGCTTCTTCAGCATTTGCCAATCTTTCAATGACAACAAAATTCCCTTCTTGGTAGGATGCAACCTCCCAGATGCATGATCCGTAATATATTCACGAATTTTTGTTCTTTTGTTCTTTCTGTTGATATTTCGCCAATTTGATATATATATCTCCATTAATGGGTATCATAACCGGTAAATCATCTACACTCATCTTCTTCATGGTGGTAGCAGCTTTACATTTCTGTTCTCGCTTCATTTTAGGTTCTGTCTTAATTTTTCGCTTTTTACACGGCGACGTCGTAGCAGGTAACTCATCTCTTTTCATCTTTCTAAGATGTGGTCGCCTTTGACGTGACTTCACCTTAGACTTTACCATGGGCATTGCCTTAGACTTTGCTGCATTTATTGTCTCTTGCTTAACTGTAAAAATTTCTGCGGGCATTGTCTCAGACTTTTCTACAGACATTGTCATAGATGTTGTTTACTCTTCAGTATCTTGATACAGAATGCGTTACGTTTGAGGGCGGCTACCTTTTATACTCTATAGACTCTCACACTTGACACACTATGTCCTAATATGTTTAGAAATAACTTTATCGAAAAAGTCTGTAAACATAGCTTTATATACAACAACTTGTTGAACACATGTTGAACAAGTTGAACATGTTCAACTTACCCAACAACATCTTGAACCACATGATGAACATGTTGAACATGTTGAACATGTAATTAAACATGTTGAACATGTTGTTGAACATGTGGAACATGTGGTTGAACATGCTGAACATGTTGATCATGTTGTTGAACATGTTGCTGAACATGTTGTTGAACATGTTGAACATGTTGAATTTGTTAAACAATTGTTAAACAACTTGATAAACAATACCATGACGTAATATGTTCCCAAAAATAATTCGAACACGTCTTTGGAATGGGGCCTGCCATTCGAACACATGTTTGAATGGGGGGGAGGGCTTGCCATCCGAACAAATCTTTGAATAGGTGTGCTCCACAAAGTGCTTATAGCCGCCTGTGCAAATAGCCCCTGACCACTTTATGTCAAAAATAGAAATAAAACTGGATCAAGGGGTAAAATTTTCATTCAAATCGGTTGAACACGCTGAAAGTTATCTACTTTTTTTCAAAATTTACTAAAATATACATTATGCTTACAGCCACATGTACAAATAGCCTGTGGCTACTTTATGTCAAAACTAGAAATAAAACTGGATCAAACGGTAAAATTTTCATTCAAATCGGTTGAACATGCTGAAAGTTATCTACTTTTTTCCATAAATTACTAAAATATACATTATGCTTACAGCCACATGTGCAAATATCCTGTCACAAAGTATGTGCTTGGAGGGGTTATAATGACGTCATAATAACGTGATGGGGCGTTCCAGAACTGTTAAGACAGTTCTGGAACAGATATGAATGTGTGCATTATATCCTTATATGTTTTCACAAACATTCTGGTTAAGTCCGGGATAGCTCAGGTGGTAGAGCGTCAGACTCCTGGCCGGACCCATGGCAGGAAAGTTGGTGGTTCGAGCCCAGGTATGGGCAACCTAGTCCATGGTATGTAACCGAATCGCATAACCTTATAACGCATACATTCATCACGCACTTATTCATAACACACATTCATCATACACATTCATAATGTACTCATTCATAATGTACTCATTCATAACACATTCATCACGTACTCATTCATAACACATTCATCTCGTACTCATTCATAATACACATTCATAATGCACTCTATGGTCTGGGGTTAGGGTTATGCCGCTTAGGGTTATGACGTCATAATGACGTTATTATGACGTCATTCCAACAGGCGCGCGCTCTATCCAAAAAACTGGTCCAGATACCCCATGATGGTTCTGGAACACCACATGACGTCAGTATGACGTCACTTCCTGTTCCAGAACACTCATTTCCCTACTACTTAAATAAGTTATCATGGGTATCAATGTCCTACACGGAGTGTGTTAGGCTGGAAAATAACCTCCTTTAAAACGGAATTTGGTACTACACAAAAGCATACAATCAAATACAAAACGCGCAGTGACAAAATTAATTTTAAAAAATGCACCCCTTGTCACAAAATCATATGAGTACAGGTACAAACTAGAATGCACGTTACTGCAAACGAAAGAAAATTAGACAGACACGTGCGGAAATCAAATGAACTCATCTGGGTTGGTTCGTACCTTCCACGCGTGCTGGGAGCGAATGCAAAGCACCCAGTCCAATGATATGTCTCTGTACTGAAATGTATGATTGGTGATCAAGCTAAGATCGTTAGCGAACCCATTGATTACATGGGTTTGTTGCAAGAAAACATAATTCAAATTAATATGAAACTAAGAACGGGAGGGATTTGGGGTGGTGGGGGGAGGGGAGTTGACTTGATCAGCAGTGACATGGTGCTGATTGATCGTTCGAGAATAGCACAGCTCCGTGCAAATGTTTTTCCAGTTCCATTGATTTACTTTGCCAAATAACGAAGAGCACCAGCGCTTTGGGATTCATGGCATTCTGTTGCAATAAATTGCAATCAAGCAGCAACATAAAGGTCTCTCTGCATCCCCTTATAACATTTATGCGCAAATTACAGATCTCGTAAAGTTTGTTTTCTTTTTCACCCAACGTTCTGTTGACAGACAAAAGTAACAGACTATTGCATGTTGTTGAGTCATCTCTTTGCAGAATGTGGCAGTCGTCGATTTTATTGCATATAAATTCTTCACTGTCCGCTTTGGAGAGGAAATGCTATTACATCTAAAGATATGCTCAGAATTTGAGGCTTCACCGTGTGTAGATATAATATCAAAATAGAAATCGGACAAAGTATTGAGTAGTTTTCATTTTGGGTGACAGAAGCACCTCGCGACAACGATGTCGTTCTTTTGATATCAGGCCGCGATAGGAAGACATTAAATTGCCTGTTCATATTTTGTTATAAGAGAGCGACAGCAGAATCTCTCTCTCTCTCTCTCTCTCTCTCTCTCTCTCTCTCTCTCTCTCTCACTGGATTTATTTAAACAGAATATCGGGGGAGTTAAGAGCCATTCTTAGCTGTCCAGCTCTTGTGAGGTTTTCATTACGGGATGTAATGGGACGGCTTAATTATACAGCGGGCCCCATTTATAACGAAATCGTTATAACGAAGTATTGGTTATAACGAACGAATTCGCTGGTCCCAACTTTTTTCCCCATTGACCTCAGTGCATAAAATTCGTACTTTAACGAACACATTTTGGGCCAACGCTTTTTTTTTTTTTTTTTTGAAAGCGTGAAAGTCAACAACGCATGCTGTGGGATTCTATTGATACGTCCTTCTTTACTAATCCTTAAGGACTAGTCGCCGCGCTGTTGAGGCAAATAGAGGGATCAGCCGCTCACCCCCTGTACCACTAACATCTAATGTGAATTGCAATTGCTATTGTTGGCATCTGAGCTTCTCGCGTCACAGGTTGCGTCCTAGTAGTGGTTGGCTTCAGCGCTTTCAAAATTGCCATAACATTGTTTACAAGAAGGTCAATGGCGAATCAAAATCAGTGAACGTGAGTGGAGTTCATAAGTGGTACAGTACCACTTTCACCAGCTGGTATTGTGAGTTAACAGTTTCGAAGACAGAAAGCACTTCATGTTATTATTGGTTCAGCATTTACTGAAGAAAATGTTAAATATTAATAAATTGTGTGATTTGTTTATTTTATTTTTGCTTATTGATTCGTTTCAACAAGGTACCGTATTTTAAACAAATAATTACAAAACACTCCTAAAGTTCAAGTCCTACATGGGTACATTGACAAAAAAATGACCATATAATCGGGAAATTTGGAAAATATCGGTAATAACGGATATCGCTTACAACGAACACTTTTGCCAGATCCCACAAACTTCGTTATAACCGGGTTCCACTGTATGTTTTTTAATCACCCACCACCTTCCCCTTGAGCCGTCTATGTTTATCAACTTTGCGCAAGCGCATGTTTTCTTGTTGCGTAATATTCTCATATCACAATGTGTCGGGGTTTTTCATTCATCTGCATTTCCCCACATACACATATTCACTTTGTTTGTAATGTTAAATATTCACAAGGTTATCTCATGTAATGGTATAAATTGTATAAATAATATGTGTATTTGTTTGTTATAATTGTATAGAAAAATTTATTTAAGTTTGAGATAAAATTAGTTAAAAGCCACCTTATAGTATTCTTAAGACTTACGGACGGACGACTGAGTATCAGAAATGTTTATTTCGCTGCTGAAACAGTTTTATAAATTCATTGCTTTCACCATCAGGCACCTCCCAACCATCCATACGCTACACCAGTTTTAACTGCTGTCTGATTATGCATGATTCCTTCTGTGAGAAGTAATGTTCAGGTATATTCACTGGCTGCTGTTTTTTTTTAGTTTATTATTCAGATGCTGGTATTATGTTTTACAATTTTACACAATATATAGACATTTTGTCATTTCAAATAAATGGTCTTATACCGCACGGCGGTGTTGCCTGTCTTGTTGAGTCCCGAGAAAGGAGAACATTGCTGCTTATTGTTATAATCAAAGAAAACAAAAAGAGGCCCCTTTTTATCCAGTGCCCTTATAAAATGCCTCTAAAATACCAAACGATAAATTAAGACCCTTTTGGTTGGCGCTGAACTGTTCTTACTTGAGAGTTCTCCCAGTTCTCCCCTCTCCTTTAGCTTGACGCCAGAGCCCAAAAAGTAAATTTCAATGTAGCCCAAAGAGATTATTGCTTCCCGATCCTTATCTAACAAAAACCGAAGAACCAACCCCAGATCCTACTGCGCCACGTTTGACCTGATCTCAGGTGATGGGGTGTGTTAACTAATTAGAAATGTCTGATTATTTTAGAGAGAGAGAGAGAGAGAGAGAGAGAGAGAGAGAGAGAGATGAGTCTTCCCCTGGATCATAGCTCAAAGCTGTCTTAAGCATTACTGCGATCGCTGGCCTATACCCTCCATGGAAGATGGTATGAGGGACAACTCTGAATGCTAATAATTCAATAAATCTGTCACAATCCCGGGGATGTCTTGAATGGGTCAAGTTTTTGATTTCTACACCTGAAGGAAAACCTATTCCACTGAAATCGATAGACGTTTGACGTGGACGGCTCATGCACTTGGGTCATTTTTATCACCCTGTTCGAGAACCTTTATTTTTGAGAGCTTTGAGATGTAGAAGTGCTGAGAGGCATCTCTTGAAGGGAAATGGATGGCCTTGTCGTATCCACTTGGCTACTCGACACGGTGCCCCCATCTCTTATATCGTTGTTCGTTGTCACCTATATTGCTGGGAGTCTTGATGGCTGCGGGTACTCCTGCTGCTTCTGCCTCTTGGCCGATGGGGCAAGACTGCGAAGTGGCTGTCTCCCCCTTTTATTGCCTCTTAAACCGACCCCGGTTGGATGTACCTCTCGCATAGAGGCATCTGTGGAGAGACATCGGAAAAGTCCTGGCAGAAGGCTGTGTTTTCCAAGTTCACCTGTTCAATGTCCTTTGGAACGAATAACTGGATCTGGCTCACGACATTTCAGTGCCTTCATTCAGAATGCATCCCTTCTGAGTTGCACCATTGGCATTGACGTAAGTTGATTTGCCGCTATTTTAGTCGTATCCCGGGAAGCCACGCCACTCAAGCAGTTTCAGAATCACCGGACCAGATACCTCCTTCTGGACTAGCGCTTTCTTCAATGCTTTCAGCGTGTTGTTTTGCATTCAAGTTACGTTGGGTGCCTGCCAAGTCACACCTTCTAGAACATTAGCGTCCTTCTCAGCCAGGGGAATATGAGTCTGACATCACCTTGGACATCCACACCGTCTCCTTGAGGGGGTGCTGTAAAGGCTCGATAGAAGTCAAATTGTCAGCAGACCTGTATGTCGCTGATCCGATTTCTAGTTGCTTGGAATGGGTGGATCCGAGCCATAACCTTGATTTAACCCAAGTCCATTCACTGGAATCCCGGCACTGATGGCCTGGGCTAAGAAAGTCCCATGGTCTTGCTCCTCGTTCAGCGCGGTCAAGCGTATGGAGGGATTCTCTCTGTCTGCATACGGGTTGCCTGCCTCTACCTCTGCCAAACGGGTTACATCTTTAACGGCTTGACTGCGGTTTGACTAGACTGTGGCGGAGGCCGCTAATTTCACACGTTTAATTTAATTAGAGACTGTTTTGAAATAATTTCAGAAACGCCTAATAAGTAATTCCTTTGGCTCTGGGGCAGGATATTTTTATAAGGGCGCGGACGGAACATAGAGAAGCATGGGTGTGGTCTTGGGGTAGGGGAGTGAAGGTTGCCGAATTTCCTCCAATGTCCCTGGCCCCCATGGTGTGTGTCTTACTCAGGAAATAGTTCTTGGGCTTTAAGGGCTTGGGCTTTCATCGGATGGTGGGCTACCGGTTTGAAATATCTGATTAGATCAGATAAAAAGGATCTCTCCCTGGGTAGTGGTGTGATTTTAGCTTGGTCTGGCTAGGGAGAAATACCAAGCTCCAAGGCAGAGGCAATAATTTTCCTTGTGTAGATACCCGTGTGGGTATATTTGGTGGTTTGGTGGTAGAGAATGGGAGAGCCAGCTATGGTGGTAGAGAAAGGACGAGCCAACTCTGTCATCTGAACAGCGACACGTAGTCACACACAAACAGCATATATAAGGAGAACGCTAGTAAGCTAATCAAAACCGTCACCCGCTACCCAGGGGGGAGAACGATTCACTTCCTGTCCAATTCCCTGGTGGGTAGAGCCACTCAATTTCAAGACGAACTCACAGGAGAAGTTAAGAGTAGCATTAACCTCGAGAATTTAGATAGACGCGTATAAACTCCAACAAACACTCTGCTAATTCAATCACGCAGCCCCAGTAAGTCAATAGCGCTGGTTAAATTGAGCTAAGGTAAGAAACGCCACAGCCACCTACTTCCCTATTCTGGCGACAACACCCAGCATATACAGTGTAGTCAGATTCACACGTCGCCGTTCTTTTTTCAGGTAACTGTGAATAGTTTGTTGGCCTGGACAGAAACACTGTACGGGAAAAATCCTCGTTATTGCTTACTTTCTGATAAACAACAGAGATTCCAGTGCTAAGTACTTTTAAATTGGTCAAGACCTGAAAATTACCCTTTACATAACCTACCATTAGTCTAAAAGTTAAACAATTAAAATAGAGGAAATTATTATTCACAATGTAAAGGAGTAGAGCGACCCAATTATAAATGGGGCCCAATACCACCTAATTTCCTAATAGGTTCTTCAGCAATTCTTCTATGCATTTATAATTTTGATTAATAACGCTATTCAGTTCATTTCTCTGACAATTTGAATGAACAATATCCGATACTTACACACTTCAGACATCACAGGCGTAATGGGGTTCTCATATAGAAGCGGTCCTATCTGTTACGGCACATTCTTAATGACTTTCCCAGGGAGACACGTAAACAACACTTGCACCATTACAAAGAGTTCACTGTACTGACTAGTGAGGTGTCCACAATAACGAGGTTTGATTCGTACAAAAGGCAATGGCGTTTTAAAACAGAATGTCGTAAGGAGTTCCGAATTCAAAGGTGTCCCTAATATTGTGGTGCAGACAGGAAGGGTTTACTGTATTATGTCATTTTGGTGGACAAATACAGTATGGCGTGCAAATATATGTTTTGTATCACAAACAGCGAAATTTGGGCTTAGTTTCTTTCGATGTTTTGGTGGGAGTACGGATTGACGAGGGGGGAGGGGGGGCTGGATGATCGTGTCGTCACCCTGATATAAATGCAGAAGCAAATTTAGAATCACACTGTGCAGGGGACCTATTAATAACTGCAACGAATGAATGACCACAATGCAAAAACGGGACATATTTAGAACTCAGACTCAACGTTATAGCTTACACTCTGTGGTATTCTAATTATGTAACGAACAGTAATGATCAAATCAGTCATTTTAGTAAGAGCGATCACCGGCGCAGGTACAAAATAGGTCACCATTACCTTGCCATATAGAGGCAGGTGTTCTGCAACATCAGCAAATAGTCCCAACCATTTGCGAAGGACACCAGGGGCTATCTAGTATTACACGCGATGTAGAAGTTTTGTTTTTAATTATTACTTGATGCAAAGTAAGAACTCCATTTTAGCTAAATCACACACAAAAATATAATCACACACACACACACACACACACACACACACACACACATATATATATATATATATATATATATATATATATATATATATATATATATATATATATATATATATATATATATATATATATATATATATATATATATATATATATGTGGAACCTCTGAAATCGGACCGCCCTTGGGACCGGATAAAATGTGCCCTATTTCAGAGGTGGTCCCATTTGGGAGACTTGGTCCTACTTGGGTAAAATTTTGCAGGTTGACCGCAGATTCAAGTTTGATGTCCAAACACAAAGAAAGTAATATTCATCTATAATAACATCTATTATGTCTCAACTGTATAACAATCTGCATGTTATCGACACACACAAGCATTCTGTTTTGCATACTTTTGCAACTATATTTACCAATGAGTCCAGTTTTGTTTCAACCGAAAGTTTGTGGGAAAATCAAAGAGTTTCTCTGAAATTAAAACCACACAAACTACACAAAGTAGTCTTTTTACTTAGCAATAATAACAAATCTATCCATGCTAGTTAGCTTTGACATAACTTTTGATTTCACAATAGCAGTTTGCAGTTCGATTTCAATATCCAGAAGCTTATCCAGGATTGAAAGGTTCTTTGACAAGCATAGCAGTTTTCCACACTATCTAGTGCTTCGACTAATGTTATTGTACGACTAAGAGCTTCGTCGACAGTTTCGTCTTCAGACTCGGGATCCGGGTATGAATTGGCGTTGTTCCCGATCAGTTCCCTGATCATTTCTTGTTCCCATTTGGCACCGTACGCTTTGCACATATCGAGCGACGTATCCACTTACTCGTGTCCATTGGGTCTTCACAGTGGACTGCGACATCTTGGAATAAGTCTTCAATTGGGTTGTCACTGACGTGTTCTTCGGTGATGTCAATTTGGTTCTCGAACTCAAAACCACACTTTACGAAGCATTTTTGGACCGTCGAGGGCATGATTTGGCTCACAGATGATGAAACCCAGTGGCAAGCATCTATTACTGAGACAGTTTTGCAAACGTTTTTCACATCTATTGATTCTTCCAACTTTGCGAGAACACTTCGTAATGAGCACTTGCGATAGTGATTTTTCAGAACAGAAATAATTTCCTGATCAAGGGGCTGTAGCGTAGATGTAGTATTCGCAGGCAAAAACACAAGCTTCACATTTCACAAATTATCCACATCTGGATGGGACGCAGCATTATCAACGAACAAAATAACGTTCCTGTTTTCAGTTTTCATTTTGCTATTGAACGATGTTATCCACTCGTTAAAGATGAATCTGGTCATCCAAGCCTTTTTCTTAGCTTTCCAAATGATCGGCAAAAGACGCTTGTCGAGGTGCGTAAAACACGTAAGATTTTCCGAATGTCCTATAATAAGGGGGATCTCGAAATTCCCTTCCATATTGACACAAAGCGGGGTGGTTAAGCGTTCTTTTTACTTTTTTCCCACCCGTACAAGATTTCTTTCTGACAGACAATATTTTATCTGGCACGGCCCGGTAAAATAACCCAGTCTCGTCCATATTATACATATCTTTCGCACTGCATCCAGAAATAATCTCCGGAAGTTTTGCCTTCCAGTACCGTATCGTTGTCTACGGATCCATGTTCCTCGCAGACAGTTTGGAAAGCAATGTTATGCCGCTTTTTGAACTCGTCTAGCCAACTATTTGAAGCTTCGACACATTTTTAACCATTTCCAAACTGCATCATCTAACTTTACACAAGGATCATAACGCAATAGCTTTTTCTCAGAATCACAGTTTTCCTCATTGGCATTGACATACTCAATTTTCCGTTTCAGTAGTCTTTGGACTTATGATTTACCAATTCCGTACTTTTCAGCTAATTTTCTTTGACCATCAATTTACTGTCATTAATTATACAATTTTATCTTTGAGACTAATGTCTTTTCTTTTTCTATTAACTTTTTCTCTGCTTTCCATTTTGAGAAAGTTTTAACAATTTTGTTTCTTATTTAAATTACCTTTATGTGCTTAAATTGACCTTTAATTGCCATTACGAATTCGTTGGCATTTGGGTTGGCTTACATACTAAAAGAATAGGCACCACATAAATTAAGATGTCTCGGGTTTGTATATTAGCAGCTGCTATTGTTTAGACAAGGTAGAAAAGCATTGATAAAAAACTAAGCCCCTGTCTGGTTATACACTTGCTACCGTAATCCCTGGCAACAATATCTAAGACGGCAATATGCTCAGTGTTGTAAGTAATGTGCCGCAAAAATAAAGTGGATTCGCAACTGACTGACAGTGGTCCGATCTCAAGCATTTTGAGGGCTCGGGAACAAAAAAAAAAGCGGCCCGTAGTGGTCCGATCCGAGGTGGTCCCAATTGGAAATTTTCTTAACCATTGAAGTCTACGGAGCGCATTTGGGGCCAAAAAGTGTGCACTTATTCAGAGGTGGTCTCAAGAAGGAGGTGGTCCGATGCCGAGGTTCCACTGTATATATATGGACAGCTCTGCCAGCGGTAATAGGTCGACAAAAGCAACAAGTCATCAGAGTGTCTTTAATAGTTAACCTCGAATAATCTATTATATATTTGATACAAATTCAATGTTTTGATATGTATTTTTTTCCTATATTATAATTAATACATATTTTGTTGATTTCTGTTTTTGTTTATATCGTAAGACATCAAAATACATAATGGTGACTTATTGAGAAAAATATATACCAGAATCGAATTGGTATAAAATAGTGGGCAAAACTTTGTACCAGCAAAATTATTCAAGTCAGGGATTATAATAGTGATAGAATATATTGTATAAATGTGTATTGAAAATTTAATATTTTCATATGTATTTTCTCTTCCTATATTATAATTAATGCATATTTATTTAATTTGTTTCAGTTTACTTTTGTTGTGGTTTATATCGTAAAACATTAAAATACATAATGGTGACTTATTGAGAAAAATATATACCAGTATCAAATTGGTATAAAATAATAGGCAAAATTTTGTACCAGTAAAACCATTCAAGACAGGGGTGATAATAGTGATAGAATATACTAGTATGAATGTAGTAACTTTGATTTATGCTTCAGTTTACCTTAATATCTAATTTATTCTGTCACAAAGTATGTCGACTTATTGCATTGTAGAAAGCATCAATATGTCATCAAAATGTTATCATATTGCTGCCGGCATGAATATATCATACATAATATAATAATAATAACAATTATATATATATATATATATATATATATATATATATATATATATATATATATATATATATATATATATATATATATATAGAGAGAGAGAGAGAGAGAGAGAGAGAGAGAGAGAGAGAGAGAGAGAAAGCTTTATATAGAAAGCTTTACACTCCCAGCTATAGCTGATAACCAATTCGTCATGATGCATCCTGCACTGATGGCAAAAAGGCAAAAAAGCCTGCAACAATCAAATTATTAACAGCGTAAAAACTATATAATATCCTGTGATCGGTGTAGACGGCGTAGGGCTTCTATTCTATAGACAATTAACCTGGGCTGTATTAGTAATTTATACGATGGATAAAAGTATTTAACTGCAGAATACCACATTTATGAAATAAAAAGCAATTTGTACAATACAACACGCAAAGTCCTCCCTCTATTGACATGATTGTATGCCTTAAGCATATTTTCCAGACAATCAAGCTTATTATTCTGAAGGCAAAATATATATTTACAAGGTGGTTTTTCTTTCCATCCAATGCTGGATTATTATTTTTACAGTGTTCTCGTATATTTTTATAGATTCAAAGAATTATACCGAATTGGTATAGTCTTTGCTGTTGATGGGATTATAAATTTGATTCTTATAGATTGAAATCTAGAATACTTAAATGATATACAAATCTATAAAAACTGCTTCCTGTACATGAACTTTGTCACTTCTTGAAAACCACACGGCAATACTTAAAATGGATACCAAGTCACTCAGAAAAAGTCTATTATTTCATATGTGTTTTAATTTAATTGAACTTTGTGTAATGAAATGATGTTTTCAATGTTTCACTTATTAATATTAATATAAGCTTCCCTAAAAACAAGTATTAAACATCAGAACAAAAAGTCTTTAAAATTCTGTTCTTAACTAGATGCTTAATACTTTTGGTCGATTTTCTTCACCTCATAAATATGTTCGAATAAAAGTACAGCACAGAGTGTTTCATTTCAAAATTTCAGACTGATTCCTTTTAATATCGAAAATAAGTTTTTAAGTAGGAAACAAAATTTATATTTTACGCCCCGACCTCACTGACGCTCAGTTTCCGATTTTAATAAATATGCATATGAATAATTTTTCGGAATGATTAGATTTCGATGCTGTTGAAGGTTCCTGAATATTCTTGAAGACATCCTTGAATATTTTGAATATTTACCTTTGACACTGTAGGTATTGTGAGTCTTGTGAACGCAATTTTGCCAAAGCTGTGAGGTATTTTGATCAAAGCACTAAAGCAACAACAAAAAATGATAAAGCGAAAAAATCTCTTTAAATAATGATCGTCTGCAACAGGGGTTTTAGGGAAAGTATGCTCTTTAAGACACAAAAGCTTGATAAATCATCGTATGTGTTTTAATGATTTCATAATGTCGTAAGGACAATGAGGCTTATGTCTACTTATGTCTTGTAAACCCAGAAACACTGATTCAAAAATGCATACAGCAGAGGCAACAGAGCTGCATTCTCTTTTATTCGACAGTATGGTTGCATATTATTTGAAGTAAGCACTTCCTGAAGAAAATGCAAACTTTCTGATACCATGTCTTCAAGAGCGCCACATCGAAATTAATTTCGAAAGCACACCCTTCTGCCACTCATATCGACGAATAAACGAAAATAACTTTTAGAGAACGCATTTAAGAACAGTATTTTTACCCATTGATCATTTAAAATCTTATTTATTTGTTTTCGAGTAACAAAACAAAAATTTGTAACTGGAATAACGCTATCAGTACATAAATTGCTCAGTAGATGAAATTCCAATTGAATTACAAGTCAGATTAAATAGTTCATGGTTTACTGTATATTCCATGCGAACATGCAAGTAGTTTTTGCTGATCTTGATTGTTTAATCAAAGATCTTAGAATTTTTACCTTCTACAATTCATAAGATTTGTTCTTGAGCGTCTGGTGAACACGAATTATGCCAAAGCATGTAAACGGATTTTAATGGAACTCAGCACCAGTATTCAAATAGTATCTCGTTCCAACTGATTTGATTTTCGTGGTCTTGAAAAGTCATTCAAGGTCATCGCTGGACTGGAAGTTATCACTTTTTGCACCGCCCAAGACTGGTTATGTGCGTCTTTTGAACCCCATTCCGCCAAAGCATAGAACGGATTTAGCGAAAGCCGATGTGAATGTTTATATGGATTACCTCTCAGAATAGTTTTAGTAAGCTATGAACTGAACTTTTATTTTTTATTTTAATACCTTCGTGCGTGTTGTTCTTTTATCTTGTGAAGAACATTCAATCAAAGAAGTTGAGTGTGACACAGATGAAATCGATTGGGGCCGATTATTATTTTATAATTTTATTACCATTCAATGGCACTATTACCTCACAAAACTCTGGCTAGCAAAGCATCAAAAATACCTATTTAAGATATAATTAACTTAAAAATAAATATCCCCTGTAGTAACACGGGTAATCATATAAAAATAGAAATGTATTTTTGAAATGGTGCCAATTAGACAAATCTAACTACAAAAACGTAAGCACTCAACAACTGGCTAGAATGTGTTATGAACTTTGAGCTATTCTTACAGTTTATAATATGAAACCCGACTGATGTTGCACATAAAATACCGCCTTTCATTGCAGATTATTTAGATCGGAAAAGTTCCATGTGATATGACATTTTTCGCTGCGCGCTTACGCCCTTACGTAAAAGCCAAAGACACAAACACATAGATAAAGAACAACAATTAACACAGAGACACAGTGTCACACTGATCTCTTACAAGTCGCCTATTTTATTTGATGAGCGGAGATTAGGAGCTAATTAGATTTTTTTACCTGTCAGAACTTCTCAAAGCCACTTCTGGCCCACCTCTTTCATACTGATGGGTGTGAGAGACTTATGCATCATATGAATAGGATTCAAAGTCTCCGAGTTTTCATTTACATAACCCCTTGGTGTTGTTATATTTTCTCCGACGGACATTTGACTTGTAATTATGCGTACTTGTACTGTGAACGTGGTTCAGCATGGGTGGAAGCGTTACCCCCATTAACTCTCAAGAGGACTGAATTTTCTCTTTGAAAGATCATTCAGTAGGTCATTTTGACATTTCAATTTTCACTGTTAATACTTGTGTACATTTCTGAGCACGATTTGAGAAAACGTTTTAAGGGCCTTTAAAATGATGATATATCTATTGAAGGTCACTGAAGGCCACTACTAGACATAAACTTCAAATTCTAACATTGTCGTTCACGCTTAATTTCGTTATAATGTCCAGCATTAATTTCTGTCCAATTGAGTAATTTGTTGCTCAAAGGTGTTTGTTTTATTAGCGTTTTCAGCGTAACTCAAACGTAGAGGACATACTGTTATAAAACCTGAGTGTAGGAAATTACTTAGGCAGGTCCAGTGCCAAAAAACAGTATATTATATGGAACCCTTGAGTACTTTGTTGTATTGTCACATCCGATTTTACTAGATTGTGAATAAAAATAATACCAAGAGTTTTTTTAATCAAATATAATAAAATGTATTTATTGATTGTGAGTATGAAATATACAGGATAATCAATTATTCCTACTTAAAGATTACTTTACATGAAGGTATATAAAAGGAAAAATAGATTGTTAAATGCTAGTCAAAATCTACTGTTTACTTTTGCAAAGGTAGATTAACGCCCAAGATTCTTTCAGATCCGAATGCTTATAGTCCTTTTATTTCTTACTGTCCTATTTATTTCTTACTCATTTTGATTCGATTTCGCTTGGACCGAAGTAAATCTTTTCAACAAATGTTATCTAGTTTTCTGAAAATGTGGTTGTTGACTATATTTTCCTGAAAGTTGAATTCATATTCCACGACCCATTTATCCTGAAAGCAGAAAATCAAAAATTCATCTTTGAAAAATCTTCACGTCTTATTTAAGGCTCAATTTTAAGAACATAAGAACATTCTTTTCATTACATAGTACAAAACACTTGCTCATGTTATTGTCACTCCTCGGTTAGACTATGCAAATAGTCTTTTGATTGGTTCCAACAAAACGTACTTATAAAAAATTGCAAATGGTACAAAACTCTGCAGAGCGATTGATTATGCGTGTTGATCGAAGATCTCATATTACCCCTATCCTTGAAACTTGACATTGGTTACCCATAGAGTATAGGATAACGTACAAAATCATAGTGATCTGTTTCAATTGTATCTATGGTAATGTACCTGAATACTTACAAGATCTTATTGTTGCTAAAAGGAATAACAGAAACCTCAGGTCTAGTCAAAGCATACATCTCGATGTGCCTTTTACAAGGTCTAGTGTTTATAGTAAAAAGTGTTTTTATTTTACAGCACCGAAGTTATGAAATCGTTTGCCTGCAGAAATAGGGGATAATTTTTGAAATGTTCAAATCTTTGCTTAAAACGCATCTTTTGAGAATGGCCTACAGTTGTTAGTTGCTTATTTGTATGTGTATGTATTTTATATAGTGTGTTTTATTGTTCAGCGCTTAGAGCTGAGTTAGATTAAGCGCTTTATAAATGTATTGCAATAATAATAATAATAATAATAATAATAATAATAATAATAATAATAATAATAATAATAATAATAATAATAATAATAATAATAATAATAATAATAATAATAATAATAATAATAATAATAATAATAATTCTTACCTATTAATTTTGCAAACAAGGCCTTACGGAACATGATCTTTATGGTAAACGTAGGAAGAAGTAATGAATATTAACCACTCAAATTATTTTATTCCACAGCCTATGTTTAATAGGATGCTTTACTCTTCTCTTGGAAACAAATAAATACAGGTTCATTCCATCGGCTAGGTCAAATCGATATCTAAATAGCAACCACTGTTATCCCGTACGAGCAGTAGAACTTGGTTGATCTTGTTTAGTGTCTTAAAATTTTTGTTCAATTGTTAAATTTCTCAACAAAATTTCATCAAAATAGCTTATTAAAGTTTAGTTTCGTCAAACTATAAGATGACTAATTTCTATTTTTCTGATGTTTAATGATATTTTGCGTTTTAGTTAAATATAAACATTCTTATATCTCATTTCTTACATTTAATACGCACCCAAACATATCTTGGTATTTTCCATCGACAACGTATTCATCATCATGATACTTCATGAATTTTTCAATTTCGTTTATTTTTTCAAGCCTTGTGAAAGTAAAAAAAGTAATTAAAGTAATAGAAGCTAACATATAAAGTTAGTTAATTATTTTTGATATAAGAGTATGTAAATATAGGAATCTATTCAGAAATTAGATTTAAGGTTTTTTTATTGCTTAATTAAGGGGAACTCAGGATCGAGCAGAGAACAGAGTAAAATCGTTGTGTTTAATATTCAGTAAGTAACATGCAGTTCCACGAAATATTAATCTCAGAGAAGAAGAAAAAACAGTCCAGTCAGCAAACTGCAACAGCTATTTGTTTTGTTCACGTTTTTAAAAATGTGTATATACTTACCAACGCCGGTATAACCTGGCGTTTTGCAATTAGAAAGTAATGGAATGCCGTAAGGATGTGTATCTTCAATAACGATGTAATCTCCCTTGAGAAGAAATCCGTGCATGTAATTCATTATTCCGACAAGATTGACATGTGCGTCTTCTATTATAAACCAAGGATGAGGTAATCTCTGGAAGAGTTACCAGAAGCAGAAATTGATTCTTTTCAACTAAGATACCAGAAACCATTTTACATTCATTATCAAAGCCTATTTAGGGATTGTAAACAAACCCATCGGCTGCTGTTTGATTTTTTGGATATAGAGTACACTGTTGCAATTGACACTCATAAGTGACTGTAAAGAAGATGATCTGCTTGGAGTCCTAGTATGCTTTGTGTTTTGGAATGCTGCTTTATGTTAATTTCGAAAAGCAGAAATCTTTAAATAATTGTATCTATATCAAATTTATTTGTAAAACTATTTTTGATATCAGATATCTAAAATTAATTTTGATGTTCTAATTGCAATTGTACGTAGATAAAAAAATGAAATATGATATCCAAAATTGTATTTTAGAGATCAATATGTTTGTTGTTTTTTAATTTTTAAATTGAATAATTCTATTCAAAAATAAACTATAATTTAGTATATTCTTTTTAGAAAACAAAAGGTATTCTCAGATACGTAGAATTCAACACTCAAGAAAAATTGTAAAAGTGAAATTCATAAGAGACTGAACAGTATTAGAAGAAATTCACATAAAATTGTTTCATAAATACATAGTACTGTATTTCTTCCATCTGTACTGATTACGTACGGTTTTAATTATCGTTGATGACTGTTTATAGAAACACTTGTACATAATTATTTATTGCATTTCAATAACAATATGGAATGTAAATGAATGTCGAATATATTGAAAATTTTATGTAAAACAAAAAAGTCATACTACATTGGCAAAAAAATATTATCAAAGAAACCAAAGAAAGCAAGAACAGCATTTTGACCGCGTGCTTGGCAGAACAGGTAGAATACACTCTGATTTCTCTTTAGTAATCAAAAATTTTTATCAGTGGCGCGATCAGTCATCAAATAATTGACAAACGCTTTCTTGACAACCACTTGCTTGACTTTATCAGATTCTGTTGTTCTTAACCAAAGGACTAATGGAAGGCGAGGATTCGGAGAGATGGACCCTCCAATAATTTTATCTGACGCTCAAAATTTTCAATATATATACTTTAATAATGCTACGCCAGTGATCATCTAACTCCAATATATATCACGTTCCTAAGTATTTCCTTCGTGCACAGGGACGCATGATTTTTTCATATTTTTTAGTATTAAAAAGATCCAGCAAGATATAAATACTTCACCATTTTGGACGTCTTAAAAAAGATTAAGGCTTGAAATCGTATAAAAAATTAGCAATAATGAAATAAATATTCCATTGTCATATCAAAATTAAATTTAGAATCTAACACTTTAGATATCTGAAATATAATTTTAGAATATGAAAATAGGATTTTAGACAGTTTAAAATGTTAAACGAAATATGAGAGATGAGGATTTTTCTTTTTTAAATGCACATGAGTAGATGAAATATAATCACTGTCGTAGCTTGAATTGCTGTTAAAGATTTATACTACTGCGAATAACAGTTTTAACTGAGGAAAACAAATATATACCCACTCCCTCTTAAGTTTGGCTCAAGTTTCTGTTCAATAAATAAGATATCGTTACGCAGTTTTTGTGATACATTTATACTCTATATATGATATTACTAAACATTATTAGTAGAAAATGGCACAGAAATTTACAAAATGGGGGTAAAAATAGATAATTTAATAAACGGAAGGTAATGCAAAGAAAAGAATTGCGCATTTATGAAGTTTATAGATCATAACTAAAGCAGCAGTGCTTCTATTGGGCATATAGTATTTTCGCATGTTTTGTTCGTAAATTAATTGTAGCTATTTTACCCGTAACATTTCGGCTGGAAAAATTTTCTCAACTTCATTGCAATCTCCTTGAAGAAATGTTACATTTCTTGCTTCCTTTGCCGTTTTATCGCACAAACTGGTGTCAATGTCAACAGTGTAAATCTGGCACTCGATACCATAACAAATCATGATGTCATTCATCCATAAGGCCGATCCTCCATATGCTGTTCCAAATTCTAAAACAATTAATAATAAAATATACACATAAACATGTGCACATTGTTAATTATTTAACAGAAGAATTGCCGTGGCAAAGTAATTGGAAGCCTAAAATTCTGTCTGTTACGTTCATTTCAACTGTCAGTGACTTATTTCTATCTGTACACCGACAAAGATTCGGGCAGACTTGTTAATATTTCTTATAGTTTTATACCTTCGCCTAATGCTTGGTTCATTTTGTAACATACTTTAAAAACCGACATTTAAACAAACGAAGGAGCTAAATTTTCTTATATTAATAACAAAAATAGTAAACACGAGGCAGTTACAATGTGAATGCATAAAAAAGCATTAAATTAGTTCAGATAAAAGTAGCACCAATGATAGAAGCAGGTTTGATTTCCCACATAAGCTGCTGGTAGGCAACGAGATCCATACAACATTTAATCATTGGTACTCCCTTCCACTCTGTTGCATGTTTGCCTTCAGATAACGGCTTTAGTTGAATATAAAATTATCTCGGATAAAATTTTTATTAACTGCTTACATAATATTTCTCTGATACACAACATAATACATCATATAAAATATTAATGAGAGAAGTCTTGCATTATGAACTCTAGAAAAAAGCTTACGTTCAAGTCTTTTGATAATGTATGGAGGTATGGGGTTGCCAGACGTAATTGAATATAGTGATTCACAGGCAAAGTAGAAAGTGATTCGGCGCAGAAAAATGATGTCAACGTTAAGAAGATAATTATTAATGAAATTCATTTGCTGCAAGTTTATAAAGCACCAATTTTTTTAACAAATAGCTTATCAGATTTCAATAATTTTAACCACAGTCATTTTGACCACAACACTACTCCCCACACATCTAAGTAAAAATTTTCATTTAAAATAAAGGCTTCTTTTAGATTCGCTAGCTCCACAGGAAAACAGTGTAGCCTGGTACCTATGAAGAGATTTTTCTTTCTCAACTGTTATGGCTTTTAGAAAGAGGCTTGTTTCATTCGTTAACAATTAAAAAACCAAAGTTCTTTTACAATGTGATATACGTACTTCATAAGCAGACAGAGGTATGTCGCCATGTTGTGTCCTCTGGCTGAATCTAATGTAACGAGTATTCTCCAAGCCTGTCTCAACGTCAGACTTGTGCGACAAGTAGTTACTATAAGAATCTCCTGCCACCAAGTTATAAGGGTATGTTTATACAGCACAAAGTTCTACACTTGGGGATTTTCAATCCCCTAGTTTATTAAATTCGTAGGATTCGTTTACATAAGATTCCCTTTCTCCCGCCATAACATTGTTATGCCAACATTTCTGAGACGGCTAGGGCTGGGAATACCAAATTAGGCAGAGGCAGAATGTCTCGTTGGTCCACTTCAATTTTATAAGGTAGACATTGAAATTTTACAAAGGTAGACATTGAAATTTTGCAATTGAAGATCATGGGCAAGGTAGTTAAGGTACATCGTATGATATCAGCGTTTAATGAAATAGCTGCCAACAATGAGATTGATTTCCCATTTGCTAAGGAGTTTATATATATATATATATATATATATATATATATATATATATATATATATATATATATATATATATATATATATATATATATATATATATATATATATATATAGTTTTGTAATTTTTAGCTGACGTTTCAGTGCAGATTAACCTCGCAATCTGAATCACGTGACTTTGGCATATCGAAAAGAGTCAGGGAGATTGACCGTTATCTCGAAAACGGTTCGATATTTTGAGTTTAATTTCGACTCTTTGGGTAAACAGACATTATGTAAGAGATACCTCGGTGACCTTTTAAACCTTAAAATCCTGATTTTGCAAGAATTCTGAATTTTTAAGATTTCAGATTCGTATATTTGTGGTTCCAAGTGTAATTTTCTGTACTTGGTATAACGGTCCAGGTATAATTAACTGTATAGTATTTTATTTGATACCATTTATCTTTTATGGGACTTATCTTTTTGCTGGCAAATTGCTTAAGACTATTCCTATGTCTATGAAGGTTTCAAGGAATAAATATTACCTGAACTAATTACCTCTATCGGATTTAACGCTTTAAACTAGGCAATTACTGCAATATTGCTAAAAGCGCCATTTAAAGCAGATGATAAAACATTGAACAGGTATGCCTTTAATGTATTGAAAATTAAAAGAAAAATAAACTAACAAACAAAAAAAGAATTTAGAATGCATTAGATTGATTTAACGTTACTGAAGGTAATGTTATAGTCGCCGCATCCCTTCTTATATTTTTATGTTAAATATATGCTGACAACAACTTACCTGCGCAGTATCTTCTCCGCGGTGAAAGATTCCTATTTATTGTCCCTTGTCTCTCCATTTTGATGACCAAGTACAACAAACCAACATGCAAACAATCACAAGTGCTTCATTTAAAGGTAGTCTTTCATTAAAATTACGAGCTAAAAATAACATTTTCACTTAACTTTCCATTGGATATAGAATATTGGAATAGTGCAGGATATTTTATCAAGCAATACAAAAAAGACCAACTACTTTTTTACGCATAAACTATGGATTGTTTTGAATTTCGACACAAGCGGGTATAGAGTTAATGTTGTCTTTAGATATGTTATATTTTACATTCAGGTTACGCAAATTTTAGCGCTTTCAAAGCCAAACTGACAAGAACGTCATTAGTAAGACAACGTGAGACGAAAAAGGTCCTTTTGGCAAGAGATTGTGCAGTAAAAATCTAAAAAGAAGAAAAAGATCTCTGTTTTATTTTTCTGTCGATGATTTGTATTTCTGTGTTATAAAAGTTATCTCCAGTGGCGGTAATACTCTGTATTTAATTCTGAGACAAAAAATACTTGCAAAAAATTATTGCAGCAACCCCCTGAAAGCTCAATGTCGTAAAA
This sequence comes from Protula sp. h YS-2021, assembly GCA_949752745.1. NCBI lineage: Eukaryota > Metazoa > Annelida > Polychaeta > Sabellida > Serpulidae > Protula > Protula sp. h YS-2021. Next base: position 74,551,591 of record OX457026.1, read on the forward strand.
ATATCATTTTGTACTTTATTTTGGTATTTACCAGAGATTTGCGTTCATTGTACTGGATCCAGTACAAAATACTCAGAATGATTAAATTTGATATGTGCTAATAGTAGGCTTCCAAAATGACATCAAAGTAATTTATTTGGTATCCATGATATCAAAAGTAATTGTAATCAACTAATAATCACGACTCAAAATTTTTCAGGCTGCTAATTTTATTTCATTTATTTTAGTTTTGTTTTGTCCTCAGATAGTGAAAACGCATATAAATGTTTTTAACTATAATTCACTGAAAATTGGAAGTTATTATATATTATCCTGTTCTTTATCTTTAAAGCTAAATGTATCATACCGATTTAAAAGTTTTGTTCGGGACTATGCATAGAATATAACTTACCTTGTGTGAGAAGTGTAAATGACAAATACCTGTCAAAGCATTAATGTTTGTACCTTTATACGTACCATGGTAATTTTGTTGATAAGCAACCACTTGCTTATGACATGTCAATTGGCGTGATATAGGAACAAAAGAAAGATTGTAAGCAAGAAGGATACACAGCGTTATAGCGTTATGTCATTTATTTCTAATTAGTTGTTGAGAGTTTAGATAACGACAGTCCTTTATCAGCAATCCAGCTAGCTTTGTACAGGCATTATTGTTCTTACAGTAACAAATAACAAGTAAATAATATTTACTGATTATTAAATTTTTCTGTTTGTATTGAACATCCTTTAATGATGGTCATTAATTCATGTTCGGCCAGTACTTATTTTAATTTTACATAAGGAAAAAAGAAATGGACTTAAATGTGCAGTTATAAAATAAATAAAAAGAAATGCTATTTTATAATCATGTGGCTTAAAGTAGATAAGTAGATCTCAATCAAACACACGCCATCAACTTGACTTCTAAAGTATAGCTGTCAAAAGGGTTAAACGCAGGTAAGAAACAATACCATTTTAGTGTAGTTTTTCTACACATCATCACTCGCTATTTCCCACTTCTTTTTAACCCCGTGAATGGGGTGCATTTTCTTGGCTATGCAAATTAGTTTTGAGGACAAATTAGGCTACAAACAAAAAGCACAAATTAGTACAGTTTGCTGCAACGGCAACGAGCATTAAATATTCGAGCAGGACATTACAAGGAAATTAAAATTTAGCTAACATGCTTCACTTTTAATATCTGAACAAAAGTAAGCGTTTAATTTCTATCCTAGTCTTAGGTTTTTACAATTATGTTAAAAGTTAAGTTATACAACAACCAGGTTAAAACGCAATTGTATTTATGGTATTGTTCATATTTTAACTGTTTTATATTTTATGCCGTTCACGTTTTCAGGTGGATGTGATGTGCTTATTACTTATAGCCTATTTCTTTGCTTTATTTATACATGCTATGAGATTGTTAAACTTTGTTAATTGCCAAAGAAATACAAATATAATAAATATCTGAGAGCCAAGAAATGACTGGATTGTTTGATATAATTTATTCGGAGGCTGAAACATGAATACGGTTGAAATCATCTCATGTACTCTTTACATTTTTATTTAACTTTCGCATTAGCGAACATAGTTTTACAATTAATCCAAAGTTACCATATGTCTTTTACAATTACGTAATATCAACAAATGTTACTTCCACAGCATTTTAAAAGCAAATTTGTTCATGCAAAGAGTTTTGCGAAAACAGGGAATAAGTAGTAAACACATGAAACCTTTGGGTATTGCAGTTTCAAATACCGAATAACAACTTAGAGACACAAGAGGGGTGACATTTTCATTCAAAATATGCCGTGGGGCATTGCACAAAGTTGAAATAAATCCAAGCATATATGTTTTGTGTACATGTATCGTGATAAACTTCGTCATAAAACACTGTCTCATGTTATACTAACTTTGAAATGCTATTATAAATTTATCTAGAAAGACCACATTATGTGAGTTTTCTCTTTAACACCTAAACAATTATAATCCACTCTTGTTAACACCAAAACAACATATCAATACCAGAATGGCTTCCGGATTACTCCAGTTTGATCGATACTGACAGATATAATAGCTGAAACTAGTTTAGAGCGTTCCATGGATACAATTCCTCAGATTTTCTATTTCTTTCCGAACAGAAACCTTAAATTGACTGCTCAACATCGCATATATGACGGGATGATGGATCGTCGACAGCTTTGAAAATAAAGCGGGCACCATTTCTCCCCAGTACGGAATGATATCGCCATGTCCTGCCACAGATATAGATGCCACAATTCCATATGGTAGCCATGCAAAAATGAAAGCAAAAACGATCGCCACTGCGGTTTTCCTCGTTTTGCGTTCCCTAAAAGAAACAAAAGTCCTTTTTAGTCAGTCCCCTAGAAATGCCTAATTAACTTAATTTTTATCTCAAAATTTGTGTATGAGCAAAATCTAAGCACCTGGAAAAGTTTGAAAAATGTAGGATAGTTTTGCTTTGATCTGGAAAGGCCATCCGCTTACAAAAAGTTTTCTTTGTGTAGGGCATCGTATTTAAATACACCCAAATGGTATGTTTTTCATAATGAATCGTAAGCCATTGTGCTTTATTGCTATGTGGTAATTATATTTCAAAGTCTGACCACTTACCGTTTAAGTCGCTGATGCATTATCACACTGTGATGTGTTGCCTTAGTCATAATCCGTAGCTTCCAGAGAATTATTGAGTACATGACACAAGTAATCATCAGTGGAAGGATGAAACAAAACGCCATCAATGACGTCACGTATACTCTAGACGCCATATCTTTACTGTACCAGATAATTGTGCAATAATTTCCTAAAATCAGTGATCACACTTAATTAACAATTAACCAGCAATCACCAGCCATCATAGTGTACAGCAAACACAATTCTAATTTTCAGTTTTCGTATTTTCTACAAACGGGATGCGAATAGTAGACAATAAAGCCATGACTGATGAAATTAAAACAAACCAAATATTTTAAAACATTATAATCAAATCTCATAAGTGAGTTTGAGAAATTAATATTTACTATCGTGTTCTACAGAACTTGTGTATGTTTAGATTATGAAATAAAAAGTCCTAATATTAGAACTCATTCTTTGGATTAGCCAGATAATAATTGCTTAAACAGAAATACTGAAGTAAAGAAGTGCAGCTGTAGTTATTACTTTAATTTGCATACCGTTTCTGCTAAGTCCATATATGTCTATCGGCAGAAGCAATGGCAAAGACGACCAGCAGAGACAATACATCCAAGCTCCAAAAGTAAGCAACAAAGATGTTTTTGTGCTTAACTCGTCACCTAAAAATATCTCTTGAAAAAACTTTACTCAAATTTTTACAATAATACGCAACCGCTTCTAAATATAATCGGCAAATATTTTTTAAAGAAGAAAATTCACAGAACAAATTTAGCATTGATGAACACATGGATTCAAAAGTTTTATGGATGTCAAAATACATGAAACCGTACTTTGTCATATCACCAAACAATGTGTAAAATTATTTGACGGTAGAGGCGTCCTCAAACTTGACTAAGGACAACAGCTGACCTATATATATAGGCATATGATCAATTATAACATTATGATATTGTTAACTCTATTCTTTGATTTGATTTATTGTTATTGGTATTCATTCAATGGAGCTTGCCTCGAAGGAGCAATTCTACAAGTAGGAATTAACAGACATGTTAAGGAAGAACAACATGGTTACTGAAAAAAAACAATCGAACCGTTCTCCCTCAAAATAATATAACTATAAAGAAATTTGATTTAGTACAAAATTCAAGCTTTACTGCAAAAAAATCCTAGCAGATTATTTTAGTGAGAGTTTACTTACCACTATTGATTTTATAAACAACAACACATCTCTGAAATGCTAGAAAAGTGACGGAACTTAGGCTCGATAGTCCAAGGAAGGCGTATATGAATGCGCACCTTTGTAAAAACAATGAAAGACTTCAAAACATCAAGTCAAAAGGCGGAACTGACGAAAGTAATTTGAAAATTACAAATAACCTTTGATGTGAATCGCACTTAAATGTTTAAATATGTCTCCCCCCTGTATCTCTACCTTTTAGCAGGAAAGGAAACATGATGATAATATATGACTGATTATTAAACAGAGACCATAACACTGCACACTGAAAATGAGTTCATTGTTTCTTAACATAAATGCAATAATCACCCTCAAAGTTTAAAATCAAAGAATCGCGTTGCCACTAACTGACTGGAATAGCTGGTCCAGAAACCTAGTGTATTTGTTTTGTTTTGATATATTTAGATATTTTTATTGTTTGATAACTAACGGATGTCAAATGGTTTTTAGAGAATATTTTTATGTGTTTGAGGCACTTGTGCATTGACGACCATTCCAGAATATAGATTAATTTGCACAGCTTATGTTAATATTTTTTGTTTGTTTTTTTATTTCTTTCTTTATTTTTTTTACAAATAAAACAGGTAAACGCACACACATATCTCTGGATAGCAGAAAACGCAACATAATGAACACCACAGCACTTATTCTTGCCTGAATATACTACAATCCCATTTATGCCATCATTTACATACAATCACAAACCACATAATACATTTAAAACGTCAGTCACAACATTTCCTCAAGTTTGAGTTAACACATTTTTACTTTTAGGACTCAACGCCGTTTTGTTGTAAATTTTCGCTTTGCCCAACTAGTTGCGGAAATTGACGGTATTTGTTACTGAAATTTGCAGCAGACAAAAGCCTGCGATCTACGACTATTCTTTTAAGTATATCAAAAAGCATAACATCAACTGATAAATACTTTTTATATGTTCTGACATAAAAAACATACTTTTTAATAAGTAATAACATCGTGTTTATGGCGGGATCTGTAGCTCCAAACAAAAATTCTGTTTTAGTATTATTTTCAAAAGGCAGATTTCTGGGATTTATACATTTATATAACTTTTTAAGCTACGTTTTCGTTACTTGGCATTCAATAAGTGCATGCACTATGGTATCAGGAATATTCGAATTACAGAATTCACAAAGTTCGCTGTCTCTGATTTTCCATTTTAGTGTATTTTGTGTCAGCATAAAATATATCAAAACAAGTTTATTTGACTTAAAATAAAAACTATATGTATGGTTCGTATAATGCTTAGTTCAAGAATTTAATAACAAATTAAAGAATTCTTTTCATAAGCCAGATAGCTTTTTCATTTTATCTCAAACAAAAACAAACCAGAAAAAATATGTAACTTGGCACACATAAAGGGAAGAGGTTCGACATGAATCACCTTTAATGTCATCTTCGGTGTGCTTATGATGCCATGAAAGTTTAAAAGTGAAATATTTCGAACACGATTTTACATACAGGTTTGGAGCAAGATACGTCATGAGACTACTTTTTGAAAGGAGTATTTTAGTGAATTGCGTTTATACCCTTGACGTCACAATGGCGTCCTTGTTTCTTATCGGATTTAATGTAATATTTCATCACAATATACACAGAAGGCTTTAATAAATATGGATGGCTTCGTCAAAAATGCTCCACGTGTCAAAGTCACTTGGCACCTGTATTACGCTAAAAGAACAGCAAAGCTATATTGGACTATATTATGCATAGTTTGTGATGCTTTGACCTCATACCACGGTGATTAATGCTACAGCAACAAATGTGTAGACTTCAAGACCACTGAATTTTCTCAATGACAGCATGGCGATTTAACTTTTCTTTTGCTTTCTGTTACAACGGTTTTGAACGAGAGTGCAAAATAGTTATTGTTTACTTCATAGCTTCGGCGGTCAAGGGTGAAAGGCCTTAGAGATCTACTTATGGGAGAAAAGGATTTGCTTTCCCCAGCAGACAGCGAGTGAGTGAAAAACACTTTGGCAAGACTTATTGTTGTCGCGGGCGTCGAGCCACTTCTCCATCCAGCACTCGAAGCGGAAGAGACAGAGGTCGGTGCCAATTGTTCGTTTCAAGTAATGTGGCCGCTCACATAAATCACACAGCTCTTTAAGACAGCCATTAATGCACGAAAGGTTATTTCGTACCTTTCAAAAAGAAACTGCGGGATCTGAAACTATCCAAACCTTTCGTACCCAAGGCCTAACAGTCTCGTACTGGCTAGGCTGCATCAGACGAAGCTATCAAAACGCTTGAAAAGAAAGGAGCGGTACAAGCGATGCCAGAAAACCAACATGGATTCTTCAGCAGGATCTTCTAGGTACACATAAAGTGAGAGGGTTGAGACAAGTCATGCAACTATCACACTTCAAGATCATTTCACATGGACACAGGCAGAAAATGATCCTCTTAAGCAAATATTACTGTTTCTAAGACAGGTAAGAGTGGCCTTGACCCAGAGTAGATTTCCGCAAGTCAAGATGTCTACCTAGAGTCTTTGGAATGCCTGGCTTGTTGGTGCAACTGATTCTCAACGAAGGCAGACCATTCCGCCACCACCCCTCCATGTAAAAAATCAAAACGGATGCGTCCCTAAAGGAGGGAGAATTCATTAAGAGATGTTTGGTCAAATGCGTTCCAAGATATAAGCCGGTTAGAACTCAGAGTAGTTTGGACATCCTTACACAGACAAGCCAAAACACTTAGAGTCCAAAACGTCTCGATATTCTTAAACAAATCAAACACAAACAAACAAACAGGGTAGTACCAGATCCATGCAATCGATGATCTTACTTCTCAAATTCTTCTCCTAGCAAGAGAAAAAAGGATTCAAATCTTGACACGCCACATAGCCGCCAGGGCAGGACTAGTCATCCAGACGCAGTGGTGTTTGGCCCAAGAATCTTTTTTCAGTGGGTAATCCATCAGTCATGGTATTCTTCTGCTATATGCTTGTTTTGCAAATGCAGTGACAACCAAGCTATCCAAGTGCATATCCCCGTATGCGAATCACAGATCATGGGCAACAGGTTGCCCATACTGCCCTACGACGACGGAGGAAGTTCTCTACATCTTTTCTTCTCACATAATACTACCGCAGATTGCGAAGCCAATCTTGGTACTAAAACCAACTCGGATACTTCTGACAGGCCCTTGGTCTGCCCATAAAATTCTGCAGAGCAGTTAAAAGTTATCCGAATCCCTTGCCACGAATAATTCTGTTTCAGCCGCACTGGTCATACTTTCACCCTCTCTGCACTTACTGAACTTGAATTTTTCGTGCATCACCCAGAATTTATAAAAGGGAAAGGGTTTCCAAGAGAGTTGTGGTTAAAATGCCACAGAATCACAAGCGGTTCATCGCAAAGGTGTATTGCTCCCAGTGGAACATGTGTAGGGCTTAGTTCCAGGTCTAAACTAGATTTGTTTCTTGCCTCTCTAACAGTATTGGAAGATTTTCTTGACTCTCTATTTACTGAAAAAAACACCTGCGCTTAAGAGTGAATACTCGCTCTATCTCAAGTCACTTGGGTGGGTTCACCTTATTAATCTTATTGATGTCCATAAGTCCCTTTTTAAGTGACCAATTTAAGTGGTCTTCTAGTTCCGTTGTAGCTGCGTGATAATAAAATAAAGCCTACTGATTGTTTCAAAATCTTTCGTGCCGCTTGAACTGGGTACTGCTTGTCGGCTAATAAAATTGACCAAGTGTATTCGAACTGAAATGAAAAATTTTTGTTTATATTGTGTGTGAATACAATAAATACGAAGTTTATTACGCTTCTCCCTTTTAAAATAAAACGTCAGAATAACTTGCTACAGCAAAAACTCACCATACGCATACGTTGTGGGGAATATGTCCGCGTTGAAGTAGATGTGAGACAGCCGAGAGAGGCGTAGCCATAGCTGAAATTATTACGTTGCTTATACACAGAGAAATAACAGGCACACTGGATGCATTCAATAGATCCTTTCTCGAACGCGAAAACACACTTAGCGCAACTGCATTCGTGATAAATCCGGCTACTGCGATGGAAATCTCTATCACCCCTACAATTCTGAAAAACGTATGAGAAAAGTTAATAAGGATTTCGTTGTGAAGAAATGTTTTTCCATGCAACAATCTTGCTTGATTTTATCCTTTTGTAGCAAAAAGGCAAAAATGAAAAGAAGTAAAATAGACTATGTATACTAGAAAATGACGGAGTACGCTACGAAGCAACACAGAAAGTAGTTGCTCAGGAGTAAGCTTTAAAATCTCTTGATGGAACTTCTAGAAATCTTTCGATATGTGTTTGTTTTTAAAACTATACTAGATTAGACGGAGATGTGTATGAGACAGAAAAATTAAAACTGAAAACTTGATTGCAGCTGTAATTGCTCGTAAAACGTTTGAGCTGATTTTCTTTAAATGGGGTCTAAATTTGTTTAAGATTTAAAATTTAATGTATATTTTCTGATACTTTTGACGAATCAGTTCATACCTAGTTCCGTTTCTTACGGAGTATTTTAATATAATGGAATAAAAATCAGAGCAAAAGTTTCGTTTTATTATTATCTTCTACCACTGGTTAAATTTTGCTTGAATTGGCGAAATTGTTGTTGTTTTTTATTTGCGTTGTGATGATCAGAGCAAGATGAAATTAAGTTTCCTGTACTACATTATATTATTTTTGTTAGAAAAAACACTTAACAAGTTTCTGATAAAAGAAAATCTTACTTGCGTGAGAGATTGTAATTTTCCGATGGAATTGCTTCTGACCAAATCAGCTCCTCGGTGACAATGAATTCTGGATTCATGTACAGGCCATATAAAATGGAAACTGTCGTTTGATCTGTCCCATTCCAATCTGGATATACCAGGTCTAATGTTACGTCTTTGTCTTCTTCAAATTGTTCCATGTCATGAAATGATGTATTTTTCATGCTAAAACACCTTTAGTAATTGATTGCGCGGTTTTTTGTACACTACCGCTTCTGTTGCTCAATCAACAGCTTGCTAAAATTATAAATGATGAATTATGGTAACTTTTCTGAGAGACCAAAGTTGTTACAGCACGCGGTAAACATTCGTCACAATGTGCTAATTGTTGCATTGAGGTGGGAAACATTGTTTGTGCTTTCAGTTAACTGATTACATCAAAGTAGGTAGTATTCACACTCTTCGCACACCTTTATAAACTCACCAAGATGTACAGCTACACTGTACCTTGAACAGAAAAACCGGTACCATCGAGCTGGATGCCTTAGCATTCTCTTTATATCTGTTAAAATGAAAAAAGTATAGTCACTCATGACTGCTCTGCTCAGGAATTAAGCGCAATGCCTGTGACCGCCAACCAATTTTAACTATTACGCGTACTGGCTAAAATTGGAGCCCAGTAATAGCTGATTTAGATTTGTGTGGTTAATTTAAATAGATCAAACGTGATTAATGCCTCTGTCATTAGTTTTAAAATATATTTACACCGCACGTGACGACTTCTAAAATACTTACTCAACTCGATAAATTATAAAATAAATTATAAAATACCTTATTCCGGTTTAAAAATTATAGCAAGATGGTTTCAAGTTCACTACACCTTTAATGCTTTAATGATGAAAACAGCACCATATATTTGAGAACGGTTCAAATCAGCGCCGGTTTACCCCCTTTTTACAGACTATCCCCGGTAGAAGAGCTCACACAGACTAAAGAGCCCCTTTTATCTTGTTGGACAAGAAGTCAAATACATAAAAAGTTTCCAACTCGATTTCTGACTTGGAACCATCAATGTCATGGTTGTCTAACATGTTGCATTACTAAGCTGGTGTTACTCGGCTTATTAAACGGTATTTAAGCCCGTGTGCTTCAGCTCCACCTACTCCTGGTGTCACATAAGCATTGTTTCCTATAGCACAAACCGACTGAAAAGATTCATGTATTTTGCGAAATGCAGATCATATATAGTAGAAATGGTTACAGGCCGCATTGCAGTTATTAACTGCAGTCAATCAGAACAGACATGTGCGGCCCTATTAACATGCCAAGAATAAGAACGGGTGTGATTAAAATTTCAGAACAGAGTGACACGTGGTAGTTTGCACATCACATATTTCTTTGTGACTTTACTTATAAACATCACAATTTCAGACTAAATTCACTTAGCTATCTTGTGTAATGTGGGACCTCAAATCTTAGCCACTACGGGTAATAGCTAAAAAGTTTGATTACTGATATTATTCAGTTTGTGACTTGACCTTTAAACATCACAATTGTAGACTAAATTCACTTAGCTATCTTGTGTAATGTGGGACCTCAAATCTTAGCAACTACGGGTAATAGCTAAAAAGTTTGATTACTGATATTATTCAGTTTGTGACTTTACCATTAAACATCACAATTGTAGACTAAATTCACTTAGCTATCTTGTTTAATGTGGGACCTCAAATCTTAGCCACTACGGGTAATAGCTAAAAAGTTTGATTACTGATATTATTCAGTTTGTGACTTTACCTTTAAACATCACAATTGTAGACTAAATTCACTTAGCTATCTTGTGTAATGTGGGACCTCAAATCTTAGCCACTACGGGTAATAGCTAAAAAGTTTGATTACTGATATTATTCAGTTTGTGACTTTACCTTTAAACATCACAATTGTAGACTAAATTCACTTAGCTATCTTGTGTAATGTGGGACCTCAAATCTTAGCCACTACGGGTAACAGCTAAAAAGTTTGATTACTGATATTATTCAGTTTGTGACTTTACCTTTAAACATCACAATTGTAGACTAAATTCACTTAGCTATCTTGTATAATTTGGGACCTCAAATCTTAGCCACTACGCTTAATAGCTAAAAAGTTTGATTACTGATATTATTCCGTTTGTGACTCTACCTATAAGCATCACAATTGTAGACTAAATTCACTTAGCTATCTTGTAAAATTTGGGACCTCAAATCTTAGCCACTACTAGATTAAGGGCTTTGGAGGTGTATTTTCCGTAAGGGCCAACAGCTTAAGAAACGGTTGCTCTCTGTACTCTCTGTGGTTCCACATTCAATTAGAGAATAGACTAGTTTATCTCCTACACTTATCATCCAATAAGGGATGTTAAAGGTCGTTAAAATTATCGTTGATTAAAACGTAGAACAAACCACATATACATCTGGATAGAAGGTTTAGACTTACTAACTATAAATCTTAGATCGTTACTTTTAGCTTTAAAAATGTTTATTTAGCTTTAACTATTGGCGGCCCACTTAAGTTATTCCCCCTTAATCAGGTAACACAGTAAAACATGGTTAATATGTACATATAAATTAGGATTAGGATTAGGAAGATGTTTGGATTACTCCGGTTAGGCTGTAATGGCTGTAGTTGCCTACTTGCTGGGCCGTTACTACTAATGTAGACACTCTGTCCCCCACCCCTTTAATGTCCCCCGGTGTTGTGCCCCTCAATTTGTGAAGGCTGTAAAGAGCCCGGAACCCTTGTTTCATAATATTTTATGCTGTGGTCATTTCATCCCATCACAGAACCCTTTTTGGAGGTTAATTGAACCGAATTATCAGTTATCTCGAGTGAAACTGGTGAACAGCAATCAACATGAATTGCAAAAAAGAAAAAAAAAGAGAGAAGTTCCGCGACATCTAGACATTACAACTTTAATTGGATGCTCGATAGACTCTGTCTGAAAAATAGGACAACACCTCATGCTCAAAAGTGAGGAATCAGAAGTGAAGGAAGGGATGACAGAAAGTCGGTATTCAACACGAAAAGGGGCCACATCACAAAAATCCCTAGGTGCCTTTAATCATGTTTCCTCTTTTGTCCATTTTCAATTTTGATTCCTGATATTATTCAGTTAATTTCTTTAGCAATTTTAATGAACAAAATCAGATACTTACCAAGAAACCGAATAGATCCGCTGTAGTGTGATAGGCCACGAGTAACTACGGGAGCACAAGATTGGCACAGGTCATTTATCAACTTACGCAACAGGTTTCAAACGGCAGCTGAAACAGCGGCAATCATGCCAGGTAGAAACAAGAACCGGAAGTTGACTGATCTGATAATCGGAGAGCGATACGTTCCAGTGCATTTCCCAAATTGATAGATTTGGCGGCGGCTCGATCATGGTTTGGAGTGCAATAAAGTTCATCTGGAAATCGCAGCTGTTGATCATTGATGGCAATCTGACCGCAAATATCGATACCAGCTCACCGGGAGAGAAATGCTTTAAATCTAGCAAACCAATAATGCAATTTTTATGAAATACAATGCGCAACCGTATGTTACCTGAGACAGTTTACAGTATCTGCTCAACCTGTTGCCGTGGCCACCATATTCTCTGGATATGAATCCACTGGAACATCACTGTTTTTTTTTGTTTTTTTTGCTAAGAAAAAATTTCAGTTTTTCAGGTTTGTGAGATCTTTATACATTTAAATGTCGCTAACAATTTCAATATAATGCAAGTAATGGTAGTGGAGATACACAATTTTAAATATTTTGTATGCTTTTGCTTCTCCAGTTTGTAAGTAAAAGGTTAAAAGGAAATAAAAAATACTATAAAAACAAAAACGTCAACTTAAAATTCAACTAATACATCTGAGTTAATGAGCCTGCTTGCCTCAACAGTAGACCAATAAATATTCAATATCGTTACAGTCGTCCCCGACGTAATAAATTTTAATGTTTAGCGTAGGATATAATCGAGTATTGTCCGGTGCTTCGTGGGTAGTTCCCAGATTAATGAACGATACACTCTGCTCCACGCTCTTAATCTCTTTGTGAAGAGATAAGTCCCTAGGATCAGATTAAAGTCTGTATTACGCAAAATATTCTCATTTTAAAAATCCCCTGGCTCTAAAGAACACTGTCTATCTGTTCATTGACTTACAGATACGCAATGGAGGTCCATCGATCTTAATCCGGATAGTGATCGTCTATATTCGGCTTCGTGTTCGTGTCGCCTGGATTTACACTTGCTTGGGCTAGATCTCTAGTTTTCGTGCCTCTGATGATGGAGAAGACCATCTGCATGTTGCTGATGATGTGACAGTGTTTTGGAACGGTAGATGTGAAATGATTGAGGTAAAGCATCATATGATGTCACGGAGTACCGGTGTAATGAAACGTTATGACACCCAAACAAATCGATCCCCCAGTCGATTTGTTTTAAAACAAACAGACCCCCCCCCCCCCGGTCCATTTGTTTTGGGAAAGCCCGCCATAACAAATAGACCTCCCCTACAATAAAAAAATGACCCCCTCCAAATAATCATGTTTAAATATAAAATGGAAGTAAAAAGGTGCATATGGTTTTTAAATACTATTTTAAGCATTTTCTACCCCTTGATGGCTTTTTGGTTTCTTCCGCTTTCGGCTGGGAGCCAGAACATTGTGTGACAGTGCTAGAAAGGTTGCGCACTCCATGCCCAGTGATGTCATGGACCATATTTCATAGATTTTGCATGCGCGTAGAAACATTGTATGTGTAAGAAATGCATTTCTCGTTTTATTGCAGACACGACTGTTCCAGGTCCTCAGAGGCAAAAACGTCATTTCATGTTAGAAACCCATTTAAACGTATATTTTTTGAAGATGGTTAGTTAGCAGTGGTGTAGAAACGTTGTGTCCGTAGGAAATCCATTTCTGATTCTAGAAAGGTTGTGCGTGTAACACAAATTGGTAGCCAGTTTCAAAATGCCTCTCCTCCCGCAAGTTAATAGGATTACTTTCAAGTTTTGCATCCTGCCATCGATCCCGCCATCGATCCATCGACCAGTCAGAATAAGGGAATCCTCTGGTATTACGTCACTGATGGCATAGGGCATTCCCTTTAAGCGTGTTGTTGCAGACACACCGCATTGTGTGTGCTCTACGATTTTTGCGTTGGAGAACTAGTGGAAAGATGCGAATTTGTTTTAATTTTAGTTTATTTAATTAATAAGGGATTATTTTCTCATATTCTGAATTTGGATAAATTTGGTTCGAGAAAGAGAAACATTCAGCACTTTAACTTTGGTCTGGGAGAGTTTGAGTTTACACGTACCGATGATATTTTGATTGTCCCGAGAAGTGTGCCTCTTATTCTCCACTCTGAAGTTACAGGATCGCAAAGAATCACTTTCAAGTTCCAGCACACACCTTTCTGAGTTATTTTGAGTCTTTGCAGCCCGAATTGCTGGCCCCTAATGAAACCAAAAAAAAAAGGACATATTCCGTGATGAACCCATAAAATGGCCTAAAAACGACCCATACTAACGTTAGGGTACCATGAACCTGTCTAGTATGCCCTATTAGTCATTCTGCGGGTAGAGTTATGGGAACGTGGACCATGACGCAGTATGGGGGGGGGGCGGGGGGTCATCCGACCATAGGGAAAATGGGAACATGGGCCATGGGGCCGTATGGAAACATGAGAACATGGGTCTCTATGGGAATATACGCTTAGAAACTTTTTATTCGCCTAGAATCCTCAAAATGTGTATATTAGGTCACTGAATAAAGCTTGAAGTGATAATTTAAGTGTTTGATTTATGCTGTATGTTTGTAATAACAGGTACAGTTACGGATTGCCTGTCTCTCTCTCTCTCTCTCTCTCTCTCTCTCTCTCTCTCTCTCTCTCTCTCTCTCTCTCTCTCTCTCTCTCTGCTTCCTTTTCAGACATGACAGAGGCCACCCTGCAGTCAGACCCGAAAGATCTGCCGTGCTCACACCCGCCACTTCGTTCAATCCGCACTCCCTGTGTGATCGTTGAAAACAGGATGGGATCTAGTACTTTGCGTTGAATCAGGAAGTTGCCCCGAGTGCCAGCACTTATCCCACAAGAAGTGGAAGGCAATTTATGGGAATCGGAGGAGGAACAGATATCGAGCTTCCATCCCCTTTATTACGCCAGAATTTGTGGTGGATACGATGAAAAAGGTAAGCTCGGTCAAGCTAAACAAAGTGTCAACGCCTATCCACCTAGATACGGGGCGGAATCAGACACCTCGGGCCCCAAGAAAAATCAAAGAAAACCAAGCCAGCCAAAGCATTCTCAGAAACTCAATTTTTTACTGTATAATGGTCTGAAAATATCTATCGGCAAGTGGTTAAAACATAGAGAGAACACTTGATATATTACAGATAATTATAAAGTGGATTGCTCTGGCCCAATCTTTAAGATACGTGACTCTTTAATCAACACAAAGAAAGCTTAGTGTAAAGATTACTACATGGTCTTGATAAATAAAATTGTAGAACCTCCGGTAAGTATTGAGTTCTGGGCGAAGGCAGGTATGCTAGAAGAATCACGGATTCTACGTAGCTTGCTACTTTGCCGAAAATGTACCAAAGAAACCTTTTGGCCCTGCAATTGAAACTCATTCATAATATAATACCAATCAACAAGAAGAAAAAGGACTGGAAAATTATAGAATCCGATGTATTGTAACTCTCCGGATACGATAATACACTTTTTTGGGACCGTCAAAAAGCCAGATAAATTATAAGAAGATGCTTAAGCATATTGAAGCTAAATTCTTTTAATTTTGAGAAATGGGACTTTTTACTTGGAAAAGATAATATTGCAGAGGATAACCTCTCTACGTTAATAAAATACCATATATATCAGTTTAGAGTCAATGAGGAAAATTTTCAAGAGATCGTGCTTATTAGAAACGCAAACTTACGATATTACGCAGACTTGCGAACATTATCTGAAGATAAATTAACATTGAAATGGACCTATTTTGGCGAGGTGTCTTCAAACTTAGAAGCGGATTTGATATATTGATAGATGGCCGTGACTCATTTCTAAGTTGTTATGTTTCTTTTCTCATATTCGTGATTTTTGATAGGCAAAGTTATTGTTAGAAAACGCCGCGCTTCTGAAAGACGCATATATATTTTGTCTTGTAAGTGCTCCTTATAGTTTATTCCTACGCAGCGCATACTCGAATAAGTGCACAGTAAAATTCCTTAAAAACAAAACAAAAAAAACTGTGGCAGAATTGAATATCCTGGAGGGTGACGAGCGTGCGGCCTTTCACAAGGCATGGGGTACGGATCAGCAAGGCTCGGAATAACTTTCGGTTTCAGGTAATAAACCCCGCTAATCCGGAGGACAGATCACCATCACCCATGCGACTTCAGGTTCTACCTTTGAAGCAACGCCAGGCCAACTAGACATTCTGATGCAGGAAGAACTGTTCCCCCTGTTGGGATAATCGCACTTGCCCACTGTATCAAGTGACTCAGTGAACCTGTCTGTGGTACTGTTGCTGCAATCGCAACCCCAACGACAAATTCTTGAACTACAACAAACAATGAAAGGGCAAGAAGCAAGACTTTTCCCAAGGAATAGGATTAAGCCGTCTCCCACAGTCTCATGCTCTCCGCCAGAGACACAGTCTCTGTTCTCCACCCTCTCACTTCCTCCATTGTGCAGCCAGGGTTAGACAGAGAACTGGAGGCAGCCAGTGAATAGGATTCCTCGGGCCTCCCACCATCCTGGCAGGTATCCACGTTGCAACTGGAAGAAGACTACGAGCTTCTCCAAACACACACTTTTCCCCTCAAGTCCTTTGCCACTAACAGAGAGCGTGAGATTTACACACCGTCGGGGGGAGTAGATACTTCAGCAGAAAGCAGAAGAGAACTCAGACGACGATGACTCGGGGGCTGAAGAGGCCGAGGAGGAAACTGTAAATTGTCCGTGCCAGCACACTTCCGATTGCCCCTACATAGGGCAGACTGTGTGTTCTCTTCAACCCGCCGGCAATGTTTATGACGAGACCCAGCAGGGGTGGGAAGACGCCCTATGAGGGCCCCTTTACCTTCTGATCCCTCATCGCCAGGGGAAGACTTGACTCCCTGTGTGACGTCTCCAGCTTTAACTGTAGAAGACATTCCCTTTAGAGACGCTATACAAGAAATATCCCGCCTCGCGTGCGTCACCTGCGGCAAGCCATGCCTGGACAGGAACGCCCCCCATAAGGATGACATCCCAAATAGTGCCTCCTCAACACGACACGTTCATAGCACTAGCCACGAGCGAAGTCATTGCCAATACAGTAACTTACGTTCGAACGAGTTTAAGAAGATGGCTACCAGTGAAGGCCGCACAATACCACGGTTACATCCTCGAAACAGTGCTCTGTTCGTCCCGGTCTCCACCGATCGTCCGACTGTCAGATCTCGTTTGAGGCATTAGACAAGCTACTAAACGGACTGTGTGGATGCCGGCAGGGCGCGCCGATTCGGACATTCCACTAGTGGAGAGGGATGCCAGGACCATTGAGATCTCTGCCCGTCATGTTCTTAATATCATGTCCTTTCAGGACCATACTTTGAAAGCCCTGAAGGAAAGATGGGAGGTGATCCGTGATCAGTGATCCGGTTTCCTCCAAGCTTGTGGAGTATCTGCCCCTCGCGTCACGCGAGGTAGTGAAGCTCTCGGCCTTTCTGATGAGGTCCATTGTGTATTTAAGGCGAGATGTCAAAGGATTACGGGACTTACGTCACGCTCCCATCCTTGGCGAGGAAGAATTCTTAGCTCCCGCGGAGATGGAAAGGGTAAATCAAGAAAGCCGCTCGGTGTTTCAAGATTTTGCCCTGATGTCCAGGATAGCAGGTGCTTCCTTTTGCCAACCAGCGAAACGCAAGAAGTTACGGTGTACTCCATCAGAGAAATTCAAGTCCAGTTCCCAGATGCAGTCACTACCACACAAAAAGGCTAAGCCGGCAGGAGATAGCAAACCGGAAGGACAGCACACACATCAGTACAGGTAGCAGCCAACCAAAGTACCGTCAAGAAATGAGGGCGTCGTCTCCTGGTGATACTTTTCTTGCCTTCAAAGATCTAAAAGATTTGTTGTCCTGCAACGTCTCCTTGCTGAAGACTAGCAAGTTCTGGCAAGCCTGGGAAGAATTAGGGGCCTCCTGGAGAGTAGTTCGGTGGCTGAAAAAGGACTGAATTGAACCCAAACCTTGTATTCCCCTAGCCTTCCAGGCACCTGACAACCTAGCCACTATCAAACCTCAGGGCTCGGAAAAAGACCTTGTCCTATGGGAACTGCTGAGGGACCTCTAGGTCAAAGGGGCCATAAGGGAAATGCCAGAAAATCAAACAGGTTTCTTCAGCAGGGTTTTTCTGGTACCCAAAAAGTCAGGGGGCTAGTAATAGATCTGTCATCCCTCAACATGTTTCTCTAGGCAACCTCCTTCAGGTTACAAAAGAAACTCTCCAAGCAGGAATGTGGGGCACGTCGACAGACCTATCCGACGCTTATCTCCACGTTTTACTGCACCACTCAGCCAGGAAGTGCCTAGGCTCCCAAGTAAAGGATAATCGGTTCTGATTTCTGGCACTTCTTTTCGGCCTTTCCACGCTTCCGTACGTATTTTTAAAGGTCATGAGGATGCTGAAGTCATGGACTCGGCTACAAGGTATGTTAGTGTTCCAGTACCTAGATGATTTGTTTCTGGCTGACACATACAAGGAACAGCCCATCACCAGATGATCCAACTGGCCAGAAAGACTTACAGGTAGGCTTGGACAACTCTACAGCAGTAGGAGACCTAAACAGGCAGGGAGGGACCAGATCATCCCAACTCTCGGGCCTGATTTTCCAGATTCTTTTGCTAATCCGAGAGCATCGGATCATCATCACTGCACACCAACGCTCAACGAAAGTCAACGTTCTACTAGACCTGGACTCCTGAGCAGACCAAGTTATCCACACGGAGTGGTACCCGGCCCATTTATGCTTTCAATGGGTGTCACGTCAGTCCCGTGGAGCCTGTCAACCTTTGACCTGTTTGTTAATACACTAATAAGACGGGTCACCATATTCATTTCCCCCATGCCCGGATCAAACAGCCTGGGCAGTGGGCATGCTGAAATACCCACTAGCAGCTGGTGGAGAATGGAGAAATCTCGGAGAAACAGGCAGCTGACTGTCGGAGCAGACATTTCGAGTTCACAAGACAAAGTTTTACATGACCTGGGCAAACGATTCCCAAGTTAATAATTTTTCAATGTTGACCGGGACGAAAACGTCGATGGATATTGCCATCATTTGTAAACAAAACGCTACTTAAGTAATGTAACAAAATAACTATTGACTCATTTCGAGTCAACCTGTATATATTATTCACCAATTACGAAAATGCTGAAATGTTTACTGGTGAATTATATTTCATGTTGACTCAAAATAAGTCAATATCTGCTAAATGGTGCACGGCATTGACCCTACTGGCGCGAGTGACTGAGTGACGATTATACTGGATGGGTGACCACTGGCTGTTCTATTTGAGACATTTATACAACACCGCACCCAAATATGTCCACTTTATTTCATCTACCGACGTCTCTACGGCGCCGCCCAAACGTCTATACAACGTTGATAACGCACCGTAGAGACAGCATATAATAGACATTGTTTTTCGGCTCGCCGGATCCCAACGCATAATAATGAGCTGTTTTTCTCTCTCATCTTGTAAACAAATGCAATTACTCGCTTTGAGCAGCCGAGCTTCAACACTCATGCACTGTTTACTACCAGGAAAGCAAGGCTCCCTGAAATCTGGATAGACCAAGCCTCTTATCTCACATTGCTTGTTATCTATTGGCCTTAGCAACCACATTCTTAGTGTAATATTGCTCAAGCCATTCTTTCTTCTCGCCTGAAATACAGCATTGATCTTTTCGTTTTGTAAATAAATCACATGTATACACACGGTAAAATACATTCAAAAAATTGATCTCACGATATTGTTTGTTCTTTCGCGGGATAAATTAGACTGGACTCGGAGACTTTTCGAGGATGCCACTCATACGCGTGTTTATTTCCCGGGACCCGGGGCATATGGAGGTGAGTTCAATTTGCTTCATCTATTCTCAGTTCATAAATAAGACGAAGATGACAAGGACAATTAATAGAAATTTTAAAAAATCAATAGAGGGTAACGCTGTACGGAGATTAGACTTTGACTGTGATAAGTGTTATCATTTTAGTTCTTGCGTTTTTTTCATCACGGCTTTGTACATTTTCATCTCCAAAAATGTGATAGGTATTTCAGATTAAAATTAGCACATTTACATGCTTGCTCTAATGTTCTGTTTTGAAGCACAGCCCTTGTAAAAATGCGAATCCAGTTACTAAGTAGACTGGGGACTAATCTCAGTGCACCCCACCCCTGTTATTCCCTGTATCGTGGGTTTTAACTGGCAAACATTATTTCTTTTGCAGATTAAAAGGAAGCAAACTCATATTTTAAGGGTTCTGGAATCGAAGTCTATAGAGCACACACAGATTAATATATCCGACCCACAAAATGACGAACTGAAGAAATTCATGAACACAAATACACCTGTAGAAGACGGAGAGAAGGTGATCCCCCCTCAGATATTCTGTGATGACGAACATGTGGCGGTAAGTGAACGAGGTGCATTTTTTTTAAGATATAGAATAGTTTCCAGCACAGGATTTCGGGTGCGCAGAGTGGGGGTGGTGGGAGGAGGGAGATGAGGCTCGGGACAACTTCGAGCGCTGATAAGGGTCATAAACTTTTGAAAAAAAAAAACTTAATGTGCCTACCATGCGATAGAGTGAAGTCCCACATTTGCTCATCATTGGCCCGGTAGCAAACTTTTCATGCAAACTTGGTTTAATTGCAGATTCTAGGCACACCAAACATGCCGAAAACGGCACCGTTTAAATGCCAAAGTATGATAATCAACAAGTATAAGGAGCTATATGTGCACTAAAACGCAATGCAAAAACATTTGAAAATAGAATGAAACAATACAGAAATGTTCAAGAATAAAATAGTGACGACAAAGGTCTGTTAATAGATATTTTTATTACCTGGCACGTGAAGAGCGCATGCGAGCCTTTGCTGTATCTAACTGGCATAAATATCCATACACTCGTGAGAGATTTCCAATCAACAAGGCCAGAATCGTACTGCGCTTTACACAAACGCCATTTTAAGTACCTTTTCAGCCTTCTGGGTAAATCTTTTTTCCATTGAAACTTTATAGCCCGGCTGACAGGTAGATTTCCTTTTTTCTTCTTTTTTTCACTCAAACTTTCTCAGATCCGACCGAGACACTTTTTTATATGTTTGCGATTTTAATTATAAAAAATCAGTGAGGAATGTTTTTGTTAGTTCGAAAAATCGCTGTTTGCGGTTGAAATGTGGCCTGAATCACATGCCTCGTCAAATTGCCTGAACGATCCCTTCAGTCTTCAGGCTTAATGACAAAATGACTGAAGATTGATGACAAAAAAACCATTAAATAAAATCAGTAATTAAGCGATTAAATAAATTAATAAAGGGATTATTAATAATTTAGCCAAGGAAACATTGGAACGTTGGATCAACGTTGAACAGACGCCGCACCTGATGCCGGGCCAACGTCACACTTTAGTTGATTATCCAAGTCGAAGCAGCGCATACCTGATGCGTTGAATTGACGTCCATTACCCGACGCCTAAGTAACATTGCGATAAGGTTGCAAATGGAAGTGGAAACAGCGTTGTATAGGCGTCGGAAAAATATTAATCTAAAATGACCATCTTGAGAGCGACAGTGAAAGGGTGTTGTGGTCATTCCTACTTCACATTACCCCCAGCTTTGGGCCATCCGGTAACGCACGATATATATGAAGTCAATTTTCATGAATATGGTCCCGACTACTAGAAACCAAGTTACAAACAGATTCACTGGTAAAGTTTGGTTGGGTTGACTTCGTAACCTCAAATCGACGTTGGGTCGACGTCTGAATGCTTGCTAAGAGTATTTGACATAAAACAGATTTAAGGACGAGGAGCAAAATATCGGAGATCCGGGGCACGCTAAACAATTCCAGGCTAGGCATTGGCACATGCAATTACAATTCCCCTTACATAATATCTATACCGCTTGCTTCCACTTCCGTTTTGAATGAGGAATCGTTGTTGCTAAACATAAAACGGAAGCTGATAGATCTATTAAAAATATTAAACGGTTTTATGGATGACAAATATGATAAGTTACAATGCATTTCCAATGAGTTTTAAGAAACCGATTGGGTGACGTCAATCAACTTGCCGGTATAAAGTGTCACTTTTCAGCAATAAACACTACACAAACACTAAGAGAATATGTAGAATATACCAAAGAAATTCAGGATATTTTTTCACACTTAATGAGAAATCTGCAAAATTATTTTAAAAAAACACCACGGAGGCCTTTCATAAATAAATTTTGATTCAGAATAATATTTACACGCTTGAACATGACCTTATCTCCTTCGAGTAGTCATTAGCAGTTTTCTTGTTAATCTCGATAACAATGAACTTCACAGCTTCGTTGAAAATGGCAAAAGTCCACCATTTAGAACCATCAGAGAGAACATACAGATGAGTTCCACTGTAAAGAACCCCACAAATACGAAACACCGGAAATCGAACCACTTTGATCCGGCTTCATGCGTGGTCCTTATTCCGGGATTCCTCTTTATTATATTTATAAAGAATTTTTAATAACGAAAAAAATACCACTGAGAAGGGAAAAAAACCTCAGAAAGAAAATGGCTGAATTTTGCCATTGATTTCAAAACTTGGTGAATCCCGTTTATAATTAGCAAAAAAATCACTATTAAAACACCCTATACAATATGTTCTCTACTTCTTTTAACAAAAGGACGAGAAACGAAACATCTTCAACTACATGGAATATCCCCAGACTTGGGGGGGGGGGGGCACTCACGGTAGAGCGGTCTTGCCATTTAGGATTTAGGAATGTCGTTCAGGCTTCACCCATATACATTTTCAACGTCTCTCCGGTGCTCATCGGGAAATTAGAAACTAAAACCTTTGTCGACTTCCGTATTAAACTAATATCTCGAGTAGGGTTTTGACGACGACTTATACCTGCTGAAAATTGTGATTATTTGTATTCCATGTATACCGAGAGAATAAATTTTCAGCCTCACAGGAACGAAGCTTCCTGTAGTGAAAAGGTAGCTTTAAACAGTTCCTCGTCTAAACAAACTTTTCAGGAAACAAATGTAAAAATGCGGGATATAGCGGACCATGTAATTATTACGATTATACGATTTTGAAATTATGAAAATCTGATACTGAAAAAATATACCTTTTGAAAAAACCTTTATTTCAGGATTATGCCGAATTTTTCGACGCTTTAGAACACGAAGAATTATACGAGTGTTTAGGGCTGGATATTCCTGAGGATGAAGAAGTGGAATATTCGAAGAAATACAAGCCTGAAGAAAAGGTATTGTACAGATTTCTTACTAGTGACTTTTGAAGTTTGAAGGAACAAGAGTCGCATGTTATTTCAACGACCAGGAAGCTAGTCTCCAGTTGAAACCTTGTTCCGCTATGAATATCAAAGTAGAAATGAATGTGGGCAGTAACACCTACTCTACCTTATTTCCGTAGCTTAGAAGTATTAACAACTCGCTCTGTCACTTCAACCATTGTGTGCGCCAACGCTTCGCACTTCACCTGCCTTGATTGCTATTTGAAGGTCAGTTGTGACGCAATTGATTTCAAACTGACCTTCAAATAGCAATCAAGGCGCTAGAAGTGTGGCCCAGCTGCTTCCTGCCCAGACTGGGTGAGAATTAATAAGAACTTAATACTTCTGCTTGAAAATTAGTTTGTGTTTGTTCAGAGCTCATCCGGCAACTTAACTGTGCAGTTGGCTCGTGTGTTTTTTTTTTTTTTTTTTTTTGAAAATCAAATAAGAAATAAATGGAAGACAAGAGTCTGTCAGGCTACAATTCCAGCTGCAGCCAACCCTTCCTCAATGCACACCCTCGCACACCAGTCGATGGGCTTTTCTCATCTCTTGTGGGCTATCCGTCGTGAGTTGACCAAAATATTGAAAAATTTCAAATTTTCAGAAAACAGACAACTTCCTACAAATTCATTCTGATTGCATTTAAATTTTACAGTAATGTTGCTCTGAAGCAGCTGCACAGGTTTATATTTTGTTTGGCGATTTATCCAAAATTGGCCGAAATATTAGCCAAAAACGCCCAGATTTCAGAAAATCACAAAATGCTACCACTTGACGTTTCATTACCCTTCGTCTGTTGTGTCTGCCTGTTAAGTCTAATATTTAGCGTTGTCGTTCTCGGAGCACGAGGTCGTGAATTCAAGCCCTGTGCAGATCAGATTGTGTCTGTATTTTACGGGTGGTCATTTGAACGATGGTCAGTTGTTAGGCTAAATGCGACACAGGAAAATGCATAGTATCACATCAGAATGAGGCACCACAAGAGGGTTTGACTGTACCCTCATAATTGGCATCACAACAAAGGTTTGACTGTACTTTCTAACTGGCATCACAACAAGATGTGACTGTACCTTCATAACTGCTATCACAACAAGGTTTGACTGTACCTTCATAACTGGCATCACAACAAGGTTTGACTGTACCTTCTCAACTGGCATCACAACAAGGTTTGACTGTACCTTCTTAACTGGCATCACAATACGGTTTGACTGTACCTTCTTAACTGGCAAGGTAGATATCACAAAATATGATGAATCGTTAATCATTTCTTGCCAATGAACCTTAGGTTTTGCGCCTTTCTTTGAGAAATAAACAAAAGAGTCTATCTACCAAGCGCTATTTCACCGTATTCATTATTTCCCTTCTGTATAAATAGAACAGTTACACAATTTTGCGGTTAACTAGGATATGTCTAATGTTTTAGAAAAGCGAATTCGAGACCTACGGAAAAACTCTTTTACATTTAAAATACTCCACTAAACTGGATACTGTAGTTGGTAACTAAGGTTTGAAGCATTAAGGTAAAGTTTTTAGGTGTTTTATATAAGTACAACCAAGGCAGGCGGAGTACTCAAGTCAGCGATCTTGTTTACAGGAAACATTTTTGTAAGTTAAAAAAAGGTTGCTGCAATGACAAAAATTATAGTGCACAATTCAGAGAAGATCTCGATGCGAAGTAATGGCAATCGAAAGTAATCACAATGTTAACGACTCATGGCAATCACAATGTTAACGATTCATGGCAATCACAATGTTAACGATTAATTGCAATCACAATATTAACGATTTATGGCAATCACAATGTTAACCATTTATGGCAATCACAATGTTTATTATTTATGTCAATCACAGTGTTAACGATTCATGGCAATCACAATGTTAACGACTCATGGCAATCACAATGTTAACGATTCATGGCAATCACAATGTTTATCATTTATGTCAATCACAGTTCTAACGATTTATGGCAATCACAATGTTAACGATTCATGGCAATCACAATGTTAGCGATTTATGGCAATCACAATGTTTATTAGTTATGTCAGTCACAATGTTAACGATTCATGGCAACCACAATGTTAACGATTCATGGCAATCACAATGTTAACGATTCATTGCAATCACAATGTTAGCGATTTATGGCAATCACAAAGTTAACCATTTATGGCAATCACGATTTTAACGATTCATGGCAATCACAATGTTAACGATTCATGGCAATCACACTGTTAACGACTCATGGCAATCACAATCTTAAAGATTTATGGCAATCACAATGTTAACCATTCATGCCAATAACAATGTTAACGATTTATGGCAATAACGATGCTAACAACACATGGCAATCACAATGTTGGCCACATAATCGTTATGTGTCTACACGCTGTGTAACAACAGTGTGTAAATGATGTGCTTAAAGTGCATTTTACTGAATTTACTCCGAATATGTTCCCATTCGATTAACACATGGCGATACTATAGGCAACAAATCACCATTATGAATGCTAATTATAGAAACTCATGTTGAAAGCAAAGGTTCACAATATGCCAAGTGCTTGTGGAACGTTGTTCATTCGGGTTGTGTATAGCACCGAAAAGCGCACCGCAATGCCTATCGATATTTAACACCAGGTTGGCGATATCATATTGACATTTTATAGATAAGTAATGCTATAAAACTAACGTTTTATTTCGTAAAACGAGCTTTTACGAGTAAAAGCGCAATTCGCGTTCTCCACTTTTAAATGGTTCCCTTCCAGTAATATTTACCACGCAATATAAAAAAGAACTTTTTGAGGTACTGTTCAAGATACTCTAACCCTTCCATCCATCCTTCGACCAATCAGAATGCCCGAGACGTCGTCTGCTAGTCTCGTAGAAACGACATTCCCTTTTTAGCCCCAAAAGGCGGTAAAACACGCCCAGGCTAGTTGGGGAAGGATGGGTAGGGTTAAAATCAAAGTTAAAAGTGGAGAACGCGAATTGCGCTTTTACTCGTAAAAGCTCGTTTTACGAAATAAAACGTTAGTTTTACTTCGCAAAAGCTTTGAATTCGTTTATCTCCACTTTTAATGGGACTTGAGTCCGGAGCAGGGGAGCCTGCCATTCTTGAACTGCCCAAAAAGGTCGCGAATTACACTATGGCTTGTAAAAGCTCATTGTATATAAGCAGGGAGTGCTGTGCACTCGAAGCAAAAGAAGAAATAAAACTTGTCAGCTAAGTTTCAATTCTTTTAATGATTTCCTAAATAAAGTCCGGAGGTGCACCATACCGGTCTTTTCAACATAAGGTAAAATCACAACAAAGTAAAAATATCACAGCAACTGTCAGTTGAGATGAGAAAGGCTTCCAACCATGCCATCATCTTTTGAGAACTATCACCATCCCCCTCAAACCGCCCACCGGATGGATCCCTACCTCAAGTTCTCACTATTCACTTGCTATGTATTGACAAACAATTAAGTTTATTTAGAAGCACTACAAAACGATCGTAAATCCATAGGATTTACGCAAATAAACTCTTTGACACTTCTAGTAAAGCGACTGAAGTGCCTTACAAGACATGCTATTCAAACTTAGAAAAAGGGAGCGAGTCCGCTGTCTAACTTTTCTTTCTCCCAATTTAATAATTTACCACGTTTATTTGAAATAAACTCGTAGAGATTGACTAGATAGTTCTAAAACTACTTTAAATCGTCATAAAATGAAAAACAGACAAATTTTCAGCTAATTTATGACTGTTTTCCTATATGGGGCCGTTATGGTCCCATAAGCCCATAATGACACTATGGTTCCTTATCCCATGGACCATAGACCGGTCTTTCGGTCCTCCGGATACAACGGGTGTACGGTCACTGAGTACGTCTGGGACCGACACGGTCCTCCCTCTTTCTTTCAGAAAAACTTGAAGAAAGGAGTTCAAAACTTAAGAACCCGAGTAGCCGTAAGACCGAAGACTTGACTGTACTCATTACACATACGATCATGAACACTTCGGAGTATATAAATGCTTAATTAAACATAACTGTCCAGCGTTTGTCCGTAGCTTAATATAAGCACGGAACCGAAATGGTCCGAAGGACCTCAGCGAAAAAACGAAATGTCCATAGTAAGAAGGAGAGACCTTCTTGTGGGTTGTTACTTTCGTGGCGTGTTGTTGTTGTTACTGTTCCCGTTACGGCCCTTGGAGAAGTTAGCCTTCTGCTTGCCCTTGTTCTTGAACTTGGGAGAAGCATTTCTACAACAGAAACCATCAGCCTGTAATGGTCGTTTCTGAAGCCACGAACGGTCATAATGAATATAAACCAGACAATTCATCTTGTGAAAAATCTTTCAGATAGTATTTAACAAACGAGTTGGGGGAAACCCAACAACCTGTTTTTAATATATCCGAAAGGGACACGTTACGTACCGCCCTGAGGGAATTAGCTACTTGCCTTACCTGATTCGCTTTGATGCTCGATTCCCCTAACGGGTTCGGGTCGATTTGTGCATCGTCATAGGCTGCCAAAATGATCTTTTTAATATAATTTGAGATCGACTGCTTCGAAAGATCTTTGTTAAATTTCGGCATAAACGAAATGATGAGTGCCTTCTGATTTTTTGATCTGTAGGCCTCTGACAATTCTAAATACTGCCGCAGCGCCTTGACGGGACACAAAGAGACCAGACCGTCGGAGTCGGGCTCATCTGGCAAGGATGGGAGGGTAATGTGATCGAATGTTCCCATCCCTTGGGTCATAATGTGGGTTTTTCCCATGAATCCCGCTCTGGGGACTAGGGTGACCTTCTCCCACAAGCCCTTTTCTTTATTTACCTTTCTGTCTAGGGCATGAATTTCGCTTCTTCTTTTGCCCGAAGCTAAAGCCAATAAGAACGTGAATCTTAATGTTGCGTTCTTTGCTGAAATCACGTCTTTATTAAAAATGTCTGGGCGTTGAAGATACCGCAAGACAAAAGATAATTCCCACTGTGCTATGTTGGATGGGCAGGGTGGGGAATTTACCTTAAAATGTCTTACTAGTTGTGATAGGGATGTATCTTCGCCCGGGTCGTAGCCTGTGGATGCTTTGAGTCTTGACCCTATAGCGGCCCTATAGCCCTCGATGGAACCTACCTTTAATTTCTCTTCTGTGAAAAGGTGATCGAGGAAGTCCGCTACCACTGCTGGGCTAGCCTGAAACGGGTCCAGCTTAGAAGTGCTACACCAAACGGCAAATTTATTCCACTGAGACCTGTAAACCTTGGCCGTAGAGCCTTTGTGACTGTTTACTATTTTCTCCCTCACCTGTTTAGAGAAGCCCTTGTTCTTCAGAAAGGACTGGTCAGACACCAAAGGTGGAGGTTCTGTAAGTGAGGGAAGGGGTGGAAGTGTTGCCAGTGGGGTTGTGATAGCAACTCGTTGTGGCATGGGATCTGTATCGACCTCGCTGTCTTGCAATGGAATAGGAGGGCGAACCATGGGGCTTCCGGTGACCACGGGGCAATGAGCAATAGAAACGGCGGTTTCAACTCGATTATTCTCTGTAAGACTTGCCCTAAGATTGCTTGTGGGGGAAAGGCATACAGTACTTCGTCCCGTGGCCACTGACAATTGAGGGCGTCCACTGCCCAGGCTGCTGGGTCTGAGTACGGGGACACATACCGGGGAAGTTGGGTGGTCATAGCGTTTGCAAACAGATCCAGAGTCGGGGCGCCCCATGGAGATTGGCGTGTTACCCACTGAAACGACCGAGGGGATAGGCACCATTCGGTGTTGATAACTTGACCCTGTCTGGAAGCTAAGTCCGCTAAGACATTTAGTTTCCCGGCCAGGTGACGGGCGGAGACGGTAACCTGTTCCTCCCTGGCCCTTGTGAGAATCTGAAATGCGAGTTTGGACAGGGACCGTGATTTGGTACCCCCTTGCTTGTTGAGGTAAGCTTTGGCTGTTGAATTGTCTAGCCGAAAAAGAACTGCCCTGTTTCTGAGTTGGTTGGTCAGTTTGGTCAAGGCAATCCAGACTACCCGAAGTTCCAGCCAGTTTATGTGGTAGGACTGGAGCGAGGGTGGCCACTTGCCTTTCCATACCTGACCGTTCCAATAAATTCCCCACCCGAGTGGGATGCATCGGTCTGAATCTCTATCTCTGGGGTGGGGGGCTGAAATGGCATTCCCTCGGAAATAATTAGAACATCGCACCACCACTGGAGGGCCTGTAGGGTTACCTGTGAAACTTGCATCTTTGCTGCGGCCGAACGACCCTGATGCAATTCCCATCTTACCTGGCTTTGAAATGGCCTGTAATGGGGACGGCCCAGAGGGACTGTCTTCTCTGTTGCCACTAACAGGCCAAGAAGGGATTCCATGGCCTGTAATCTCACCTTTTTTCCGGGGGAGATACCTGTTATGGCATCCGCAATTCTCTGGCGGCGTTCTGGCGTAGGGAACGCCTTTGCTATTGCCAGATCCCAGAACTCCCCTAGAAAGGTAATGGACTGTTTGGGGGTTAGTTCGGACTTGGTTAGGTTTTCTACTAGACCTACCTCTAGTGCCTTGCGAACTAAAGACATTGTATGGTTCTCGGTTACCTGTCTGTCTTGATTCGCCAGAAACCAATCGTCTAGATACTGAAAGACTAACATCCCTTCTAGACGTGCCCATGTTTTCAGTACCTTCATAACCTTGGAGAAAACGTACGGGGCCGTAGCCAGACCGAAGGGAAGTGCCAGAAACCAAAAGCGTCTTTCCCCTACTTGAAAGGCTAGGAATTTTCTTGCCGAGCGGTGAGGAGGGATATGGAGGTAAGCATCGGAGAGATCTATGGAGGTATCCCACATCCCTTCCCGTAATGACCCTTTTATCACCTGGGCCGTATCCATCTGAAAGGTGACCACTCGGAGAAAACCGTTTATGGGGGAGAGGTCGATTATTAGCCTCCACCCTCCGGACTTCTTGGGGACCAGAAAAACTCATTTGATTTTCTGGAATTTCCTCGATCGCCTGTTTTTGTGACAAGCTCGATAGCATTTCCTGAAGAGCTAAGTCCTTTTCTGACCCCTTGGGGTAAGAGGTGACCAGTTGCTTTGGCGCCTGGGTGGTTAGGGGAATAGGGCACCTGAGCCCTTTTCGGTCTCGCTTGAAAGGTAGGGAGTAACCTCTCTTTAACCAACGTACTACCCTTCGAGACGCCCCAATCTGCCCATTGCTGCCAAAACTTTCCTAGTCTCCATCCTACGGGCAAGGAGGCATTTAAGGAGAGTAAACTTTCTAACTCTTTTAAGTTTGTTAAAGTATCGCCAGGAGACGAGGGAATCTCGTGACGGTACTTTGATTGGTTGCTACCTGAACGACTGTGGAGACGGACCCTCTGTCTTGCTGCCGGAGCTGGGTTTCGGTCTCTTGACAGGGACTATTGTGGTTGTGCACTCGGCTTGGTCTGTGCCGGCGAGGACTGCTGTGGTCTCTTCCTCTTCAGAGGGCGCTTGAAGGAGGAGCGATACATCCTGGACATCAGGGCGTAATCCTGAGAAAGTGATCGACTTTCCTGGTTCACCCTCTCTATCTCGGGGGGAGGAAATAGCTCTCGTTCCCCCAGGATAGGGGCGTGGCGCAGATCCCGTAAACCTTTGACACTAGACCAGCAGTGCTGGAGAAAGGCGTCTCGACGTAGGTAGACCATTGACGTCATCAAAAATGTAGAAAGTTTGACCACGTCTCGGGTAGCTAAGGCCAGGCATTCCATCAGTTTAGAAGACACAGGATCACTGAGGTGAAGTTCTTCCCAACGGGACTTCAGTGCCTTAAGTGTGTGATCTTGTAATGACATAATGTTCAGGATGTGACGAGAGGACGCCTCGATGGTCTTGGCGTCTTTCTCCAGTAATGGAATGTCCGAGTCACTACGCACTGTAGGTATCCATACTGTACGCTTCTCGGGCTGTTCCAGTGCCTCTAGGGGTATTTTCTCATCCGCTGATCGATATGGGCCTGGTCGTACTAGGCAATGTTTAGATAAGTGAAAACGCGACAGTGTGCGACCCTCACCGGCATCCATCTTCTTGAATTCCTTCGCGCGGACCGTGACAGCATGACCAATGCCCTCGCTGGTGGCTAGTGCGATGAAGGAGTCCTGTTGTGGTGGAGCGGCCTGAGATGTCATACGAATGGGCGGATCCTCCTTATCTAAATTTGGGGAGCCACAGGAGACCTCTGCTAAGCGGAGTATCTCTTGAATGGCATCCCTGAACGGAACGTCTTCTGGTGCGATCGTGGAATCAGAACTCGAGGGGGTCGCATCCTCGACCGATGGGGCAAGGTCTGGTGGAGAGGGAGTTCGGATGGGGCGTCTGCCCGCTGCCGCTGGATCTCTCCAAAGTCGTTGCCCTTGGCCGGAGGAACGCACCTGCTCCATTGCCCGTAAAGGTAGATGAAAACGGGACTGCCCTGGCATACCCTCGGATTCTCCTTCCCCATCTTCAACCTCCGACTCCTGTTCATCAGATGCTGCTTCTGGGAGTTGAGATTGTGGTAATTGTGACATGAGTGGTTCCCCTGATGGGGTGTAAATTTCTTTCTCCCTGTTACTTGGGACTGCGGCTAGGGGAGAAATTTCCATCGGCCCTCGTCGTCTTCCAGCAATGCAGAGACTTGGCCCGAGGGGGGCACGCCCACGGAATCCTCCTCACTGATAGTGACCGTCTCGGGAATATCCACATTAGAGTCCAGTGGGAGGTGAGGCAAAGGCGAGCCCGACATCGCTGCCACTGACTGAATCTCCGGAGGAGGACGGGAAACCGTAGCTGAAGGTTTAGGCTTCTGTTTTTGACTAAGTAGATTCTCCTGCTTCTGTACTTGATTTTGTAAATCCAAACGTTGTTTTTGCAGTTGCGACTGCATAGACAAGAACGCCGAAATTTCACTCGGGAGACTCTGTAGTTGAGGAGGGGGGATAAATCCTCTCGCGGGGGAATGCCTAACTGGCCTGCAACCGCCGAAAGAACTGTTCCCGTATCCTTATGCGTCACAGTCACTTGTTCCCCAGACGGGGACTTGAACGCCCCCCTGGACTGCCAATGGGTTTCACTCTAGGAGATGATGCCCATGCCTCAC
Organism: Protula sp. h YS-2021; assembly: GCA_949752745.1. Taxonomy (NCBI): domain Eukaryota; kingdom Metazoa; phylum Annelida; class Polychaeta; order Sabellida; family Serpulidae; genus Protula; species Protula sp. h YS-2021. The sequence goes on from OX457026.1 coordinate 74,583,865, forward strand.
GGAGAAGATCCCGTTCTTGCCCTTCCGGGATATCCAATTCTGCTAGAGTCTCAGAAAATGCACGTCCTTTACTCTTGGATTTCTTATGTTTCTTAGCTGGCGTAGCGGATTCCGATTCTGCACCAGTGTCTACGTGTACGGGGGGTGGAGACCTGGCCCAGAATAACGGAGCTAGCCTTTTTCATGGTATCCTGAATGAATTCACGAGTAACAAACGAGGCCGACGAAAGGAATTTGCGCTTATCCCTCCTGCGCTCGTTCTTGGTCCTATTCCGTAATAGCACCTTCCAATCCTCTGGAGTGAGATGTAGACACTCGCCGCACGGGCTGTCTGGCTCGCACAGAGGTATTCCGCTGTTCCGTCTGCAGCGATCGCAGATGGAGTGGGGGTTACACGAAGTTGGAAGATGAATACACTGAGGCAGCAACGGTGGAGAGTGTAGACTGGCCTCTGTCATATCTGAAATGCAAGCAGAGAAAAACAGTATGTAGTATAAAAATACCTACAATACTACATTTCTCAGTGCTTTGCTTCAACTGCAAGCTTTAACCCTCCAAGCTGTGTTTACAATCGCTTAAACACCGCAATGACTCGCTGGGTCTAAGGAAATGACGAAAAGAGATGCTTCCTGGGACGGTAGCGTTCCAGGGCCGTAACGGGCTGGACCGTAATGGAACTACCCGAGTTGGATATGGATCTCTCTTGCCTCAGATGGACCTGAGAAGAAAATTTCGCGAATCTGTGGCCTGGGACATTTTCGAGAGAATTTATTTTCGCCAATGGACTTATCTCGCGAAAATATGGAACGCCGTTTTCACATTTATTGTGGAATTATTGATATCAAGAATTACTTTCCGATCTCAAAAATTTATCTTTTCATATCAAAAATTAATTTTAGATCTAAAAAATTCATTGTTAATATCAACAATTGATTTTTGCTATCTGTAATTATATTTTTGATATCTGTAAATGTATTCTTGATCTCCAAAAATTCTTGATATCAATAAATATTTCGAGATATCAAGAAATATTTATTGCTATCAAAAATGATTTAATGATCTCTGAAATTGATTTATAGAGATAAAAATTCAATTCTTGATGGCAAAAATGAAATATTTGACAGCAAAATCTCAATTTTGAGCTGTATGACTTATTTTCTTTTTATTGAAATCATGATTTTATTTCAGATATCATTATTTCAGAATGAGACTTCTTTAATTTATATTTTGAAATCTGCAAATGATTTTTTGATCTCAAAAATTAATTTTTGATATGGAAGTATCGGTCAATTTTTTCATATAAAAATTCAGAAGCACACATCTGTGAATGAAACAATGACTGGTCCTTATATACAGAATAATTCTTTTAATTTTTTTTTACTTTATAAACACGAAGCAATTCTTGAGCTCAAAAATTGTGTTGTTATAAGTGATATCAGTAACTGAAGTTTCACATCCAGAACTGAATTGATGATTCGTAACATTTTATATAAATGTGTTTCCCTTAAGATTTTTAAGTTTACAAATTTATGGAATGCCATTTTCACATTTATTAGTGAATTATTGATATCAAAAATTAATTTTTGATCTCAAAAATTGATTTTTGATATCAAGAATTAATTTTTGATCTCAATAAATCCATATTTTGATATCAAGAATTCATTTTTGCTATCTGTAATTGTATTCTTGATATCTCTAAATGTATTCTTGATTTTAAAAAATAATTTTTGATATCAATAAATATTTAGAGATATCAAGAAATATTTATTGATATCAAAAATGATTTAAAGATATCTAAAATTGATTTTTTTTAGATAAAAAATTCAATTCTTGATAGCAAAAATGAAATATTTGAGAGCAAAATATTAATTTTGAGCTCACTAATTGATTTTCTATATATTGATATCAAGAATTTATTTCAGATATCATTATTTCAGACTGATACATTTTTAATTTGTATTTTGAAATCTGCAAATGATTTTTTGATCTCAAAAACTGATTCTTGATATCAAAATATCAGTCTATTTTTTTAAGTAAAAAATTCAGAAACGCATATCTGTAAATAAATAATGGCTGTCCTTGTATACAGAATCTTTATTTTAATTTTTTACTGTACAAAAAAGAAGCAATTCTTGAGATAAAAAATTATGTTGTTATTATTGATCTCAATAATTCAAATTTTCATCTCCAAAATTTAATTGACGATTCGTTATATTTTATGTGAATGTGTGTCTCCCGTAAGATTTTTTAGGGTTTGTAAAATTGATTTTTTGATCTCAAAAATAAATTTTTGCCATCTAAAATTCAATTATTGATAGCAAAATATAAATTAATGAGATCTAAATTGATTTATTGATATCTCTAAATATATTTTGATATAAAAAATAAATGTTAAAATGGTATTCCATACAAATTCAGTCTCTGATAGCGAAATATAAATTAATGAGAGCTGCATTGATTTATTGATATCTTTAATTATATTTTGATATTAAAAATAAGCATTAAATGGTAAAACGGCATTCCATACGGAAATAAATTCCTCGCGCAAGTTGGAAAAAGTCGGTTTTTTTAAACATGCAAATAAACAAAAAAGCGTGCTATAAGTTGTAAACGGTTACAAGTGTACATAAACTGAGTGGAAAAAATGATACACGCTGATGGGCACAAAGCTCAGGGTCTGCCATAGCTAGCGATGTTTTGAGCAATCCCTTGCATGTGGTGAGACGAGAGGTACAGTTCCACATAATATGGTTCTGATTTCCGCGTTCTTTTTTTTTTTTTTGTACATGGATCCATCTAGAGTTATTTTCGGTTTTCCTTTGTTACTTTCTGCGATTTCCATCTTGTAGTTGAAGTGTGATGTTTTAGCAGGAACAGCTCCCATTATATCAAGGGATTAAGTAGGAGATTATTAGCGACTCGCGGCAGTCGCGTGGTGGGCACACCTGACTCCATAGATTATACATTAGCTGACGTTAAAGGATATCTTTTTGATCTGAGTCAGCGTTATGGAACTCCGGAGCTGGTATTAAAAGGATAGGCTTTAAATGTCTTTTGAGCAGAGTGACGCTAGTTGAAGTTCGGAGCAATATATTAAAGCAAAAAAAAAAAGGGGGGGGGGGATGAAGCAAAAATCGGTCCAAATGTCGCACGATGCACTTTGTTTTTGGACGTTATGTCGTCGGGTGTTATGTCGTGGATTCTTATCGCCCAGTGAAATTAAAATACAAGTCTTAGTGTCTTGAGTAGTAAATTTTCGCGAATGGACGTGCCTCCCGAAAATATATATTGCTCGCGAAGGTTTCTACTTCTACAGTGTCATATCTGATATTCATTTACGCTATGTATTCTACGTAAAAGAGAAAATGTCAGATAGATAATTCCGGGCATTGCCGCAGTCTTAAAACAAGTTTAATATCGTATTTCTGCCATAAGATAGGATTGTGTTTGATACGTGTATAACATGTGGTTTTATGTGCTTGGAGATGTTTACCTTCAGTATGTGTGTGTGTTTGGATTCTTGCAGGAAGTGGTGGAGGAGCCGGTGGCCGTTGAGGAGGCCATGGTGGCAGAGACAGCTGTGAACGTGCAGGCGGAGAAGAAACCCAAGTCCAAGAAGAAAGAAGGCAAAAAGGTAGTCATGCACTTAAACAAATATACCTTAACATACATTTTTTGCTTAAAACTGATGTACATCGCCAGTATCTGACGTCTGCGAATTCTCGCAGCTTTTAACACACCAGTACCTGTTGGTGGCACAGCTATGGTTATTGAGATAATTTCAGTTTCTCCTGTCGGTTACCGGAAACATTGAAGCTGAGACATCACCTAAAGAACTTTGCACAGGCGTCAAGAGAGCGACGTTGTGCTGATTTGTTCATGTGAATAAATTGACCCAATTATTATCTTATAAAATTATCTTAAACTGCTTTATTGACTAAATTCAACCTGTATAAAACTTTCTTGAACTACTTTATTGACTAAATTAAACATAATTCAAACAAAAATAAAAAAGCCGTCCTTGATCAGGAAGTTCTTTGCTTTTCTCTTGATATCCTTTTGGAATTTTTATCGAGACAGGTGGAGACTTCTAATTGCTAATATTATCGTAAATAACATCCACATTATCCAAGAAGCGTTTTGTTGTGTGTTCAACTTTATCTTCCATTTAGAAAGTGATACCAGATGGTGAAAAAGCTTCTAGTTTTTACTTACAGTCAGGACTAAATCTTTTGCCGAACTCAAAATTACCCAAGATTTTTTATCTAGCTGTCTTAATGGCCTGTATCATAACATAAATAAAAATTAAAACAAGAGAGATATGGATTCGATTCCCTTTAATACAGCGGCAATGTGATTGCATTAGTAAGTACAAAGGGGATAAAACAATCAGATTAACCTCACTAGTTTCAGTGATCACAGAGTGCCTTTGATTCAGCAGCAGAAAGAAAAATAAATGGGGAAAAAATAGGGGGAAGCTAGAATGGTTTGGGGAGGGGGTGAACAGGGGACAGAAAAAGGGGAAGCAAGCCTGGGTGGGGTAAAGCTGAACACGGGACAAAAAATACCAAGTGGGGTTGGGAGAAGATAAACTAGTCGAGCTTTCCCCCTGGGGGGGGGGGAGTTGTGCAGGGGGCAAAATATGCTGTCACACCGGTATGCCAAAGTCGAATCGGTCTGGAATCATACCGCACAGGGACCGGAAGTATTAGCTATAATCTAACTGTAAACCGCAAGTGCCGAGTAACAATGAGTGATGTAGTGCAAGAAATGTAAATCCCCCGTTATTTTCGTGAACCACAAGTATCATTCTTTGCCAGCACGGTCATTTTTGTCAACAGCTATTCTCATATTTATTCAACGTTATTACCGTAGCACAGTATACGCATTACTTCTTCCAGCGACTTCACGGCGTCGTCAAAATTCGTTGTTGTCAGTGCGGGCTGTACGTCTTCCCTTTGGTCTTCAATAAAACAAATTCAGCTCGTTGCGCTAAGATCCCGGGCTTACTTCACTTCGCCCCAAACATTATCCAGCAGTAAAGCAAAGGGAAGCGCAAAGGAAGGCCTATGTCGAAGCCAAACAAGCGCAACGAATTGTCCAGAGGCTTTTACAGATAGTTGTACAGATGTATTTCTCACTAACTATAGTAAATGAGAACAGTTTCGGCTGGTATCCCGTTGTTGGTTTCCAGGCTGTACAGCATTTTACATCTATGTAAGCAGGGTTCGCGCTGAGTTCTCAGGTAAGTGAGTCAAAAAAGGGAAAGTGTGACTCAGATGGGTCCAGAAAGACTCGGTGGGTTCCGAAAAAGTGAATCATTTCGTAAAAATGCCCAAACAGTGGAGAAAAACCCCGCCAACGCGAACACTGATGTAAGGTATACATGTCTACGCCCTCCATTGGAACGAAGGTTTTGGACAGATGCTGCAATTCGGTCGCTATTTTGCGTCGTTGTTTCCTTTGTTACGCAGGATATGTATGAAGTCGCTTTTCACGAATATTTTTCAAAAGCAGGCGAGAAAAAACTTGAGCCCTCTAGAAAATATCACATTTTACATCTTCGTTTAGTCTATTTTCAAAGCGACCTGTCATGGTTACCATTTCCAGTAAGCGATAGCATGAAGTTGTTTTTTGGGCTGTCAGTCTGTCTATACAACGTTGGTTTTTCGCCGTCTATCCAACGTCGATTTTCTGACGCCCATTCAGCGTTGCACCAAATACTTTGACGAGACATCGGAGAAAGCTGAGTTTGTTTTGCGACCAAAAACAACGTCTGCACAAGGTAAATTCAACGTTGTGTCAAAGACGTTGGTAAGACGTTTATCTATGGTTGTGACCAATCACATCTGAATTAGAACCAGAGTAAATGTCGATATCGCAACCTCAAATCGCAGTTGGATGGACGTTGCAATGTTGGTTGGGTTGTGCCTTTAAAGCAAAAATGGACGTTTGTTGACTATGCTGTGACTGCAATATGTTGTCCTCCTAAACTATACCAAAAACAACGACTCGCACTGTATTAACACAACGTCGCAAATTCAGATTTATAATGATACCTAGCATTAACAAACTCACAATACCAGTTGACTGGTTTCCAAGAAAAAGGGCAAGGAAAAGAAGGAGAAAGAGGAGACATCAGAAAACGAAGAGGGGGAAGATGTAAAAGGTTCAGAAGAGGACGACGAAGACGAAAGCGAGGCATGCTTTCCCTTTCCTTTTGTTATCTACCATCCTTCACCAAATCACATATTTCAAATGTTGTACAGATCTGCCCTTCATTTGCTCCTACTGCATGGTGTTTACAAAATAGCTCCATTTCTATCGAAACAAGTTAACTGCTTAATCGGTATTAATATTGCTTATCAGTTATGAGAACTGCTCATCCCTGTGTATTAAGATTTCAACCCAACCCTAACCATAGTCGTTGCCAAACACCTGGATTCGAGTCACAGTTATTAGATGCAAAAACATGTATTCTGTTGTCAGAAATGTAGAGTTGTGAAGCAGCAAGTCACAACTTAAAACACGATAGATGATTTTCTCATTGTCTTGAGTGTGTTTTCTCAGTTACGAATTTTCAATCACGTATACGAACGCTGTGTCTCATTGAATTTCGTCGCCCAGGCTCATGATTTCTTATTCAAAGATACGAGATCTTTTGGTGTTAAATGCTGGTGTAAAATTAATTTGTTGGCTGGTATAAAATGTAGCCAGACGGACTTAAACTAGGGATACTTCGTTTACCAAGCGAACGTCTTAACTATTGCACTCCGGAGGAGAACTGAGAAAATGAAACATTTATAAATCTTATTCTATACACTTTCAATAATCAGTATAATATCCTGAACAGCTTTGATGACTTTGCCCTTGATTTATAATTAATTGTTTGTAATTTGTATTTGGTTTGAAGACATAAGTGTTGAAGAGCAAATGTTCTTTTCCTGACAAAGTGACAGGAGATTACTTATTTGGGAACTGAATGGCATTACATGAGCAGTTTGTCAAGATAGATAATGAGAAACCTGTTAGTTTAATGGCATAATTATGACTAGTCTCTTGTTATATTTAGCGTCGAATCGTAAACATTTAGCGTCGATTCTTCGCTCAGAAAATGCGCTATTTTTCAATAGAATCCTTTTTAAGTCACTTAAAAGATTCAAAACATTGTATTCTATTGTCAGAAAGTCCTCGTTGCTGCGCAACTCAGGGTTTTCTGACAACAGAATACAATGTTTTTCATCTTTTAACCGTGACATAATTCACTGTTTTGGATCTTTTAACTCATAGTTATGCCATTGAACTGCCAGGCTGCTTATGTGTCACAACAAACTACTCAGGTTATGCCATTCAATTCATCAATAGGTATTCTGCTTTAGTTATCTCTTTTAACACTTCTCTAAACAAGTCACTTTCTCAGGAAAGATTAATAAAGACTTCATGCTTGGCAATAATATTATGTTTAAAACGAAACTCAAATCACAGACAATCAATTACAAATCGAGGTTTACTGGATTACTGGAAATGTGTAGAGTAAGATTAAAAAGTGATTCATTCCGACGATTCAGCTTCATAATGTATTGGTCAAGACACTCAAGTGTAAGTGAATAGTCAACAGTTCTAATCAGCCTGGCCACATTTTATACGAGCCTGCAAATTTATTGATATCCATCCCTTAACGCCTTTGATTAAGAAATCATAAGACCTGGGATATGGAACTCTTATACAACATTAAAAATATGTGTGGAATCGCAACTGAGAAAATACACTACAGAAAATAGAAAAATGACCAATCATGTTTTAATATTTGCTAAGCATAATATATTAATAACATCACTGTGTGGTTAAAACGAGTACTGTCTTTCTGCTGTTAGGAGGAAGGCGATGAAGAAGAATCAGAGGATGAAAGTGAGGAAGAGGTCTGATCGATACTGTCACTTTACTCTTGATGCCTTTGCTACTGTTGCACTTAAATATACACAGTAATGAAGAACTTTCAAAGATTCTTTTTTCCATATCATTATAACTAATAATGAAGTATAAAAAGGGGGGTTTACAGCTATGTTGTTTTTAAAAGCGGCTGATTTAGCAACGTTTTTGTTCGTAATCAGAACTGCAACAGTATCGCTAGAAACATAATATAAATTCGCAATGATGCCAAAGCCTAATGAAAAGTTGTCTAATATGGTAGTATTACTCCTAGACGTTAGTTAATACATTTACTTGTTACATGCCAGCTTTCACTCGCTATCTTGTATGCGTTGGTACATACCAGTTGGCGCGATATCAAGCTGCAAGTACGACATGTCTTCATTGCTAATAATTTTAGTATAACGTCACACGATCTGATTGAAGGACGTATTTGATAACAAAATGTCCCTGGTTGTGCCCAGAGTCAGTTGAAAAAGTGACTTCATCAAACTCAGACGATAGAAAATCTTTTCGATATACCACAAAAATAGGGGAAAAGATAGTCAATTAGGCCGCTCTGAGGCAAAACCGTGTTATTGTAGCAGAAAGTACGATCTCAAAATGTACTATATGTTATTCTTTATCTAAGTATTTAAGCTTTAAGAAATCTAAAACAGAAAGTGTATCTGTATAATCGCAATTACAGTGCCAGATAAAAGTATAAGGTGTGATGTTTGTTACAGAAAGAACGCGCTGATGACGCCTCAAGTGAAGAAGGCAAAGATGAAACAGATTCTCCCAAGAAAAAGAAAAAAGTATGAATAAACATAAGCTGTGTTTTCACTGATATCACTGTGCGCCGTTGTGTTAAGCTAAAGCAATGGGAAAAAATGCATCTTCCAGAGTCTGTTCTTAAATCAGAACAGCTATGCGTATATATATATATATATATATATATATATATATATATATATATATATATATATATATATATATATATATATATATATATATATATATATATATATATATATATATGGCTCATTGTTTTTTTGTGTGTAATTACAAATCAGAATTAACATAGTTCAATGGTATTGACTAAATTGCCCTGGACTGTGATCTTTCCATGGGGAATTGCAATGGCCGTATTTTTTCTTGTTTAATAGGTGTTGTGGTTTCACGTATTTTATGCTGCTCGTTTAAGTACACTGGACTGTGCTGTACTAAGCTGGCCTTTCGACTGTCGTTATTACTTTGTCGTCCACGTTTTGTTATTTCCAAATCAGTTGTGTTTCTCTACAATACTCTGGGTTGTAATGGTTTTAGTTTCGTCGTTAAGAAATGTACCCCGGTGTGTGATAGGTTCAACGGAATTTAAGGTACAAACCGGCCAATATTTTTTAGCCAAATGAAACTTAAATTTATGTTTAACTGAATTGTATATACTGAAAACGACAGGAGATTTACTGCTGAATTGTTTTAACGGTGTACTGCACGGCACAATCAAGCGAAAACAACCCAAATCTAAACCAAAAAAAATAAATAGTTAAAAGCAAAATTATTGAATTCAAACAGAAAAAAAAACATAGTTGCAATTTTCAACCATAAAATTACTATAATTATCACAGCACGATATCCCATGGACCCTGAACTCATTACAGAGGAATAACTTTTTTACAAAAGCCAAATTAATCCCATCACAGTCCGATGTACTTCTAATGGATACGTTTTGATTACAGATTCTGACAAAGAAATAATAACAATTGCAATTTTACGAAGGCTACATTATTACTATCACTCTCCCGACTATCCCCTATGGCACAAAAGTACTTACATCTATTACATAAAACAACAGTTGTAATTCTCTACTAAAACAACGTCAATAAGCTATTTCATCATAGAGAGAAATCAAAGAAACCTAACAATCATCTATTTAAACTCATTTTAGTGACTTCATAAAGTCATTAAAATAAAGCAGTGGCATTCTAAGTGACTTGTTAATGTAACTCAGTTAACCAGTGACATTACACTGACGGTTTAAGTAACTGTGTAAAGTTACTGATTTGACAGATTCATTGTAACGTGCTTCAGAATCATAGCATGATAAATAGCCTTTTGAGGGCATGGTTTCCTTTTTAAGTTCAGGAAAAAGAAGAGCACTGATAGTTCAGCATCTGAAGAATCTGAAACCGAAGAAGAAAGCGAAGCAGAAGAAACTGACAAGAAAAAGGTCAGAAATAGTATTTAAGAATTCACATGCATGCTGTGGTCAGGTATTATATTTAATAATTCACATGTTGTAAGTATTCACAAATATCTCACCCGTCAGTTATTCCTTCAATCTTTAATTAATCTGATTGAAACATCTGTAAAGCATGCATAATTGTTTCTGTTAAAGACCACGCTTTGCATATCAAGTGGTTTGTTCCTGAAGCTATTTAAACATTTCTTTTTCTGGATATTTCTATTCATATAAATACTGATGCATTATATAATTTATCCACAATGTATCTGTCAAATATAACCTGTAAAAAACTGAAAAGCAGACTTTGCAGATGAGTGTTTTGCCAAATCCAGGTTCAATACTTAGAGCCATTTGTTTCTGTTATTAATTCGCCATGTTAAACTATACTGGAATACCAAAGTCCTCCCCTGTTTTGGTAAATATTTTGGGAAAGATATTTTCAGTAAGGAAAGCATATTTTAGATACAGGAATCATTTTACAAGAGGGAGTGCCACTAAGCAACAGAATAAAAATATCTGGAAGAACGTTCACAATTTCTGCTCAGCTCCTTACAAATATCTATCTTATTTTTCCGTATTATATATTGATATGATTTACTGCCTAAAAATTCCAAATGTCCAAAATTACAGTACCTTTTACATTTCTGTGATGTTGTATTTCCACTAACAATATTAACTGATTAAGGTATTAGAATCATAAGCATCTGTCTGTGGTCAATGAAGGGTAAGAAAAAGAAGAGAACTGAAAGTTCGGAATCCGAAGAGTCTTCAGCCAAGTCCGAAAGTGATGATAAAGAAAGCAAAGACAAACAAAAGGAGAAAAATACAGAGGCCAAAGAAAAGGTTCAATGTTGAAATATCCCTTTTTTGCCTGATGTGGTAACAGTCAACAACAAATTGTGATTACTACCGACTGGATAAAACAGTACATAATATTATGATATGAATGGTTGTTATTTGATTGTTTCCAAACAAATCTAATTACAAAAAAGATAATTCTGGATCATACTTGATACAAGGGTTATGTAAACCTGATTATAGGATTCTTAGGTAATCATCCCATGCAACATATCTGCAATCCGATATACTTTCAAAGACTGATCACCCACATAAGCGGTAATTTAGTGAGAATATAAGCATACATCTAAGTAAATTAATTATAGAGAATAATTAGGTACCTTAGATTTTATTCAGTTGTTAAATACTGTGCAGGTAAAATATATATGACGGCTTAGCATTGTTCAAAATTTCTTGAAACACTGAATGACAATAGTTACATCGTTAGGTCATGAAAATGACTGCTTAAATTCTAAGCTAATAAAACAAGCTTTCTCAACAACTGAGAAATATATATAATAACAAATCACTGTGTGCTGAACTCAGGGCACCTCATGAACATTAAAAATGTAAGCTTAGTGGAAAAAATCAATCATAAAAATAATGTGATTCTTGCATTAGAAATCAGTTAACATATAAATGCAGTAACTATTAACCCTGACAATTATTATGCTGCTTTCCTGCTGTAATTTCCACACCTGTTACCTTCTTATTTAAATGTCAATATTTTGAAAGAAAAAGAAGGCAACGAGATCAGACTCTGAAGAATCGTCTGAAAAATCCAGCTCAGAAGAGGATAGTGAATCACAGAAAGAGCAGAAAGACGAAAAGGTTAACTGCTAATACTGAGAGTTAAAATGATTTATAAATAACAAAACGAGACTCTGTTATAAATACACCATTCTTGAAAATTTTGTGTTGAGAAATTTTGAAAATAATTATAATTTAATTTGCATGACATGAATTGTGTTCCCACTTAACTATTTAATTTATCTACATATTTTTTCCTTATCTTTTCTTGGGTTTTAGTAGCTTCAGAAATACACGTTTTCAAAAAGGTGGACATGTAATATATAAGGTGTCAAGTTTTCCTCAATATAAATGTTTAAGCAGCAGTGAAAACGCAAAAGGAAAGATTATTTTTACAGTTGTAAAACAAAAGAGCATAAACGGAAGTTATTTTAACTTTGTTGTGATAACATTAATTTAATATTCGTTTTATTATTGTAAATACTAAATCAATATTGCTTTGAAACTTTTTTATGAAAAATTGATATTTTAATATCCAAATATCGTTGATAATAGGTGAGTTAGAAATAGAATTTCGCGTCCAATTAGTGTGACCTTGAAGCAATCTGTAGTGACTAATCACACATTTATCTACAGTAATCCAAGTGATTTGATCTTGCTAACATATTGGCTTTGATATATATTGTAAAGGTTACGAAAAGCAAGGCAGACAGTTCGGAGTCTGAAAAGTCATCAGAAACATCACAGTCAGAAGGAGAAAGTGAATCAGATGAGGAGAAAAGTAAAACAAAGAAAGAGCAGGTTTGTGTGTCGCAATGAACTCTTTTTTATTTTCTGGTACTGCATGCAAAACCTTTTGTTGTATTCCTCAGGTTCCTCAGCTATCAAAGCATTTTGAACAGATGTAAAATGAATATGGGGAAGTCTTTGAAAGTATTGCTTTGCGCAGCCAGTCATGTGTTTGTTTTTAAAGCTTCAGCAATATGTCACTTGCTATTTTGAATTTTTGAGATCTAAGACACTTTGTTATCTCCAAAATTAAATCGGCGGCTTATACCTACCTGCCATGTGTCAGTCAATGTAATATGCATAGTCGGAGTTATACAGTACCAGACTCGATCCAAATAACTTCAAATAGGGAGGGCAAATCATGTGACTGATATTTTGAGGCTTGTATATAAAAAACGTGCTATCAATGAAAATGTTTGCATTCCCTTGTTAATGACAATGCATGTTTCAGTTATCTCAATTTATGACGTTAACCTTATTGCTTTATAATTTTTCACTTATCCTTTTAAACATAATATTAAAAATAATGTCATATTTCCTTGCTGATAATTAAAGACAAAGAAAAAAGTTAGTTCGGAATCGGAACAATCTTCTGATGAGTCACAGTCAGAAAAAAGTGAAGAGGAAGATAAAGAGAACGAGGTTTGTATGGAAATAATGAAATCACAAGAGGAATCAATAAAACGAACTTGCTATATGTCCGTCCTTTTCAAAGAGTGGTGTTCAACACAATGACTAGTATTGATCGCAATTCAAAGCTTCAATTTAGCATGCCCGATGAAAAGGCACTCTGTGACAAAATTAACATTAAGTTTGCGATATCAGATAATTCAGTGACTATGAGTTCCATCATACCTTTTCGGAAATTAAAAGAAATCTTTTGCATAAAGACAGAAAGTTTTGGGCGAATTTTGCAAGTTTTTAAAGTTTCAACGTCGTGAAAGAACATAAATCATTGTTATTAATAAGTTCATCCAGTAAATCTTTTAACACATTTTTGAAGCATTGAATAATTGAGACATTGAGACTATGCCGACGGTGTATAGACGGAAACGTCTTTTAGCATGTTTTGTTATCAATTCGTTGTAATATTTAATTATTGCAGGTCTTTTACAATTGTTACGTCCTTTGCAATTCAAGACTCCGTTTACGTGACCGTTTCTTGTCAAGCCTGAGCACCCATGCTTTCTCAAAAATAAATCCAAAAAGCAAATTTCCCTGAAATTGGCACGTTTTTATAGATATGGTCAATTCTGACGATATGTTCAACTAAAAAATTCAAACGACGTCAACTGAAATATCGAGTGTTCTCATTTTCACATGACAAATTACATTTGTTTACACAGAAAGACTTCAGTGCTGAAACACAGTTCAAAATAAAATCCCTACAAACTAGTAGTTGAGATGGTAGTCATAGCCTAAAAGTTGAGATTTTATTTCATCATGTGTAACAATTTGATTTTTCAAAACAGTAAATTGGGTGGGCATGGCTACTCCTCACAAATAAATAGCTCCTTCTTATCCACTTGCCGTCGGGTAGAGCAAGCTTATAAGTTCGTCTTTAAACAACAACAATAAAATTGACCTTGTCTTTAATCTTAGTTAAAAAATATCGTTCAATAGATTTTTCTGAATGCTGTACGGCTTAACGAAAAACGTTATACAGACATTAGTTAACTTGAGCGCCTACCCTTTCCTTTCAAAAGAAAAACAATGCTAAGAGAAGCTCCGAATCTAAAGAATCCTCGGAATCAGAATCTGATGAAGACAGTGAAGATAGCGATAAAGAGAAGACTAAATCAACAAAACAAAAGGTATGAGACTGTGCATCAGAGGCATATTGAGTTATTTTACCTAAATTGAAAAGTAATAAAGCGATTAAACTTTGTCTTAATTTCAAGTGTCGTTGGATGCATGCTTGCCTTAGTTTAAATCTCACGGGAACCCTTTCTCAAACCCATCCACAGAACACGCTATTTTTATGTTGGACTTGGAACCATTGCTTTATACACTATTGTCAGCCAACACGCTGTGTTGCATACCAATGCATTTGCATTAAGCTTGCAACCTCCGAAGATATAATTTAGCTTTCAATGTTGTAAAGAATAAGCAGATAGAGTAGTACACTTATCGTGTGTTTAGCCGAAATCCTCTTCAGAAAGTGAATCGAGTACGGAAGAGAGCGAGGAGGAAACAAGTAATATGAAGACGAAAGTTGTGAAGGAGGTAAAAGAAAAAGCAAGAAGAGATAAATAGCTTTCATTAGAAAACAATGCTATATTTATAACTTTTAATAATATATTATAGCAAGTAAAGGTATAAGCTTTCAAAGCTTTGATTTCATATGTGTGTGACGGTTGTACATACAAAACTTTGACAATTGATTGAAATGTAATGGTTTTACTGAAAATTAAATGCATTAGAGCTAAAGCAGTCAGTTCAGAACAGCTCGGAAGATGGCGTAAAGGCTTATTAAGACTCATTTTATAAGTAATTTCTACGGTTATTGCGCGTATGTCAATTTTTTAGGATGAAGAAAAAGAAGAAGAAAAAGTAGAACCAGGAAAGAAAGGAGAAGTAAGTTTAAATTTTTTCTGACTCATATTTTGTTCTTATTTATTTGTATTTATATTATAAATTCCTGGTATTTTAGACTAATAAATGGATTTTATGACATTTGCAACTGTAAGTTTCTTTGACATAAATTAAATTAGACAAAAGATGAGTCCTCGTCTGAAGAATCTGAATCAGAAGATGATGAAGAAAAGAAAGAAGATGAAAAGAAGGGAGAGGACACAGACAAGAAGCAGAAAGAGGAAGAAAAGGTATTCTATAACTCATTTTACATAAAATCGATTAATTCAATAACAATTTCTCAAAAATTGTTCATTCATTAAGTCAGAAAGTAAATCTGAATATTTCGGAATTCCACACAATATTTCTAAAACTGTGAGCTAAAGACAAGCTTGCAGTGTTTAAAGAGTATTATATTTTTATAAACAAGCGAAATGATTCAAATACAAAACTTATTAACTAGCAAATGTTACCGCTTAAATACATACTCAAATGTGCGATGTTACAGTTTCTAGCATGCAACCATGATTTAAACAAACTCATTTTATGAAAAAAGAGCATTTTTATTATGACCTAATGCAACTTAAGTTATTCCCATGAACCAATTACCATCAAATTCCTTATTTGAACGGAAAATGTTCCAAGAAGGATGATTCATCATCATCATCATCATCATCTGAAGAAAGCAGCACTGAGGAGGAGTCTAGTTCTGATGAAGAAAGTGACCAAGATCAAAAAGAAAATACGGAGCAAAAATCACAGAAGTTGAGCAAAGATGACGTTAAAACGTCAGATGAAAGTAGTTCGCCTGAAAGCGAAAGTGAGAGTGAGTCCGAAAATGAAAGCAAAAGCAAAGCAAAAGATGAAGAAAAAGTTGCAGAAGCCAAGAAAAGTGATACTGAGGTAGAAAATGTATGGACTCAGGAATAATGGTTATATTAACTGCACATGGTGGATGTGAATGGATAAATGCATTATTTGAGCGTTGTAACTTAACAGTAGCGGTAGCTACCCTGACTCTCCTTTGGTTGCTACCATATCCAATATATAGTTTAAAACCAATGTTTACCCAAACCCTTAGCAGTTTTACTTATTTGTAGCTACCTTTTAGTACTTTACTATTTAGAGCAAGTACTTGTCGATTATATATAGCTTGTACCCAGCAAACATTGAGATGTCAGAATAACGTCGGGTCGACGTCGTGACCCGACGTTTCCGACGTCGGACTGACGTGCCGGTTTTGGTTGTATATGAAATGGAACCGACGTCGGGGTATCAACGTCAGAATGACGTCGGGTTCCGACCTAAATCCGACGTTGGAATTAAGTCGGTTTTAGGTTGTATATGAAATTGGAACCGACGTCGGATTCCGACCTGAAACTGACTAGAGTTATATAATTAACAGATAATTATTCATTCAACTGCTGTTGTGAAATATATACGAAAGCATTTTCCATGTACATTTTTACAATAGAGAAAGAAAAATACCGACGCGCCATCAAAATTCTAAAATGTTCATGTAAAAATTACATTTTTCTTCCCCTTTTTCACAATGACGTCCATTTCCGGTGAGCGATAATAATGTTCATCGCTTTTCGGTCGTTTTTGCAACGTCGGAATGACGTCAGAAAACCGACGTCGCCTCGACGTCGGATTAAAGTCTGGCGACCAAAATCCAACCTTTTTTCAACCAAAAAAGACATCGGTTGTTTTCTGGGTACCTGTATGGGTATCATCACTAAACTCATGCGCAAACTTAACATTGGTGTACTCCTCCAGCCACCAAATCGTTTGCTTCTAAAATATTTCATATGCTTCACTGTGAACCATGCATGCTATAAACAACATTTTTCATTTTTACGCCATGCTAAAAAATAATCGTATTAAGCATGCAAATATTTCTTTTTTCCTTTATATATTCTATTTTTTTGCAATAGATGTAGGAGTGTTTATGCTAATAATGCTACTTCCCAAAATTAAAGCGAAGTTAATAATGCTAAAACATTTTAAAGTAGAAAGTTTAAGACTTGAAAGGCATTCACATCATTGATATTATTGTATTAATGACTACATGTACATATATCACGAATCCAGTTAGCCTTCCACTCTGTAGAAAGGATTAGTTTGTTAGAATCCCATTTAGAACTTAGCAGTCATAGCAGATATACCTATTGTAGCCACTCCTGTTACCGCACCAATGTAGTAACAACAAAGGGGTTAAATAGGATGAAAGCTTGTTTGTTTCTTCAATCCAAAGCTATAGAAAAATTGCTTGTTAAAAATCGTCGAATAATTTGAAAATATAGGAATCATCAAGTGAAGAAAGTAGCTCTGAAGGAGAAAGCTCAGATGAAGAACAAGAAGTAAAGGAACAGAAAAAAGAAACGGTAATATATAAATTCAAACATAACCTCATTTTCGACTACTGTTTTAATCATTTCCTACTTTATACACAACATTTTAAGGCCAAAAATCTTTACTTGCAACTACCCAAGTCAGCATTTTATTAATACTAGCACTAACATTTTATTCAGGGTAAAGAAAATAAAGAAGAATCTAGTTCTTCTGAGGAAGAAAGCAGTGAAGAGGAAAGTGACGAAGAAGAAAAGAAAGAAAAAGAGGTAAATTCTCTTTTTATAATAGAAATACGTGATAATACAGAAATACAGTATCATATTATCAATAGCATGCAACTGATTTTATTACCAAGCAATAACATTATAAGACTGCACAAAAACTGTGTCATAAAACTGTCATTCATATGTAAGAATTGTCATCACATTTTAGCAAGAAACTTCGAAGTTTTCGGATTAAGTTTGCCTACTAAGTTATCAATTTTAGTCCCAGACTTGTCGGTAACTGGTGATAAACTAGCCAGAGCCATGCCTGGTTCATATGACTTTCGGCAATGAAAGGTCGTAGGATTTTTTTATAAAAGGTTTGGATTTTCTGAAACCAATTTTCGCATGTTGTATGTTAATATCATAGAGGATGTGAATGGATTGCATGTTATACAGAAAAAAGAAAAGAAGGCCGAATCCAGTTCTGAAGGAGAAAGTAGTTCTGAAGAAGAATCATCGGAGGTATTATTTTTTTTCAATTATACTGCAGTGAAAGTACAAAACGTGCTGTCAAACTTCTTAGTGACTACAAAATATATAACGATAAAAAGAAATTGGCATATCAAACTGTTGATAATCATCCCTCTTTGTCATAGCTCTGTGAAAAGGACATTAAACAAATATTTTTTGATATAACTTTGAAGTCTAAAAACCGTTCAAAGTTCAATGTTTGGTTCATAATTAATGGATTGAATAACAATGTGTCCTAAACTAACAATTGTATATTCATTTATAATGATAATGCACTCCGTAATTGTCATTTTTAGCATCATAATTCTTGTAATTATATGTATATATCGTCTTAAACAGGATGAAGTAGAAGCTGCAAAAGACACAAAAAAGAAGGTGAGGATTTAAATTTTGAATTCCACTTTTTAGTTATAACTTTAAAATCCTGTCTTTCATTATATCTAAAAATTAACTGGTCTTATCAATCTTATAAATGTGACAATATAATATTTATCAATTCAGTCGAATTTGTCTCTAGTTTCTGGTTGCATTAGAAAGACCAGTTTGTTTGTCATCCAGTGTTAATAAATATTGAGTAGGTTGCACAGTAACATTTTTGAAAAGGTCAGATTTTTGGAATTCTTTTTATTTTCAAAAAGCAAAATGGTTATGTGGCGTTTGGAATGCTCATTTAATGTTCCCACAAAGTATAGTTAAATATTTTGATAAAACATTTATATAGCATAACTAAGAAAATTTGCTCTCTAAAACTTTTCGTTACTTTTCTGCCTTCAGTTCGCAATTGTTACTTTGAATTTTATTTCCTCCTTCATTGGGTTTTTCTGACCAAATATCAGGATGAAAGACCATATAATTTTCCTGGTCTTCATGGTCAGTGTCTAGCACGTATTTCAGTGAGAAGTGATGCTGAATTAATTCATAATATTTTATCAAAAGAACCACGTCATAGTTACTATGCTTGTAATTTCAGGCATTTCTTCTTAAAATGTTTAGCATTGGTTTATATTTTATTAAATATTTCATTGAATCAAAACGTTCCAAAAATTACACTATGGTATTGTGCTATAAAGTGCTTCTTATTGACTATTAATTCAGTTTATTATGATTTCAATTCAGAAAGAATCCTCTTCCGAAGAGGAAAGTTCTTCGGAAGAATCGTCAGAAGAAGAAGAATCGTCAGAAGAAGAATAATTCCACTGAAATAATATATTTGAAAAAAGATAGATAAAGTCATTTTTATAATAATATCTAGGATACAATAGATCTATTTAAAAGACAGCTTGACTGTTTTTAAAATGATTTAATGCTGTAATGGTTGAAATATGCGGTCTGAAGGATGGGAAATAACCAAAAAATAGACACAATGGATGTAGACAACGCGTAGGAATGCTTAGGAATAAATTGTAACATGTGTGGTCAAAGCGAATCCTTTTACAATATTCATTCAAATTAGCAATAATACATTTTGGTTAAGCATCGTCAATACAAAACAACATTGACATTTGATTGTTTGAAAATTTTAGACCAAAGGATTTTTTACATTTATATGCTTTCTTCTGTATGATTTTAAATACTTTTACCCTAACGAAGATGCATTACCGTCTAACATCTCATGTTATGTAACTTATTCTTATAATTTTTTACATCGCTTGTGCATATGTGTTATAAATCAGCATTATTAATATGTCTTTTTGTAATATTTAAGTTTAAGATCATAATATAATCATTATTTTGTACCTTTTGTTCAATGATCTTCTTAGACTTTATTAAAAATACTAAATTAAATTTAAAGTTGAGGGGCTTAACGATTACAGAAAGTTTGTTATTTCTCATTATTCTAGAAATAGATCTGTTTTAATCAAAAATATTTGTCAGACTCAAAAATGAGATTTAGTCAAAGCAAATCATATTTACAATATTATTTACAACATTATTTTTAAAGTAATGCTACTTTTCGTAATTAACAGGTAAGAACAGTGAACATAAATGAAGAATGTGAGACTAGATTCTAAAAATAAAATAATGCAATCCTCGTGACGTAGAAATGTTGCTGCTGTTGCCCTGGATGGTAGAGGAGTAAAGCTTAACTTTAAGTCAGTTATTAGAAGACGGCACCACTTTGGAACTGCTCTAGTGAGCATGGAAAACTAGAGTGAAAACAAAGTTCTATTGATTGTTTATTTCTATTTGTTGCTTATTTAATACTCTGCATCAACAGCGGTTATTATCATGGCTTTTTTGCCTTTATTGGTTGTGCAAGTACACAGTGCTTTGCATTCTCCCTTACCTTTATGTTTTCTGCGCTATTCCCCATCCTCTCAAACAATGAATCGAACCCATCCCCTCAGAAAGGCATAAAGATACACTCGGGCATTGTCTTAGTGTGCACTTTTATTGATGCATGCCATTTGTGGTTGCTGCTATTGTTAATCAAGACGATGAAAAACGCATTGACTCCTATTTGGTAAATGGTAAAAAATTCACAATATCACTGTTTATAGCGCATCATGCAGAGTTTTGATATCTATGCATTAAGTATTTTATTTAATAAAAGACTCTTTTCTGAAAATCAAAGCGAACAATTCATAAGTGCGTACGTTTTCGCATAATAAATACAACGTTTTATCAAATGAAAAATTCTTATCTGTGTTACATTTTATCAATTTAAGTCTCTGTGGCTGGTTACTCCTCAAATGAAGCGGTAAATACAAACCGCAAGACACAAGTAATAAGCAAACACGCCTATGCTAAGTATAACAAATACAATTTCCAAAAGAAGTGTATTTGTTACATGGCAATATAACAAACATCTAATACTTAGTGTCAAATAAATTTACGGTTGTTGGATTTAATGTCAGTCAAATGTGGTCAAATTCTGAGAGTTAACAAAATAAAATAGCAATAGCATCACAAAAATGACAAAACCTTGTATTTATAATTGGTTCCTGCTGGATTAAGGTTGAATGAGCTATGAGGTAGTATAAAATATACAATATAGCTTGATTACTGGCATAAAACTACGACATAGCTTTTTATTGTTCGGTGATATTTGTATTAAGACTAAACGATATTTCTGCGTCTGTAGATTTGTCTGCTATTTCTGGAATTTGTCTTAAGGCAAATCCGTTTTCAGGCGGTTCCTACAAAGAACAATGAATAACCTCAAAACGTAGGAAGAATTTCTCAAGTGGGAGGAATGCAAAGGAATTTATTCATTGGGTTTTAACTGATCTGTTTCTAGCACTTTTAGATATATGAAATTTTCAGATATCTGCATGAATTATGTTGCAAATGTTTTAATTGACCTTATCTTGTTATAGAAATCATAAACATTTGGTATGCATTTATAATTGATGTTAGAGCCCATCTGCGAATCCAGCCCGTCTACAGATGGGCGTGGTCCAACTAAGAATCCCCGGTTGAGCTGCCCATCTGCAGATGGGCAGCCCAACTGCGGATCATGAAAATACATTTTTTCTGGCCCATCTGCAGATGGGCTTAGCCCATCTGGGAATTTTATATTCTTTCATTTTATGATATTTTATTGAACTTTTTGCAATTTTTTTGTATATCCTTTTTAATTTATTCATGAAACTTCAAACTCAGAAGCACAATAGAAAAGAGTTCTTCAACTAGTAATAGAATTAAACTGACATTTTTTATACAATAATCTACACGTTTTTCAAAATCCTATAAAACTACAAGAAATGATCTCTAATTAAAATCACCAGTTGCTATTAAACATCAAATTTGCTAGCATTAATATGCCGTTACTGATTCAGTTGCACTTTGAATCATTACAAATACCAGGTACAAAGTCGATTAATTGCATTTTAAAACAAAACCCGTATATACAAAGTTGCAATTAAACACCGTAGTTGCAAGTAAATTATGACACTGGTCATTTTTCCCAAATATGACATCAGTCATTTTTAACAGTCTGTGCTCAACATTCTATGAGAATGCTTGGCATTCGCAAAATAAGTGCCGATGGAAATGTGGGTAGGGCTGAATACGGGATATTCTCGGCAAGATGTTTTCTCGGATAAATGTAGTTCTGTTCATATGGATCTTGGCCATTCAAAAGAGTCTTGGCAAATGCAACTGCAAATACCCCACAATCACTACCATTTGTCTGGAGATGGACATTCATGACATACAACTTCATTTTCTTTGGAACAGTGTCCATGAATTTCGAAATGAGTACTTTGGTTTCGGGAGATGGCTTCCGGCACAAGGAGTCATAAATGGCTACCGTGTTCCAATCTTGCCCAATATTTGATATAGTAATCCAGTGATTCCTGTTGACGTGGAGAATTTGCACAAATTCAGATGTCGGAATATTCCAAGAGTTGTTCTGTTGGAGAATCGTGTCCTGGAGTCCGTCGACGCCAGGATGTTCTTTCTGTAAAATGTCGTTAAATACACGAATGTAAACGTCAGTTAACCACCCATTCTGGCGGGTCAGTACCCGAGCTTCTCTATCGGCGAGCGATGCTGTTCGAGGGGACTCTTCCTCAGGGTCATTGTTGGAATTGGAACAAGTGTTTGCTGGGTGGCATTGGTAGAACAAGAAATTCGATTACGGCGACATGAGCATTTTGATGTTTTACAGGCTCCGGTAGACCCACAGGAATTCTTGGTGAACTGAGTTGCAGAGTTTTATTTCTGGCTGCAGATCGAAGTGTAGTCGATTGTGCAAGATCGGGTTCCACGGTTCCACTGTATTCCATAAAATCCCCTGCACGATATCTTACATCCAATATATTATGCTTTTATTCAAGTTTGTACGACTTTACTTTGTCTCCACAAATCTCAGATATTACACAAGGCAGTCTTTGAAGGTCTGTTGTTGTTCGGTCTAACTTCGGTATGGCGACGGAAACGGTATCGCCAACGCCAAATTCTCATTTTTTATGCAGCTTTGTGGATTCGATCCCTAGCTTCAGCACGGATTCCGTCATGCTTCATTTTTTTCGATTGATGTTCGTGACTCTCAGGTATAGTTGCAGCCAGACGATAACGTTTGTTCTCGGTGTCCGGAGTTGCTGGCGTGGTGTCCGAGGTGGCTGGTGTGGTTTCCGGAGTGGCTGGCGTAGTGTTCGGAGTGACTGGCATGGTGTCCGGGCTGGCTGGCGTGGTGTCCGGGGTGGCTGGCATTGTGTCCGGGCTGGCTGGCGTGGTGTCCGGGGTGGCTGGCGTGGTGCCCGAGGTGGCTGGCGTGGTGTCCGGGGTGGCTGACGTGGTGTTCGGAGTGACTGGCATGGTGTCCGGGCTGGCTGGCGTGGTGTCCGTGGTGGCGTCGTCAAGCTCCTCTTCATCTATGACGTGTGTCTGTGCACCCGAAAATATGGCTGATTTCGGTTCAGAACCCATAACGAGCCTGTAAGATGTCTCGCCAGTAGTACTGGATGGCTGGATATTCATGTGGTACATTATTAGTGGAAGCTAAGATGCCCATGGACAGCTGGTATGTTCTTCATCGACCAGTGACACCCTCAACGATGCTATCCGTTGCTCCACCACACGGTTCCCCCTCTCCACCAGACCTTGTGACTGCGAATGCCTGGGTAAACCTCTGACGAAGGTAACATCGGCTCCCCATATTTGAAATAGGGAATGGAGCAGCTAATTGACAAATTCTCTACCATTGTCAGAATGAAAAATTCTGGGCGGACCGATGTTGGCGAGTACACGCTGTTCTATCATCTCGGCAACTTCAGCAGCGGTTTTTCTCTTCAAGGGGAAGAGAATGTGGACCTTGGTCAACAAAATGACCTATGTAGTGGTACGGCCCATCTGGCATGCGCCGCATGTCGATCAAATCTATCTGTGCGCATTCCAGAAAGTTTTCGGCAATGATTGGCTTGAGAGGCGGGCGAGCGGTCTGCAGCAGGGCAAGCTGACACTTCGGGCAGTGCTTGCAAAAGAGCTGTACGAAGCTTCTGGTAATGCCATAGTAGTGACGGTATATCTTCAACATATCGAAAAAAATAAGTATGTTTTTATTTCACCATTTTGTACAGCATTTTTAATGTATAAATATCATTGTGACATTCGACGCCGCAGGGCCAAATTACATTTCACCGTGATACATTAACTATCTACATACTGAATCTTTGATTTCCCAAAAATTTCCATAGTTGTATAGGTCACAAAACAAGAAATAAAAACGTTATAATTACATAATGTGCACACTTGCGATATCCGGCATGGTCCATTTCGTTCTCGTGCACTGCCTGTACAATATCGTACATGTTACCCACTGACACTACCCGTAAGAATTTTTTGCCCTCATCCGGCTTTGCATTTGGCACGACAAGTGCACCAGTAACGCCCAATGACGAAATATCCATTATTTGAAATCCTCTGTCCACTTTCTGATCCGGAGTTTGCAAATACTGAACTATCTCGTGGTATCGCTCATCAGAGATCACAGTGGAACGCCCATTCTCTAGCACTTTTTTAGTGCTTTCGTTTAAGATTTTCCTTCTATCCATATCATTCATTTTGAGTAATTTAATTGGTATGACAAACCCTAAAATTTGACCTCTTTATATTCACTCACCGGAGTCGAGACTCAGTTCCGGAGTACAATATTAATTCTACATTACGATAATCTAGCATATGTTACACAAAAGATCAGAGTCCAGAGAACCTAATACTATTACGAAATCGAAATTGCAATTATGTTCTATTCACATACATTACAAGCATCTTAGCAGTAAAATGGAATTGCAATTGAAAATTCTACAATAGATCATACGCGCTTCTTATGCATTAATCATTGGAAAATAAATCCACGAACACAACAGTCTTAACAGTGAAATCAAATTGCAATTGAAAATCCTACAATAGATCATACGCGCCCTTTGTTCATCAATCATTTAAAAATAAATGCAATCGACCTTTCAACAACAGTAGACTAAACACCGGATCAAAACCTGGAGTAAATCACGCAATCACTTTATGTAACAAGGGATGTCTGTGATCGTTATTTTCAAAGGACATACAAAAAAATGACAAAAAGTTCAATAAAACATCATAAAATGGAAATTCCCAGATGGGCTAAGCCCATCTGCAGATGGGCCAGGAAAAATGTATTTTCATGATCCGCAGTTGGGCTGCCCATCTGCAGATGGGCAGCCCAACTGGGGATTCTTAGTTGGGCCACGCCCATCTACAGATGGGCTGGATTCGCAGATGGGTTCTAACAATTCCACTGAAATAATATATTTGAATAAAGACAGATAAAGTCATTTTTATAATGATATCTAGGATACAATAAATCTATTTAAAAGACAGTTTGACTGTTTTTAAACTGATTTAATATTGTAAAGTTTGAAATATGTGGTCTGAAGGATGGGAAATAACCAAAAAATAGACACAATGACTGTAGACAACGCGTAGGAATGCTTAGGAATAAATTGTAACTTGTGTGGTCAAAGCGAAACCTTTTACAATATTCATTCAAATTAGCAATAATACATTTTGGTTAAGCATCGTCAATACAAAACAACATTGATATTTGATTGTTTGAAAACTTTAAACCAAAGGATTTTTATATTTATATGCTTTCTTCTGTATGATTTTAAATACTTTTACCCTAACAAAGATGCATTACCGTCTAACATCTCATTTGATGTCACTTATTCTTATAATTTTTCACATCGCTTGTGCATATGTGGTTATAAATCAGCATTATAAATATGTCTTTTTGTAATATTTAAGTTTAAAATCATAATATAATCATTATTTTGTACCTATTGTTTAATGATCTTCATAGATTTTATTAAGAATACTAGTTCTAAATTAAATTTAAACTTAAGTGGCTTAATGATTACAGAAAATTTGTTATTTCTCATTATTCTAGAAATAAATCTGTTTTTTTATCAAAAATCAGACTCAAAAATAACATTTAGTCAAAGCAAATCATATTTACAATATCATTTACAACATTATGTTTAAAGTAAAGCTACTTTTCTTAATTACCAGGTAAGAAAAGTGAATATACATGAAAAATGTGAGACTAGATTCTAAAAATAAAATAATGCAATCCTCATGACGTAAAAATGTTGCGGCTGTTGCCCTGGATGGTAGAGGAGTAAAGCTTAACTTTAAGTCAGTTATTAGAAAACGGCACGTCTTTGGAACTGCTCTAGTGAGCATGGACAACTGGAGTGAAAACAAAGTTCTATTGATTGTTTTTTTCTATTTGTTGCTTATTTAATACTCTGCATCAACAGCGGTTATTATCATGGCTGTTTTGCCTTTATTGGTTGTGCAAGTACACAGTGCTTTGCATTCTCCCTTACCTTATGTTTTCTGCGCTATTCCCCATCCTCTCAAACAATGAATCAAACCCAACCCCTCAGGAGGGCAACGCCAGCACCTCGGCGTTGCATAAAGATACACTCGAGCATTGTCTTAGTGTGCACTTTTACTGATGCATGCCATTTGTGGTTGCTGCTATTAGGGCAAATATAAATCCAGAAGATGAAAAAACGCAGTGCTTTGCATTCTCCCTTACCTTATGTTTTCTGCGCTATTCCCCATCCTCTCAAACAATGAATCAAACCCAACCCCTCAGGAGGGCAACGCCAGCACCTCGGCGTTGCATAAAGATACACTCGAGCATTGTCTTAGTGTGCACTTTTACTGATGCATGCCATTTGTGGTTGCTGCTATTAGGGCAAATATAAATCCAGAAGATGAAAAAACGCATTGCTAAAGACTCCGATTTGGTAAATGGTACTGTTTAGAGCGCATCATGCAGAGTTTTGATAACTATGCATTAAGCATTTTATTTAATAAAAGACTCTTTTCTGAAAATCAAAGCGAACAATTTATAAGTGCGTACGTTTTCGCATAATAAATACGTTTTATCAAATGAAAAATTCTTATCTGTCTTATATTTTATCCCTTTAAGTCTCTATGGCTGGTTACTCCTCACATGAAGCGGAAACTACAAACCGCAAGACATAAGAAATAAGCAAACACGCCTATGCTAAAGATAGCAAATACAATTTCCGAAAGACCTATATTTGTTATATGGCAATATAACAAACATCCAATACTTAGCTTCAAATAAATTTACGGTTGTTGGATTTAATGTCAGTCAAATGTGGTCAAATTCTGAGAGTTAACAAAATAAAATAGCAATAGCATCACAAAAATGACAAAACCTTGTATTTATAATTGGTTCCTGCTGGATTAAGGTTGAACGAGCTATGAGGTAGTATAAAATATACAATATAGCTTGATTACTGGCATAAAACTACGACATAGCTTTTTATTGTTCGGTGATATTTGTATTAAGACTAAACGATATTTCTGCGTCTGTAGATTTGTCTGCTGTTTCTGGAATTTGTCCTAAGGCAAATCCGTTTTCAGGCGGTTCCTACAAAGAACAATGAATAACCTCAAGACGTAGGAAGAATTTCTCAAGTGGGAGGAAGGCAAAGGAATTTATTCATTTGGTTTTAACTGACCTGTTGCTAACACTTTTAGATATATGGAATTTTCAGATATCTGCATGAAATATGTTGTAAATGTTTTAATTGACCTTATCTTGTTATAGAAATCACAAACATTTGGTATGCATTTATAATTGATGCAGGTTAATAGAAAACGTTTATATTAGGAAACCTTATTATCTTGGATGCATTTCTCGGTGAGACAAGTTGGGCATGTAAGCTATATTTCACAATTTGAGTCTGCTAAAATGGGTTAAGATTTTAATTGGAAATATCTGATTTTGACTTATTTACATCTGGTTCTGAATCAATCTTCATCATGCTTTGCCTGGCGAATCCTCTATCTTCCTCAGTAATCTTGTGTTTGTTGAAACGCTCTATTTTATCACTGGCTCCCATTGCTCCCAAAGCCAAATCCATATAGTCATCAGCGTCTGTCAGAGGGTTGCCTGCAATTAATATAAATTTGCATATAATTAGAATGGTGTAATAACGCAACTCTAGGATGTCTTAAATGCTAGCAGTTGTATTGCACAAAAAAACTTTCATTATTGTGTAAGTTGTTATTTGCGTTACTTTTACTTCTTAACCATTGTGAATTGTTTTTATGCACCCAATATATTGCAATTAACTCCAATTAGTGTATTTAACACGCAACGCAATAATAATATACAGCGTGTTACCAATGCCTGGTCGCATAGCAACAGGAACGGAAGGTAACATAAAATGTCATGTTTTTCAAAGTCGTACATATTAAAATTGACCTTCAGTTCTTTTCATTAATTTGCTTATGAGTCTATGAAACGCTTACTAATAACAAAGACTGTTTACTACTAAGATATGACACTCAGCCATTTTCGCGTATCCAGACAGCAGTGGCGCCGCCTGGTAGAAGAGTTGCAAATTAAGCTGTCAATACATTGAGGCTACCTGGAAAGTGCACCTGTTTTTTAACTTTTCATTACTTTTTCGGTCTTAAAGTTTATCAAAACATTTTGTCGCCTGGATAATGATTACTAAATAATAAGAGTGCGGCTACTACAAGAAGAGGACGACCTTGTGCAGCAAATTGGATGCGATAATGACTATTACAACTGCAATCTTTCCTTCTTTCGATTTCCAACGGACAAACAAAGAAAAAGATTAATATCGAATGTTGTTCCAACACTGTTTCATGTTCGAAATCTCCCTCTCCAAATTAAAATATCGCGCCCCAGGTAAAAAAATCGAAGTACAAAGAGGGAATTAAAAACTCCAAAAAGCATCTTTTTCTGTGGGTCCATCCTCACCGCAAGAAAAAATGTGATGAAAAAAGGATAGTTTGGCTTCAACGCCTTAACCATCAACTACACCTGATATGCCCAGAAAACAAAAATTAAAAAAAACTTCGGTCAAAGTTTCGGAGAACGAAAAAACCAAAACAGACCAATTCTGCAGCGGCCAAAATTAATTCTTGCATGAATGAATTTAGCAAATATTTATTTATACCATCCGAAAAAATTGGGTTGTTTGTGTGAAAGATCTGGAATCTGTTTTCGTTACCGTTTTTCCAATGGTGCAGCACATGACAAAACTTGACACGAGACTCGTTTGCAATGCCAGAGATGTGGAAAAATGTAATTGAATGTACAAATACCGCGTGTGTTAGAAAGATAAAAAGCGCTGTGAGATTGTTTATGAAGATGCGAATTCATTTCGCTTTGAAAATGGCAAATGTTTCTTCAGTTAGATCCTAGAGTGATAAAAGAAACAGAAAAGTCTGATAGCTTATTCATGTGTAAATGTGAGAGCAGTATTTACCTTTTTCTATTGTGATCTTTGACGGGGGGGGGGGGGTGGGGGTGATCGTTATCTGATCAGATTTGTTAAATAAAACCTGGCTGTGCTGATAAAATGGCATTTTTTTATCCTTCTTACTTCTATTGTTAAGCTCCTGTTGAAATAAATTACTTTAAATCCCCTAAAATCTATTGAAATACTGAGCTTAACACCAACACTGTAAAGTGTTTTGACAGCTGTTTGCAACTCTTCCACCAGGGGCGCTGCGATCAGCTGGATACTATAGGCTGTATAGGGAGTGTCATATCTTAGTAGTTTATAGTCTTTGCTAATAACAAAAATAAATCGCTAATAATGTCTTCTTGGTCTATATATAGTTTTACGAATTTTCTTGTAAGTGTAACTTTGACGGCACAAGCCAACATCATACATAACACGTATTAAAATTAATAACAATCTGTTTGAAAATATTGTACACAATGATTTTAAGCATTTTACAACTTTACAATTGCAAATAAATAATGGTAGTCAAATATCATATTTTGAGAACTTCGATACATTGCCTTATACTTTGAATGTGTGCATTTTATTCATTGTTATTTAAAACGTTATGACAAGTCAATTAATAACACGTGAAATATATTGGGATAACAATTAAAGTGCAAGATATAAAATATCACATTCTTGGCTTTCAAGTAAATCAGTAACCGTTACCCTCTAAAATTATTTCTGTGATTGTTCCAATGCTCCTTAGTTTCTTTAAATCTTTTACATCTTCGAGGCTATTTCCCCTGCAAAATGAAAAATACATTATGGAAGATCAATTAGTGCCTGAAGGATATTTTTCCATAATTTATTTATTTGTAGCGTTTGAACTTACCTGAGATTCAGATATGTCAGACTCTTCAAATTGGACTCGTCAATACCTTCTATAGTTTCGATTTGGTTGTCACGGAGATGAAGCCTTTTCAGTTTCTCAACTCCTTCCATTTTTCCTACTTTTGATAGCAGGTTTGAAGGCTTCAAGCATAAAGAATAACGTCTTTGTTTCAATAGAAATATTCAAAACAAAAGCAATATTGCTTTGCAGCAAAGCAGCTTGTATGTTATTAAATGCGATGATTATTTCTTAAACTTTAAGATTTATAACTAAATAAGGTATTGGCAAAATCTACATAAAATTAAATATGCAATTTAAGAATAGGAGAGAGCGTTTATAATTCACCACATAGAGTTCTTCTAGGTTCGGAGGATAGACGCCATCTAATGTTTCCAGCTTGTTACCTCGCAAATCTAACACCTTTAAGTATACCATACAGCTAGAATCAGGAAACCGCAAGCGTCGTATACGATTTGCTGAAATATGGACAATAATAGCATCAAAAATGGTAAAACTGTTCAGATTTCTCAGACAAACAGTGTGACCATGCCGGTTATTATCTGTGAATATGCCGGTTATTATCTGTGACCATGCCAGTTATTATCTGTGACCATGCCAGTTATTATCTGTGACCATGCCAGTTATTATCTGCGTTACACTGAATGCCCGCTCTTTATAAAGAGTGTATTTTTAATATCAGTAATTTAAAATTTTGAAGTCGCAGCTCTTGAAGGCTAGACCTAAATGCTCAGGTCGTGGTACATTTGGGCTTCGCTTCAGGGATGGGTTAGGGAATTAGGCCCACCCCACCACTGGCTGAGCTTTTAAAGCCAAAACGACAGTGACTTGCGCTCGCTTTTTAAGAAGCAGTCCGTGCTGATCCATTAGTGCTTGCTTAATCTTAGCATCACAAGGGATACATGTTATCATTCGAGCTGCCACACCCATCACTTTTTGCTGTTTGCCTGACCGACTCCCTGATATGCCGATAAGAACACCATTACAACCGACTGAAAGTTCAATGTGTGGCAATTTTTGTTAATGAGTGCATCTGGACTTGAATCAATTACCACAACGATATTGTACACACTGTCAATAACTAGGATGATAGTACCATGGAGACCGAAATTCTCAATTTTAGCCTTGTGTCTGTTTTTTTCACACTAAAAATTATTGAGTCAACGGCTCGCATGATTTATCCAATGAACGTTTGATTAGTTTTACCAATCTCTTCAGTTAGAAAAAAATGTTTAATGGGGTTTAAATTGCGGCGGAAAAAGCGCGCGCCAAGTTAAATAACAAAATCCTTTAGTATTTATTAAAATGTTGACAAACATTCATGAGGCGCTTTGGTATAAAAATGGTCTTTCAACTCATTTTATATAAACTTAAATATCTTAAACTACATTTCCCATGCACAAGCATCGAAGTATTTTCTTTTAAATTTGTAGTTGTGATACCGCTAATTGAAGTACTAATATCAAACCTTGTTTTAATGATATCAAAATGATTTTGATAGAATAAATGTGGGATCCTTTGACAGCAATTTTTTATTGATATCAATATTTTTTTTTGATATTATGACAGCGTAGAGATATCAGCAATTGATGTTGATGAATTCAGTTTCTGCGATCACTTTCACTTTGAAAAGTTAATATTACATTGCAAAGTATGAAATGTCAATTGCATTAAATCTGATTATCATTTGATATCAGCAGACATGTTGCCGTAAAATGAAAAACACACTGCCACAATGTGGTATCCACTGACAGATCCATTGTGGGGGTGTTGGTTCAAGAGTTGATGACTCGAAAAAATATATAAATAAATAAATAATTTAAATTCGTCTTTAGCACAAACCAGTTTGACTCTTCGGGCGAAAACCTCTTCGGTTCAAAACTACTTCGAGGGATTTTTGTGGTTGAACTCCCCCTTGATCAAAACCTTATTTGCAACCAGTTACATAATGTTGTAAGCACGAGTTATATCTATGGCATTCGATGCCCTATTTGACTGAATACAATGGCTTTTTTTATTTTTATACTGAGTTGTCTGAGGCGATTTTTGCTTAAAAAGATTCAACATTTACAGACAGCCTCATTAAGTTTATTTCCATTGTTTATACTTACATGAAAGAGTCAGTTTTTCTAGATTTGGGTGTGATAGTCCTTCCAATGATGTTAACTTATTACTGGTAAAATTGGCTGACTGTAAGTAGGGCATTGTTTCGATACTGAGTTGTCTGAGGCGATTTTTGCTTGCATTAATAGACACAAGATGAGTCATTGCAGAAATAGGTTTGACATCTTGTATATAGTTCTGCGAAACATCCAGGAACCTTAAGTGGATGTACTTTTCAAGCATAGAGATGTCAGTAATCTTCCTGAATAAAAGATAATACAAAATAAACGCGTTTCATGTTTAAAAAGACGAAGTAGGAAACTGAGATTTTCCTATTATAAAAAACGTCAATATATAAATATATATTGTCACTGCGAAGAATTTGCCATAATTTAATTTTGAATAATGGCGACATCATACGAATGTGGAATTACCTGTTAGGAACATCCATTCTGACGTAGGCACAGGACAGCCCTCCGCTGATTGGCTCCAGCATACATAACGAGTTCCCATACAATTGATCAATTGTCAGTGGGTTTGGTTCCGGTTCCTGTACAAGTATCATAGGTTTAGTATTGATTTACACTGTCATCAACGTTGGATCTTGTTGTGATTTTTGTTGTGACTGGACGCGACCCTAGATGAACGTCTTCTCATTGACAATGTCTTTGAGACAACATTGAATAGATGTTCGATAAGCAACGTTTGCACCTTGTCTCAGGTCACAACCAAAGCGCCGCTTTCTCCGATGTCTAATTCATGTCTTTGGTGAAACGTTTAATAGACGTCGGAAAATCTACATTGTCTAACGTAAAAAAATCGACGTTGTACAGGCGCTGGGTCACAACAAAACAGCAGCATCATCATCTTATCGCTCACCGGAAGTGTAAACCAGGTGGTTTAGAATATAGCCCCAAAAGAGGATGTGAATTATGGGAATTTCACGAGCACTCAAGTATTTTACCACCTTTTTAGAAAATATTCGACTTCAAACATGTTGTGCGTTATTCTACGACCCAACGGTAGGGGCAGTTTGATGAAGGGGTGACTACGCCACTTCATGATTGTCACTGTCTAAACTGTGATTCTAGATTAATATTTGCCCGGCGCCTATGCAACGTCGACAGATGGTTCAACTGGTATTTCAACTTCCATTTGGAACATTCTCACCACGTTGATTTCACGTAGGGACAGATGATCGACGTCTATCCAACGTCGGCAGGTAGATGATGTTTCATCTTTCATAATCAATCAAAACTCGACGTCGGGTGGGTATTCTATATAACATTCATGTGGTGTCATAATATTTACCTGTGAGTATGGGATGAGGGTAGGAAACTACGAGAGAGGAGAGAAATCTTAACTCAGACCACCATCGTAACTAACCAAAAGGCTTATATAATGCAGAGGTTTCTACATCAGGTGGATGTACCTGGTAAATCAAATCGCGCCGGTTCAGTCTTCGTATAACATACAGAAACTAGAGGTGTGTCCGATCGGAGCACGAATGCCCCGCCTGGCGGATAGTCAGTGACATAATCTTAGTTTGACGGATGTGATTCTTCTTGAAGAAAGAATGAATAAGCACGGACTTAGTAACGAGCACCTAACTGCAGTAAAATTGCCGAAGTTCAAAGGCCAATTTCGACCGAATAAACTCCTCGTCGGACAAACGGACGACGTCCTGCACAACTTCAATATATTAGAAACAATATCCCAAAAGCAAAAAAGTTGCAGGCCATATACAGTGCGATCCACAAAACTTGGTACATAAAGCGTAACGTACACACGGACAGACGGACGGACGCACAAGTCAAACACTATATGCCCTGCTGACATTTGTCAGGCGGGGCATAAAAAACTCTATGAGGGTCGACGACACGGTCCCCAGAATGTCTTACATTAAGAGGATCTTTTTGGCATGGGTCTTTGACAAGACAAATTTTCAATTGTTTCTTTGGGAAATAGCGCTTTTAGGGGGGGGGGATGTTTGGCATGCGTTTTTGGAGGTTTCAAGCGATATTTCGTTTCTTTTGTATACCTTTTAATATTTTAGTGTTTTAGCACTTTTTGCACACTCAGTTTACGAACTTTAAAATAAAAATGCCTTTGGGCTCACGTCACGTGACATCACCCCCTCCCCCGATTACCAAAAAGGAACAAAACGTTTCGCTGTAATCCTTGAACCCCAGATCTTCTTCACACACTACAGTGTTTGGGGACTGTTTGTTCAGAAATGCAAACGCTTTGAAAACTTAAATTTGCCTGTACATAAAGGGACGGAATGGGGGGAGCAGGGGCGAAGCCAGCCTCTCCCATAGGACGGAACGTCCCAGAAGAACGATTAAAATGTTGCCTAAAGACCTATAGGCTACCGTGCGCTTCCAATAAAAACTGAAGAGCAAGGGGTCATTTGGGAGGCCCGAGGCGGTCCGCGCGGACTTCCAATTTAATAATAATAATAATGGTGGGTTTTTATATAGCGACTTTCCAGTTGAAACAACTGCTCAAACCGCTTTACATCAAGTTTCGAACATACATTACAGTCATATTTATTTTAACCCAAGATTACTATTGATTCGACGTGCTCATAGAGTGTTTCTTATAGTCCCTATCTTATGCAGCCAAGTTGGCGCTTTACAATATTCCTAAGTAGAAAGGCAGAAAACTACATAAGCACATCGATATCCCTAGGGGTGTAACTAATGTTGCGATTCCTAGCCATGAGCGGGATTCGAACCCACGACCCACAGCACCACAACGTTTGGCTGTGACAGTGGCTTTAACCACTCGGCCACACCGTCCCCACTTTAACCACTCGGCCCAATTTCTGTAAAAGGGGGCCATTTGTATTTGACTCTCCATATATCGTACAAAAAATGTGGTTCTTTCTGAACTGCTCTCTGCGTCCAAGAAAAAGGGGAGACCAAACATTATGCACACACACTTCTTGATGTAAGTGCCTGTCTAGTTTTGGTTTTTTATTTGCATTCAAAGCCTCACCTGTTCTTACAAATGCATAATTTAGTAAAGCAAAAATTTTCTTATATATATATTTCATTTAGCACTACATATTTCATTTAACGTTCTTGTGGTGAATTTTATGAGGGTATTGGTGTGTGGCTGAAAAGGGATATTTCTCCAAATTGCCACTCCATGTTTAATGGTCGTTTTAAAATGTTATCACAGGTGTGGTAGCGAAGTCGCACTTGAGTGTTCCCTTCTACTTCAATTTTTCTCCCAAGAGAGGAAATTTTCGATTTTTTTTAGTTAGAGTGATTCTGTGAACGCCGAAACAGGAAAAAAATGCTGTGACTGAATTAAAAGCCACTAATCTCTGATCTTTACCAAGGGGGAGGGGGTTACCATGCACACAAAAATTAGCAGTAAACAGTGCGCGTGTGTGTGTGCCAGAGTTGAGTCAACCTTTTTGTTGAACGAGAAGGAAAATGGAACCATGCACTCACTACGGCTGGCCTTTGAATTACCCCCCCCCCCCACCCCACCATCCTTGTCTGTTTTTTTTTTTAGACCAACGGAAAGAAATGCTACACAGAAATATACTCCAGTAGGAGTGAAGGACAAATGTATCGCACGAAATTCGCCTGGATTGAAGGGGGCATGGCGGGTGGGGGTAACAAAAGTTGTTCACTGTACAAAACTTGCTGGTTGATTGAATTCCCCATAGTTCACCTTTTTCTTCACTTTCTCGCCATTCGGAAGTTGTGTCAGCTGACTTTCATCGGCCGGAGCTGCTTGCCGAAAACTTTCCGGTAAGTCGTCGGGCTCGAACGATTCGTCTAAGTCGGTTTCACTTTCCTCGTCTTCCTCTTCCTCTTGTGTTACGTTGGTTTCTCTTTCAGTCATCTTTTAGCAGTGAGATACTGGAAAGTTTAAGCGAAACATTTGACGCTACATGACAATACGACAGGCTTACTTTAAACATAAATGTACGAATATTCTGAGATGTCCCGCCCGTCCCTTGTAAGAAAAAGTTTATAACACCGCCTATTTACTACAAATTAGCTTTCATGAAGGCAAAATTGAAACCATTTTTCTTCTCAAAATTAATTTGGACAACATACCTTAAGTTTGTAATGTGTCACTTTCTACCTGGAAAGATTAATTAATCCTCACTAGTCTCAATGAAAACGTTTTATTAATAAAAACAGCTCAATGATTTTCCTTTTGTCTTGAATTTATTGTTTACGCTCGATTGTTAGAATATATGTATCTCTGAGAACTCTCCATATAGCGATTGAGCTAAGAGCCCACTCAAATGATTTAGAGAAACGCGTGTTTATGAGAAAGGGGGTTTGAATACAAACAAACCTATGTATCCAATATGTCAATGTTGATTCAATCAAGCGGCATGGACACACTCTCCCGCTTTCGCCTTTTCAAAATAATAAATGGAGTTTTTTCCCCGAGGACAATTGCATAAAAGCCGAATATACTACATACAGAGGCGCTTTAAGTTTAGATATCGAGTTGATATGTGTATACAGACACCATTTTTGATCTGGTTGTTGAGGTATCCCCAAAACGCACACCGAGTTGATCAATGGAAATCAATGAATTACAGAATATTAATCCACGTTCTCGGAATCGTTGATTTTCACCGAGAACACCTGTTTAACCAGCACCCACAGTGAATCATATGTACGAAGACATGTGCTGACAATCAACAAACGTGTTAATACCAAAAATCACATAAAAAGACAAGTAATGAATACTGAAAATTAATGCACCATATTTTCAATGGATTATATCAGTTATTGTATTTAAATGTTACGAGTATTTTGCCACAGTCCTTGTTGTGATATTCTTATCTATTTGTGAAACTTTCCATTTTTTGTTTGCAAGAAGAGAATCCGATAACCCTGTGAACATAAGAAACAATGGACACTTTGCACTCCTGAATAAAAAAAAAACTCCTTCTAAATTAAACAAGCAAAAGTGTCATCTTCAGCCGCTCAAGTTGACGTGTGCATAATATATTATTTTATACTAATGTGTTTATGGTCGTTATGATGCAAAGAGAAGAGCCTTAATGCCGATTTTATTTGTCTGTTTTGTGAGATTTTCTATTAAATAATTACAGTATCATACATTTTATCGCATCCTAGCTTCTGTGATATCCATTCATAAAAATATTATTGATGCGACTCTCTTCAACACCCGCAATATATGGCCAAATGTCCTACAAATTCAGACTGATTTCCTGACTCACGTTTTATTTCGTAAAACGAGCTTTTACAAGTAAAAGCGTAATTCGCGTTCTCCACTTTCAGATGGGTTTTCCCTTTGTTAATATATCACCACGCAAAAAAAATGAAACTGATTCTTGTAGTTAGTATGGGCGTATTCCACTCTCCATCCATCGACCAAATGAGAAAGAGTCAATCCTCTGGTAATGCGTCATTAGTGGTTTTGGGCATTCCCTTTACGCCCCTTAATGGGTGGTAACAACTCGCCCAGGCTTGTTGTGTGATGGATTAGAAGGAAGATAGGCTAAAAGCGGAGAACGCGAATTACGCTTGTACTCGTAAAAGCTCGTTTTAAAAAATAAAACCTTAGTTTTACTTCGCAAAAGCTTTGGATTCGCTTATCTCCACTTCTAGATGGGACTCAAGTCCGGAGCAGGGGAGCCTGCCATTCTGAATGAACTGCGCGAAAAAAGGTATCGACAAACGCAATTACTCTTAAGAGCTGTTGCATAGTAATCAGTAGTGAATGGGATTGTAATCTGGAATTTACTAAAATCGACAAAACTGAGTTTCGTTCGTTTTGTTTGTCTTCCATGATCTCGGTTGGGGGGGGGGGGGTGGGCACTCCCGGACGGTAACGGGATCTGGTTTACATGACAAAAGGTAAATTACCTAACAAAGCCTGTTAAAATCTCATGTATCTTTTAATCATCCTCTTCTGCCTCCCACTGAATAGATCCCAACCTGGGATACTCGATGCTATGTGTCCCATTATTGTCAATTGGGCTTTATCGATCGACCCGTAACTGCGGGATCTGCTGGGACGGGGAATGTCTGCCCATCTTTTTCTAGGTTAAACCGTAAGGTATTCCATTGTTGATTTGTGAATGTTTTAGTGGTCCGTTTTTCAGACAGTTGGTGAAGTTTGAACAACGCTGTGTAGTTGCTCTTTTTAAGTATTATGATGAAATAATCTGATTCGCTAGCGGATTGGCTGTTTCTTGGTCTTCAACTGATTGCCGTTGAGGT
Source organism: Protula sp. h YS-2021 (assembly GCA_949752745.1). Lineage (NCBI taxonomy): Eukaryota > Metazoa > Annelida > Polychaeta > Sabellida > Serpulidae > Protula > Protula sp. h YS-2021. Next base: position 74,622,558 of record OX457026.1, read on the forward strand.
TCTTTGAGTATCCACCCTTTTGCTTGACCTTGCCGTTGGGTCCGGGCGTGGACGGCCTGTGACAGAGAGTTTCTTGGTTTGTTATGGTCACCTCCTCTGCTATGAGGGGTCCCAGAGAATAGAGACCCGAGAACATCTCCTTGAGATACTTGACAAAGGAGTCGGTGGAAGACCAGCAATCCGTCTTAAGTATATCTGATAATGACACATTAGGTAGGGCCTTGGGAGAGTTTGTCTAACTTGGTGGGCTTTTAATTTTAAGTCTGTCCGAAGGGTTGTGTCTGATTGTGCCTCGCCTTACGCTGCCATAATGACCTCTTTGATGTATTTGGAAAAAGTTTGTTCAGAGAGGTCTTTTTTAAATTTTGGCATATAGGAGATGATAAGGGCTTTTTGATTCTCGGATCTATATGCCTCTGAGAACTCGAGACATTAGCGAAGCGCTTTTAAGGGACACAATGAGACTAAGATCTCAGAGATTTGTTTTTCTGGCAGAGATAGTAGCTCTATGTGGTTGAACATGTCCATCCCGTGGGTTATGATATGGCTTTTGCCAATGAACCCTCCCCTTATAACGAAAAAAGACTTTTTCCAGTTATTGTTCTGTCCAGGGCATGTATCTCGCTTCTCCTCATGCCTGAGGCTAGGACTAGTAGAAAGGTAAATCTTACCGTGGCTTTTTTGGCTGAAATTACTTTCGCTCCAAAAATGTCGGGGTCTTGAAGGTACCTCAGGACTAGGGATAGGAAATACAGGGGGAGAGAATTTACCTTAAAATGTCTGATCAGTTGAGAGATGGCCGTATCCTCTGCTGGATCGCACCAGTTGATACTTTGAGCCTCGAGCCTATGGCCGCTCTATAGCCTTCGATGGTTCGTACCCTTTAATTGTTCGTTTGTAAACAGGTGGTCCAGGAAATCTGCTATCACAGCTGGTGAGGCCTGGAACGGATCTGGCTTAGACTTGCTACACCAGGAGGCAAATTTGTTCCATTGAGCCCGGTACACTTTAACTGTAGATTGTTTGTGACTATTCACGATTTTATTTACTGTTTTGGGGAGAACTTTTTTCCTTTTAAGGTCTGGTTAGGTACCATAAGTGTAGATTCAGCAGGCGAGGAGCTGGGTGGAAGTGTTGCCAATGAGGTTGGAACAGGATTTCATTGTGGTAAGGGATTGGGATAGCCTTGGTTATCTTGCATCGTAGCAGAAAGACGAACCATGAGGCTTCCGGCATACACTGGGTTACCAACAACAAGGCCTAGGGTTGAAGGACTTGTACCAGGATTGCTTGTGGTGGGAAGGCATAAATCAGTTGCTGTACTGGCCATGGGCAGTTGAGGGCATCCACTGCCCAGGCTGCATGATCTGGGGAAGGGGAGACATACCTGGGGAGTTACGTTGTCATTTAATTGGCTCCTCATGGTGACTGGTTTGTGATCCATTGGCTGGCTAGGTACCACTCTATGTTAATGATTTGGCCTATCCTGCAGTTTTCCCGCCAGGTAACGGACAGAGAGTGTGATGCGAGACTAACGGGCCAGGGACAGAATTTTAAAGGCTAATTGTGATAGTAGGAGGGATCTGGTTCTCCCTTGCCTGTTTGGGTACGCTACGGTGGTTGAGTGGTCTAGGAGGACTAATACACTCTTGCCTCTGAGTTGTTCGGATAATTTGTTTAATGCTGTCCGAACAACTCGTAGCTCCAGTCAATTGATGTGGTATTCTTTCAGGGAGGGGGGTCATTTGCCCCTCCATACCCGACTCTGAAAATATATCCCCCATCCTCCCTGGGGTGAATCCGTTTGCAGTTCTATCTCCGGGGAGGGGCTGAACGCCCTCGTTCATATTCCGTGGGTCGGGCCACCATTATATTTTCAGGCATGTTTGTGATACCTTCGTTTTTGCCCGTGGGCATCTCCCATGTCTCGGGGAAAATTTTCTCTGTCCTTATAATGGTCTGTAGTGAAGGCGGTCCAACGGAACTTGCAATTTAGCGTTTTGCCGACTTGAATCTCTTTTATGCTTTGAGAGATCTTTTGTTGTCTTTCTATGGTGGAACAAGCTCTTGCATTTGCTAGATACCATCTTTCTCCCAGAAAAACAACGTCTTGTTTTGGCACTAGTTCCGACTTGGACATGTTGACTACAAGACCTATCTGTATGTTTACGTGTGCCAGAAACCAATCGTTTAGGTACTGGAATACTAGCATGTCTTCCAGAAGGGCCCATGACTTGAGTACCTTTATGACCTTTGAAAATGGGTCTAGGCGGTCTCCCCCCCCCCCCTCGGCGGACTCCCCCTACCAACTCCCCCCTGGCGACCTCCCCCCGTAGGCTGACTCCCCCCGTCCTTCTCCCCCCATGGCAGATTTTTTTAGTTAGTAAAACTTAAATCAGCAAAACTTGTACATTTCATTCCTTTTTTAATTTTCAACTCGCCTTTCATCTACTTTTACACAATTAATCTGCTTTAAAATCCAATTACGAAATTACAATCAAACACTTACTGTAAACTGATTTTTCAAATGCGATCAAGAAATTTTATTTACAGGTCACCAGCTTTACTGTGTCACCACCTTACTGCTTTCCTCGTATAGTCGTAATGAAGGCCATCTTGATGTGATAATTTGGCTACTGGTGAGGTTTTATACAACCATCTACGTTGTCCGGACGTAAATCTGATATCCATAAATAAACCAAACTACTCCGGAAAACATCATCATCAGTAGCCTACTCTGGCGGTGATGGCTAAGAAGCAATTGCAATTCTTGTGCATGCAATGAGCATAACACTAGATCCGACGTTTCATTGATTAGGTCAAAAATTCATTATATCAATCACTTAATTGAACAGATTAAAGAAACATCAATAACCCTTTGGTCTTCATACATCAATAAGGAAAGCAAGTTTGAGGGGGGAGAAGGAAAAAAAGAGTGAAATATACAAGTTTTGCTGATGTAAGTTTAAAAAATAATCTGCCGTGGGGGGGAGAAGGACAGGGGGGATACCGCCTAGGGGGGAGACCGCCAGGGGGGAAACCGCCGGGGGGGGGAAGCGCCAGGGGGGAGACCGCCTGTTCCCTTGAAAATACATATGGGGCTTTTGGCCTACTTGAAAGCCCAGAAATTTTTTGGCTGATTGCTGTATTGGAATATGGAGGTACGCGTGGGATTCGTCCATAGATATGCCCCATACCGCCTGTAAGCTCTCTTTTATGATTTGTATCTGAATGATGTTACCTGTAGCAATTCGTTAAGGGAGGAGAGGTCTATTACGAACCTCCATCGCCGGACTTCTATAGGCCTAGGAAAGCCCTGCTGAAAAAACTCTGACGGTTGCTCAGTGCCCAGGAGTGCTGGTACCTCCCCCGATGGGGTGTACATTTAACGTTCTCTGTTGGAGTAGATTGCCATGAGAGGTAATACGACTTTCTGCTGTAAGTCCTCATCATCCTCAAGGAGTAATCCCAACACTTGTTCCGAAAGGGGGATCCCCGAGGATTCCCCCTGGCCAACTGAAACCGTCTCTGTTTGTAGGTCTTTCGGTACTAGCAGAGGAGGGAGGTGGTTGCGCTAGGCGAGAAATAGTGGCCGAAGGTTTATGTCTTTTTCTCGATAGTCGGGTAGTTTCTTGCGTAGATGCAAATCCTGCAATTTTTTTTGTAACTGTGTTTTCAGGTATAGAAAGGCTGAGAACTCACCCGGTAAAAAAAATTCGGGACCTGGGTGTGAGGTGACAGTTCGCCCTGAGCTGGAATCCCCAAATAACCTGTTGGTGCTGTAAAAGTAGACCCTGAGGCCGTGTGCGTCATTGTAACCTGTTCGGGGGAGGAGGTCTTAGGCCGTGTTTTGGTATCCAGAGGCTTAACGGTTTCAGAGATGGACGTTGCCCTTGCTTTCCGAACTTTCTTCTGTTCTTCCCCATCGGAGATATCTAATTCTGCTACCGTTTCTGAGAAGGCCTTAGTTTTGGTCTTTTTGGGTTTCTTGCCCTTCACGGTCACTTCAGATTCTGAACCAGTGTCTATCATGATCGGTGTGGAGACTTGGTCCAGAATAACTGAAGTGGCTTTCTTCATGGTCTTTTCGACGAACTCGGGTGTGACGAAGGAGACCGCGGAAAGAACTCTGCGCCTATCTTGTCTACCGTTCTGTTCTTGTGTATCATCTTCCAATCGTTTGGTGTGAGGTCTAGGAAGGCGTTGAACTCGTCGCAGAGGAGTAGCCCTCTGTGTCTCCCACAACGATCGCAAATAGCGTGTGGATTGCGTACAGATGGGGGTGAGCACACTGTAGGAGCTTAGGCGGTGAGCGCAGGTTGGCTTCTGTCATATCTCAAAAGCCAGCAGAGAAGAAGCCATAAAGTAACTGTGTCGTCAGTAAACACACAGTTAGGCATGTCATACCACTTAAGATTTAATACTTTGAGCTTTATGCACAGCCAAAGTGATTCTGATATTTTTAGATGAAAGGAAATCCTTGTAAGTGTGTTCTGGCTACTTCCTGTGTGCCGGAACGGGACGGGGTTCAAAACCGACCCGATTTAGGGTGACACTGCATGATCCCAAAATTGGCCTATGCCCATGGTCCTGTGACCAACATGGGCTTGAGGGGATCGTTATGGTCACCTCCCATAATTGCACCCTGTTCCTTTAGCCCAAGGATCGTAATGGGATAGACTTGCCATGCATGGTACAGCAAGGTGCCATAATGGTCCCAAGGTCGTCCCATAATGGGTAAATGGCGTCAAAGTGCCAAAAAAACGCAAGAGAGGATACAAAACATTACTGTTTGTTTGGACATTTCTGTTTGCTTGTCAAAGCGGGTGGGAGGGGGGACAAACCCATTAGGCAAACCCTCGTCTTAAAAAATAATACAAACACCTGCGGACGTTCACTCAGTTCGACTTATCACATCCATTACGTTCGGGCATTCGTAGCTTTTTCCTGCTATGAGGTAGAAAGGATCAAACAAGGAAGCAGATCTCTAATGCTCATGACCAAGCCAAGGGGAAATAACCCCCCTCCCGCCCGCAACAAACAAGGGCCGTTTTAAGTATTCTTAGCATCCTTCAAGTTTACCCAGCATTCTTGACCGTAAGAGGGAGGCTATGTTAAAGAAAGACACTATCGAGATTTGAACTTATTTTCGTGACACACATACGAAAATAATAAGATTAAAACAACTTCGAGTTCATTATTAGTTATGTTGTTTACCCTGGTTATTTAATGTAAATATCTTTTCAAGCTTTTAAAACATAAATTTCCTGAGCATATATTAGTTTCATCTAAGCCCGCTTATTTAAGATAATTGGTGCTTCCAAGAAGTCAGCGTTAACAGGCCTCTTCGCAGTAATTTCCGTAAGCAAATAAATTACCGATTTCCCTGCAGCACTATTTCCAAGTGGATGTCGTGTCTTGTTGAAAATGTGTAAGTCGTATTGATACTGAATTGTCCTGAACTCTATAAATAACCAGCTATTTATTAGCCTTAGGGCTGTCAGAACAAAAAACTTGGATTTATCAGAAATGTGGGAAGTTATTTCTGTAAGATTTCGTTGTAGACAAAATCAAGAAATGTGTTTTTTCTCTTTGCATTTTTAAAAATTAGCTTTGTAATGTTATGCAAACTTATGCACCACACGCGATTTAGTTACAAGCAAAAAAATGATGCTTATTATTCACATGAGATCGCTGAATAATATCAGCTTGAAATATGATCTAATGACATGTGTAAACAACATACGAGAAACACAAAAAAAGCATCTTCCTCGTTTACACTTACACTTGGGGGTCGCAAAAATACGATTCTAAACTCTTGACTTCTTACATATCGTCGTTTAGGCCCAAACGGTCGAAAATAAGCTCAAAATCGCTCTATCTCTAACCGTTTTCGAGATAGTGGCCCACTTCCGGTCTTTTTCTCGATAGTCGGGTAGTTTCTTGCGTAGATGCAAATCCTGCAATTTTTTTTGTAACTGTGTTTTCAGGTATAGAAAGGCTGAGAACTCACCCGGTAAAAAAAATTCGGGACCTGGGTGTGAGGTGACAGTTCGCCCTGAGCTGGAATCCCCAAATAACCTGTTGGTGCTGTAAAAGTAGACCCTGAGGCCGTGTGCGTCATTGTAACCTGTTCGGGGGAGGAGGTCTTAGGCCGTGTTTTGGTATCCAGAGGCTTAACGGTTTCAGAGATGGACGTTGCCCTTGCTTTCCGAACTTTCTTCTGTTCTTCCCCATCGGAGATATCTAATTCTGCTACCGTTTCTGAGAAGGCCTTAGTTTTGGTCTTTTTGGGTTTCTTGCCCTTCACGGTCACTTCAGATTCTGAACCAGTGTCTATCATGATCGGTGTGGAGACTTGGTCCAGAATAACTGAAGTGGCTTTCTTCATGGTCTTTTCGACGAACTCGGGTGTGACGAAGGAGACCGCGGAAAGAACTCTGCGCCTATCTTGTCTACCGTTCTGTTCTTGTGTATCATCTTCCAATCGTTTGGTGTGAGGTCTAGGAAGGCGTTGAACTCGTCGCAGAGGAGTAGCCCACTGTGTCTCCCACAACGATCGCAAATAGCGTGTGGATTGCGTACAGATGGGGGTGAGCACACTGTAGGAGCTTAGGCGGTGAGCGCAGGTTGGCTTCTGTCATATCTCAAAAGCCAGCAGAGAAGAAGCCATAAAGTAACTGTGTCGTAAGTAAACACACAGTTAGGCATGTCATACCACTTAAGATTTAATACTTTGAGCTTTATGCACAGCCAAAGTGATTCTGATATTTTTAGATGAAAGGAAATCCTTGTAAGTGTGTTCTGGCTACTTCCTGTGTGCCGGAACGGGACGGGGTTCAAAACCGACCCGATTTAGGGTGACACTGCATGATCCCAAAATTGGCCTATGCCCATGGTCCTGTGACCAACATGGGCTTGAGGGGATCGTTATGGTCACCTCCCATAATTGCACCCTGTTCCTTTAGCCCAAGGATCGTAATGGGATAGACTTGCCATGCATGGTACAGCAAGGTGCCATAATGGTCCCAAGGTCGTCCCATAATGGGTAAATGGCGTCAAAGTGCCAAAAAAACGCAAGAGAGGATACAAAACATTACTGTTTGTTTGGACATTTCTGTTTGCTTGTCAAAGCGGGTGGGAGGGGGGACAAACCCATTAGGCAAACCCTCGTCTTAAAAAATAATACAAACACCTGCGGACGTTCACTCAGTTCGACTTATCACATCCATTACGTTCGGGCATTCGTAGCTTTTTCCTGCTATGAGGTAGAAAGGATCAAACAAGGAAGCAGATCTCTAATGCTCATGACCAAGCCAAGGGGAAATAACCCCCCTCCCGCCCGCAACAAACAAGGGCCGTTTTAAGTATTCTTAGCATCCTTCAAGTTTACCCAGCATTCTTGACCGTAAGAGGGAGGCTATGTTAAAGAAAGACACTATCGAGATTTGAACTTATTTTCGTGACACACATACGAAAATAATAAGATTAAAACAACTTCGAGTTCATTATTAGTTATGTTGTTTACCCTGGTTATTTAATGTAAATATCTTTTCAAGCTTTTAAAACATAAATTTCCTGAGCATATATTAGTTTCATCTAAGCCCGCTTATTTAAGATAATTGGTGCTTCCAAGAAGTCAGCGTTAACAGGCCTCTTCGCAGTAATTTCCGTAAGCAAATAAATTACCGATTTCCCTGCAGCACTATTTCCAAGTGGATGTCGTGTCTTGTTGAAAATGTGTAAGTCGTATTGATACTGAATTGTCCTGAACTCTATAAATAACCAGCTATTTATTAGCCTTAGGGCTGTCAGAACAAAAAACTTGGATTTATCAGAAATGTGGGAAGTTATTTCTGTAAGATTTCGTTGTAGACAAAATCAAGAAATGTGTTTTTTCTCTTTGCATTTTTAAAAATTAGCTTTGTAATGTTATGCAAACTTATGCACCACACGCGATTTAGTTACAAGCAAAAAAATGATGCTTATTATTCACATGAGATCGCTGAATAATATCAGCTTGAAATATGATCTAATGACATGTGTAAACAACATACGAGAAACACAAAAAAAGCATCTTCCTCGTTTACACTTACACTTGGGGGTCGCAAAAATCCGATTCTAAACTCTTGACTTCTTACATATCGTCGTTTAGGCCCAAACGGTCGAAAATAAGCTCAAAATCGCTCTATCTCTAACCGTTTTCGAGATAGTGGCCCACTTCCGGTCTTTTTCTCGATAGTCGGGTAGTTTCTTGCGTAGATGCAAATCCTGCAATTTTTTTTGTAACTGTGTTTTCAGGTATAGAAAGGCTGAGAACTCACCCGGTAAAAAAAATTCGGGACCTGGGTGTGAGGTGACAGTTCGCCCTGAGCTGGAATCCCCAAATAACCTGTTGGTGCTGTAAAAGTAGACCCTGAGGCCGTGTGCGTCATTGTAACCTGTTCGGGGGAGGAGGTCTTAGGCCGTGTTTTGGTATCCAGAGGCTTAACGGTTTCAGAGATGGGCGTTGCCCTTGCTTTCCGAACTTTCTTCTGTTCTTCCCCATCGGAGATATCTAATTCTGCTACCGTTTCTGAGAAGGCCTTAGTTTTGGTCTTTTTGGGTTTCTTGCCCTTCACGGTCACTTCAGATTCTGAACCAGTGTCTATCATGATCGGTGTGGAGACTTGGTCCAGAATAACTGAAGTGGCTTTCTTCATGGTCTTTTCGACGAACTCGGGTGTGACGAAGGAGACCGCGGAAAGAACTCTGCGCCTATCTTGTCTACCGTTCTGTTCTTGTGTATCATCTTCCAATCGTTTGGTGTGAGGTCTAGGAAGGCGTTGAACTCGTCGCAGAGGAGTAGCCCTCTGTGTCTCCCACAACGATCGCAAATAGCGTGTGGATTGCGTACAGATGGGGGTGAGCACACTGTAGGAGCTTAGGCGGTGAGCGCAGGTTGGCTTCTGTCATATCTCAAAAGCCAGCAGAGAAGAAGCCATAAAGTAACTGTGTCGTCAGTAAACACACAGTTAGGCATGTCATACCACTTAAGATTTAATACTTTGAGCTTTATGCACAGCCAAAGTGATTCTGATATTTTTAGATGAAAGGAAATCCTTGTAAGTGTGTTCTGGCTACTTCCTGTGTGCCGGAACGGGACGGGGTTCAAAACCGACCCGATTTAGGGTGACACTGCATGATCCCAAAATTGGCCTATGCCCATGGTCCTGTGACCAACATGGGCTTGAGGGGATCGTTATGGTCACCTCCCATAATTGCACCCTGTTCCTTTAGCCCAAGGATCGTAATGGGATAGACTTGCCATGCATGGTACAGCAAGGTGCCATAATGGTCCCAAGGTCGTCCCATAATGGGTAAATGGCGTCAAAGTGCCAAAAAAACGCAAGAGAGGATACAAAACATTACTGTTTGTTTGGACATTTCTGTTTGCTTGTCAAAGCGGGTGGGAGGGGGGACAAACCCATTAGGCAAACCCTCGTCTTAAAAAATAATACAAACACCTGCGGACGTTCACTCAGTTCGACTTATCACATCCATTACGTTCGGGCATTCGTAGCTTTTTCCTGCTATGAGGTAGAAAGGATCAAACAAGGAAGCAGATCTCTAATGCTCATGACCAAGCCAAGGGGAAATAACCCCCCTCCCGCCCGCAACAAACAAGGGCCGTTTTAAGTATTCTTAGCATCCTTCAAGTTTACCCAGCATTCTTGACCGTAAGAGGGAGGCTATGTTAAAGAAAGACACTATCGAGATTTGAACTTATTTTCGTGACACACATACGAAAATAATAAGATTAAAACAACTTCGAGTTCATTATTAGTTATGTTGTTTACCCTGGTTATTTAATGTAAATATCTTTTCAAGCTTTTAAAACATAAATTTCCTGAGCATATATTAGTTTCATCTAAGCCCGCTTATTTAAGATAATTGGTGCTTCCAAGAAGTCAGCGTTAACAGGCCTCTTCGCAGTAATTTCCGTAAGCAAATAAATTACCGATTTCCCTGCAGCACTATTTCCAAGTGGATGTCGTGTCTTGTTGAAAATGTGTAAGTCGTATTGATACTGAATTGTCCTGAACTCTATAAATAACCAGCTATTTATTAGCCTTAGGGCTGTCAGAACAAAAAACTTGGATTTATCAGAAATGTGGGAAGTTATTTCTGTAAGATTTCGTTGTAGACAAAATCAAGAAATGTGTTTTTTCTCTTTGCATTTTTAAAAATTAGCTTTGTAATGTTATGCAAACTTATGCACCACACGCGATTTAGTTACAAGCAAAAAAATGATGCTTATTATTCACATGAGATCGCTGAATAATATCAGCTTGAAATATGATCTAATGACATGTGTAAACAACATACGAGAAACACAAAAAAAGCATCTTCCTCGTTTACACTTACACTTGGGGGTCGCAAAAATACGATTCTAAACTCTTGACTTCTTACATATCGTCGTTTAGGCCCAAACGGTCGAAAATAAGCTCAAAATCGCTCTATCTCTAACCGTTTTCGAGATAGTGGCCCACTTCCGGTCTTTTTCTCGATAGTCGGGTAGTTTCTTGCGTAGATGCAAATCCTGCAATTTTTTTTGTAACTGTGTTTTCAGGTATAGAAAGGCTGAGAACTCACCCGGTAAAAAAAATTCGGGACCTGGGTGTGAGGTGACAGTTCGCCCTGAGCTGGAATCCCCAAATAACCTGTTGGTGCTGTAAAAGTAGACCCTGAGGCCGTGTGCGTCATTGTAACCTGTTCGGGGGAGGAGGTCTTAGGCCGTGTTTTGGTATCCAGAGGCTTAACGGTTTCAGAGATGGGCGTTGCCCTTGCTTTCCGAACTTTCTTCTGTTCTTCCCCATCGGAGATATCTAATTCTGCTACCGTTTCTGAGAAGGCCTTAGTTTTGGTCTTTTTGGGTTTCTTGCCCTTCACGGTCACTTCAGATTCTGAACCAGTGTCTATCATGATCGGTGTGGAGACTTGGTCCAGAATAACTGAAGTGGCTTTCTTCATGGTCTTTTCGACGAACTCGGGTGTGACGAAGGAGACCGCGGAAAGAACTCTGCGCCTATCTTGTCTACCGTTCTGTTCTTGTGTATCATCTTCCAATCGTTTGGTGTGAGGTCTAGGAAGGCGTTGAACTCGTCGCAGAGGAGTAGCCCACTGTGTCTCCCACAACGATCGCAAATAGCGTGTGGATTGCGTACAGATGGGGGTGAGCACACTGTAGGAGCTTAGGCGGTGAGCGCAGGTTGGCTTCTGTCATATCTCAAAAGCCAGCAGAGAAGAAGCCATAAAGTAACTGTGTCGTCAGTAAACACACAGTTAGGCATGTCATACCACTTAAGATTTAATACTTTGAGCTTTATGCACAGCCAAAGTGATTCTGATATTTTTAGATGAAAGGAAATCCTTGTAAGTGTGTTCTGGCTACTTCCTGTGTGCCGGAACGGGACGGGGTTCAAAACCGACCCGATTTAGGGTGACACTGCATGATCCCAAAATTGGCCTATGCCCATGGTCCTGTGACCAACATGGGCTTGAGGGGATCGTTATGGTCACCTCCCATAATTGCACCCTGTTCCTTTAGCCCAAGGATCGTAATGGGATAGACTTGCCATGCATGGTACAGCAAGGTGCCATAATGGTCCCAAGGTCGTCCCATAATGGGTAAATGGCGTCAAAGTGCCAAAAAAACGCAAGAGAGGATACAAAACATTACTGTTTGTTTGGACATTTCTGTTTGCTTGTCAAAGCGGGTGGGAGGGGGGACAAACCCATTAGGCAAACCCTCGTCTTAAAAAATAATACAAACACCTGCGGACGTTCACTCAGTTCGACTTATCACATCCATTACGTTCGGGCATTCGTAGCTTTTTCCTGCTATGAGGTAGAAAGGATCAAACAAGGAAGCAGATCTCTAATGCTCATGACCAAGCCAAGGGGAAATAACCCCCCTCCCGCCCGCAACAAACAAGGGCCGTTTTAAGTATTCTTAGCATCCTTCAAGTTTACCCAGCATTCTTGACCGTAAGAGGGAGGCTATGTTAAAGAAAGACACTATCGAGATTTGAACTTATTTTCGTGACACACATACGAAAATAATAAGATTAAAACAACTTCGAGTTCATTATTAGTTATGTTGTTTACCCTGGTTATTTAATGTAAATATCTTTTCAAGCTTTTAAAACATAAATTTCCTGAGCATATATTAGTTTCATCTAAGCCCGCTTATTTAAGATAATTGGTGCTTCCAAGAAGTCAGCGTTAACAGGCCTCTTCGCAGTAATTTCCGTAAGCAAATAAATTACCGATTTCCCTGCAGCACTATTTCCAAGTGGATGTCGTGTCTTGTTGAAAATGTGTAAGTCGTATTGATACTGAATTGTCCTGAACTCTATAAATAACCAGCTATTTATTAGCCTTAGGGCTGTCAGAACAAAAAACTTGGATTTATCAGAAATGTGGGAAGTTATTTCTGTAAGATTTCGTTGTAGACAAAATCAAGAAATGTGTTTTTTCTCTTTGCATTTTTAAAAATTAGCTTTGTAATGTTATGCAAACTTATGCACCACACGCGATTTAGTTACAAGCAAAAAAATGATGCTTATTATTCACATGAGATCGCTGAATAATATCAGCTTGAAATATGATCTAATGACATGTGTAAACAACATACGAGAAACACAAAAAAAGCATCTTCCTCGTTTACACTTACACTTGGGGGTCGCAAAAATACGATTCTAAACTCTTGACTTCTTACATATCGTCGTTTAGGCCCAAACGGTCGAAAATAAGCTCAAAATCGCTCTATCTCTAACCGTTTTCGAGATAGTGGCCCACTTCCGGTTTATGACATTGACTATGGCCGAGGATGCCAATCGTTCTCTAAGGTTATGGTTAAAAGTGTGGCTTTCACGGCGTTTAATAACAGTCTATCAGTGAGCAAAAACAAACTCTGCAGCCAACTTAAACTTGCACACGCATGCCGTGATGGCTTTCATTGACAGTTGGGCGATCAATACACCGAGGCTGATATCATGCCAGTTTAAACTACTACTCTCAGCTTCTTGACACCTGTTTCGCAAATTTGTTTTGTCGTTTTTAATTGAAAAATTAAGCGAATTAAAAAAAATACAGGAGGATCAACCTGACATACTAAGTTTATCATAGCCAAATTTCATCTCTCTAGCCCTTACGGCCACGAACAAACTAAAAAAACTGGAAAACATGCCATAACTGCGGCTAAAATCTTCGAACAAATTCAATACACAAGGAGATTTTGGCAAATCCCCAAGTGAAATAAAAATTATTAACCAATTCACTTTTCACTTTTATGTTTGAAATTGTGCAGAAATAAACTCTTTTCAACATGGAGTTGCATTTTAATATTTTCTTAATATAGGCAAAAGCGACTGAGCTTTCACCACGACACTTGTACACCCGCCAGCATCACTGTGGCGGATAGCCTTGTTTGTACCGAGAGTGTTAATCGCTTCGTTTTTTTTTTTTTTGGTTGTTTTTTTTTTTTTTTTTTTTTTTGGTCATTTAAATACGAAAAGAACTGAGTTTTAACAGGTTTTTGCTTCGTAACAGCTCCGAATTCGCTTATCTCCACTTTTATACAAACTTTCTCGAAAAACTCTAAGAATCACGCTGTTAGGAACTAAAATTTTTCTAGTGGCTCGATTAGTCCCGTCCTTGGTCACAGCCAATCAGCATCATTGGTACCTTGTTACCAAGCCTCATTCTCGTATTGCGCGCGCCACCAACCACACGCGTTTTCGAGGCAGGAATTTTTTTGTTTTTCTACCGTTAGTTTAAGGTGAATTTCTCCAAAAATACTTTTATTTGTTGCATTTGATGTTCTTTTATGGATATTTCGAGACGAAGGTTTGTCGGCTCACATAATTTGGAGATTATACCATTGTCCGTTCTACTGCTAGTATTCTGAGTTTGCATCAGGGGGGTTTCGTATTTTTTTCGTCCGAAATGTGTTACTCGTAGGTCTCCACCGTTTACTAGTATGGACGTACTTTCTTACGACCCATAGCAGAGCACAGATCATTTTAGATTGCTGGCGTCTGTGCTGATTTCAAGCTACTTGCTGCACCTTGGTCACTTACAGACCGAGCCGCGTAGTTTGGTGCGTCCTAGCAGGCTGCCGGCAACTCCAGAGCAGTGCGGGATTGCTTGGAACTTCCTGAACGCAGAGGAGTTGATTCTCAACCGTCTGGATCGCCTACTTGCTCTGCAAACGCCAGTACTTACGGTTTACCGAGCACGCTCTGCATTCTGGGTTAAGTTAAGTACCAACTCGGTACTCAGTTCTGAGCAAGAGGGCTGGTTACCAAGGCCCACCTAGGGGCTTAGTAGCTGCCAAGTACCAGCGTGCTACCAAGCCGTGGTGGCACTGAGGATCAAGCACCATCAGGGTTCTTGGATATTGGTTCATGACCAAGCCTGGGTGTGTCTTGGTCCCGTGCTGCGTCATCCCTACGTTCACACGTGCTCGGATGCACCTATTTGTGGTAAATAGCTTGGTTCAGTACAGGTTTACAGAGTTCTGGAATGAGTGTAGTAATTTTTCGGACAACTTACTTATACACTCTTTTTTTTTTTTTGCTTGGTTACAGACATGACTGAGGTCAGCCTACGTCTCAGCAAATTGATATTTCCTGCGTGCACCCTGCTTCAGAAGCTAACCCTCACGCACTCTGTCATCGGTGCACAAGGGACATACGTCTGTGCGACGCGTTACACACTTGCGAGGAGTGTGCTCATTTATCCCCTCAGAACTGGAACGACTGGAGAAGATACGCACCAAGAACATAAAGCGGAGAGTGCGTCGTAAGGTTCAATCCATGTCGTAGGATATACCAAGAGCCATTTCGCTAATGCTTGGACAAGTGTCCTCTCCCGTGTGCGCAGACAGGGACACGGAATCAGACTTTGACTTGCCCTGGAAGCGGAAAAAAGTTAAGTCTACAGCAACATCGGAGACAGTGGCGGAGCTAGACTTAGGTGGGTGAGAAGACTATATTGGATAGAGCCTGATCAACCCTTCACAAGGAAGCCATTTCTTATGACTCAAACCTCACATTGCCACCATCCGTTCTAGCCTCGAAGGAGAGTGTGACAATCAGGCATGGCAAGTCACCTGTGTGCTTTACAAACCGGATGGGTGAGTTCGGCATCCCCTCACGCCCGCCAACTGTTCCGTCACAAGCTCTGGATACGCCCTGCTGCCTCAGTCATAGGCTTTGAACATTTTCTCGCTCGTTCCTGGCACTGCAATCCCAGCGTCAGAGGCAGATCCAGGACCTTCAAGAGGTTCTGCTCGCGAGGTCAGAACCGAGACGCAGACACCCACCGGCCGCAACTGTCTTCCGACCACCGGAAGATCCTCAGGTGCTGACAGTGTCCAGGCTTCCCTCGGCGTCTACCCCTGCCTCACCAACAGCGGGATATGGACACCAAGGACACCCCAGAAGCCATCACTCTCAGCGAGAGTGAGTTCGCAAGGTCTTGACATAGTGTGTCGAACAGGACGAGGATCTCGCCCCACTAGATACATCAACCCTTGCGGTGATTCCTAAGGATAGGCAGATGGCCATTTACATCCCCATCTCAGGCGTAGTTGCTAAGGAGCAGCAAGGTATAGCTTGTCTAGAGGAAGGGAACTCGGAGGACTCAGATGCGGAAGGTGACGCTGAAGGTGACCCTCCTGGCGGTTTCCCCTAGTGCAGTTTCCTTTCCGCTCCATACACTCCACACTTTCCCAAAGCAAAGGACTACTTCTGTGGAAAGACTCAGCGGTGGCTGGGAGATGACCGATTCCCAACCCGGCTCTACCGGATTTCTAACCTGAATCCGAAGCACCCACCTTACCGCCAGCAGACTCGGTTGCTCCCAAAGTCGTGCCATTTCGGGACGCTATTCAAAAGATCGCCAGCTTGCGGGTATAGAGTGCGGACGCCCAGTGTCAGACAGAGAAGATCCGCCCATCCGCATGACGTCACAACCGACCCTCCCCAACCGGAAGCCTTCAGCTCTGACGACCAGAGAGGGAGTAGCCAACGCTTTGTCGGTACGCTGATGTGAGTTCAAGCCCAAGGACGGGTAGTGTCACGTTCTCAACCCTCCAAGCACTGCACGATAAAACAAGGCCCATACCGCTCCTCGGACGACCTGACACCCCTGGAAACTTTTAAAAAGCCCACCAAGCGAACATTTTGGATGCCGCCGGACCGCCAGGACTCAGATATCCCACTAGTGGAGACGGACGCTATAGCAATAGAGTGCTCAGCAAGACATGTTCTAAACATTATATCCTTCGAGGATCACTCTCTGAGTGCAGCCCAGAAACTTGTGGATGATATGCGGCTGTCGGACAGGGTAGTGCTCAAACTGCTGGAGTGCCTAGCCCTGACTACCAGGGATGTGGTGTAACTGGTAACCTACCTCACCACCTTATTCGCCTTCCTGGAACACTGCTGGTCAATCGTGAAAAACCTCCGTGACCTGCGCCACGCTCCGATTTTAGGGGAGAGAGAGAGAGAGAGAGAGAGAGAGAGAGAGAGAGGGGGGGGGAGAGAGCCGTTTCCCCCTGAGGAGACAGAGAGAGTGCACCAATAGAGCAGATCCCTCTCGCATGACTTGGCACTCATAACAAGGGCTCCAAGACTGTTCTCACGTCCATAGAAGCGTTAATACTCGCAGCCCCCTCGCCACGAAAGGTCGAAATCGACTAGCAGGGCAAATGCCCTCACGGGCCTCGCAAAAGTACAGGTAAGAATCAGTCCCTTCGTTCTCTCTCCTAACAAAGTGTGCGACCAATCCGCCGCTAAGACTGCCTTGCCACTCAGAGATCCTGTCTCAGCCCCATTGGTCGTACTTCCACCCGAACTCCCGCCTCCTGGACCCACACCTGTGGTGCCTGTCCCTTCGTTCTTAGAGAAACAGGGTTTCTCCAAATAAGTGGCGGAGAAAATGTTAAATAGCCACAGGGAGTCCACAACAAAGATTTATCGGTCGCAGTGGAACAAATTTTCTAGCTGGTGCGGTAAAGCCCAACTGGACCCATTTCGAGCCACGCCAGCGGTGGTGGCAGACTTCCTGGATCACCTGTTCACGATCGAACACATAAAGGTGGGTTCAATCGAGGATCACCGAGCCGCTATATGACCAGGGGAGGACCCAACCTTGTCTATGCTGTTCAGGCATTTTAAGGTGAACGCTCCACCATCAAGCTCCAATATAGCGCAGTGGGACCTTTGCTTGGTACTGCTATACCTTCAAAGGGCTGATGGGCCACATGGATCGAGATTGGTCAAAAGTGGCTATATGGGTCAAAATGGGCCACATGGGTCGAGATGGATTAAAATGGCCACATGAGTCAAAATGGGCCATGATGGGGAGCAATGCGCTGAGATTGGACAACATGGGCCATAATGGATAAAGCCGGGCCATGATGAGACAAGATGGGCCATGATGGGTCGGACTGGGCAATGGTGGGCAGGATGGAAAAAATGTGTCATTTTTGGATCAAGATGGGCAAAACTCTGGTCCTCAAGACTAATCCTGCCCATCTTAGCCATCTCAACATGTCTGCCCATAATGTCCCATCTTGACCCATGTGTCCATTTTCGCTCATCTCGGCCCATGTTACCCATGTGGCCTATTTTGACCCATGTCGGCCCACCTTGATCCATGTGCCCATCCTGTCCCGTCTTGTGTTATCTTGTCATATCGGGGCCCTCATGATCCATCTCGATCCACCGTGGTCCGCGTTCATCCATTTGCCCAAACTTTACCCATCATGGCCCATGTTGACCCGTCTGGCCCATTATGACCCATTATGACTCATCTGAACCATCGTGAGTGGCCCATCACGTCACATTATGGCCCAACTTGACCCAAGGTGGGATACGCTGACCCATTCCGCCCATCTTAGTCCATCATGGCTTTTCTTGATCTTGACCCATCTCATCGCATCTCATCCCATGGACCCAACGAACTTTATTCCATTGTACTCGACTTCACTGAAGCTCAGTGGACTTCACTCATACTCACTGAACTTCACACGTGCACACACGCACGCACTGAAACGTTCCCAGGCACACGCTCTACCCTAAAACGAACACATACACGCACCAAAAGAAACGTAAGCACATTGTAACACACCCGTTTGGAAGTTATTTTGGTTAGCTGTGCGCGTTATTAGCCGGCTTTCCCTTTGCGGTGTGACTCGTGGTCTTCCTGACCCTGGCAGATCGGTAACGTCGTTCGTCAGCTGGAACTTCTACCGTAGACGAGTGACTGTCGACTCAGCAACTCCAAGGCGTCGTGCAATTGTTGCTGCTGTCTGACCCGCCACGTCAAACTGACCAATAATTTGTGCTCTTTGCACGTTAGACAACCTCGACATTTTAAACTTTAAAGTGATATGCATATGCAAGGGATGTCCAGTTTCAGTTGGGTTCTCAGGTACGAGGTATTGCTGGTTGAGACATTAGTAACAGTGTAGAGCTTATTGTGGCTTGTGCAGTGACATTTTCTGCTACAGCGTCATGACACTCAAATCTACATCCCGCACCACATCTCATACATGATATGGCAATTCACAATGTGCCAGACAGTTGCTCTGGTGCGGAATTTATGACGCAATTACTCACAGCGCAACAGGGGCGACGATGGAACACATACTACGGGCAGGTTGTTGGTGGTCGCCTAACTCATTCATTTCCTACTATTTGCAGGTTTATTCAAACTGTGTCACATGATATTCGTGGCCGCCGAATCAGTTATAGAGGCCAATCAGTAACATACGGCACCTTTATTATGTTGCAAATCAAAAGCAAAGGAAGCCAAGAAGCAGTGGGAGGTAACGAGCGCCCAAGGGGAGAAATAAAGGCAACACCGGGCAATAGGTAGCCGAAAACAGCATACCACCTACTTGCAGAGAGGGTATATGAACCAAAACAAGCACCGCCAAAGGGCGGCGGCGGACGGGGGTAAACCTCAGTAATTGTCTCCAACGAACGAAGTGTTTAAGTTATGAAGAGTATTAAACAACTAGCGGAGACGGTGGCAGTCAAGAGTATTTCTAGTGAAGCTTGCGTGCATTAACATAATGTTAAATCAAGGTTCCCTGACAGAGGTAGTATGATTGTAACGGAGCAAAAGTGTAAAGTATGAATATGAGTGTAAAAGTAGAGCAAACCGGGGGCGGGCCGGGGGGGGGGGGGTGATACCAGAACAGGAGCATTAATGCGGTAAAACACAGCGGCTTGATTACACATCGGTTACCACGAGATCACAGCGTTACGTTCGCGTTACACAGAAGGGAAAGGGAGAGGTTACTAACAACGCGATAATGAAAAAAAATTAAAATTGCAAAATTTAAATTACGTAAATTACGTAAAAGCTAAGAAGTGGAATATCAAACCTTCTCCACCTTCGAGGCGTGTTTATCAACTTTCATGAGGAGAAAAAGGAGGAGGGATGTCGATGTGCTACGTGGACAAACAAGGGGTAGATTGTATGACTTACAGTTGGTAACACACTATCGAACAAAGAGAAAGGGTGGAAGGGGGGGGGTAGACCGCAGACACAGGGCAGGAATCCTGTGAGGGAAATAAAAAGACTCAAGCCTTCAGGAATAATTTTATTTCTCAAATCGTGTTATCTCCTCGAGCCCGGATGGTTAAGAAGCGCCCGAAAGGGCGTGGAACCTTGTTCAAGCCACACGCTCACTCTATTCCAAAGGCATCTGGTCGTGCCAACGGTAGTTGTAAAGCATTTATATCAGCAAAATACCCAGTTTTCCCTTCATTAAAATGAGTTTTTGTTCAGTGAAAATGTTATAGCTGTATATAGCTGGATGGAATTGATGCAGGCAATAGTCATGTCCCACCTTCTCCCACCAGTTCCTGTGCCCCACGATTCGGGGCACAGGATGAGAAGTGAACAGCGAATCGCAGCAAAGGTAAACACAAGTTTATCTACAGTTTACCTAGAGCTGACCAATGATCTTTACTCCAATAAAATTAATTCTTATTTTAGAGGTTACATTTCTACCGTGTTATGGGCGTAGAAAAGATAGGATAATACTTTTCAAAAGCAAAGGTTCGATCCACGTGTATAACCACAACATTTGTATAACCACAACATTTGTATAACTACAACATTTGTACTGAACAAAAACCAATATTAATAAGGGTTGAAATAGGCAATTTGTTGAACCGTTTGTTAAAAAGCATAATGTGTATTCATAAACTATTGTAACAGGATCAAAGCATCTATATTTACATGCAAATGAACAAGACAGATCGACATCATTGTAATATCTTCCAACAAACATGAAACGATAGCAAAAGTTATGTACGAGGGCGCACCCCCGCCCACCAACTTATAATCGTAAACTTCTTAGTCTTATCATTAGAAGGCCCAGGGGCTGGCATATCATATGTATTATTATTCGTTTTTGCGTGCTAATGTCGTTAAAAAGGGGGTAATTTTCATTCAATACTCCGCCTTTTCAACAAAAGGGGGGGGGGGTTCTTTTGGAAATGTACTCGCCGTTTGGTTAAAAAGGGGACATTATGTCAAACTTAGCCCTCCATGTTAGGGTCCATTTAGAAATCATGGAAACCGTACAGTAACAAGCCTAACACGACGGCCCTCCCTGGGTAGAAGCCACATCCCCAAGGAATCCATGTAAAAAGCCAATATTGTTGATGTTGAGAGACAGTTTACTCACTTCACAGTTTTTCCTTAAGCAGTGCATTTCCTAAGTTTCATATGAAAATGCATACATACTCCACAGTCTTTGCTGTTTGAATGTAATCAAAACATTAAACTGTTCAGTGGACAGCACACACAGTAATTCACCGATTTCTTTATATAAAAATCTCAACCATTTTGTACATAGTTGTCCACAAATGAAAGGTCATAATTGTTACACGACTTGAGTAAATGCTGTAATCTGATTGATCGACGTAAAAATTGATACATAGTTCAGTTATTTGTTATAAAAACGCCAGTTAATTAATGCAACAAAGCAAATATTGACATACTAGTATTTGAGTAAACATGAAGGTATTATTGACCAGTTAACAAAATGTTGACCTAAGTTCAATATTATCTCACTTGGCAATAATATCTTCATGTTGATTTTACGCAGTTAAATCATCAAAGCATAGCACACTCACAGATAAGTCACAGTCACATTGTGACAACGAAAAAAGAAATAACTAAAAATGTCTAGTGGTCCGAAACTAAAACCATTTACTGAACAGTTGAACGAAATAGTTATGCCATTAAAACGGAGTTCCTGGATCCATTGATTGCTTTTATGAATTTATAACCAACGTAAAAATAAATCACTTAATATATTATCTAGACTTCAAGTCTATGCAACAATTTAGTCAAGCAAGTCGTTAAGTAGGTCAAGCAGTCTCTTTCTGGTTTCATTTTCATTCTCAAGCGCCTTTTCTTTTTCTTCCTTTTCAGCCAAAGCTTCCTGTTCATTCTGCTCGACTACTTGTAACATCCTCTCTTCCTCAAAGGCGCCATCTTCCCACAGCTCTGTGTTTTCTTCTGCCTCCGCCATCTTGACATCTATCTCCTGAAGGTCCAGCTCTTTCTTCATGAATGAGCAGGATCGTGTGTGGGATCTGGTGTCAACCTTGCCTGCAGTCACACACAAACACGCTGTGTTAATATGGGTTCAAAACACGAAGAAGTAGAGTAGATTTAAGTAAATGTACCTTCTTCTATATTTCTCTTGAAGACCGTATATTTTCAAATCCATCCCTTCCCACCTACCACCAACCCACTTTCACAGAATTTTTTAGCACCCCAACCTCCTCGCCTGGCCTGTTATTGCAGAAGGTATTTCCCGTCAAAATCATGAATTGGTAGGCGTAAAATTGAAAGCATCTCTAAGTTGTAGAAGAGCTTTTTTACAATGCATTGAAGTCATCTGAATGGCGTTTTTAAAATACTTTTTAAACTAATATATTTAAAATGACACACACACACACACACAAAGAGCACATAGCTGATGATATCATTTCAAGCAGATTTTTCATGTTGTAAACAGCGTCGCTGTTTCGATTCTAAGACTTTGTTAAATATTCCTCTCTTGACTGTACCACATTACTTATTCGTATGAAAATCTAAATAAGAGATCAGAGCTCTCTACTTTTTGTTGCAATCAAGTAAATGATAAAAAGTTTAAGTGCCACATAAAATGGAAAAGTGTTCTATAGAGAGAGAGAGTCTACTTATACTCGGTCTTTTCTATTTATGGCGGGAGGGGGTGAAGGTTCATAAGTGCTTGAAAATTTTCCTCCGTTTTTAAAAGTACTCGCATTTTTGCCTCTGACATGTTTCTTATCAAGTCATAAAACAAGTTTAAATTTAATAATTTTGTAAGTTTTTACTTTGGTTAGAAATATTTAGCGCAGGCAACTTATGGGTATGACAAAATAATATAAAATCAAAGTCCTTATTAATAAATCCAAGAATGTCTGCTCGATATCGCCTTTTCACACTTGGAAAGTTCGTATTGGAAAGCGAATAGTTCGTATTGGAAAGCGAAAAGTTCGTATTGGAAAGCGAGGTTTCTCTTTGTGCTCTCTCTGGAGATCGTTTCCATGCAATTCGTCAAAAACGCGAATAGCTAGAAAATTGAGATTTTACATGAGTGGAGGGGGTGGGGTGGTATCCATTCTGGTGTTGCGTGAAATTATTGCTCGCAAATGCCGTAGATGCTGTGTTTCATGGATAGCTCTAGCATATGCCGCACATGCGCGATAACAAAGCATGTGAGTAGCCGTAGCTGTGAGATGACTCAGCATAATGCGCTGTTTCGTAGCCAGACAGGTACAGTTTCTGTGTGCTCTCATTATGTTTTGATAAAATTTTTAAAGCAAAATTATAGAAAACTGATACAGCCGGTTGTTGAGTTTATTTAACCGATTTAATCTTGGAATCCTGCCACAGCCCACAGGTATTAAAGTCTTTTAGCTGAGTTTCTCCCCCTCCCTCCGCTTTTCAGCTGAATTCGGAATGCTTGAATCTATTATTGACCTACAGAAGGGGTTTCTTTCAGCTGAAAAAAAACCATCGAACTTGTTGACTTGCCAAACTTAAGAGGTGTTTTTTTTTCAGCTGAACATTCATATCAATTTGAAGACCAAGAGTCTTCTTGTCTTCTCTTCCCCCTCACCGCTGGTTTAATTTAGTACATTGACATATCCGTTTTGATCCGTTAACAGTTTTGTTTTACGTAAATGTTAACAATGTAGAAAAGTTTAGTCATTTCACAGTGTATCACTTTGCTTTGGAAAGCGAAGTGCCATGTTCATTTTGAAAGACTTTCAAGATCTCTGTTTAGTACATGATTTTTTGTTAGATTTTTATCTTCAATCTTAAATGTGCCTTATGCTTGATCAAAAACAGTGTAAACTCTCTCCATCACTTTCCTCATTGCCATTTTTTGTCTTAACTTGCCTAACTAAAAAGACGACAACCCACTTTTTAATTACTTTTAGTCAAAACAGACAGCATTTTTTGCAGACAAACCTAGGGTAATAATTCGCTTAGCATCCAGTCAGAATGAATATCCCAGAAACTATTTAAGATGCCTTTTATAATAGCCTGCACACCACGTGTAGAGGTATATATTAGAGGACGTGATATATTTCATTTTCTTTTTTTTAACAAGTGAGATGTAACTTTATTTATGGTCAATTTTTCAAGTTTTCATTATTTTAAATGGAATACCAGCGCTTCACACATTTTAAATGTTAAAGCAAACATTTTCAAATTGCTTTTACAAGACATGACTTTATGAATGGGCATATGCTCAATTTAAGAAAGGAACAGGAAGAGACAAAAAGCATTTTAAAACCGAACCATTGAAGACCGTTTTAAAGACCATGAATGCTTATCTCTGCTTGAAAATGATCACTTCCTATGAGGATATGGACATATAACACAGACATTGTAAGCGTTACAGAACCAAAAAAAAAATTTGAAATCGGCACAAATTACTGTAACTTATCCCACTTGTGAAGAAGCTCATGACCTGGCCTCTCATCGTCTTCTAGCATCCTCTCATATATTTTGGCTTATACAAGAGAGACCAAAATAAATAAATAAATATCAGTTTTGGGAAAACAGAAGGAATAAAACACATCCCTTCTATAAGACTTGCCTTCGGGCAGGGGGCAAAGGTATCTGACTCTAAAATCTGGACACATATCGCAGTTGAGGTCTCTCTTGCCTGTCCTCATGTTAGCGGTTTGGCATTCATTTGGGGTACATTTAGATTGACTCTGTTTACTATTCATGCAGTTAAATCCCGGGTAAATCCCTGAGGCTTTGTCCATCTTCGGCGTTTCAATTACCACACATTTATCTGCAAAATAAGAAAAATAAGGAAAAAGTTAATATAAAAAAACTTTGCTGCTATTCGTTTCCTATGTTCTTTTCAGACAAAGATTTACTAAGGATTAGCTTCCAGAAGTAATCTTCTCTGTAGTACTCCTGAACAAGGCAGTGGTATTGAAAGATCACTGAATTCTTCACATAACTGATCCTTCTCTGTCCCCATTATATCCTGTGGCAACATTATTTATTTATTTTTTAAATTTATAATAAATTATACAACACTAGGCAATGCGCAACCAAAATTATAAAAAGAAACGATATTGCTGAGCTGGGCTTCTGTCAGCTCTAATTGTGCATAGAATAAAAATATAATTTAAGCTTATAGATATTTTTTATTGAGAATGGCATCTTCCATAAAAAATATCCAGTGCGATAAAAAATTTAACAGTAGCAGCTCTGCAGATGTTCAGTAAGCCATATTTCTTGGGGACGGACCGAGTTCTCGAATCTTAAGATCTCACGCTCAGAGTTTATTTGTGCGAATTTATACAAGCAAAGCACCACGATCTGAAAATTGTTCTTTGCCCTCGTTTCACCTCTGCTAATATATCAGCATTAGTATGGTTATGGTATTTACCGATAATGTCGAAGTTATCATCATTGACTAATTTCCATTCCATGGCAACAGGTTTTTGGCATGTCATTGCACAGTTACCCCTCCGGGTGTTATAGTAATACCCTGAAAAATAGTAACATGTGAATCAAATTATTTCAAGGTCCACCTTGTCGCGTTTGCTTTGAACGTCATTTCGCATGTAAATATAATGTTGTGCACAGAAACAGAACACCACTTCCAAAACATAATGTAAATTTTGCGAGTTAAAAAAAATTAACCTTATTTCTCATCCCAGAAACCGGGTCACTAAAATCACAGAAGTGGTTCTACACGGACCAAGACAAAAATTTAAATATAAGCTATTTGACCTGAAGGCAGAAAAGATGCTGCAAAAAGTGTCTTGAGGCCGATCGCATTTTCAGGCAAGTAGCACTTCAAACGCTTCAAAATATGCATTACATAACGGGAAGACTATTAACTGACTACAAACACCAGGGAAAACATGAATTTGATTTTTATCACAGAGAGAAGACTAAACATCGGAGATTCTGGGGGAGGACCTTGATCGTCGTGGGGAGGTGGCACTGCCCCCACAGTTTTGGGGGAGGAATACAGAATCCTGGGGAGAGGGCATGATTACAGCACTCCTGGAGGAGGAAGACTGGTCACCGCTGTGGGGGCACCAGGAAGAAAGACTAAATTGCCTAAGCCCATCTACCACCCAACAAGATTTGCTTAGTAAAAAATGTCCCACGTTGTCATAATGCGTACACTTACAGTCACAGTTGCACACAGCACAAGAAATAAACTGAAACTTACACCACACGGCGATATTTTCATAGTCGCCTGTGCCGGTGGGATTGTCGCCATCCAACCACTCAGTCCATTCATGCGTATCCAGCAAGTGCGTCATATCATGCGATACACCGTCTGGTCAAAACAACGATGAGCTATTTAAAGTAGCGGCCCAGGCTGAGGCATTCCATGAGCAACACACCAGATGCCACAAGCGTTCATTGTAGAATTTGGAAGCAGCCGAAAAGCCAGCACCCCCCTACCCCCTTCCAACGCCTACAGATGCGTAAGATAAAAACAACAGGAATTTACATTAAGAATGTCTAGACTTAGCAAAAATGGTCCACTTTTTAAAGATTTCATTCTTTTTTTATGCTCAGCAATTCTTTACAGTGACTTCGCCAATAAATATGTAGCCCTATTTACGGGTTGGTCTCATTTTATTGACGGTGCTATTCTGGTTCCCAATGTGGTACTATTTCTGGCCCCCAATGTATTCTACTTTATGTGAAATGAAGGATAAAAAAACTAACTGTCGAGAAACATATCTCCCTCTGCATCGCCGGCGTGAGCGGGAACAACAAATGCAAGGCATAAACAGACACCAATTGCGATTTTATCCATTTTCTGCAATCACAATATACATGTATTTTGCAAATAAAACTCATTCTGAAATCCAGCAACCTGACTCCAATGAAGTGTATGTATGTGTGTGTGTGTGTGTGTGTGTTTTTTTTTGCACAAGAATGCTTTGAAATAAACAACTCCGCCATTTTCATAAATGTATAATAATAATAATAATAATAATAATAATAATAATAATAATAATAATAATAATAATAATAATAATAATAATAATAATAATAATAATAATAATAATAATAATAATAATAACAAGTCGATACCCTGGCCCTAAAATCCAAAATTATGCATTTCATACAACTTTCAATGTTAGCGCACAAATGACTTTAAATTCATTTACTGTTATATGTTCCCGCGTCTTTTACAGATATAATAAAAAAAAGTTATGTTTACAACCTGTCATTTAAATACAGCTCTTATACTTTATTCATTCTGTGATTATGCCAATAATTCTCAAGCTTTTCATTTTATCCTAGAAAGATTTTTAAATACTCAAAACATGAAATCACCATGAAAACTTGATTTGCCGTTGACAGACTGTCCACCCCCGAATCTATTTTAAAATCCTCGTGGATAAGCCTTTACTGAATTATATATAGTGGTCTAGCAATCACCACTCCCAAGCTACCGGTATATCTAATAAATTACAGGCGATGCTTGATAGCACTTATAGCCTTGTGTTCTCAGAACTATTCACCGCAATCTGCCAAGCGTGTTGTGCCGGGGTTTTCCGAAATCAAGCAGGTCCTGAATAAATTACACAGGCCTGTTATAGCCTGTTGTCTTTATGTGAAAGACAAGTCTCTTCAAAAGACCCCATACTAAAAGTCATTTGTTGGGCAAGAATTGCTGGGGCTGAGCCCCCAACCCCTTCTCCCCACCCATTCTTTTATTTCAGAGATGGGCGCATCGACGATTATGTAGTAAATATGCAAAAAAAAAACACAAAAAAAAAAGGAACAGAATGTGTACAAATGCAGACACACAAATTCATTGTAAACTCGAGATGTTTCAGATGACTGAACATTCAGGGGGGTAGAACGACATCATTTAAACCAGAAAAAAATATGATTTTAGTCGCTCTTCTTGTGGCCAAAGTAAAATTATAAAAATGATAAAAGTATTTTTTTTTTAATTTCAAGAATCATTGATTACTGGTGGTCTATGGTCTTCGATAATTCTGTAAATTTCACACTAATATATAGTGCTTCTCTTTACAATTATAATAATTCAACATGTAAAGTTACACAGTTAAAATGGTTGCGTGATTATTGAACATGCAGCTACAGTGGAACCGCTAAAATTGGACCGGACTAAGACCAGGAAAAAATAGTCTTGTTTCCCATCCCCTTTATTTAAGTTAACACTGCCGACAGAATAAATTAAAACGGACTGCATCCGAACTTATTTATATTTTAAAAAATCTCGATGACCCTACGGCATTGGTCAAAATTCTTGTTTCGTATTTTTGCAAAACATTGTGTGATGGTACAAAGACATAACACCTACGTCATCATTTATGTGTCGCTATTATGAAGCATTTGAGGTGATACTTGAATGGAAATGCGGGGGCCGAAGGCTCGAGTGCAATATTTTAAGATGGACTTCTCTGAAAGTGTGTTTTTCAGCACTTTTTCTTGTTCTCGTATAAACATTTGCTCTAGAATATTGCACACATGGCATATCGGTCCATTGCTGTTTACTCAAAATTTAAAACTGGCCGGTTCGTTTCTATTCTTTTCTTCTTCTTCTTCTTCTTCTTCTTCTTCTTCTTCTTCTTCTTCTTCTTCTTCTTCTTCTTCTTCTTCTTCTTCTTCTTCTTCTTCGTCTTCTTCTTTTTGTCATTTGCGATTTTAGTGACCCGACGAAGGATGAGAAACAGGATTATTTTTCACCTCTAATGAGGTCCGGTATTCGGGGTAGGGCACTTCATAAAGGAAGACATTTAGAACGGTAGTATTAAAAGGTGGTCCCATTTTCGGGATGGTTCTATCGTAATCTATTTCCTTGTGGTCATGATACATATCCATTTCCTTTGACCAG
Organism: Protula sp. h YS-2021; assembly: GCA_949752745.1. Taxonomy (NCBI): domain Eukaryota; kingdom Metazoa; phylum Annelida; class Polychaeta; order Sabellida; family Serpulidae; genus Protula; species Protula sp. h YS-2021. Next base: position 74,651,059 of record OX457026.1, read on the forward strand.
TGCTTAACCGCCGGGCGACCCGTTTTCAGATAACTCCGGCAAGTGTTTGGTGGCTCCCCAAGGATAGCAAATGATCGGCATGATATATGAAAATTCAGACAACCCCAAATCAGTGAAGTTATTTAAATTACCATACTGTTATTATTTTCAGCCACGATAATTTGCAAAAAAAAAAAAACGCTTGGAATGCATAGCAACCGCTTTCAGTATCTCGGGCCTCGCCTGATAATTGGCATGCATGTGCGAGCCATTTGTGGCAGGCTTAATAAAAGACCCCTGAAAGCTTATTGATGTGTATAACCTAGAACCCCTTAAAATTGTAAAAAAATCTTTCTTTTCTTTCTTTCTTTTTTTTCTGTTAAGTTTAAGCGAATTAGTATTGTGTTTCATGGTGTATTATTTAAAACACAAAGAGGGTCGCCTCATGCGTTCATAAAAGAGGGACAAGGGAGAACATATCAACAACAGGGAAAATGACAATTGGCTTTATAGCTCAGCTTATATATTACCAGAACGACATTTATCCAAATGTTAAACAAATTCACCAATGCAAAAAAAAAAAAAAAAACTCGTGAATTTCCTCAAACGTGGTTAAATTTATTTCACTTTTTAAAAGAATATTTTGTTTTAATTTTGAAAGAGGCGGCCTCTGAATATAACGAAACTGCATTATTCCTTTTCCCCAATGAAAAATAATGAACTGCTAATTTATATAGTTTTAACACAGAATATAAAGTTTGACCTCCCCTCAAGGCATCTTTTGACATTTTACGTACTTATGGAATTATTTTATATTTCCAGTTTGAAGCTGATTTAATTTCTCCCTGTGATGAAACATTATTCACACGGCATTTAAATTAGAACTGCTCTCAACCTATTTTCAAACTCTATTCATATTACACTGAAAATTCAACGATGATGTAACAGATTTTGCGGTATGAGATTGATAGGGGGAGCGGGGTCAAGTGCGGTGGTGGTGGTGGTGGTAGGGGGGGGGGGGAATCTTGCTATTTAAAGCATTTAAGCTGTTATACTATAACACAAGTACAGACGGAAGTTTTTGCCTGTTCAAGCCACCTCGGCTCACGTCATACCAATCCCCATTATACCAGCATATCTTTACAAGGTTTCCTTTTTTGCCAGTTTTTTTCTAATGATGAATATATTGAATAATATTTCACAGCATAAACAATGCCATCTCTCTCATCTGTTCTCTCTCAGATGCAACTAGACTGAATCAAAGACTATAAACTACTGTCTTTAACTGAATCCCGTTAAACTGCGGAATAACTCACTTAAATAAACCATAAAATATATCTCTGGCTCACCTTATACCACGTATGGTTTTCCAGTTTCAAATGTCACGTGACCTATGGACTGTAACTCAAAACGCAGATCACGTAGCTACCCCTTACTTCACACCGTATATGAGTTTCTCTAACGGTGTCTTGACTTCCAGTTTTCCGTCTTAACGTTGACGGCAAAGGTCGTGATTGCCGAAACATCTATTATGCAACGTTCTATAGAGACGCAAGTAGGAAATGAGGTGAAAAACGTTGTTGACAATTTTCAGGTTGATGGTCAATGAACGGTTTAGGGTTCTGACCCTAAAACATAGTCAAGGACAAAGTCAAGGTAACAAGGTGTCTTTTATGTAAGGTCTTTCAGCATCGACGGGTCTAAATTTGGGCTGAGCATAGTCAACCTCTAACGGGCTTCAAGACGCAAAGTCACGTGACCTCTGACCTTGACCTTCAAGGTTACCTCTAAATTAAATCGTATATGTCTATAGATTTGAACACTATTTCTCGTCGTTCCCGTGAAAATCGTCTTTTGAAGAAAAATAATTTGATCTCACCTTCACCAAACATTTTGAATGAAAAATGCTAAACACTCATCCTTCGGCTCCGCCCTCAAAGGAAAAAAGAAAATGGCGAGACCTTGCTACTTCATGCATCTGCAACAAATTTAAAACTCCTATGACAATGAGCTTAAGAGGGTTTGGCAACCATTTGGAGTTAAATAGGAACTGACCTGAAGTTGGTCGTGGCCTTAAGGGTAAAGGCATTTTTCTTACAATTTCGGTGATACCATATCACCTCTATACGTGTGTCAGATTTTATTTTTAAATATCGTTAACTATCCTTAAATGGTCTAGGAGGAGTATTTTGAAAACCATCCGAAGGAAAAATGGAAAAAAGAAAGAAACTGTCAGAATAACTACTAAAGCATTTGGACATAACGTTTCTAAGTGGGAATTATACGCAGACTGAAGAATTAAAGAGAATATGGTTAATTTTTTTCTCAAAACACAAGGGTAATTGCCACCAACCAAGGGAATTCCATTTTTCTCGACAAACATATATTTTAAAAAATTAACGCTGTTAGTGTCAGCCTTCATGTGCAGAACGGAAACGGCGTCAAAACAACATCACCACTAATAACGCAAGGGCTGGATTTGTTTTGTCATGTTTTGTGGGCGCCAAACGAAAAGAATGAAATAGTGATATATTACCATATAAATATGACTAATTGGATGACACTTGAAAGGGTATTTCCTCATATCGGATGCCCTTAAGAATTTAGTATAATATATTTTGGCTATAAAATCTCATGATACCTATTTACAGGCGCGCCTCTGATATAAATGTATAAAAAGAATGGGCATAAAAGTCTATTTACCTCATTCATTTAATGGACACTTGTCCCACCTGGATGTATTCAGAATCCTATTGATAATGCATGAAATGTTTTAAGTTAATACAACTTTGAGCTGGCACTTAAAGCTTTTTCTCCCAATTATTTTACAAAATTGCAAAAAAAAGCATTCTGACACACCCTGCTAAAACTTCTGTGCACATGGAAACGAAATGTACATTCGGAAAAACGGCAAAGAAAAAAGGGGCAAGGGTAGAAAATGTGTGTTGTATGCAGCTTAAAGCCAACAGAAGGAAAGCTTCAGGCTGTGTGAATAATCTGCGTCCTTCCCTTGAGGTTGTCATCAAAACATCACAAATGTCCACTACTGTCAACCTTTTATGTAAAATTGCTTTTGGTTTAAAAGAAGCGGGTGACATTGGTGATAAGTCAATCGCTTGCTTATGGTCGCCTAATAAAACCCTTAAAACATTTTAAATATACAATGACCCCAAGGCTTAAATAGTGACCATTTTATCAATTATATCATGTTGCAAACACGGTGGGTTATCGTGGGACATTAATTCGGTTGGACACTCATCCGTTGACCATTCGTCAATGAATTGATATCGACCGTTTGGCCATGTGGTCACAAATTTTATGCGTTTAAGTGTTGCCCTCCCCCCCCCCCCCCCCTCCTGCCCAAGAAAACAGTGCAGTTTATTTTTAAAACTCTGTCGGGACACCAAGGTATGGGTCTCTGGATCTTGTATTTGTTGCTGTGAAGCTTACATACACCACTCTACTCCAAGATTTCTGTGTATGTATATGCATCGAAAACCAGAATTCTGGCATCCGTTTGAGATCGCACAAATTTTTTGTCAGAATGAGTCAGAAATTTGAGAGTTTAGAAAACACGACCAATTTTATATATTATCTCTACTTGGGACTATCGGATCTGCCATATCAGGCGGTGTCTGCCATATCAGACTAAATGTCGCTCGGTTCAATGTCGCTCTGCTGAATGCCCGGATACCGCCCAGCAGACACTGAGATGTCCAAACACAAAGGTCAATGTCGCCGTTTGTTGTTTTTGTCCTTTCGATCAACGTTTATGTGGGGGCTGGAATAAGCGTCAACGATCCAACGTGGCTCGTTATTCATAACATAATATAGGCTTCTGGAAAAGAACAAACAAATTGTTCCAAATTTGAGGCAATGACTTTAACAACATCTTTGTTAACAATATAGACGCATAAGGGGCGTTTCTAATGTTTTATCACAAAAACAAAATATACAATAGGCACAGACATCAATAAACCTAAAACACACTCTAATTTTATAAATCTTAGTACACGATTAAGATGAATAGAAGGTCAAATCACCATTAGAGTAATCACATTACAGTGAATATCAATTACAACTTTGAACTGAATCTGCAGTTGTAGTTTAGCATTTAAATTAATAAAGTTTTAGCGATTAAGATGATTATGGACTGCAATAAGCTACAATAAATGATCATAGACTGCAATAAGCTACAATAAATGATCATAGACTGCAATAAGCTACAATAAATGATCATGGACTGCCATAAGCTACTTAGGATGATCATAGACTGCAATAAGCTACATAAGATGATCATAGGCTGCAGCTACATAAGATAATCATAGACTGCAGTTACATAAGGCGAAGAATAATTGCAATTTAGTATTGAAGATACAAAAATATATAAAAAACACGTGGGTGCATTTTGACCCAGGGCGGTTTTTTGTCCAGTATTATCGTGATTTAATTTAAAGCAATGTTACAATTTGTCGTAAAATGAAGATAGTTGATCATATCATCGGTAGCTTTGTTCCCAAAGTAGTACATGGAATAGTAAACCATTTGAAGCGATGAAAACCCAGAAGCTTAAAACAACGCCAGTGCCTGTGACATAAAGAACAATTAGACAGTCATGCACACTGATGTAGCATTTCAAGTAAAATGGAAAATAAAAAAAAAACTCCAAATGTCAAGAATCCTTGATCGAAGTTTTTGGACCATTTCAAACAGGGGGGAAATATTGCATATAATTAGTTCTCGATATTAAGTACATTCTGGTGTTGATGACATCTGAAATACCTAAAAATTACCCACAAACACCAAACAGCAAATAACTAAGGCTATAGAAATGTTGTCCTAATAATTAGCTTATTTTATATTTTAAACGAAAGTCAGCACCTACGTCATAAAGTAAATAAACGTTTCCAGGGCCAATAATTACGCATAACCTTGCATCAATGAAGTTCTCGATGACAAAGTTTATTTTTTCAGTCGTTGAAAATGCTTAAAAATGATTGATAGCACTTGACCGATTTTCGCTGCCGTGAAGCGATAAGTTCACTCCTGCGTATCGCGATATAATATCGCCTCATTGTATCTGCGGGGTTTCAAATACAGGCGTTTGGGTCAATTGCGTGCCGGTGTAAACAGTTTATCTTGCCCCCTGTACAGCTTCCCCCGTTGAGGGGGGAGCTAGACTAGACTATCCCACCCACCTGGTATTTTTTGCCCCCCCCCCCTTCCTATTTGTATCAATTTCTAAAAGGAAGATTAAGTTGAACATACAAGAAAGCGCTTCTTGGATAATGTCGTTGTTATTTCTGATAATGTTAGCGATCAGGAGTATCCACCTAGGCTCTGTAATATGCTAAAAAGGATATTAAGAGAAAAATATAGAACGTTCTGATAAAGGATGCCTTTTTATATTTTGTTTGAATTATGTTGAATTTAGTCAATAAAGTAATTCAAGTTATAGTTTTATACAGTTTAATTGAGTCCATTTATTCTCATGAACAAATTTTATTAAATATATTTACATGCAAAAAGTTCTAGGCGAGGGGGGGGGGGGCTAAATATACTAGAGGGAGGAAGATAGCCTAGTGTAGTTCCACCCCCCTGGGGGAAGCTGTACAGGGGGGGGGGGTAAGATAGCCTGTTACACCGGCCAATAGCTTTAAAGGAATGTATGTAAATACATCAAGTTTGAAATATTCAAAGGTATTTTTATTTATAAAACTCAACGAATAATCGTACATGTCAGTTAAATGCAAATGGTGTTTGACATATGCACTATAATTACACTTGGGGATTTTGAATCCCCTGGTTTATTGCTTTCGTACGACTCGGTAAGCTGTTTCCGTATGCTTCCTTTTTTCCGCGAAAACCTTGTCACCGGAACTCCTCTGAGACGCATAGGGCTAGAGCGACCATATTTGGCAGAGACATAATGTAGCATGTATGGTTGGTCCAGCTGAATTTTTATAAAAATTCATTAACACTTAATATGCAAAAATGAACATTGAAATTTTGCCATTCACGCCCATTATTAGGCAGGCAAATGCTTTGATGGCGCTGTTAAGGGGCCTGGTATGAACCAGCATGGGGATATTGACCGCCCAACTGTGCACAATGAGAGCGATTACAGCTTGTGGGTGCGTGTTGACCGCAGCGTTTCAAACCTCAGTTATGATCAAGGTGAAAAACCGGAAGTTGACCATTATCTCGAAAACGGTTAGAGATGGAGCGATTATGAGTTTACTTTCGACCCTTTGGACCTAAAAGACGATATGTAAGAGGTATCTCGACGACCTTGACCTCCTCGGTTATGGCCAAGGTGAAAAGCCGGAAGGTGACCAATATCTCGAAAAAATTTAGAGATGGGACCATTGTGAATTTAATTTCGACCCTTTGGGCATAAAAGACTACATATAAGAGGTACCTTGATGACTTTGGCATCCTCGGACATGGTCTAGGTGAAAAACCTAAAATTGATAATTATCTCGAAAACGGTTAGGTATAGAGCGATTTTGAGGTTATTATTAACAATTTGGACTTAAAAACGATTTGTAAGAGGTACTTTGGTGACTTTGACCTCCTCAGTCATGGTCAAGGTGAAAAACCGGAAGTTGATCATTATCTCGAAAACGGTTAGAGGTAGAGCGATTTTGACCTTATTTGCAACTCTTTGGGCCTAAAAGAGGATATGTAAGAGGTACATCGGTGACTTTGACCTTGTCGGTAATGGCCAAAGTCCAAAACAGGAAGTTGCATATTATCTCGAAAAAGGTTAGAGCGATTTTGACCTGATTTGGGACCTTTAGGGCATAAAAGGCGATCTTTAAGACGTAACTCGGTGACCTTGACCTCCTAGTTCATGCTCAATTTTGAATTTCAAGAGTTTAGAATCGTATTTTTTGTGGTCCCCAAGTGTAATTTTCGCTACTCAGTAGCGAAAACGGTCTAGTTGTAATCGTTTTCTGCTATAACGACATCCTACTAATGTATGTCAATTCAGCTTCATGCAGTTCTATACGATGACACTGTGTCATGGACGAAAACTACTAAAAGGGTAATGCGAGGCATACCCCTTCCCTTCCTCCACAAAATCTCTACCCCTACAAGAACCAAAAATATATGAAATAACGCGAGAGTCAAACTTTTCTTTTCCCCCTCCCCCAGGGGACCAAAAATCGGGTTAAATCGGATTATGAAGCATCGTTTTCGTTGTTTTTAAATTGTTTGTTATAGTTTTAAAATGCTCATAAAACGCTGTTCCTATTTTTTACTCATAATAATCCAAGTTGGAACCAGTTTAAACTAAGGACTTTCATACAGCTAAAAGATCGTTTATGAGAAGAGGCGCGGAAACAAAAAATAACAATGGAGTGAATCAATTGTAATCAACGGACCACGTTCAATTTCAAATCTGCCTATATGTTAACAGACCAATATATTTTTTACCAAGGCCTATCCATATTGCAAATTTCAGTTCTACAACTGTAATGTTTGAGGAAAATATGAACTCACTTTATTGGACATATTTTGCTTTTGCATCCCAGAAAACAACAAGATGGAGTGGAGCTCCCTCGAAGAAATGGTGTGGATTCAATGATGTGATTGTAAACGTCTATAATATTACAAAATTTATAAACACACACACGTACACACACAAGAGAAACAAGAGCCATCAGTGATGGCAATACCCCTCGGCCCACGTACATGTCTGCTCAAGGGTATATTTTGACCGGTAAATGTGTATATAAAATGTGGTGATGATCGGCCAAGTATTTTTTCGCTAATACGTTTACAAGAAATGTTAACGAAAAATTCAAGATGGCGGCCGACAGCAATTTAGAATTTTTCAATCGGGCCCAAAATCAATAGAAGCTAAAAATTAGACCTGGTAAATGTGTGTATAAAATTTGGTGATTATCGTCTAAGTAGTTTTTCACTTATCATGCTTACACGAAAAATTCAAGATGGCGGCTGGCAGCCATTTTGAATTTTCTGATCGGGCCGAAAATCAATATTAGGCAGCCAATTTTGAATTTTGCGATCAGGCCTAAAATCAATACCAATCTAGTCCTTTACCTGATTACTCCCTGCACAAAATTTCGTGATGATCGGTCAAGTACTTTTCAGGCTATGGTGTTCGCAAAAAGTTGGTGTCAACAAAGAATATAGCCGCCCGGCGGGGATTTTAAATTGTCCGATCGGGCCCAAAATCAATACCTTTCTAGATCTCTTCCTGATTAGTTCATTGTGGAAAATTTCGGGATGATCGACTAAGTACTTTTCAAGCTATCGTGTTTACAAGATTAGCGTGACGGACAGACAGACAGACGGACAGACAGATAGACACCACGACGATGACAATACCCCTTCGGACAATTTTGGCCGAGGGGTAAAGCTAAATCCTTAATTCAACGCCTTGCCCATTCTCTCCGCGATAATTATTTAGTTTTCCCCTTTCCAAATCAAACCAGGATGGGATCGCATTCATAAATATGTCCTCAAAGATTCTTCACTTTAACTTTATTGGTTTCTATTTATTTTATTTAGGGAAAGAAGTCCATTGAAGCCACAAAGTTGTATTTACAAATAGCAGAAAAAGTCTTTGCACCGGAATGACAACTGCAAAGCTTGAATACGAATAAATTAAGTTCAACTCATTTATAACGATATCGATGGGGAAACCAAAAACTATGTCGTTTAATCCGATATGCTGTTTTATTATATGTCTAGAGGTCCGCGTACAAAGAAATGATAGAAGAAAAACTATCATGCAGTTTTCATAGACCAGATTGCATGGTGGCCCCCTATAAGCATATTCATAATGCGACCAGATGTAAAAAGTAAACAAAAAACACGTGTTTTCGGACTTGAAAGTGAAGAGAAAGTGGGTCACAATCAACTGCAACCGTCCTCAAAATCGATAAATGAGTCGTTACTGTGGCGATATTTACAGCACAGCCTGAAAACGAGACGTCAACTAATTACAAATGTCATATAATTACGCCATTTGTGTATTTGTTGCGTTGTTGTTTCGCGATTTGAGTTGAAATAAGTTACTTCCGTTGAACTGACAAAAATAAGAAGGAACGTTCGAAAGGGAGAAAATACTTGTTTATGAGGCGGGCTTGTGAGGTTAGTTCTTACTCCACATGAGTTTAAGGCACATAAATTAAAGTGTATTATCACTGATGACAGAAAGGAATGCATTTTTGAAGGTAAATAATTATTTTAAAGGATAAATTTTTAGTAATTTTACACACGTCCTTCGGGTGATTTTGTGTGCATTGATTTGAAATTAATAAAGATATAACTGATATAATGCCGCGGCTAGGGGGGTATTGCGTCAGAAATAATCATTACACGTAGCAAATAAATGCTTAATATTCATTTTCCTAAGTGCAAAAACCGAGTCAAATATCAATACTCGCAGTATCGATTACGCGTCATCCCATCTGAGCATACTGAGTGCAAAAATAGTGCGTGGTAAAATTTTGAAGAACGACATAAAAATAGCAAAAGTAGGCATATAATAAAAGTAATAGATCATTCTGAGTGCGTACGATATTGGTTTTTGCCTTCAGCCTACGGGCGTGTACGGACCTCCCCCTTCGAGGTCGGTCCGTACGGCCCTACGGCTTCATATCCGCGATCCCAATTTTGGACCGAGTTTTCTAGAAGCCTTACTCTAATTGTACCCCGTAGCTGCGATATGTGGCATTTACAGTTTGTGTTTTACACAACTAATGCAGATTATCGTGAGTTTACTGACAAAACAAGACAAAAAGTTTGTCTATTCTATTTCTAAAATCTCTTCACTATAACTACAACAGGATAAAATCAGCATGGCCGAGAGATATTACGGAAGACCAGAGCCGCCACTTAAAGGGACTTGAGTACCGATTTATAGCTCCTTACTTTAGAATTACGTGCTTTTGTTCTTTCATCGACGAACTGGCGTACATTTTTTCTGCGCATCATTTTTGAAATCGAAAACGAACTCAACCTAAACAAAATGACTACTGCGGCAGGTGAGGCAAACTGTTTCAACAAAGTAATACCCAATGGAATTTAGTTACACAATCCAAGATGCATTAATAATAAATTTCTAAATTATATACATTTTTCTAAAGGCAACTTTCTTCCATTAGGTCATGCATTGTTGCACAAATATTCTTACCTGCTACAGTTGTCATTTGTTTTGGTAGTGTTCTTTTAGTATTCAAAAATTATACACATGATACGCAGAAAAATTTCGGATGCCAGTTCACCAATGAAACAACAAAATATCACATAAATCCAAAGTACTAAGTTACGTAAGTCTAAAGTGCAGAGTACAGAGTACTTTAGTGCCCTTAAGTCTAAAGAACAAAACATGGAGGCTCTGGTCTTCCGTACGATATGGCCAATGTCTCAGCTGATGCCTGAAGTATTGGTTCAGATACCGGTGAGTTCTGACTGCGCGCATAACAAACCGCTGGAACACAGCTTCATCAAAAATACTATATATGTGCAGAATCTGGTGGTCTTAGGGCCAATACAGTCAGAGAACAAGCCTAGCCAAATTCACAGACCACCGTCGAAAGCGAAAGGGCAAAAATGTTTCCATATACTCTAATTAAGACATTGATTTTTCAAATGCCGATAAATTGGTTGTCAAAGTGTAATTAGAAGTTTACATATAAAAAGCATAGCGATTTCTTTGCTCCTATTTTAAGCCCCATGTCATATCTCTTTTGGACTATTTCCATACGTTCTTTCGTGATCCTTTTAGAATAAATGCTTTTTTTGTACTATTGACAAAATGTTGTGCTACTTAGCGAAAAGCTTATTTCCAACACCAACATTTTCTCTTTGAGACGTAGAAGTAGAGCCATAAACTTGCAACGCAATTACTCTCAACTTTCAACGAAATTACACGTAATCGTGTTAAGTATTTACAAACTGGTTTTGTATTTTTGTTAAAAAAATAATAATATATACATTCAAAATATTATGCTCATAGACTTTCCTCTCAGCAAGCAATGACCGCAAACTTCTGTAATTAAGTGTCTGTCTCTGTCATATTCAGTAGTTCAGGAATGAAACTAATGGCTCTAATAGTACACCATTTATACAGTTGCAATACTAAATTTTCGCAATCCTTGGAGCCGAAAAGACTTGTTTAAATTCAAGGTGACGTTTATTTGTTTATTGCTAGTCAGTAACACACGACAAAAATATAATCTGCATTTTTTCTGCTGATGGCCCGAGGTAGTAGTAAAATCTTCACATTTTCAAAATAATCCACAACAAAACGCCGAATTTGAAAAAGTTTTCATTTTTCCAAATATCAACCAAAGTAAACCATAAAAAGGTTTGAATTTGAGGGGGTACAGAGGGTTGTTTTCTATTGATGAAATATGAATTTTCTTCGCAAAAGCCCAATACCTGTTTCAATGTTTTATAACAAATTTTGTTCCTCTCCCCGAAAAATTCTAATGTCTCTAGCTCCTGATTGTTTTAGTTGATGGCTATTGCGACTTAGACGCTGCATGAAAGAGCTAAACCAATTAAGACTGGTATTGTTTACCGGTGAATAAATCTTTACAGTTGCATTGAAACAAGTTTTATGGCCTTTTACATGAATTCATAACCTTGTGATGAGCATTAGCAGGACATATCCCTAATTTTCCAGTAATATTGAAAGCTTTCTCTGCTAAAGATAAAGCTGTATAATTGCCCCGCCTTTTTGCTCTCATTCGCTGTTTTACTTGGTCTATGTGTAGCATATTGGTTGTTTTTAATCACGTGGTAACACGCACCTCACAGCATCCTGATCCAGTAGGTGTGGTGTGTTATTATATTTTAACAATCAGAAATACATGTATCTTTGTAGCAACATATTGTTAAAAATATACGCTTTGTTGTACAGTTAAATATGTGCTAATTACACGAGTTATATTTAGCTTTTATTTTATAAAACAGTTCACAACTTACTGTGATTTTCCTGTGGATATATTTATTATTTATAAAGTTCTTTTTCTGCGTTATTTGTGCCTTTTATTCGGCATCATCTCATCATGAGTCGCCGTTCAAATGCCAAGCGCCAATAACACACGGCTAAGGCTTCAAAATCAAGCAAGGCTCGAAAACTAGACGATACGGTCGAACAGTTACTTTCTGTCGTCAATACACTGACGTCGAAAGTTTCCAGTAGGGAAAATAAGTTAGCAGCGGTCACAATCCCAGATACGATGCCGTCTGCCGCAACCACTGATGATCCACTCCCGTTACAGCCTGATGTTATCACAATTGATAATCTTCGCCAACGAACAGATCTCAGTCAACGAGCGGATGCCTACCTGTCGCACCACCCCACCGTTAATGCCAGCAGTACCGTTACTTCCGGTAAGAATGCTAGAAATCCCAGGGCTTCCGGAGCCAAAACGATAATTTTTAACATTCATTGGCCTCATCATTTTGTTTATCGCTCTGGGGTCAGCGACCTTTCATTTGATCAACTCACTTTGCAAGAGTTTGTTGCTGGGACGGCAAAAATTTTGCTCCTCCCCGAAGTGAGAAATGCCACACGCGTTACAGGGAAAGCCCAATTTACAGATTGATACATATTTAAGGAAGTATTTTCAAAATCCTTAGGGATGAATTTGTCCATTGACTTTTGAACAAAAAGAGGTCTTTCATGAACTTTATTGTTACGTCCAACAGTAACTATATTTCAAGCAGTTTTATGCATAACTAGAAAAACTTTACCAATTCCTCTTTGAAATAATAAACAATGTGACACATAAAACTTTTACACATTGTGCTGAAGGGCCATTTCGGATAAGTTCAGAGTTTTAGGCAGTTAAAGGTCCGTGAAAGGTTTGTCAGTAAAGCGATCTGTTCTCTCTTTTACATAATCCTCATCTCATAAATATTCAGTTTGTGTGATGCAAATTATGAAGCAAAGGTTTTGTCTAACCGTTCCAACGATTTTGATCAGAACTCATTCTGGAACTAATCATGAACTATTCTGCAAATTTTGGCAGTGGTGTTGTGTATAAAAAGATATCCCTGTCATCATAACAGACATATAGCAGGCAAAACATTGTACTGAAGGCTGGAACTGGTAATGTCTCGAATTGCATTTTCGTTATTGTCTCACATAAATTTGTCAATGAGATATTGTAAAAAATTGCAATTTGATTTACCAGTTAAATGTAAAAACTATATAATATATAATATATATAATATAATAAATAATATTTATGTTATAATGACAATTTGCTTCTCTATAAACTGTGCTATTTTCAATACACATTGTAGAATAGTGCACACTGTAACCTTTGGCAAAATGAAAACTTTAGTTATATTTTCATTAGTTTTCTTACCAAAGGCATTTGACAAAATTATGGAAAAAATACTTGAACATAATTAAAATTTGTATTTTTGATGAAAATGATCTTTAGTATTTTAAACAAATATTAGTTTACATGCTTTTTTTTTACATTTTAGTTACACTATGGAAGTGTGAAGAATATTATAACACTTCACTATAGAATATTAAACATTAAACATTAACGTTCTTAACACAACTAGCTAGTCACTGTGATGCTCACGAAATCCTTTTTGACTTTTTGACTGTGTACAATTTTGAAATATGCAAGTGAAACATTTATTTTCCACTCTATTTTGTCTGTATGCGGTATGAGCGTTTGTAGCGACCATGCGGTTTTTGTAGACCATTGGCTGTTGTGCTTCGTATTGGTTCACGCGCTAGTACAAGCCTAATGAATTCACCTCCGTGCGATTCATTCGCAATGCATGACGGAATCCTTTAGAAACCATCCATCCAATGCTCGATCGCTAACAGAATAGTCTATGTCTCAACGAGTTTTCGACAAAACCATTTCATTGAATATCAACCTGCCTAACTCCAAGAACAAACACCAATGTTTCTGTCAGCATGCATACAAATCACGGCATCGTACACATAGTTCATAGCATAAATACAGCAAAACATGATTTCAAGAGTATTTGCCCAAGAATTTATTGCAAATGGTTACCAGTCTATAAATGTAACTGCAATACTTCTGTTCTATAAACAGTTCTCTGCGAAATGTTATTTGATCCACAAAACTTAGTTCTAGCTTTCTGTTTTACAAAAAGACTTATATTTGTAATGTATGTTTTAAAAACTAAAAATGAAATTCATGAGGGTACCGATGGCACAACCATACAGAAATGTAGAACAATACACAGATATGGAATAAGACGGACGCATCAGTACTGAAATACAGCTTCTGTATGGTCTGACAAGAACTTCAAAATAGCCATAAAATTTCTAAATTCTAGACTGATCTTACTTCTTTGCAATAAGTGATGTAAATAGCATCTGTCATTAAAATTTCATATTTTACAGTTATATGCTTCTCGTTACGAACTACACAAGTCGTGGTTGGAATGGGAAGAGTAAGGCTCCATTGAAGCCTCTTCCCCTCCCATGACCATGCCAATTGGCTACAATCCACCTCCTGCTGCATCCTTTCATTTACAGCCTTAATATGCAGGTCCTGATCAAATCGCTTCCTCCTATAGATCGAATCTATCTTATGATAGCTCTAATCTTAAACGGTTTTGGACGCCAGAGAAAGCTTTTGTCGGGTGTTTCGTCGATTTGATGCAATCCGCTTGGTGGACATATCATAAACTTTTGAAACAAACAAGCAGCTAACAAATAAAACTCCTGTTTTGCCAGTACCTGCCCTGGGCAAGACCTCTTTCCTGTTCCAAACGGTATAAAACACCGATGGCTGAAAAACTTGCCATTTTCGTCAATGAATCTCTCTGGGCGAAAAACCTGTGGATCACCCCAAATATTGACATCGGAATGAATACTATGTATATTGAAAAGAAGCACTGAGTTCTTTGGAATTGTTACATGCCCAAGTGTGACTTCCCTATGTGGGTTTGAAAAATGATTTATTATGGTACTTATATGGCTGTAGCGTAAAACCTCTGCCATTACGGCTTGGAGATATGGCAGGTTTTCTTTGTCGTTGATTGTTATAGTGCGTTCCTTTCCAATCATATGGTCTATCTCAGAAAACAGTTTGTCTTGAGTATGAGGCCTGTTTGCAAGGAAAACAAGCATCCATTTAATAACCACAGATGTTGATTCAAATCCACCAATAGTAAGTTCCGTTAAAATGTGAGCTAAATTATCCATATCAATCGAGTCAATTGCGTTTTCGTTTTCTTGTCCAATATCTTTTTCAACAAAGTGTTCAACAAAATTGCGACACAGGTTGTGTTCACCATCATTCAAAATTTCTATTGCGTAATTCTGCATTGAGTTCTTAATGTCGTTGTAGCAGTTAAAAAAATCATTAAGAACACGTTTCAATGGCGGTATGTAACATGAAAACGGTATGTTATCCACAACGATAACCTTCAGTAGCAAAGATAAAAACTGTTTAGACTTGGATGTAATATTTAGCAGTTCCTTATCTCCATGTTCATATCTTTTACTGGTCAGGATATAAATTGCTATATTTGCTATAGCCAGTTCAACGGAAAGATCCGGATCAAATTCTGTACCCTGTGTTTTTTCGAATATGCCAATCACATATCCTGCTTCTTCCGTAATCTTATCTTCCATTGTTGTTTTTCCTGCACCTAGAGATTTCATGATTGATACGGATAAATTTCTGGTTTTCAAAAACTGCTTGTTAAAATCTAGGAAAGCGAAGCCTTTTGAATCGGGATTAATCATCTTCAATATATATTGCTCACTGGCGCCAATATGTGCAAAGTCATTTGGCCTATTTAGTGCTTCTGATATAAATTTGTGTCCGTTTATTACAACACAGCGCTTTGAACCAACGAAGATTGAAAATATATCTCCATATTCCTTTGAATATTTAGTTAAATCATCAGCACGCACGTTTAGGCCGTGCTTATATATTGTTCCAATGACTGGAAACCTGAAAGGGCCGCCAGGGTAATTTTTCTTGTTTTTCTGTGATTTCACAATGTAAACAAGTATCAGAAATGTCATTAATCCAATCACAGCATTATTTACGTTTATAACACTGAACAAATTAATTGCTTCCATGATTGATGATTTTAAATATCCATGAATCCAGTCAACTGCTTTTCAAGACCTACCAGTTTCACATCAATACGATTTGATATTAGATGTGGTATTACTATTAAATATATGAAATTTCTAATATTCGTTCTTTGGAACAACACCGAATGATGTAAGTTTGACAAAATTATTTTCAAGATTTTTTCTTGTTTATGCATTTATATCATACGCACTGCAGGTGAAAAGTTTGCTATTAGCTGCCACTTTATAGTCGTTTATCTAATAGAATGCTGGTGAACGAATTGTTTATTTCTAGCTGTTATTTAACGTTCACGGTGAAGGTTGTACTTCATAAATTGTAAGCACGCGGCTTGCTTTTAACTGAACGGACATTGCACTTGATGTTGTTGTTCTGAAATTGGTCAAACCCTTGAAGTGGCTTAAAATAAACAACAAGAAAAAAACTTGTGCAATAAACAAAGCATCGTTGCTTGAAAAATGTCTCAGTTGAATGAAAAACAAAGATTTATGCGTTTTAATTTAATTAACTAGTTTTGCTTTTTGAGAACTAAAAACAGATTTATGTGTTTTATAGCCGACTTTTGTCAACACTAGTTTATAGCTCTTTATAATATAAAAGATCTACACTAGCCTCTTTATATTTTATGTTTTGCAAGTGGCATAACATGGAACATAACGCCTGCATTAAGTGATTCTTCTCATAACCTCGCGGTTCACAATATAGTGATTTGCATCTCTTTTAAATATTTTGCTAGGTGTGCCTGGTAACTGAGAGAAATTAAGTGAATTCTTTTCCTTATCAAAGCACGCGTCTATCACACACACACACACACACACACACATATATATATATATATATATATATATATATATATATATATATATATATATATATATATATATATATATATATATATATATATATATCCGCGTTTATCTCTTCCACATAGGTAGACGTATTTATGATTTAGTCATACTGTCACTTGATTGGTTGAATTTATCTCTTAGGCCAATATCTACTCCACTTCTGACTGACCTTTTCCATGTGTGTGTAAAAGTCAAAACCAGCACGCGGTTTCTCATTGTTCAATAGCCGTGCAGTTTAACTAATTGTATGTGATAGAAATTTATTTGCTTTAGGAAGGAGTCTTTACCTCATTTAAGTGCATTTACGGAGATTTCGAACTTCAATATCAATTTGTTTTTATCTTTTTATACACTCAGCGACTTTGTCCTGCCACGATAATACAGAGAATTCGTTCTGCTGAATTATTTGGGTTCGAACGCGAGTGAATAAATTTCCTCATTTTTGCGATCTTTTTTATTTATTTTAACTTTCCTATTGCATTCCGTTGAGTATCTATTTGAGTAACACTTTCATTCATTAACATTTTTGTTCTTGTTCCCTTGTTCTTGAAATTAACTACTGCTAAGAACATTTAATACTTAACAAAGGACATCTTTTTTAGGCTCGTTTTTATTGTTCTTCAGTTAATATAATTATCAATAATCAGTCCTATTTGGGCTTTTTTATTTACTGTAATGTTAATCATCGGGCCTATTTCGCACGCCTGGCATCTCTATTATTACTTTGGTAATTCCAGTTGGATTTCACCCGTTCCTTAGTCATTCTGTTTATGAATAATCGAGTTTTTATTTAAATCCACGTTTATAAACATTTCAGACATGCGATCAAAGCGGAAAGAAGCTACAGAGTACACGACACCAACAAAGAGATCCCGCTGGGATGACTTGGTTAAGCTTTTAAATACGACGAAGAGTGTTGTAAAATGCGTGAACGCCTTCCAGTGGCAAGCTGGGATGCTCTGCACCAGGAAATTTATTTATTAGCAGCCACCAAATCTGTACACCTAAAACCCCGTTCAAAGTCTCAGCCCTTTCGGAACGACTACCGCTTTAAATGTGAAGGTTCCCACCCTGGCAGAAAATGTCGCTCACACGCCGTATCAACCCTGCCAACAAATGGTCCGGTAAATCATAAATTAGATTTGCCACCGCCAGATGATGTCGATAAGTCATCCATAATTACCCCAAAACACAATATCTTCTTGATGGTTATCACAATAATTTTCATTTACATTTTGAAGGTGAGGAACAGAGCTATGTACTCCCAAATAACACATCAGCTAGAGATAACGAAGATATAGTTTTGCGAAAAGTTAATTCAGAAACAGAAATGGGTCGAACATCAGGTCCCTTTCCTCACCCCCGTTTTCCCAATTGCCGCGTTAGTCCTCTTGAACTGGTTCCGCAGAAAGAACCGGGTGCTTTTAGATTAATTCATGATTTAGGTCAACTCTAGCATAGAAGATAAATATGCCGTCGTTCATTATAAAACTTTTGATCAGGTTCTTGATATTATTCTGCCCCACGGCAGCGGTACACTAATCGCTAAGTGCGATATCTTAGATGATTTTCGAGTTACCCCTTTTCGCAAAGAGGATAATCATTTGCTAAGTTTTAAACTTTGAGGCCATTATAATTTTGAAAGAATTCTCCCAACGGGTTGTAGAATACCTTTCAATATGTTTGAGGAATTAAGCACTTCCCTCTAATGGGCAATTGGCAACATTTATAAGTTTTATTATATATCACATATTTTAGATGATTTTATTTTTGTCGGTAGTTCTAGTTCGTTTGAATGTATGCGTGGCCTGAGGTCATTTATTCAGTTATCAAGCTTTCTTAGAATCCCATTAAAGCACTCAAAGACTGTTTATCCTACAACATCTGCTATCATACGTGGCCTAGAAGTTGATACTGTTCATATGCTTGCTAAAATTCCAACGGAAAAGATCGAAAAAGTCTTGATAGAAAAAATCGAGAAATCGCGTAACTTTGGTAACTCTGCGTGAAATACAAACAATTGCGGGTTTGTTAATTTTTTCTGTAAATGTGTAAAGCCAGGCCGGTCGTTTCTTAGACGTTTATGGGATTTAACTTGTCTCAAAAGTAACCGAAAAACAAAGCAAAAACTGTTCATTTAACTTCTGATAGGAAAGGCCTTCACGCTTGGCTCGTGTTTTTGACAAATTTTAATGGTAACACTCTGCTTTAAAGCCATGTTTACAATGCTTGTGAACAGTTTCATCTTTATTCTGATGCTTGTCAGACCACTAATTATTCCCCCGTTGTTTTTCCGGAGAGATTGTTTCAAAATTCAAAGACCTCAATATACTTATATTGGCGCTAATTCTAATTGTAATAGCCATTAACATGTTTTCTAATCTCCTGCAAAATCAACACATTACAGTCCATATGGACAATGAGGGGCTTGTACAAATAATAATTAATCAAAGCTCCAGATGTCCAGTTACAATGTCCCTGGCGAGAAAAATTGGTTGTAAAGGCTCTTACAGCCAACATCAATTTCCATACTGTCCACAAACCAGCAAAAGAACTGACACCGCATCTCGAAAAATTTCCCTTTGTCATCTTCGGACCTACAGCCGTGTTATTTATTGCCACAAAAATGACAGTAAACAGCCTTTTATCTGTTACACGTGCGGTTTATAAGCGAGCTTGGAACCATTTCAAATATACATGTCGGCTGTTTGAACAGCGGGAGCGTCCACTAATACTTCGCTAATTTATATTGCATATTATTCTTGTCAAGGTTTGTCTTATAATACAGTGCTTACTCGTGTTTCAGCAATAGCATTTATCCATCGACTTAAACGTAAAGTAGAAATTTTAGTACGTAGAGCCCTTGCGGGCTTTAAAAATACATGCTATATGCCCAATTCCAGAAAGCCAATATCGATTGAAATGTTACATAAAATGTGTGTAAATTTAAATTTTATCTTTCGCGATATTTGCAATATTGCGATTTTAAAGCTGTATTTCTGTTAGCCTTTTATATGTTTTACGCGTGAGAGAATTTACTTCTAAATTGCATTAACAATCAGAAACATTGAACTCCATTACGAAGGTAATCGCTTAGACGGCTAAAGTGTAAAATTTGACAGTTTTAAGCAAAGTAAAGGCCACCACTTTACTTTTTATATCAGCGCAACTGGAACCCAGTTTTTTCCTGTTCAAGCAATGGCCGATTATCTAAAACTGAGAACTTATTTAGGTTAATCCCCATCGTTTTTCAATGCGGTTTTAAAATCAGTCATTGTATTATAAGAAGGTTCTAGTAATAGTTACGGTTTGTATTCTTTAAGAATCGGGGCTGAAACTTATTGACAAAGAAAAGGTCTTTGTAAATCTGAGATATCTGAAATGGGTAGTTGGCACTCTAATGCAGTGCAAAAGGAATTTCTCGTACCATTATTTTCCCTCTAAACTTTAGTTTTTGGTCTTTTGGGGTCTTTTTCTGCAAGCTTCATTGGGGCTCTGAATGTAGATTTGTAGATTTGTCTTATTTATTTATTACTCGGACGACTGAAATCATAGATCCCCGTTTACCTCTCCTAAAGAGGTAGACGTGTTTATGATTTAGTCACACCCCCACTTGATTGGTTGAATTTACCTTAGATCAATATCCACTTCACTTTTGAGTGAGTAATACCTTTTTCGTGTGTGTGTACAAAGTTAATACTAGCACGGGGTTTCTCATTGCTTTGCTATCGCTCGCGTTGAAATGTTCAATAGCCGTGCAGTTTAATCAATTATATGTGATAGAAATTTATTTGCCCACCCCTCCCTTTCTCCATCCTTTGTTTAGTTTACTCTCAAAGGGGCGTCGCTCTGAATATGGGTTTGACCCCCCAAGACATACTATATATTCTCCATAAGATGTTTATTGGATTGTTTTGTCATTTGTGTAAAAGTGTCATGTAGTAATTTTGTATTATTTTGTATTGTCAAAGAAAAATCAGTTACGCGTTTGTTATATTAAAATGTATTATAGATATCTACTTCTGTTGGATGGACGACTGAAATTATATATATATATATATATATATATATATATATATATATATATATATATATATATATATATATATATATATATATGGGTGTGCGGATGTAAGAAGTGCATTTTTGATAAACGTCGATAAAATATTAAAATAATTGCCGTCATTTTGCGATATAACAACTTTTACTCCTAATTCGCTTATCTCCACTTTTATATGGGCTTCCTCGTAAACGAGAATCGCGCAATTTTGAAAGAAAATTTTCTCATAGTGGCTCGAATTATCCCGGCTTAGATATCGGCCATTTAGAATCGTTGGTACCCTGGTACTAACCCTCATGCTCGTATTCCATGGAGGACCAATCATACGAGTTTCTAGGCATGCGCAAGTTATTCTTTTCTGCCTTTAGCTGAAAGTTGATTTTCTGCTCTATTATCTCTTATTCGTTGCATAGTATGTTCTATAACCTGGGATATTGATGTGAATGTAATTGGTTCGCAATTCACCTTCGTATGCTCTCTTCTAGTAAATCTGTATTTGCATCAAGAGGGTTTTCTTTCCATGATAAGTGTTATCCGTAGGCGTTCACCGTTTACTAGTATGTGCGTTCTTGCTGACGACCCATAAAGGAGCACAGGTCATTTCAGATTGTGGTTGTCTGTCCTGCTCTCAAGGTACTTACTGCGTCTTCGTCAAATGTGGCTAAGCCCCGAGGCTTGGTGCTTCCTAGCCAGTAACTCTAGAGCTAAGCTACTTGGTTACGCCTCAAACCGACTCGGTCACCCCAGAGCTCAACGGATTCAAGTACCAACGAGCAAATCAAGACTTGGCTGCATTCGATATCTGATACCAAGCACACACCAATGTTGGATTAGGATAAATACAAGGTGGTTTGGTGCTGAGTCACAGCTGAGTGCTCACCAGCAGCCAAATACCAAGTGTCAGCAATACCAGCCCTTCTACAGCGAGTAGGTTGGCTCAGTACAAACTTCAGTTTCTTAGATGAGTGTCAGAGAATTTACAAACAAATTACTTACACACTATTCGTCTTTGCTTCGTTTCAGATATGACAGAGGCCAATCTGCACTTCGGAAAACCACAGGCTTCGTGCATCTACCCCGTACATATTTGCTGTGAGTATGTGCACTTATCTCCACAAGATTTAAGCATACAGTAAGCCGGCAAGAAACTTGTTTCCGTAAGGACCAACCAGTTTCCGTAAGGAAGACCAACGCTGGACATCTTTGCAAACGCAACGACAATCAAACCACCAAGGTATGCCTATCCATGGCCAGATGCACAGGCTTAGGCGATCGACGTAGTATCCTGCAAGTGGTCGTGGGCGAAGTCCTGTATGACTTTGCTCCTCAACCGATCTTACTGAGAGCTATCAAGAGAATCTGGTACTCAGACCCAAGTGCGTGACCAAACCTCGCTGAGACTGCCTTGCCATCCAGAAATCCTGTCTCAACTCCACTGGTCGTACTTCCACCTGATCCCTACCTCCTGGACCAACATCTGTGGTGTCTGTTCCTGCCTTCTTAGAAAAGCAAGGCTTTTCTTTTAAAAAAAGTAACGAAGAACACATTAAACAGCAACATGGAGTTCGCGGTGAGGGTCTATAAATCACAGTGGAATAAGTTTGCCAGCAGAAGTGATAAGTCGCAACTGAACCCATTTCAAGCCACAGTAACAGCTGATTTCTTTAACCATCTTTTCATGATCGAACACTTAAAGATGGGTTCAATCGAGGGTTACCAAGCGGTTATCGGTTCCAGGCTGAAAGCCTCATCTGGTTATAACCCAGGGGAAGACCTGTCTTCTCTATGCTGTTTAGTCGTTTTAATGCTAATTCCCACCCCTCCTTCCCCCCAGCAAGCACCTACATAGCTAACTGGGATCCTTTTTTATCCTGCCCTACCTACAGAGAACAGACATACTCGGGGATGACCGAAACATGCAACGGTAAGGTTCACTCAGATAATAGGAGAGGCAAAGTCCATGCCCTAGACCGTCAAATTCTCAAAGAGTCGAATAAAGTTTTCGTTCGCCCAAGGGTGGGCTTCGTGGGTAAGACACATTGCCACCACAGG
This sequence comes from Protula sp. h YS-2021, assembly GCA_949752745.1. Classification (NCBI taxonomy): domain Eukaryota; kingdom Metazoa; phylum Annelida; class Polychaeta; order Sabellida; family Serpulidae; genus Protula; species Protula sp. h YS-2021. Next base: position 74,674,107 of record OX457026.1, read on the forward strand.
TCTTGCAAATAACGCATCCAGCTTAGGCGGACGATGATACCGAGCCAGGCTTGTTCTCTCTTTGCCCACTACGAGCCCTGAGTAAATATTTGCTAATTTCGGGCGATTACAGGAAAGAAACGCAAAAAGCGTCGGTCTTTTCCTGTATGCTTAAATTTGATAATGACCTGTCTAAACAGACCATTTCAAAGAACATAAGGGGTTTATTTTAGCTGCGTACAGTTAAGTCTAGTCAGAATCTAGGGATTTATTTAGGGAGAATTTAGGGAGTTATGTAAAGTAAAAACCCACCAAATAAGACAAGTTTGTAACTCAATTAGGGCTCTGCGTAGTGTGTTCTTGTCAGATATATTAAAAACGGGTTGTTGGTCATCTCCGAACCCACTTCTTATGTACTTTTTAAAGACTATTCTCAATGCAAACTCTAAGGTTTATGCTCATTGGATCCCTTTGTTGCAGCCGAGGCAATAGTCTCTAACTAGCCTTTATCTGTTTGTAGCGAACTGGCGACTAAGGACAAAGGAAAAGCCAAGCAGAAGGAATCACCGCCAAGAGGACTGTGTGGATGCAAGTGCGTTCTTTCTCTCCTCTCCTTCGGTCTCAGGATAGTGGTACCGTGTACTATAGTTGTGGATCAGTAACCAAGTGGTTGATTCAAATGTGCTCTCACAAAATATCGTTGGTTCAGGGCAAGTCTGGGTGTGCCATGTTTGTCATTCCCGTACTTGATTGGGAAGAAGGGGGTGTGGGCGATGGTTACGCGTCTCAATGCGTTATCAGTTCGTGAGCATTATGATTCTTCAGCTTGGTTCCTGGTTATGTTAGCAGTGTGTTTGACCAAACTAAACTAGACTGGCCAGTGTTTTTGTTAAAACAAAAAAAAACGGATATGTTTCCCCCACCCAAATCAGTCACGTGGAAAAAATTCCTTGCTTAAAAGTGCAACATTGGCGAGCCAAAAAATTTAAAATTCGCCAAAAATACATTTATACAGAAAATGAAGAAAAACTTCGCAGTAAACATTGTGGGTGCTTCTTGATACGTTTCAGACTAATCTAACAAACTGTTTCAAAGATATCGCAACAATATGGCCAAAAACATAAAAATGAAAAATTTCAAAAATCGCCAAAAATACATTTTAAACGGAAATGAAGAAAAACTTTACAGTATACATTAGCGCTATATGTGTGTTCTTCTTGCGACGTCTGAACCTTATCCAACACACCGTTTTAAAAATTTAGCCTGGCAAAGCGAAAAAATGCAAAAATTTGCCAAAAATTTTTAAAGGAACGAAAAAAATAACACGGGCATCATCTAGACATGTACCCCAATATGTATGTTTTGAGAAAAATCGACTCATTAATTTCATAAGAACTCACTACGGTCAGAGGGACGGACGGACAAACAGACGGAAGGACGGACGGACGGACGGACACACCAAATATTATATTCTCTCTTAGGGGGAGATATATAATTAATGTGAAACAGTGTGCGGGTCTTTTGATTTCATTTATTCGCCTTCGCAGTTAGATTTGTTCTTTTGTAAGGGACGAAGCGCTACATAGAGTCATAGAGTGGTGGGTCAAAGGTTTATTGCGTGGACTTAGTTCCAAGATCATCTTGGTGATTAAAGTCAAATAATACAAGGTTGGATTACCATCTCGAGTGTGGATGGAGGGGGTGGTGTTAGCAAGCGGTCACAGGGTGGGAGACGCTTGGTTGTTAGTGCGTCTTCTCTTTCTCTCCGTTTGCCCTTCTCTGTGCAAGAGCTGTGCACCAACTCGATTGGATTTTGAATTTCTTAGGCACTTAAAACACATTAGATGATATCATTAGTGTTTTATTTCTGCCTTATCATTGCCCGCACGGAACTTCTTTTACGAGTAAAAGCTGAGTTCTGGAAAAATCTTCTCGGCTTGGCTGTCCAAGCAGGTCATCCATGCCCCTGTGTTAGTTCCATATAAAAGTACAGATAAGCGAATTCAGCGTTTTTTATGAAGTAAAACTGACGTTTTATTTTCGCAAAGCGCTCTTTTACGAATAAAGGCGTAATTCACATTCTCCACTTTCATTATACTTCCCGAACATCATCCTTCTTACCTAGGTGCAGTGGGTACTTGGAAGCAATACGCGAATGAGGCTTAGTACGAGGGTACCAACGATTCTGATTGGCTGATATGTAGGCCGGGACTTTTCGAGCTACCACGAGAAAATTTTGTTCCCAAATTACGTGATTCTCAAGTGGAGAACGCAAATTACGCTTTTAATTTACTTTATTTCACGGTTTTGTTTCAAATATATTCTCTTTTAAATTACATTTTTGCACTCCTCGGCGATGCTTTATGACGCACAGGTATACTGTTATGAGCACACACTTTCAGTAATGTGTACCGTTTTCGAAACTGGATGAGCGGGCAATACGACTGCACGTACCTGCTGGAGGTATCTACCCGATAAAATACTACTGTTTCCTTTATATGCGGCCTGGCAATCATGATATAAAATAGTAAGTACAGCGGTCTCATGCTCTAAAAACTATGCTTTTAAAAACAGTAAACAAATTTATGCTGCAAACAACAATAGAATGGGCATAATTTTAACTAAATTTTGTTACGCGAGTGCATACACTTGTTGTTTATTATAAATTACACCAGAACACTGAGATACGACCATCCCGCAAATTCGACCACTGTTCCGAGAACCAAATTTCATCCATTCATTTCTTTTATAATGGAATCCCGCAAATACGACCAAAGACCACTTTTTTCAGTCCGAAATACACTTTTTTATCCCGCAAATAAGACCATTGTTTACTTTCCTTTCGGGGTTGACTTGAGATGTGCGTAAACAAGTCACATGCATGCCAATTAGGGGGGGGGGGGGGGGGAGGTAGGCAAAGTTTCGCTCGCCATAAATGTAAAATAAAAAAAATGAATTTCTGATGTGAGATGTAAACGGAAAGATCTGTCACTTCAAGATAAAGTGGATTTAATTAATTTAGGTAAAGGACAAATGTTTGTTGTTTCTTATTCACCAACATTCAAGAGTTCATTATGATCCAATAACGTCTCATTATGGGACACCTTACTTGGAACCCCGCAAATAAGACCACCCTGGAAATACGATTTTAGCCCAGTCCCGCAGGTAGTCGTTTTCGGGGGTTCTGGTGTACTTTTATTAAGTCTTATTGCGTTTCTTATCATTGGTAAATGAAGAAGATTTGGTTGTTTAGAAATAAGGATAAGTTTTATCAATATAAACAGCTTTTCATAAATATTTATCATGGAAATCAAACAGCAATATTAAAAGTTTAACTGGTTCGCTTAATACGGCAAACTTACGAACTCTTTCAGGTGTCCATTCAACTACCGCTAAGCACTACACTGGCCCAATGTAAGACGCACTTCTTTAAAATTCAAGATTCACATTTAAAACTTAATGCAGTTCATAAAATGATTCCACATGAAAAAAAAAAAATAATTTCTTTGCTTTTCTTAGTTTACACAAAGTTCTATTTCAAGCGGCACTTTGTATCTAAGCATTTTGGAGATAAGTTTAGGCTGGCAACAAGATTTGTTCCAGTTCTCACTCGGCCAATCTCCCAGTAAACATCACAACATGAGTGAGTTATTACCAAAAAACACATATCGCCGGAGTACACACATTTTTTATTTCTATTTAAAGTGGGGCCCGCTAATAAGTTATTTATATGCATTATATGCACGATTTATACCTAATTTTTAGAGAATTTTTCATGTCTTGAAAATGCATAATATAGATATGCAGGGTGCCTCGCAAAACTGAAACATAATCAAAAATATGAAAATTTTCATACAAAAGAAATGTTAATAATTACTTTCCTTTTATTTTTCTTTATCTTTAATTTTCTGCACATGTCTTACTATAGTTGTTTTGTCCAAACAAGTTTGCCCGAACTATTTGAACTGTATTATTTAGATCGTGCAAATGTAATAAACACACATCGTCAAATGAAATGTCAGTAAGTATTTTCCACAGAACTAATTATAAGGTGAATCTATGTCTCAATTATGTGTTTCAAAGGAGGGAACATGTATTTTTAATTTGTTTTAATTAAGACGTATATTTTCAAGAACACTGCTCTTAGTGCATTCATAATTATACAAGATGAAACGCACAACACTGGTTACTACCAGATCGCGATTTGCAATCTGGATCAACACGGTTGGAAATGTAAGTGAGTCTTCTTATCAGTCTTGTTCTTTTCCTATGTCTGGCGCGAAGTTCTCTTACTTTTTCCAAGCACTTGTTTTATTAAGCACTTGTACTTTTGATAAAAGACTTTTAAAGCAAATTTGTTATCAACAACTACGCTTTTTCACACTGTAACACAACTGAAAGTAAATCTATTTCTATTCTGCTGAAATTATTCAGAAATACATAGCACTTTTCAACTACAGTAATGCAATAAATCCATTTCCATAAAGCATTCTACACACGAGTGTCGAGAACATCTTTAGATACAATACAATTGTCATTTCACATCACCCCACATCATGATCTACCTCATTATTAGTTTCTCTGGAACCCGCAGCTATAAACTCGTTCAGCAATATTCTCACAGACTGAGTCTGGCCTTTCACGAGTTGTGTCCATCATTAATTAAGATCGATATTTTAGGAAGAAAACATTTTACATTAGAATTTTTAATATACTGATTATTTTGCCTAAAATAATCTGTAAGGAGAACGTTCTGCATGTAGTGCGCATGCTCATTGCCAACCATTTAGACGTAAAATTGCGCTGGGATGATCAAGATTCTGTCTTATTAAATTCAATTCATATCGAGAATTCTCATATTTTCTGATGACATAAATAATCTTCATTATAAGATCACATGATGGACATTAAGAATATCCGGCCTTTAGACTCCTTGAAATTACTCTTTGGACTTTTCTAAATTAAATAAAAAATAATACAGTTGGTGCACAGGCATCATTGCACCTGTCCAGTGACGTAATGAGCGCAGGTAAACATGTGTTGTATTACTACAGATTTAAATTTCAAAAGAATAATGCCAGTAAAAGTTTGCAATTTAAATGTTTTCTTGCAAACTGGAACAATATACTTTAGTAAAACTGCTTAATTTGGCTTTACGCTTTCGTTACAAATGAAGCAGAAATATTATTTTGTGGATTTTAAATTAAGTTAGCGTAATATGGCATTTGCTTATCAGATACCCATAACGCTTAAAATATTTTTGTGCAATATATGATTATATTCATTGAGAACTGCACAGTTTGTTCGAGGCTCAGTACAAAGCAAGATTCTATGCTTGTTCATCACACGTCAGAATACTAAGAGACCAATCATAAAGAACGCATGAAGGTGGGGGTTAGGTAGGAGTGGGGGCGGGGGGGGGGCATGGGGTCAATGTGTGAAGTCACACATTTGCGTACTGATGTAGTGAGAAAAAGACTTCTCATATTTTGCGTACGCTATGAATGGCCCTTTGTACCCCAAAGCACTTTACATTAGAATAATACGAAAGCCTATTCGCTAACTGCAGCATTTTTGCATGTGTTGTGCATAAAATTATTACATCATTGCATTGCAATGCGACGGATTACACGACATGCCATGGCATTCTACGACTGCAGTCGCCCGCAAAACGTGAATTCGGTGACCGTGGAATTCGACAGCATGTCGCAACATTCCATGGCATTCTCTGTTGGAAAATCTTGCCACTACCACGGCAGCAGCATATACGAACAGGCTTTCGTAGAATAAATAAGCTGTCACAAGAATCTTCATTATTCAACTACTTTGTTGAAGTAATAGATAACACACCTAAATATCTAAGTTCTTTCAAATGCAAGCAATGTACATCGTCCATCTAAAGAGAACTGAATGAGGAAAGGGTTCAGCTTAAAGTGGTCTGATCAGAGCAATGCCAGCATCCATTATTAATTGAGTCCTGTCAACGAGACATTGATTGTTGCTAGCACGCCGTCGCTACGTCATAGCTTAGAGATAACGCCCCGGAATGGCATATTATTGTTATGTGTCCCACAACTCAAGTTGTACGATATTCCAAACCACTCCTCTGAGATAAGAGTAAACACATTTCTACCTGTCTCGCTCTCAAAACCATTGTGATTTGATCTAGCAAGTGAAATAAAACAACGCATAAAGTGATCGATGATACAGACAATCTTTTTTTTCTACCATAGTAAAATTTTAAGTTCATATCTAATGGTCAAAATGTTTAAATACAACGTCCTGTTGTTAAACAGCACATTCAAATCCATTAAAGAAGCATTTTTTTTTTCACGCGGAATGGACTGCTTTGTTGTGGTTTGAAATCATCTGCTGCCCATGCGCAATGAAGCTGCACTTGCCGTCGCTCTGCGTGCAATGGTAATGGGTCTGGCGACCGCTGTAGCTACACTGGCTGTGCGAACACGTCTCTGAGGCCATGACCTTCAAGAATCCCTGCGCTGATATCGCTTCCTGTTTCTGGTGGTGCTTCCGGTGCGCCTGCACTTTGGACAGCTCTAGACAGATGAAGAGGCATTTTAAGCAATGGTAGTGTGTGCTTTTACCACTGTGTTCACAATCAGGTCGGTCACAATCTTGCGAGAGTTTGAATTGTCGGAATTCATTGCCCAGGACTTCATCGGTTTTGCGATGTCGTTCGGTGTGTTGCAATAAGCGATTGCGATCAGCAGTACCGAAAATACAGTCACTTCTGCAGCAGTGGTAATGGGTTAAATTCAGACGATATGTGCAGCGCTCCACCGCACAGTCGTTTGAGCTGGTGTATCTTCCAAAACCATCCGGTATATCCGTGTTACTCGGCTGCCTGCGTGTTCGCACAGCTGCCTTAGGGCTACTCGCATGCGAGCGATGTCTCTTGGTTTCAATGCCGACAGCGTCACTGCCACTAGCTTCAGTAAAATCAAAGTGCCTCGAGATCGATCGTTTACGGCCTGATCGTCTCACACTACTGGTATCACCGTGACTACCTAAAGATATTTCCTCCAGCGTTTCTTCGCTTGTCGCATTTTCGTCGATTTCTAATGGTCTCTCTTCGTCATCATCTTCTTTCTCCCCCATGAAGTTTTCCGCCTTATTCATCGCACTTGCGTCTAATTGCTCCGCTGTTATTTGCTCCCCGGTTTCTTTCTCCAATTCAAAATTTTCCTTTTGACTTTTCTGAAGCATATTTGTGAATTCCATGGGATTCAAATTCAGCGACGAAGATTCGGGATCGTCATCGAGCTCCGACTCGCTTTCCGATTGACTCGACGCGTTCTCTTTTTGCGCCAGACCGAAGCTGTTGTTTAGCTGCGGATGGTCTGGCGCGGTCTGCGGAGTGGCTATTTTTGGCACAGTCATACGCGGCAGAAACCTCCCAGATATGTTATTAGACTTATCAAGTACCACGCCGTGCTTTGCCGCGTGGTTCTTCAAACGAATCGGATCACAAAAGGCTTGATTACAATCAAAACAATGATAATGGTCCTTCTTCTTGAGTTTACAAAATGGACGGCCGCAATTTGTGTTGACCCTATAATGCATCTTCATCAGCATCTGAGTCCAGTTCAGTTGTGGGGTGACGTTAGAGCCTTTCTGCTGTAGCAAACTGGCCAAAGGGAGGTTGGTCTGTGTTACCTCTGCTGGTTTAGGCAGCAGTGGAATGGTCATCTTCAGTGGACTTGAACCTTATAAACAGAAGGAAAATTTGTTGTTTATACACTGGAGGGCTGGGTTCATCACTTTCGAAATTTGTATATAACTGTACTTAATTAACGTTGTTCATAAATTATTTTGAGAAGTAGATTTCATCTTAAATGAATATTTTTATGAATAATCACCGTATTTTTCTAAAATCACAAAATGATTATCAATTGATATATTCGTATGTTTATTTGACTTATTTGATTGGCACCTTATTTGAATATTTACCTGGAGGCGTTACCATTGGCAACGGATCATCTATTGGCTGAATGACAATAGGAGCCACAGTCGTCGTTGGACTAATCCCATGGCTGCCAACAGGTGCTTGAAGAGGACTTGGAACACTGTACTGAGGCAATGGGACGGAAGTGAAGGACATGGCGCTCACAATAGCCGAGCCGGAGACTGTGTTCGCAGGGTAATGGGCTTCTGGAGATGTCACGATGCTCTGGGCTGGATTTGGCAGAAGAATGGGCAAGCCATCAGCACCCCGTAACACATTGCTCTGTACGAGCGCACTTTTGCTGACAACGGATTTGTTCGCTTCGCCGTTCTGTAGTGAAGCGTTTGGAATGGCTACTCCCGGCGATATGGTCAGCCCCATTTCCGCCATGACGTGCTTCTTATTGTGCTGACTCATGGTGCTATACCTCACAAAGGAATAATCGCACTTTGGACGGACGCAGTGGAAATGTCTATTCACCTTATTATTATGACAATGAGGTCTACGACAATTGACGTTTCGATCAAAGAACTCGAATCCCTCTTGGATGATAACAAAATTATGGAAGTCCTTGGCGTGTAGATTAAGAACATCTCTGTTATCAGTCGCATGGTGGCACCGCTGTCGCACGCAGTGATAATGCTCTTTTAAGTGATACACGCACTTGTCATCAGCACAGGGCTCGTGCGCCTCGAATTTCTTATAACCAAATGCTATGGGATCGCTTGTCCCATACATTCCTACTTGGGCTCGAATCGTCTGTTCATCCATCTCAATTTTCGGCACAACAGGTATTTCATGTTTGGGGAACTTGGGAGGGCGGCCCCGTCGTCTTTTTAAGTTGCTTTCTTTTTGCATGAATGCCATGGATGGCTTGCGTCCGTTCGAACGAGCGTATTCATGGGTGTGATAATGCTCCAAGCGCTGGAATACGTTGCCTGATTCGGGTATGACCTCTTGACAACCCGTCTGTAAACAAAGCGATAAAATCAGGTATTCGTATTCACTCTCTGACCCCAAACGCAAACACACGTATAAAATTAACAAAGGCAAACTCGGATTGAGTTTTAATATTTCATTTACATTTTCATGTTTAAAATGTAGAAAAGGAATTTCAGTGTGACCATTGGAATATGATAAGCATTGGCAGCACCAAAACAAACACCAGCGCCCCTTTCCCTTTCCCTGTAATAAACTCATATAAGCACTGACAATTACCCATAAGCAATGGTAATGTTTTTCTTGTTTATAATATTGACAGGTATCCACGCAAGGAGCATCTGACGCATAGGCCATGTACGACAACTCCGTGATTCTGTCCAGCTGTTCGTGGTGTCTGAAAAAAGGCGGAAATGCACTTTTGTTAAAAAAAACTGCTACTTATTTATGACTGACTAGAGACGTGAATCTTCTGCATAACAAGTGATCACAAACACTAAGAACGGCTCAGTTTTATCCACAGTGGTTTGTTAGGTGAGTCAAGCTTAGTAATATGTATTACCGGTGTGTATATTTCGCACATGCAATGCTCTCACTTTTCTTGCTACGGATGTTATCCAAAATAATATAACATTTATGTATGTCATTTATATCATTTATATGAGTTATATCATTTTATTTTACTTATCTCGTAATGAACTCTCGAGTACCTTGAAAAGAATCTCAAGTACGAGTACCTTCGCGAGTACCTTCTCGAGTACTTTGAAATGAATCTCAAATTACAGCGTGGAAGATGACAAAAATAGAAAGGAGTATGATTTTCATCGAGAAATAGCTTATGGCTAATAGAGAAAGCTGATACCTGGCATGATCCCGCACACCGTCCTTGGACCGGAAAAGCATGCCACAGGTTGGGCTGTTACAGTGGTAGTGATCCTTATATAAAAACTGACAGCGCGAATGGCACGGGTCATTTGCTGTGTATCTGGAAATATAGTATATAAAGACTGGTGTAAAAACGGTATTCTGGGCTTGATTGTTTGATCACGGTGTGCGAATATATATCAATCATCCACTCATGTTAACACATTTCTTTGGCTAAATGTCACGAATCAGTAAATTACAGCAAATTCTCAGCAAAAAAAAAAAAAAAACCTCTGCAGTAGTGGGGAAATGGGGATTCTGGAACAGAATTCCAGAACAGAATTTTGTTCCAGAATCCCCGTATTAGTATGGCGTCACGTGATGATAGACAGATGGTATTAGTGGGCGAGGCTTGATGTCACGTGATTGATGACGTCACGATGATTGATTGTTCCAGAATCCCCCTGGGGTTCTGGAACAACATTCTGTTGCAGAATCCTGTTCCAGAATCCCCATTTTCCCCTACTCTCTGCCAAGTTCTTACGATCCGCAAAAATTACTGGGGCAAAAAAAGAGCGCTAAACTACAGCAACAACTTAGCAAAGTGATTAAGGTTTTTATGAATCTGAAAAAGTACACATAAAGTAGGGCCTGTGAATTACGAAATGAATCAAAAAGTGGTCTAATTCAGCGGGCTCTTTATTCTGGAAGTCTACGAAAGAATTACCGTGGGATCGCGAGGTGGTCTTGATTCAGAAGTGGCCGTATCGAGAAGTCCTACTGTACACATATATAATTTCAGTTAACATTTTAAAACAACGACGGCTCGTAATAGTTTTTAGTAGAGAAATTTGTTTCCCCCTTCGCCAGCGCTAACTCCAACCACTCTAGAACGCGTTTTGCGCCCCCGTGTATCTTTTCTACCATCATTTATGGCTTCAACAGTTAATAATTAGTTTAATAGTGGCTTTTAAGATATTCAGAGATGCATCACCTTGTGAGGAACCTTTTCCATGTTTCGTCTCTTTCCTTCTTCTCATTGACGGGTGGAGAAGTCTTGGGAACAAATCCAGCCGGTGATTTCCCCATTTGGGGACTGTCCGCCCTGGCCCCATTTGCTTCTTTCTCGACGTCATTAGTCAATTTTGTATGTGCCTCGAGGAGCTGATCTGGCAGTGGGATGTTCAGTGATGCACTCAAACCCGTATTCGCCTGTAAGTATTCCGTCATAATTCATGGATGAGGACGTTATGTGTGCGTGAACACAGTGCGTGATTATAGAACACCGGTTCACATTTACTTGCTTTATTTTTACATCCAGCAATGAAAAAAAATATCTCTAGTTCGTTTTTGGTGTCGTAAAAGTAAAGTCAGATATCTTAAATTTACTTAATTTCAAACAAAAATATCTGAAATTCTTAATAAATGTGAAAATGGCATTCATCACTGGGTGCTTTCCGTATATCCATTTACAACAGTGGCAGTGACCTAAATAATAATCCATATTTGTCACTTCAACCAATGAATATGTCTTAAAATTTACAAGAAAAAAATGTGTACTTCTTTAAAGTAAGAAAAAGGGTTACAGAATGAATTTTGTTGTCTGTCTAAATTATATTTTCAACAAACAGTATTGTCTAGTTTAAACAAATAAACCTACGTTCATTCTGGTGCCCATCGATAATGCCCCTGGGTGAGTCTGACTCAGTAGATCTCCACTTAAGGCTAAAGAATCATCGTCATCGTCTTCTGGTTCACTTTTCATCATCTCGTCGTCACGTTGGAAACTGTCATCGGTATGTTGTGTGACGTCATGACCATATGCCGCGCTGTCGTCACCACATGGCGTCACGTTCTCGTCGCCGTGTGTCGTATCCTCCTCATCCACTCTGTCCTCCGTCACTGCCGATGACGTGCTTTCAGAATCATCGACTTTCTGATCGAATTCACCGACTTGTCTCGGGCGCGCATTGGTAAGATAATCCATCAAGCTCGTGTCACTGGATTCGTCTTTCGCGGGGTTCGGTACAAGACCCACTGGCTGTGTGCTCTGTGTATTGTACTGTGCTAAGGCTGGGTTGAGGATAGCGGAACGGTCTTTGCTGAAATTGTTTGACTTGTATTTACGGTAAGCGAATTCGATTTCACGCCGCTCGTGTTTGCGCTTGTGTGACAGCAGTTGGCTCGTGGAATGAAGAACATAATCACAACCTGCCAAAAATGCAAGACCATTCAGAGCAGTTGAAACCTTATTCATGCTAAAAGCGTCACCACAGGATACATTTTATGAAGTCGATGCGCGAGGCCGTGTGTTGATGGAGGGAGGGGAGGGACGGCCTGGGTGAGACGGGGTCAGTATATTCATCATACACCTTGTGATTAAACTGTTGGAATCGTATGAGTAACGATACAAGGATAATCCTTCGAGCAACCACTGACTGCTTTGTAGGCTGACGTCATCGTTGATATCCATGACAATACAGAGACCATTACTCGTGAATACATAGAGTTCCCCATGAGCCATTACATAATATCATCATTTTTTTAATATAAATAGTCAGCGATCTAACGTGGACAGATTATGCTACTGCAAACGCCACTAGCAAATATGTAGACATGCAGATTATGCCACTGCGAACGCCACCAGCAAATATGCAGAAATTGATGTCACAGTACAGTGCATACAACTCACCTGCCCTGATGCAGTGAATGTGGTTGGAGACTTTACTGTAGCGGCATCCTGGGTAGAAGCAACTGTCATACTTCATAAACTTCTTGAAGCCGTCTTTAGCCAAAATGTCATCTTTCTGGTGGAAGGTCTTGTGTTTTTCTGTGAAATCATCGCATTACTGCTTTTATGAATAAATTCCAATAGGGCGGTTGTGATTTTGCAACATGGAAAAAATTTAATAACTTCTGGAGATTAAAAATATGTAACATGACGTATGCATACTTGAATGAATAAATGACATAAATAACAATACTTTTTTCTTTTGAAATTGTGTTTGATATTTGAGACTTATAAATTTGAAATTTATCGCAAACAGAGTTTAAATGGCAAACCTCGTGTAATATATAAGTGCTGTGGTAATAGACATACCAATATCGGCCTTGTTTTTGAATGTGAAGGTGCATTCGGGACGTCTGCAATGGAAATGTGTAGTCCTCTGTCCATAGAAGGGACAGGCCTGGTTGCCGCAGTCTTCAGTGGCCCTGAATCTCTGGAATCCTAGCTGCATGATGGTCGAGTTCTTACGATGGTAGTTCGCATGCATTTGCACGTCAGATGTACTGATGTAGACTTTGTTACAGCCAGCCTGCAATTTGTGCCAAGCACTATACATTCTGATGATACAATAATTTAGAATTAGCAAACACTGAAGCGTATTGTTACATGACCTGGGTAAATGCTGCATCTGATTAGCCGATTCCAAAATCAATCATTTTTCAATGTTGACCGGAACGCAAAAGCCGATAATATTACAGTTATTTATAAACAAAACGTCAGGTAAGCATTATGCTTTAAATCAGATATCAACTTATTGACTTGAATTAAATGTTGAAGTAAATAACTGAGGTCAACATTATCAACTGACCAGCACAGAAAAGAATGCAAGTTTGCATTAATATTAGTGTTTCAGATCAGCCATTGTTTATTGGATATAAAATTATACGTTTAAACAGCGAACAGAAAATACATGGAGTACTTTCACAATAACGCAAGGTTTTGATGCGATGGTCACGTGTAATCTGGTGTGACTGATACTGCTCATTGACTGGACAAAATAGAGTGAATTAAAAATATACCATAACCAGATTTAGGGTAGCAATATCACTTTAATTTAGTAGAAGCTTGAATTCTTCCTGGGAGGAAGGGGGGGGGGGCATTCAACTGCCAACTGGTTAGCATACGTGTCCATGACTTTTTAAAATGACCCATAAAGCCGGAGGACTAATTTTGAAATAACAACCCCCTGGTTTCAACAAACGCGGAGTAGTTCTGAAAGAATCCCCCCTTTTTTGTAGGAAACGCGGAATACGGGATAAAGGTTACCCCTTCCTTGAATAACTAAATTGGCACTCCGCGCGAACCTCGCCTGGCTTCAAACTTACTCCCTTTTCTCCGCCTTTTTTTTTTTTTTTTTTTGGACACGCTTGATAACACATAGATAATACCAAGTCCTCCCCATTGACTTCTTCAATGTAAAGGCTGGCAAACCTGGATACAGTGGTAGTGCGTCTGCCGGCCGTTATGTGTACAGTCTATGAACCGTTTGCTGCAGTCATCGAGCGGACTGTAGCGCATGAAGCCATGCTGCAGCGACTCATCCCGCTTCCTGTGCCATTTGAAGTGCCTAATCATCTCATCCTTCTTCAGGAATACCTGCAAATAAAGACACTTATTACAGGACTTGTGTAAACGCCGTGATATAATTTTTCAATCTTGACCGGAACCCAAATGTCGATATATTTGTTGTGAAAATAATGTTTTGCGTATTTGTAGTCAAAACACCAGTTAAGTCATGTAAAAATGCATTTGTTACAATTATATTTTGTTTATTTTAATTGGAAAAAGTTGCCAGCATTTTTTTCAATTCGTATAGCTTGTGAATTCAATACAACATGAACCTGAATAATTCGGACGCCTCCCTGTTTCTGACATTAGACACAATTTTTCAGACTCAATGGTAGGTTTTACTGTATGAATAACCTCCGTAATTTGGACAAGCAATGGCGCGATCATTCGATGCTGCCTGTGTGTCTCACAGATAACGTCGATGTGGCTGTTCCGCCTTACTTCGCTTAATGCTTAACCCTTAAAGCCCAATGCCTGAACCTGTCCAAGAAGATACGTGAAAGGCCTGCATAAGACATTTAGAGGCCCTCCCACCGGATTCACTTTGAACGATTGGGTGATGGTTAATTGGTCTGGTAATTGCACGGTTCCGAGTTCGAATTCGGTTAGAGCTGGTAAGCAGGAGATTGACTTTCATCCCAATAAACGAATACAGCGGGTCCATTGGGTTATCCCGCCACACCTTTGAACATATACATGAATGGATATGTGTCTACAAGACTGACGTCACGTCGCAAATCCGTCCGTAAAAGCTTTAGTATAGCAACGTCGTCTCGACGTTACTCCAGTAGTTCTGAAAACAACCAGTGAACATTTCAACTTCGTTTTCAATTTGCGACGTCGACTAAATCGCAACATAGCATCTGGCTAATGTTGCAGTGATGTATTTATGAAACGATGCATGAAATACTGGACTGTGTACAAACAAGTTTCGAGATATTCGATTCGTTAATCGATTCGATGCTTTTTGTCCCAGCCCAAACCCCACTTTCTCCGAGTCTAAACACTCTTTGGGGCACCGTTGAACAGACTCCAGGACATCAACGTGGTACAGACGTCGGGGTCACCATACAGCGTCATCATTTCATCTCTCAACGAAAATGGCAGTCATGACAGCTCGCCACGATACCTTATGTTTGTCACTGTTTAGATGGTAGTCCTCGACTACTTTATTTCCGACATCTATCCAACGTCGGCAGACGTTGTTCCGACTTCCATTTGGAACTTTTTCACAACGTTGATCAGACGTCTGATAATCGACATCCATCCAAAGTCGACAGGAAGTCGTTGTTTCGACTTTCAACATCAACCCAAACCTGACGTTGATCCGACCACGGGTGCTCCTTGTATCAAACGTCAGTCCAAACGAACTATGTTTACTAGACACGTCTAATTACGTTTCACAACATTATGATAAACATGCAATAATCAAGGTTCGTTTTAATGTTTCGAGGCATGAAACACATTCTTTGATGCCTTATGATGTATTATCTGAGGGGCTTGTGATTGGCAACATTGTTTATACCTCTAAATCAAAACACCCACTTTCGTCGAACTCATTCAACATCATTTGTGCGACTTTGTACACCAGGTGAACATTGTAGCAACGTTGTATGTCATTGCATATATAACGCACCCGACATTGGATCAAGGTCGGGATTTTGTTGAAAAACATCTGCCTGCAGACGTCGATTACCCAGCGTCTAATGAACGTTGCCAAAAGCTTGCAAATGTTTTCCCAATCGCCATCTAGACACAGTCATACAGTGTCGTGGCCACCCCCCCCCCCCCTCCGTCAAAGTACCCCCTCCCCCCCCCCCCCACATTTCGCCATTTGGTAACGCAGCATACTGTCAAGCCAATTTTCTTAATATTTTCCAAAGGTATGTGGGGAAAACTTGCGCGCTCCTGAAATTCTCATTTTTACGTCTTCATTTTGCTCTAGTTTCGAAGCGACCAGTCATGGCCGTCAGTGTCCCGACAGTGTCATGGCTTTCGGTACCTCGACAAGTCATCTAGCGACAATTCATCTAATTTTCTAATTCTATCTAATTAATATTTGTTGCTATGCGCGGAAGTGTGTGTGTTAGGGGGCGTGGGGTGGGGGTGGGGGTGGCTGTTATTCGCTATTCAAACTTCTTTCTTTATTGAACCAACGCTTCAAAGAAATTGCATTATTTCAATGTTGACTTTACTCCAGCGTCTACTTTAGGACCCTTGTATATACAAAAAAAGATAAATAAAATTTAGTTTAATTGTCGTACGTATTTCATTTAGACGAATTATCGCCCGATAAATTGTCGCTAGATGAATTGTCGCTAGATGAACTGTCGTGGATTCAGCTATAATATGTGTTCTTTCCTTGTGGAAGAAAGAAGCGGTCCATATCAGTAATTCTATTTTTAAAACTTTTTTTTTTACAAATTTTTAAGAAAAATGAAAAATAACCGCACGTCGCTCAGCTCAAATATATTTTTTCTTGGAAGAAAGAAACGGAATCCGTCACATGCATGCTGGGGGATGCTGGGGTATCCAACTTATTTTTTTTTTCTATTTTTGCAAATTAAAAAAAAAAAAAAACGAAAATAACCTCACACTGCAAAGCTGCTATATATATGGTCTTTCTCTGTGGAAGAACGAATCGAATCCGTTCAATACTTGCTAAGATGTGATACAAACATGAGACAAATTACCCAAGTCCATAGCTGTAATATTATTTTATCAAAACAAAAGCGGCAATTTTGAAATTAAAAAGTTGAAAAAAATAAGCAAATGTTGCACAGCTCCAGTATATGGTCTTTCTTTGTGGAAGAAAGCAACGAAATCCGCTTGA
Source organism: Protula sp. h YS-2021 (assembly GCA_949752745.1). NCBI lineage: Eukaryota > Metazoa > Annelida > Polychaeta > Sabellida > Serpulidae > Protula > Protula sp. h YS-2021. Next base: position 74,691,045 of record OX457026.1, read on the forward strand.
ATACTTGCTGAGATACAGCGCATACAAAACAAATCGGCATATGTCAAGCCTTTTTTTTAAATCAGCCAATTTTTAAATTTGTAAGAAAAACGAAAATAACCTCGTGTCACACAGCCCCAATATATGGCCCTTCTTTGTGGAAGAAAGAAATGGAATCTTTTGGATAATCACCATTAGCAGGGAACACACGGGCGGTCAGATGGCCGGACGGGCGCGCAGCATTTAACGTATTCCCCGCTCCGAGTCAAGAGCGGCGGCGGAGGACTAACATTATTGTGTAAAAATGCCGCACTTCGTTCAAAACTTATGCTTAAGCTAGAACGGACGAACGGAATGGAAAGCTTGTATACGACTCGGCCCATGACTGAATTGTGGTAGCCTGTAAAATAGGGTCCCCACAACAAAAAAGAAACTAACATACTGAGCTGTTCCAGAACACACTGACATGTACCTTATTGGGTCTGTTCAGAACAGACTGACACGTACCTTAGTGGGGCTGTTCCAGAACAGACTGATATGTGCCTTAGTGGGGCTGTTCCAGAACAGACTGATATGTACTTCAGCGGGGTTGTTCCAGAACAGACTGACATGTGCCTTAGTGGATCTGTTCAGAACAGACTGACATATACCATACTGGGGTTGTAGCAGAACAGACTGACATGTACCTTAGTGGGGCATTCTCTGCAATGAAAATGTTCTCTAAGTTGCGCCTCCCGACATTCTGCCTGTTTGCAATGGTCGTAACTGTTATATCTTAAAAAAAAGAAAAAGGAAGAAACATAAATTCAAAAAGGTAAACATATTCTGTAAAATGGCGAAGTCGACGCAAGTTTAAGGCGAATAAAGTGTGAAGCAAAAATACAAACAAAGAAAAGCATTCTAGGATATAATGAATGCCAGAACTCTTTGCACACTATTTCAGAATAAATTTCACAGGATGCTCCTTATTTGCTTTTAATCTTTTCACAGGAAATGAACAACTAAAGCTATGCACAACGCAAAAATGAAGGCATCGTGCTTGTCTTTACACAGAGCATGAAACGATGACGTTATGCTCCTTATCTATTACTGCTTTGATTTAGTTATCGGTTTCGTTGCGGTAAAGGTGATATTCTGTAGTATTCTACTAAAAAAAAAATAATTTGAAGATTTCTGTAACTTTAATACTGTGAAGTTTTGTTATTTGCGCTGTTACTGTGTTAACATTTACACATGTATTTACCAAGTTAATGAACATCGTGCATATTTGCAGTGACAACAGAAACAGACAAGAATTTCAAGCAAGAAACAGTGACAATGCAAACTGACACGATGATATATATATATGACATATATATCAGAAATGTAAATGAATTGATGAAAAAAAGTGAGTAACAGCATCGTTTGTGGGTGTGGGTAGATCACGTATATCCTGTCTACAGCTTGCCATGAGCTCTTCATGAGCTATTCATCAGCTATTCAAATTGTGAAAATCAGTTTCATTTTCTGACATTTTCCCGTCATGGCACTTCCTTCCCTTTCTGGTGTTTTGTTTATTGTTTTTTTTTTTTTTTTTTGCAAAATTCGATAATTTAGTTTTCTTTTTTTTACGGATGTATTCCCCTATACATGAGGCGTAGATAAGGGATCAACGCATCGACGCAAGCCTGTATTCCCTGTTGTCTATGCATGAGTCGTATCATGTGTCGTGACATGCAAAGTTATTGGAATTTTTATAAAGATCGGCTCCAAAACGGCCATAGCTTAGAGGTGGGGATCCACGGACTACCGCAGAAATATACAGAGGAAGAGAAGACAGACAGCTACAAAAATAACACAACCTGCTTGGTTTTATATATAACTCTCATGAGCAGTATCTGTTTGACAACACGGGTTACAACACTGTGCTTTAAAATTGAAAAAAAAAACTTAAGAAAAAGGTTAGAAAATATCTATTATCGTTAAGGTGAAAAGAACACAACAAACAAGTGAGACACACTACCTGGTGACGTACTTGCCATAGTCGGGAAAGTTCGAGTCTTTGAGCGGACTGTACAAAGCTCCGATCTTAGACGAGTGCACTTTGTCACTGTCTTCCGCATCTGGAAGAACCAATGGTACAAAAAAAAATAAGTTATACCCGCGACATCCTTTCCAGCGAGTAATTTCTAAAAAAAAATGGTTATTTTTTGTTAAAAAAGCTTGAAAACAAATTAAATGTTTTGCCTATTCAGGATGTTGCTGATTCTCTCGGAACACACTTTCTAGTGCGACTGCTTAAATAGTTATGAACTGAAGGGAGCACAGAGGGACAACACTGATGTGATCTTGCCATCGCAACTCCATGAAAATACAGTAGAGATGGAGAGAGAAATTGAATGTTATCTGTGTGCTTTGAATATAACTAACAAATATAAAATGTTTGTGTAAGGCGCAGTAATACGATATGCTTTGGAACACTTAATCAATTAAAGCATGCCATTTTACAAATTTAAACTTAATTTAATGCTATCTGTCCATCAACCACGTCTTCACAATTTATGCGATTTTTGACACCTAATGTAAGTATCAAAGCACGCATGGTGTAGACGAACCCCACATCTCTCGCCACCCCCCCCCCCCCCCCACGCCCTCCCTCCCCGCCATTTGAACAGAGTTTTGGAAAATCAAATATGATTTGCATAATCAAAAACTTTTCACGAACTATTTCAATGAAACTTACGTTAAGAAATTTTAAAATTCTTTTTTTTTCTCCAATAAAAATCTTCCTGTCTTAAATTTCCCCGTACTTTTTTTCTTTCATATTTCTGCTCTATTTACAGAAGTTCATGAAAAACTAGACACATAAGTTATGGCAAGACTGTTCAGTGTTTAAATGTCAAATTCCCCACTTCATATTTCGAATTGTCTTATTTGGTAAAAGACGCCAAAATAATTTATACCAAAAGCCAATTTATGCACAAATTTCATTTACCCCTACATTTGCAACCCCTTTTCAGAAGAAACGCTTTTTATTTTATCATAAAGAAATGAATTCAAGGTTAAACAATCTTGAAATATATTGAATCTGTACTGAGACAAAAATACACTAAAATTATTCTAACCTCTTTCGAGTTTATTTGCTTATAAGGGGTTTTGCACTAGAATGTTCATAAATTTTACCATTTCAGTATTTGATAAAACGAAAGGCGTCCTTTTGATACTGTGCGCTTTTCAAACATGCCACAAAAACAAGCAAAAACCTTGTGATATATATTCAGTAAAAAATGTGTAAAAACTGCTCAGTGTCAATTGCCCAGTAAATATTCTAACGTCGATTTAAGCTTGCGACGTCGGGCCCACCAATAAATAACCACTACATTAACTCTGGTTGTACTTTGGTTGTGATTGGTTGCAATCACAGATCAACGTCTTACCAACGTCTTTGAGAGAATGTTGAGTAGATGTTTGGGTAAACAACGTTGTTTAGTTTTTGCTTGTGGTCGCGACCAAAATGCAACTTTCTCAAAAGTGAAATCAACTTCTTTGGTGCAATGTTGAAATCGGCAACGTTACAACTTTGGTACAACGTCGAAAAAATCAGCAACGTTGAATATACGTTGGAAACTCGACTCTGGATAAGGCTAGAAAAATCAACGTTGTATAGACACCACACTAACAAGTAAAAACAAATCGCACTTTGTTGTCACTCACCGGAAATGGTAGCAATGACAGTTCACTTCGAAAACAAACAAACGAGTACATAAAATATGAGAATTCTGAAAGAGAGCAAGTTTTTTTTCCCACTTACTTTTGAAAAATAGTGATGGAAATTGACTTCAAAGTATCTTGCGTGAGTCGATGTTTCATGGGTGGGGTACTGCTATGGAGGGGAGACCACACTGTGATATCGATGTCAAGATTACGATTCTAGATTATTACCGTCCCGACGTTTGTAAATAGTCGCTTTCATGACTTCTATAGAACGTTGTTTTTCCGTAGTCTACACGCAACATCTTCAAGGAACGTCCATTAGATGTCGGATAGCCGACTTTGATCTGGCATCAGGCATGACGTCTATCAAGCGTTGTTGCAACGTCACAATGTTTACTGGGTAGTGGAACGAAAAGAATTGCAATAACTTATAAACATTGCTGCTTCAGTAATCAATAAATTAAACCCCTCCTCCCCCCACCCCCTCTCAAGTTATTATTATTATTTTGCTGTTTTCCTCTTTGTGAGACAAGACCAAAGCCATTTCGGTTTTTAAAACCATTTATAAGCACATTTCACAGTGCTCTTTGCGCTTATTTCTTGCGTGAGGCAGAAGACATGTTAAACTCTCCTTCGGTAAACCATATCACTTTCCATTATATATATATATTTTTTTTGCTTTGTGTTTTTTATTTTTTGGTTCTTTGATATTCACAACTATCGAGGGATTTTCTATAGCGGTCTCTGTTCCCTAGATCTACCCGCAATTCCGCCGAGTACAGCACGAATATATTCCATTTTCTGGGATCATGCTTTGAGTACGTAAACAGAAATGGAGTTCGGCATCATGTACACTTCATTTCCATAACAAATGCTATTGTTGGACACTTTCATAAATCGTCTGCAATTGTCTCTCAAAACGTCTGCACACTTTTTTTTGTTATCGGAATGACTGCTCAGTACGTGACGTCACAGCAGATTATTTGGTTGTTTCGTGGCTTCTGGTCTTGCGAAATATATCTTTTTTTTTGTAAATTTTATCGCATTCCAGTTGCTGTACATGTTTAACCCTTTATTTCTCAAATATTTTTGTCACAAAACAAACACTTAAAAATTCCGTAAATTAACTAAAATCTGGGGACGTGTGGATATATTTTCCTTGGTGGGTTGGAAAGGACGGGGTGATATCATATTATATCAAGATAAAACCAGTTTTTTTTTTGTCGGCACAAGAAAAATTCCTATTCTTTGAATCTTCTGTGTAAGAGCTTTGATAAGCAAAGTAAAATCCTGTGTTTTAAAACTGAATCTAAATTAAAACTGCGATAAAAACTTAAGTAATTTTTTACAATTAAATTTAACCTTGGATAATTATAACGTTCGGGGTTTGCCGGCAGGTTTGTTATTTTGGTGGGTATAATATTTTGTCGGGTTGTATTTCATAAACATTACAACTGGTTATTAAATTATATCTTCGCATTAAGCATTACAAAACACTCTTGAGATAAAAAAAAAACGACAAAAACAGCGTTCGCCTTGCAACAGTTCCTGACCTTTGTTATAAAAAGGTATAAAACACCACGGCATGGTTTCACGTAAGCAATAAAATTATTTTTGATATATCAGGACTTTGAGCCACTCCATGCAAAAGATAAGAATAAAAACGTTCTTCTATACAATAGTAATATTTTAGAAAGATTAAGGTAGAAACCACTTAAAAGCAAATATACACGTGCAAAAATATCGGCACTCCGATAAATGACACAGATAAATGAGCTGTGATCACTTAGAAACGACAGTGCAGTGTCGTTGCCAAGCTGTATAGTGTTGTATTTATTTTCTTATTTTTTCTCAAGCCATATCCCCAAAAGGACAAATTTGATTTTGAGATTAATTGCACCGAAACTTGAGACACAGTTCGAAGTGTAGTTAAACGTCCTTTTCACCCTAACACCCGATTAGCTCCAATTTGTATAACCCCTAAGTTTGCACATGATTCGAAAACAAAACATATATGAAAAATTTAACATTTAATGTTTCTCCTCTTGTTGAGCTGTGTAGCTGAAGCCACAAATTCTGAAAACGTGTTACATGATCGCTCACTGGAAACAGAAGGATTAAAAATGCGCCATCAGATTTTTGCCTACATACTACATAATGAAACAGTTTCCGGCTTGTGAAAACAAGCATGTCGTTTCGGCCTTGCAATATACTGCATCTACGAAACACTCTTTGACAAAATATCAGAATAAAACAGAAATTCATTGGATTTGACTAACAGCAAAAATACTTTTGCTATGAAAAGGAAATTTGCTTTGTTTATCGCTTTATTTGTTTAATATTTTTTGTGCACTCCATCTGTTTGCATTTGTGCATCTGTTTAACATATGAGTCTGGTTTATCATGATATGTTTGTGCGATATTATTGTCAATTATAATATAGTGTAAAACTGCTAATGTTCCACACGAATTCACTGAAAAAAAACGGAAAGTGTAAAAGAGAGTTCGCCTCGATTGTGCGAAGGCCCATGCCTGCATATTCGTTCTTTTTAACAGGAAAATCAATGAGATTCACATATTTGTTGCAGCAATGCTCTCCCCTTAAATAAATGATGTGTTTACATGGCAACATATTTTAGCACACGCTCCAGTTGTTCAATACCAAATGAAAGAGTCACTGCTCAGGGTTCACCTTGGGTGAGCATTGATCCAGCGAAGACTTGGAGCAACCTTCCGTGTCCCTCCATTAAGCAAAAACTAAACATAATGCAGCGAATTTATGGATCAGCGCAATAGTTGTAGAACTATAAGGAAAATGAACCAAAATCTGCTGCTACCAAATATCAATTACGGAATAGGTGGGGATGGCGGTAGGGGGTAATCTTAATTAGGATACCTGTTATTTCTAGTTCCTCAGATCTCAATCAACAGACTTTTAAATGAGAGTGTCAGTAAAATTTTTGTGTTTTTCTTTTTTAAAAAGCAAGGTGCATAAAATGTATATTATTGATGAAAAAACAGTAGATTTTTTTTTCTTTCGCTCTCCTCAAAGCCGAGGTATGCCTAACAGTATTCTCTGAGAGCTCTACGAAAAGTCTAAAACGTTTGTCACTGCCTACTCCCTCCAAAATGTCTAAACACCAAATACGCACACTATATCATTTGTCCTTTTTTTCTGCAGTTTTTTTTTTTTATCTGAAATGTTCCTTTTAGCAGATCTGTGAAACACACCGGCTCTGCAGAGAAATTACTGGGGCGCATAATCAGGCCAGTTGGGGCGCACAATCAGTAGTAAACCTGTAAAAAAAAACTTCCAGGCCCTATTCACATGTAAGGATTATCTGCCTATTCTTGTTTTTTTTTCACGAACTACTGCATATTTTAACATCCATTTTAAGTAAATAAGCCGCGGAAATTGAGACCGCTGTGACGAATTACCTCCTTCGTTAGCAACATTTTGACTTCACCCATGGCCAATAACATTACTGAGCTCACAGCCAACTAACGCCACCCCCACCCCCACCCGGCCACGTGTGCGGGGCTGTGAGCATTACATATTTATATTTCATAAGAAATATATATTTTAATACATTATATTTCTATTTTCATTAGCTCAGTTAAAAAGTAAATGAATAAATAAACAGTGAGAGATACCACTGATGCGTTTTAAATATACCAGCGTTGATAATACTGGGAACTTAATAAACATAAAAAAAGTCTAATAAGATCTGATAACGTCTGTTCGAAGTCCTGTTGATATGTTAGTATTGCTTGGGTGCAAATTGTACATTTTGCTGAAAAGCCCGCAATATGTTTATGTACGCTGTTTCAGTCTGTTTGCGAAGAAAATGCCTCATATTGGTAATCCATGACAAAGCACAAGGGTGGTGAATTGTAGCTTGTGGCAAGAAAAACTCACATTTTTGTAAAAATATCTTCAACGAATGCAGGCTATTTTTTGCGACTGGATCTATATCTATTCACGTGGCATTATAAATATACTCCGGACAAACATTTACTCTTCATTTATCTTTGGCCTTATGCAAATGTCGTAAACGTTGCCTGGCAACTTAAACGAAACAAAAATATAAACGATTTGCTGGCTTGGTATTCTTTAACGATTAGTCTACCGGGGGAAAAAATCCGGTTCAATGAACATGCAGTTTTAGTTCCAAGCCTGTAAACCAACCGATCAGTTATGCTGAGTTTGGGCTTTTATAGGGAAAAAAACAATATTAAAGGCTCATATTTACCGAAGAAATATAGTCACAGTTAGTGACTTAGGACTTATATATCTGTTATGTAAGCCGAATAAACACACAAACGCATATTTTGCCTTTTCACTCGAACTCCATTTGAAGGAACTCCAGTTTTTTTTTTATTTCAGGTTTTTGTTGATATAGATCATCGTACCATTTCTGTGTTCTTGGAAAATGCTAATTAGTGAGGAAAGATACCTAAACGTCGTCCATGTGAGGTCAAATTTATACCCTCTCATACACACACACTCCCTTCACCAACACACCCAACCCTTAAATAACGATAAATAAAAGTTAGAAGCAAAAAAGTAGCTATTCAGAACGTTGTGCAATTTCGAGGAGACCGCTGAAAACGAAGAAAAAATAATAGACGGATTTATGACGTCAGATTGAAATCGAATCTGCTTTGAATATGTCTAAACTCTTGTCAAGCTAAAATGCTAGTTCTGCTCTCTAAGTGACAGTCTCAACGTCGCATATTAAATTTTTAAGACGTGAGGAGATATTTGACGTTGTTTTGCCGTAAGAAAGAAACTTCACTGAATCATTCTGTTCTCAGGCCTCATTCAATGTAAATATGTTGTCTTGGTAAGCACGTTTATCGCTTAATTAGAAATGATCTGGGGTTTTCGTCGTCTACATAATGTAAAGAATAAATTTACAACAGGGTTTGTTACAGACTAAAATGGGACTAAAAAATTTCACCGTGGGTTTATGGATATACAGGTACTGGCTATTCGAATTTTTCAAACAAACAATTTTTTTCGTGTAAACAGCTTTCAAGCATTTCCTGATCGAGAATAATGAATATTCAGAGGCCCAGTACTGGATTGGCAAAAGTTCAAAGTTTCCGAATATCAACGCAAATAGTGGCGTGTCACCATAGCAAGAGAATTTACCTTCAGAAACATAAATCTACCGCATAATTGACTTAGTCCTCGGGCTTTTTTCAAATCAAGTGGTCTCTCGTATTGAACAGAGATCGACATTTTATGGGAGAAAACTACACCGCTTTTACCAAGCTGTGAACATGTTTATGTATAAGTGGGGTATTGATCCGGATTTATCCAGAAAGCAGTGCACAAAAAAACCTCAGTTTTGCTTATTTTCCTCTAAACGTGACCCGACAGTCTTGTGAAAAATGTTAATGTCGATGATAATATAATAAGTTCGTAGAAATTGGTATAAATTTAACATTGTAGAGAAAGTAATAATAATTTTATGCTGCATAAAATCATTTTACACAATATTTTTTTATGGTATGCCCATATAATTTTTCCTGTTTTTTTTTTTTTTTTTTTTTTTTTTTTTTTTTTACATTTTCGTCTTTTCCCAAGTAATAAACACATAAAATATAACATTGAGTGCTCTATAGCCTGAGGTCGTCATTTCATCGTGCGTAAGCAGGCCGAGAATCGCTCTCCGACTAAATAGCAATACATCGAACGACAGCACAATACAATCCGTTGCACTGGATGACTATCTTCACGGGAGTTTAACATATTTCCAACCCCCGACCCCCCCCCCCCCCGCCACACCCCCACCCCAACCCCAACCCCAGCCCTGAGGCCATTTAACACTGTGAATATTTACTTTGATGTTTCATGTGGATTCGCCATAACAATTTTTACTGAAAATGAAAATAAGTAGACGCTTGTATATTTAGTTTCTAAGTGTTCTCAAACCAGAGTTCTCTTCTCAAGTGTCATTTATTCATTGCAAAAACACTTGATTTTTTTACAGGACGTTCAGTGAACTTTGCCTGGTCAATGAGAGAAAGACAAACGTCGATTTACTCCCATCAAAACTGATAAAATGTGCAAAACTTTACACACAAAAAAACCATTTATAAAAAATGTGTATGCACTCTAAATTTTAGGCCGAAATTGGCAGGACTTATCTGAAAAGGACGCTAATCTGTACGTGACTGTGCGCCATATCTATTACTGTAAAGGTAACTCGTACAAAGGTCCGTTACTTGTAATAACCATGCGACGATAGAAGATGAAGGGGCGGGGTGGGCGGGGGGAGAGTAAAGGTGAGTGGATGGGTAGGTGCACGAGTTCAATGGCCCCTCCCCTATTAAAGCGATTCCTTGTTAACAGTTTATAAATCCGTAAACTTTATAAAAAAAAGGTTGAAAGGTTTACTCTGCCCTTCTCCAAACCCCTTTTGGCCGGGCGGATCCTACTTCGGATCGTTTTGATCGTCACGCTGGCATTAATCTGTTCAGTGTTTTGTAATTACTTCTTTATCTAACGCAAGTATCTCTGTGTTTTTTTTCACACAACCGCTATTTATATACAGTCACTTGAAAATTCTGACATTTTTATAATTTTTGTGACATTCCATTATTTACTTTTTTCTATCAGGAACCATCAATGAAATACACACAATATTTTGCTCCTTTTAACGCTTTCCGCAAGCACAAATGATGAACGTCACCCATTGACAAAAACATTAACGTGTGTGGATATTGAAATTATGTCAAAATAGTCTCAAAATCATTAAAGATTTTATTTTAATCATTTTTAAGGCAGAAGAAGTGTATATTTCAACATGACATGGCGCAGTCTTACAGATTCAGATTTCGTGAGACATAAATTTTGTGGAATAAATATGAAAAAAATGACAGTGAGTCGCGTTTATTGCTTACATTTGTGTACCATCTTTCTTCCTCAAACCATTTATAACCATCACATTCATACCAACCTGTATAAGGGAAAGTGGGATTCAGGACTGAGGTGCTGGCATCTTCTTTATCAGCTTCTTTTAGTTTCCGTATTCCCTCTGGTCCTCTTCTTAGCCCCACTTCTTTCTTCTTTGTTGGGCCCTGCAGTGTCTTTTTAATCGTACCGCTATCATTCCACTTCAAAATGTTACCAGTATCGAAGTTCTTGAGTGGTACATCTTGGGTGACTGGCTGTGCGTTTTCGCCCCAGCCATACATATTCAGCAGCTCGTTCACTGTTGACTCAGCATAGTCTTTCATGTCAGTTCTCATGTGTTCCGGGTTGGCACCGGGCCGGGCCGTGGCGAGTGTTCCCTCTGCACCGCCATGCATAATCTGCTGCGGACGGTGCTGGAAAGGAGCTGGCCGGGGTGACGGTTTTCTGTTTGCACACCTTGCTACCACTTCCTGTGACTTTTTTGGTGGTAGCGGACGGGCAGATGCTTCACTGCTAGACGGAGAAGGGCCGGTAAATTGTAGCTTTTTACGGCTGACATTGGCCCCTGTAGATAAATCTAAGGCTCCACAGTCATCGGTGTTGTAACTGCTTTCAAGACTGGAATTATTGGCCAGTGAATCGGTGTGACTAGAGGCCTTCGGACCGCTGAGATCCAGCACCACGTCCGTGTTCATATCTTGCTGGCTATATTCGGTTTGGTTGACGTCATCCGAAATCGCAGCGATACTGAAATCTACATCCGGATTATTGACACGGTATTCTTCCGCCTCATCTGCACCACCATAGGTGTCTTTGAGAAGAGATACCTCATTCTCTGCTTCCCTCATCTGAAACAAGTTCTTTGGAGCGGCGTTTTTGCGCCTGTTCTTTCGCCCAGAAGGCGACCCAGTCGTTCCTGATGGTCCAGCGGATATCTTTGCGGCTTCGCGCAAGGCTGTCGAACTTGCTGAACTCGAATTGCTACTGGCTAAATCACGTTGTCCACATGGCAAGTCCAATTCCACAATATGCTCTGGTGCTGCGCATGACTTAAGTAAATCAGTCTGCCCACCAGGTATAAGTCTCTCAACGGTGTCTTTTAGGCCGTTGCTATTAATATCACCACTTATTACTGATGCTACGCAGTCAGCACTACTTAAGTCAGATGCCTCATTTGAACTGTACTTTGGGCTAATTTTTCCACAGGCTTCTTCAGGTATTGTCTCTTCATTGGTTCCTTCTGTGCGGCTGCTTTGTAACTTGGCACAGATGTCGTCAAGCCTGAGCAACCCTCCTCCTGGCCTAGCCATGATTAGGAATCTTGTTTTCCTGGTACCTAGTACTGCATTTCTATTCTGAAAAAGGAAAAAAAAAAGAAACAAATGTTTCTTTAAATTACTTTCTATTTAAATAAAATTTACTTATCCGGCACAGGCGATAAATTATTATACATTCTACTACTAATCCGACACATTTGGAGATATATTGAGGTATCCAGGTTAACAATTATAAGTTTCAACCCCGTATGTATATAAAAATTCCGATAATTACATGTTTACTTCTTTGAAAACATATTTGGATACTTTAGGTAATTAGGTAGTACACCACAGGAAAGAAAAATATATTTTAACTTTAGTTTACATATGTATATTATATATATATATATATATATATAAACTAAATTCAAATAATTTTTCTTTCTTGTGGTGTACTACCTAATTACTTAAAGGTATCTAAATATGTTTTCAAAGAAGCAAAAATGTAATTATCGGAATTTTCGTGAATAGCGCATATATTTTATTGTGTAACTTCCTCCTTGCGTTTTATATGTTAGGTTATTTTCCACAAAATAAACTTTCAGTGATTCCCTTGCCAAATTTGTACTAAAATCTCGATTAGGTAAATAAAATGCCACGTTTTTTACATACAAAGTTTGAATCAAAATAATGGTTTCAAATTACGCACAAAACCTTATTTCATTCCACTAAAATATGAGTCGTTTGATACAAGAACACATTTTTTAGTTTTGTATTTTATTATACGGCCTTTTTCACCAAAAGCAAGCTTAAAGCACTTAGCAAATACACGCATAAATCAGTTTTATTCTAAACGACGACCCTCTCCACTTGAATCAATTCCTCTATAAATATAAAATTGGTTCAACGACCATAAAATAGAAAAACACAAGAAAAAATAACAGTGCCAAATTTGGGTTTAACTGTGCATATTTCACATATCAAATTCAGCAAAGCTGTATAAAAATATCTCCCCTCTAAACACAATTTACTGTTAAATGTACCCATAGGCTACAATTTTTGGCAATAATGTGAGTTTCACAGCAATAGTGAATATTTATTCTCGTGAAGACACACATTTATTTGACGCGTTTTACATTTTTCAACTTTATGCAGCTAAGTCTCGTTGTTGAATTAATTTTGATACACTGTGTCATGAACTGAAAATCTGACCCAGTTTCTGCCTCATTATGAGCTTCTTGTAAGAAGGACTGCAGATGCTGCAGAGATTCAAACAGGTAATATTTCACAACAACTGAAAAATATGAGGCGGAAACAAAAAGACCATCTAGTCATTAAAATTCTTGTATGATTAGATTTTTAAATTAAGAGGTATTTATCAAAACGGAAATCTGGAACAAAAACTTCAGATTTGAATTGCGTTTGACCGCAGCTAAAATGTGTTAAATTGCATGAAAACATTAATAGTAAAAGATGCTATATATAGTACTTTTTCAACGGTCATTTCAAATATATGTTTGTTCTGGTATTGCTGAAAAAAAATGCAGTATCTGTAGCAGAGGAATTGTCGTTAACACGTTTCTGGAAAATGGACAGATTTTTTTTTTCAGTTACTTCCATCCTATAGTTTGGTTTTCTCCGATAAGAGCCACCTAAACAGTACGTGACCAAAATTTACAGATTTCCTAACCCCCCCCCCCCCCCCCACTGTACGAAAAATTTGTGGTGTTACCCATGGCATACGAATAACTGAGGACGCCTCCAGTCCACCGCCTGCCCCCCCCCCCACCCTTCCCACCCCTTTGAGCACGTATTGTGTTCTTACAATATCTTTTTATCGTCTTTAAGAATCAATAACTATTCCCGTTGCCTAGCTGAATTTCCAAAAATCGCCTGACCTCTCTTGCATATTCATTGCACTGTTCGATCTAGATTTATTTGCTCAATGGCAAAAACCCACTATACAAAAGCCACAGAGCCTACTGTGAGATCCTTTTTGGTTAGACTCGTTCACAGTTTGTTTTAACTTCCGGAAATATATGCATTTCCTATTTATATCTTTTATTTGTTACCACAGAAACCAAGAATGCCATTCAATGTAGATCATATTGATACAAAACGCCAAAAAGTTACCAAAAAATAGGACTGTCTTGAACTTCTGGTTATAACAATTGTGCATTTAATTAAGGCTGCATTCACAAACTGCGTGCCTTTCCTATTGCTATTCGATGAAGTAAATCCTCCGTTGACAAACAGCCTCCAGTAGCTGACCATGCCTTTTTGTCCAATCCCTATAATTCCTTCTACAACTCCTCCTTTTAGTGAACACCTCTGAATAAGTTTTACGGTCCCATAGGCGTTCCTGTTATGGGGATTTTACTGTACACATGCCACAATAATCTCGGTGGGATTGCGAAGTATTGCATTATTATCTCTCTAGCGAAATGCTTGATAATCACCCAGATCCCGATTTTACACACAAATATATGAATTCAGATGTTTTGATTATTGTAGCGAATTTATGTGTAAATTCGCGTACATACATGATTTTTCATGATTGTTTTCGATCTCTGTCTCTATCAATAAAAAAGACCAAGAAATGTCAATATTGTATATTTGTACTCTTTTTTTTTTTACACATGAATCACTCTTTCGTGTGTGTTCAAATTTCTGTGTTTTTATTAACATTATTAAATCTTGAACTAAATCTTGAACTTTTAACAAAATATTTTTTAATTTCTCACTTTCTATTATCCGACTCACCTGAAAATAAACTCGTTAAGTGTATTACCACATTTCACCTTAAAGTATATACCTTTACTTTAAACAAGTCCAGATTGCACAAACAACAACTTCACTAAGCATTTTGCCAACTTTTTTTTTTTTTTTTTTTTTTTTTTTTTTTTGATATGTATCGATTACGAGCTTATACAGGCAAAAATGCGTAATCACGCACTTAACCCAAAAAGCAAAAGCTTTCTACCGAAAACTGCAATTTGTAGCCTGTGACACATAATATACACACACACAGCTCCCAATAATTTCAAAGTCCGCTATTTGGTAAATAATGCTCTTTTGCAAATTTATGCACATATATAATACTTTACCTTATACGGGTATATCAAGTTTGGCTGAAAGTCAGATAAAGCCGATAAAGGCAAGTTTTTTCACAAAATCACTTGATAGTTCGAAAACACTGAATTGCTAGCTATTGACTAGCCACTTTTAAATATAGCCTTTCGCATTTTATACTTGAAACTGATAAAGAAGCAAGTTTAGTTTGCTAAAACCAAACAGAAAATAGCAGATACTTTTTTGTGTAACTGTGGGTATTGTGCGAAATAAGGTTATATACATAGGGGATTTTATAACATGAAGAATTATCTCATATGTTTTTCTTCGATTGGTGCCACCAGTAATATATTTCCAATTTATAATAATTCTTTGTCGTTTCACATGGAGTATAACTTTAAAAAGTTCTCTTCACCTTTTTGGTTTTTTTACCTGAGGCCTTCAATTTTAAGCGCTTTCATTTTAATAAGGTCTTGTTTACACAGACATGCATATTTTTTAAGAAGAACTGTGTAGCGTCTGCGCAGTGTTCAATTTCTTTCGTTCAAGTTGTGTCTGAATTTCGAAAATTTGTCCCGAAAATATCTTTGACAAACAACAAAAACTGCGATGTGCCAATTAAGGAGGAATCATTTTTCAGCTGTAGCGTGAACTACGCGTTCATTCCTTACCCCATTCCTACCTTCGTACGCAAAATATGTACCGTCATACATTGATTATAACTGTTATCTCCCGCACTGCCCCTTACCTTACCCTTCCCCCCCCCCCCCCCATCCTCCTCATTTGGTTATATAGATGTCTCCTTAATATATCTAAAACAGTCAATAAACCATTACTTTAGATGTACTGAATATATCTCTAATTTCCAAGAGATATATTTAATTCATCAGTTCTATATCTAAATGAGGAACAATACTGCAATCTAAAGGTTCCAAAATAATCTAAATTAGGGACAATTAGTTACATTTATAATTTAATTGAGAAAACTCATGATAAATAAGGACTTAAAAATTGGGGTCGTCCATAAGGCACGCATGCAAAACAATTAGACTTTTCAACAGCCCCACCCCCTGTCCTCCCAGTGTCCTTAATAATAAAAAATTGCAACAAAGTACAGCAGCAACTTTCCCATAGCAAACACACAAATACAGACTCCCCCCTTCACCCCTTATCCCCCCATCCCCCCTTCAATCAGTGCAATTTTTTTATGAATTGTCCATCGGAAAAAATCTTTAAGCAATCAAGATACCGCTGAATGAAAACGTCTAGAAACAATTTTAGGCAAATCCTGTCGAAAACTTATTAGTTTATATTTCTGTTGGAAATCAGTAGACTGCATCCAGTGTGCCATTTCAAGTCAATTCTAAAAAATCAAGTTTTTTTTTTTGCGTTTGCCATTTTAATATTGTGCAGCGTCACCTTAAAATATGAGAATAATTTCCAGTTCATCAAATTTATTGACTGGTCTATTATGTTGATAATTTTCTTGACGGATGCACACAAAATGTATCAGTTACAGTTAAAATTTAACAAAAATTTAATCAATTTCTGGGCAAGGGTAAAAGGTCTTAAGAATGCTAGTTTTAACAAAGAAAAATAACAGTACAAAAAATCGTTTTAAATCCCTCCCTTGGAATTACAGTACGTTGTTGTGTAGTAATTAATTGCAGTGAAACCGTAAATGTTAAACCGCATAGTTGACAGTATTGAAAAGACTAAATTACAAATTTTGTTTTGTCAGTATAAAAACTTTGGCTTTGAACATACATTCAACTGTCACAAATTATTTCCAATGAATTCATGCCAGACGTTTTTGGTATAAAATATATAGACTAAGACGACCTTTTTTTCTATTTAATGGGGGAAAATTTTAAGACAGCTTGTGGTTCAAAATGCATGTAAACAGACTATGCAATTCTTTTCATGTGAAATTTGAAATTTAGTGTCTTTACCCTGCATTCATCTGCATATTTTATATCTTGTAACACATTACAAGGTTGCAATTTAATACCTTGAAATTAAGTAAAACGTAGAAAAATGATTATTTACTGCGTTTATGCTCTGTTTCTTCGCTTTATTATTAAGATACAATTTTATTCCTTTTTTCTATAAGAATGGGGTACGGTTAACTGGGTGACGATTAATTATAAGTTTGCCACTGTGAGATGTTTTAGTTGCATAAAATTTTAAATTTAAAATGAATTTAGTAAGTATCGCTTTTTAATGCAAAATCCATTCCTAAGTTGGTGTCAAACATTTAAGATTCTGTAGAAACTTAATCTTCAAAGTACACTGTAAAATAGTATAACGAAACGGGAACAAAAGAGAAGAGAGAAAAAGAAAATCGAAATCGAAACAGCGAATTTACATACTTTTCTTTTAACACACAAATGTGAAGTCATCGCATTTCTGTGGCTAATTAGGCAGTGGCGAGGTTAGCTTCCTCCCCTCCCCCCTCCCCAAATGCGAAGTCAACAGGGAATCCTGCGGTCTAGGATGTTAAGAATGACGTCATCCCCAAATTATTACGTTCTCGCAAAATATTAATTTAAGGGAAAAATACTAAACTTTGTTTGTTTTAACAGAACAGCACCCCCCTCCCAGACCCAACCCCCAATAGCGGATTTGCGAAATCACTCGTCTCAGTAAAAGGTTTTCTTTAATCTTTACTCGTTCTTTCTTTCTTTTTTATATGATAGTTTGGGCGCCAATTATTACATTCGCTGTAAGCGCAACATTGCCACGAGGTCAATGCGACGTCCATACCGCTAAACTGATATAGAAACGTTAACATAAGGTTACAAAACTAACCAAATAATGATGATCTCTGGGATAGTATGACGTCGTGGCGACGCGGAAGAAGGCGTAATTCGATCACTTTAGTTGCAACACACATTGCATATTTCTGTGCTACTATAAGGCTTGAATATCGAAAATCACAATCACATCATTTCTATTATTTTTTTCCTATTTTTTTTTTTTTTTTTTTGATTTTTCGATTAGGTCACAGAAATGATGAATATCCCATCTAGACGATCTTGAATTAGAATTAAAATTTTTGTATTAATTTTCCACACATGTAGTGTGTTTTGCTTTAAGTTTTCTCTCATATGGCCAGGCCATGGTATGGAAGAATCTACATTGAAATAAAGCCCACAGAGTTTCCATTTTGTTGCCACACAGGATTTTGAATGTTGAACGAATAAAAACCCTAGAAGTGGGCGATGCTAATATCGGGGGACATTCCTTGAACTCCTCCCTCCCTCTTCTTATTCAATTTTAACGGAAGCAAGGGATTCCCTTGATTTTTAAGTGGAGGCCGAAATAGGCGAAAAAGTGCGGTGATCCTTGTATAAAAATCTCAATGTCGCCAAACAAGTATCTGCCAAGTTTTTAAATTACTGCTCTTAGTAAAGATCGAGTTTGACCAAAAACTGCAAACAGTGCCCACGACTGCTTACACTCAAGAACGTCGTAAGTGGCCTTTGTGAATAGATTAGTAAATGACGTGGGTCGTTGGATACTTAAATATTTGGGCGGCCTCGGTTTTGAACTAAGTTTAAGTTAAGTGAATGTTAGTGAATGTGGGACCTGACTGTTTTCCACTCAAGACTCAGAAGAAACCTGGAACAACCACACACGCGCGCGCGCACGGGCAAAAAGGCACAATTTAACGGAGACATGTCATAACTTTCAACCCCACCTAGAAATCTAGCCTCAGAAGTGGCCTAAATTCTCCGTTTACCTTCTATCGGAACTTGTGTCATAACATCGCCTGGTTTCAAACAATAAATAGAGAGAAATGAGATCCAGAGAAATAGAGACAGAGCAAGAGCCCAGCGAGCGAGACAGAGAGGGAGTATGTGAAAGAGAGAGAGAGAGAGAGAGAGAGCGAGAGAGAGAGAGAGAGAGAGAGAGAGAGAGAGAGAGAGAGAGAGAGGGAGGGAGGGAGGGAGGGATGGTGCCTGAACAGCCTCATACACAGAATATTTTTCCAAAAATAGCTTAGCCATACCTTTTTGTGATTCAGTCGCGTACTTTTAGCAAAGGAAGCACGTCTTTTTCCATGTCGTCATTCCAGTCACAAAATGTCTTCTTCAAAATCCTTCGCAGTGATTCATACGGTTTATCAAAGTCTTGTCGCATGAAATTCTTCCCTGTTAAACAGCCAAATAATTTTTATGTTAATCAAATATTTGGCATTTTGCAGTAAAGCGTCATCACCGCTATGCACACATATTTTTAAAGCAAACCTTTATGAACAGGTAGGCTGAAAAATTCAGTTTTGCCCCAAAAGAAACATGCTTTCTAAAGAAGCCCATTTAACCTGCTAACTCAACCAGAAAGTCACACAGCTAGAAAGCATAAATTTGCAAGAAAAATACGTTTTAGACTATTTGCAATTTTACATTACCATATATGGAAAAAGTTATTTAACACTTAAACATTATGTGGATTTTTTGAAAAGACTAAAAATGAATAGGTTTATTTCCTTTGCGCTTTAAGTTTCCATGTCATATATCTTTCGTCAATGGTAAAAGTGTTTAATTTTAAAAGCTGGATAATGGATTAAAGAGGAAAGTTTGATATATTTAAGTTGGCAGAACGGGTTTTTTTCTTCATTTGTTTCGTATACAGTATATAGATCTTTAAGGTTGCTGAATTTTCTTTGAAATATATTTGCATTTGTGTTTGCGATATCGCTAATTCTGTTCTTGAGATTGATAATATTTAAGCGATATCAATGAAAGAGTTGAATTTATCGTGTCATTCATTTTTTCTAAACTGTTGACAAAACCCAAAAATTCACTGTAGACAACAGTAAAAAATATTTTTAAAACGCTGCGGGCATTTTCATCGTATGATGATCGTATATTTCAATTATACACCATTTACAGCATTCGTAGCAATCGTATTAACCCCCCCCCCCCTTCCCCGTCCCTACCCCATCCTCAGCAGTACATACAGACACATGTATAACTACGTATATAAAGGTCATCATTTCAAGCATAAAGTCACAAAAAAGTAGGAACTAGAGACTTTCTGAATGTAGGCTCACTCACCTGCTAAGTATACATAAAATTTCAATACAACTGCAGATTTTATTCACTCTCCATATGTTCTCCAAGACAGGCTCTACCCAAAAAGGCTTAATCGCCATTCACCTCTTTTCAAAGATACTTATTATTAATCACTTGAATTTCTATATATTGTGGTAATTCTCATAAAGTGAAGACATACACATTGAGTATAGTGTAAACCTGAATAAATCTACTATCAACCGAACATGGTAAAATATCGAATACTTGGTTAACTATGCAAACATGCTAAAACTTGGAATAATGGCCGTGCGTGCTGTTAGCCGATAAATCAAATATGAGGCTTTTCAGTTTACTCGTTGCCATGGTTACCATCCATATTTTCTAGGGGTTCCAACAATAAACGAAGGAATAATGCATTAGCTGTGGATTTCTACGCCTGGGCAGATTTTGCCGTCATGGCTAATGATTATTGAATTTAGCAGCTTGGTGCCTAAAGAATCCTATTTTCTGTGCCATTTTGTTTCCTGGAAACGGTCAAATATATGAAGCTGCAACCAGGTCAGTCTACAAGAACAGAGGAGTATATTTTTGTGCCACCGTGCCAATGCTGCCTGACTACCACAAGGCTTAAACTTCTAATAATCCATGCTTCATTTTTTTTTTAAAAATACGCCATCTGCCAGTCGATCTTAATGGTGAAAATTTGTATTTTCATTCGCCTTTTCAGAAAACTATGAGGGAGAAGAAGAGAGTAGTGGGGGGGGGGGGGGGGTGAAAGATTTCTCGAATTTTACATGTTTTGTGATTTTAATTTGTGGTTTGTGTGGGGGGGGGGGGTCTTTCAGAACCCAGTTGCTTGAAAAAAGGGGATATTATTCCAAAATTCGAACTCCGCGTTTAAGGGTCGTTTCAAAATATCATGGGCACATGAATGCCCCCTCCCCGGGTGGCAATCCCTCTTTGTGTGTGTTTGTGTGTGTTTGTGTGTGTTTGTGTGTGTTTGTGTGTGTTTGTGTGTGTTTGTGTGTGTTTGTGTGTGTTTGTGTGTGTTTGTGTGTGTTTGTGTGTGTTTGTGTGTGTTTGTGTGTGTTTGTGTGTGTTTGTGTGAGTTTGTGTGTGTGCCTTTGTTGTTGTTTTTAGATTAGATTCTTTTCCGGTAAACATGGCGACGTTCGATCAAGACTTCGATCATGGAAGTCGAAACAATGTCTATTTAATGACGGTGGATGGTTGGAGATTATCCGACATCAATGTTACGAAAAGATTGCAAATAGAAGTAGATAAACCTCGACGTTGTTGAGACGTCGGAAAAAATATTAATCTGGAATCGCCATCCAGAGAGTGACGATTGTACGGTGTCGTGGTCACCTCTCTGTCAAAGCACCCTCACTCTTGGGACAATCGGTAACGCATAGTATTATGAAGTTATGTTCGTGAAAATATTTGAGACCGATGCGGAAAACTCCTAAATTTCCCTATTTTACGTTCTTATTTTGGTCTACTTTCAAAGAGACCTGGTACAGCTTCCATTCCTGGTGAGAGATAAGATGATTTGTTGTGGTTTAGTTGAAACACCAACATCTAAACAATGTCGATTTTTGCGTCCTGCGTCTTAACAACGTTGCTTAGACAAAACGTTGTGTCAAATTCAAAGGAGTTGATCAGACGTTAGTCGTTTGCGACGAATTACAACCAAATTACAACCAGATTTAATGCTGCGATTGGGTCGGACCAACATCGCCACCTGAAATGGACGACGGATCGCCGTTGGGATGTTTACTGAGTTTTATTTTAGGTCAGGTGTAGTCTATGTAATAAACTTACTTTGTAGTATAGGATTTTCTCCTGGGGATTTCATCGCCTCGAAGGGTGGTGAAGATGTAAGAATGCAACCCCACACCGTCATCCAGTTCACAAGTAACAGAAACTGCTGCATGGGCAAAAAAAAAAAAACTTGCCAAAAACATGAGGGGCAAAGCACGTGGGAAAGCAGTGTCGGAGGGCACATGGTGTTCTACCTTTCTGGGACGGCGGTCGACATCAGTTGTCAGTATTCATTTTGAATATACACAACTTATTTAAACCACTTTGTAAGAGAACATAATGAATCAAAGTACTGGGGATTGTTCTAACTGCTCTGAAAACGTTATAAATTATTTAAAAGGTTTTGTTTCTATTTACGCTTCAGAAAGTAGTACGTTTCAGTAGAAGCTATAGGCGAAATCACCTCTCAGTTAAGACCACCTCCTTCTTAAATAATATAGCTAGTCTCAATTCAGATACCTGGCTTTATATGTGATGTAAATGTATTAGCATTGTTACGTAGCTAACTGTTTATACATGTGAAACATTTTTCACTTCTGTTTCTTGTTCCCAGTGATAAATTGCCATTAATATCAAAAATTCAATGGTAGATACCGCAGGTTTAAATATGTCAAAAATAAATTCTTTATCCCAGTAAGTGCTTGTTGACATCATACATTTTACCTGTCCGTATTTGGAATTATGTAATCAATTTTTGTAGTTTGCATATAAAACATTTATGATCGCAAAAACGGAATTCTTGGTATCACAAATAACGAGTCTTTTAATTCAGCAACTGGATTTTCGATACCATCAATTCTATCATTACTGTCAATAAAATATTTCTGATATTAAATATTTATCGCAATTCTTGATGTCGATAGCCCATTTTTTAAGGCAATAATTTAGTTATTGTTTTTAATTATTATCAAAAATTCAAAAAGAAAGCTTTTCTATATAGCTGCTAGGCTATTTCTGCTGAATTCTTTAATATGAGTAATGCAGTTTCTTATTTCACAGAATACTTTTATATAAAATGGAATTTACTGGAAGCGAGCCTTTAGAAGCAGGTTGTACACACCCTGCAAAAAGAAAGTTTGGTCGCAGGGATCCTATTCGGAAAATATCGCTCTAATTCAATTTCTTCCGTGCTGCATGTTCCCGCTTTGTCCACGCTGCCTTACCCAGCCGTACACACTGCTTTTGAGCATCTGTCTCCTACTTCGCTCTGACATCACCCTAGTCTCCTGATTACAAACATATTACCCTATTGCTGACACTATAAGACATCATGCTGTGAACGGCCATCACTATGCCATTGATATTCAGAACTCAATTTCTATTGCGTAAAATTCGTGACATTGGGCTTGGCTTAAAAAGATTCAGCATCTCACTTGTCACAGATCCTGTAATTTTTATGCATTTCCGCTTATCATTTAAACTATTAAATTTTAATTGTTTGGACAGATTTTAGTGAATTTGTATTTTCGGGAACTTGTGGCTATCTCTGCACACAGGTATTGCTGAACATATCATGTTGTCAGTGAGGACTCGTATACGCCAGCTGGCAGTATGCAAATGAAAAAATAAAGAAGGTCGTTTTCGATGCATTTATTTAAAAATAACAAAATCATTAGAGTTGTTCCTGAATTGCTTTTCATCAAGTCTTATATATATATATATATATATATATATATATATATATATATATATATATATATATATATATATATATATATATATATATATATATATATATATATATACATGTTTTGCCTTTCAGAAATAAGTTCAACTGCAGCAACGTATTTGCTAAAAAGTGCTATTTTTGACACAGTGTAACACAAAGCACACAGTCAGTTTGTGAAACACAAGAGGAGAGAGAGAGAGAGAGAGAGAGAGAGAGAGAGAGAGAGAGAGAGAGAGAGAGATGGAGAGGGAGAGGGGGAGGAGAGAGAGAAAATTCTTCATGCAACAAATTAACCAATATAACAAAGACGCCCAGTAACATTGTGCAGTCGGATATTGTTGTAAATTATGTGGCATAAGGGGTTTGAGAACTAGAGAAAATTACAATCCCTCCCTGTAATGTCCTATTACTAAGAAAAGTAAAGCGCACAAAAAAATATTTCATTCGGCATAAGGATGCCCGAACCGAACTCCAAATTGTCAGTTAGACTCAGTTTTTTGTCTTGCTTTAAAATTTTTCTTTATTTCCAAACATGAAATAATAGATTCTCATTTTCATTAACTATGTTTACATGTTATTCGTCACCCCCTTTTCTCATTTCCGGTCTGAAAATGTTTTCAGACTTCTTGGCTTAGAAAAACGAAACATTAGAAGAAGCCCGAGTAGGACGATGGGAACTCGGATCATGGGGCAACATTTTCAACTTGATTTTTCGAATGATTTTGACATCATGGCCTAAATGAATGCACTTCTAATTTATTTGTTTTTCTTTAATATATAAATGTAATTTTCTATACTCACGAAATTTATATTTTTAGCGATGAAATCAAATATTGGTCCAAAACAACGGCAGTTAGTCTTTCACTTTCGCAGTGTTAAATTGTCTTTTCTAAAACCATGTCTTTTGCCTCCATCTCAAAGACAAAGTCCTAAACTCAACAGTTTTGTATGTAATTTTTAGTTGCGGATATCAATATCAAAAAGGAACATAAGCAACAAATGAGAATTTCTTTCATTTAATGTGTGTTCGAATTATGCAGCGGGCGTTTGTAAATAGTATGAAAATATAACACATGATTTGAACATATCGTCTATCATTCGTCTCCATTATCTCACCCTTGTGCACCTCTCCCTATCACTTTAATATTCTAAAAATTGTACTGGAGGGAATTAATTTCACCTGAAAAATCAATGAAATGTCTTATACATTTCACTGAAAAATATTTTGCTGGTTTTTATAAATATTATTATAAAAACTTCACGGTTCATATTAATCTGAATTATTTGGAGCCATATTGATGGCGTCTATGTCTACAAGATATTTTTCTCATAAAATGAGTATGAAGAAATTAGACACTTCAGCTTAAATTTCGAAAATATCGGCTTGTAGACTATGAAACCATTACTATGGGAGACAAGAACCAGTGGTGGGAATTGTACACCGAATACATACGAACTAGTTGACACGCCGTCTACAAGACACTGTGTCACAAAAGCGACGTATAACACAACAAGCCAGATGCGGGTTAAGAATGTGTGGCGACAGGTCGCAGTTCCGTCTTGTGCTATTTGCAAAACAGAGCTGTCAAAATACGACCATGGTACAAGACGTGACTGCACCGAGTCGACACAACGGCAGTCACGTGACAGGAACAGTTACAATCAGGGATTAGCGGTACGAAAGCAGTGACAGAGTCTATTTGGTCACATTCTTCTTCCTGAAGACCTTTTCGCCTGATTGCTGAGAAGCCGGAAGAAGAAGGGCTATTTTTAATCACTGACTCGTCAGCAACAACCGGACCACGGCTATGCAAATTAGTTAACGTACTGGTTGTGTATTCTTGCAAATAGTGTTTAACAAAGAGGTCCAACAGCCAACCCGCAAAAATCACACATTGACACACCACTAGAACCGCACAAAGAGTACACTACATGTCTGACTTGATGGGCCTTAACTGACAGTTTCTTTTGAATTACATCATCAGGATGTTCTTTTAAAAGATTGTCATACGCTAACAAAATAATATTCTTTATACAGTTGGAATTGATGGTTTAGAAAGATCCACTGTAATACTACTCTTGAATGAAATAAACAGACGCCGTTGCAACGTGCTGCGATAAGTACAAAGTGCTTTACATACGCACGTATTAGGGAAACTGGACATGACGACGCGGTGTCAATACTACCACGTGATTGCACACCAATCAAGGTTGGAATATCAATTCGCGTAAATAGACCTAAAAACTTGCTCTCAATATGCGTCTCGCCCAGAAAGGACGGTAATGGTTTTAGGACAACCGCCTCCCGTGAGCCATTGACTTAACCGATTAAGTCCTACAAAACGTATATGTCCCGCGGAGATTGTCCAACGCCAACGTCACAAGGAAAACACGCTTCAGCGTAAGTAATTTGTCGGAAATAATAGAGTGATGGAAGAGTGTGGAAGTCAGATGTTTCGAAACTTGGGACAAATCCAAAGAAACCACTGTTCTGTTGGCTTGGGAACGATCCAGCTCAACGAACCTGAGTAAATCCAACAACACATCAGCAAATATCAGCAAATCATAGCCAAACGAGCAATTAAGAATAAATGCAAGAGCTGAGCGTTTGTCATGACCGACCTAAATGAGACCTTCCTAACCTCAAAGAGATAAACAAAGAAGTCGGCAACTGCCACCGCCGTGGACGACATAAGCAAAAACAAGAAAAACCCTTATTCTTCATGAAAGAAAACTTATGTACCTAAGACTGAGCTAAACAGTCGAGGATTTAGATGGCAATACTCTTAATGAGGTCGTCGAAGGAAATTCGTAAAGTCTTGACACACTTTAACCGCAACCACAAAGGAAACCAAGGCAGCTCTGGTAGATCTGGAGCAACAAGCAAACAGCTTTTTTTGTCTCTCCTGCCAAATGTTCTTGAGAACCTTCAGCATTATTGACTACGATGGAAATGCGCACACCACTGGAGACATATGGCACACTAACACATCTATTGCTAACGCTGTTTAGCCCGGACACAGAGAAAGGTACGCCAGAAGACAGTTATTGAGACAGTTTACAAAGACGTCGACTTGAGGAAATTCCGAGGCGATTGACACACAATCCAATGAAACATGAAATTCTCCAAAGCCCACTCTGCACTAGCAACCCCCCCCCCCCATTCTAGACGCGAAATCGGAAAGAACATTAACTCTCCCTGCAAAGTAAGATGTCTGAATAACACAATCATTGTCGCGAGCACATAACAGGACTTGCTTGGCGAGTTGACACAACATCAGTGAGCGCGTGCCACTCTTTGGAAAAATAAGACACTACCGTCTAATTGTTTAACAGGAACTGGACGCTTCCGTCCGAACCTGCCTCGAAGTTGATGGAAGAGAGCCTTCAAGAGATTGACTTAATGTGACCACTAGTCGAGATGTCTTCGTGCTAACAGGGAGAGTCGCGTCGATGATGTGGCAACCTGCGACGATGCAACATTCTCATAACGACACATTGAAACTCGCGAAAATGACACCTGCCCAATTCGACAGTTTCCTCCGTGGCAACTTAAAAACCCAGAAGGGACTACAGCAGAGAAAACCGAGGTGTGGGAGTGGATACTAGACGAACAATCAAAGCTGACAACTTTTGAATGTGTGGCTGAGTGCGAAAAGCCTATGTGCTGAACTAGAACCAACTCTGATTTCTTAAAATTGACCAAAAGGCCGAGAGCAAAGCACTGTTTGACCAACCTGACCAAATCTCTCTATTCACCAGCAGCCAATCGTTGAGATGTTGTTAAATAATCAACCCGTTCTGTCAGCCCCAGGTTTGATTACCTTTATAACCTGAGTGAACACAAATGGTGCCGTCGACAAATCGAACGGGTGAGCGAGAAACCAATAAAGTACACCGCTACATTAAAGCACAGATAGCGACGAGTCTATTTGTGCATGGGAATGTAATGGTAAGCATCCAAAGGATCCACCGAGATGACCCACATGCCCTGACTTAACGCTAATTTTATGAAATGTGGAGTGTGCATTTTGAACAAGCCGAGATGTGAAAAAGTAAGCTGTGACAAGTTTATGGCTAGGCGCCAACTGCCCGACCTTTATAGTACAAGAAGGATGCGACTAAAAACCCATGAGTGTCCGTAGGCATCCTTTCTATGGCCTTTTTTAGTCTAACAGGTCTTGAATCATCACATTTAATTTCATGCGCTTTTTAGTGTCCAATTTTATTTCTTGATCTGTGGTATGGATACCGTGGACACAGGTTGCTTCTTGATGGTGTGTCTGGAGCTACCGAAGCAGATTTTGAGCCAGACCACGAAGACTTTGAGTTCTTCCTCGGGCGCAAGACGCAAGGTGTCTGGGTGCAAATTCAAACTTATAACTAACTTCTTTTACGTAGATAAGTCCTGGACACAATAAACCTATTTC
The DNA here is from genome assembly GCA_949752745.1 of Protula sp. h YS-2021. Lineage (NCBI taxonomy): Eukaryota > Metazoa > Annelida > Polychaeta > Sabellida > Serpulidae > Protula > Protula sp. h YS-2021. Next base: position 74,718,938 of record OX457026.1, read on the forward strand.
TCAGAAAAAGTTTGTTGCATTGCTAACGCGATTTGGGACTTCGAATAATAGTCACACCCGAAATAGTAGCTTCTGTCCAGCCGCGTTCGCTTCCATGTTTAAGTCACTATAGAAAGAATATAGCAAACACCGCCGTCGATAACACAGATTGAAAAGGCACAAGCACAGTTGGCTGCAGTCTCATAATCCGCGCCCCTACATCAACCTTGTGGGTATCACCGAAGTAAACGATACCGTCGACAACATAACCGTCGCAAGAGCGACTGACCTTGGTTTGAGTTTAAATTTCATCGATATGATTGAAACATCAGTGTATGATTTGTCAATAACAACGGTGTCCACTGAAGACAGACAGATGCCGCGCTCATGACTTTTCACTCCTAGAACGGTTATGCCGTCTGGGCTTACGCACACTCCTGTAGTAGAAAAGAAAAGACGGAACCCTATAAGAGCATACACTGATTGTAGCGGCTGCCCAGAGCACAAGGATGTATACCCCAAGCGAAGTAAAAATGCCGTGCATCTCGTGTTTGGATCATCTCCCCGCTTGACCTGACCACAGCAGTCCGGCATTGGCTGCTGGTCTACAACTGAAAGCAACTCACATAAATATACACTAACCATTTAGTGGTCATAAAGTCATTGACACAAGACACGACACGGCTTAATAACTTAAAACTGTATCAAAACCTTAAACCACTGACATAAAGTCGATACAGCTACGGTACACGTGATCGATATGTTGCGCAAACGACCCATCACATGCAAAGCCCGACACAGCAGCGGGTGACATGTGATCGAGTCGCATGTACGACCTGGCGCATTGCCGACACGTCAGTCACCGGTTGCGACAGTGCCCACCTGTTGCACACACGTCCCGTAACGACAGAGACCCGTCACATGTCCAAACCGTCAGTGTGGCGGGTCGTAACAGTCTCGACTCGCTGCATGCAGGGATGACCAGTTACATGGTCGACCCATGAAAGTCACGAATTGTGCAAGAGACGACCCCCTGCATGCACAACCGTGACAAAGTCCACCCATCACACAGTCGACTTGCCACTGCCACAAGTTGGGACAGTCACTACAATTCAGCAATTAGCTACTAAACAGGTGAGCTTGGCACACTCGAGTTAGTGCTGAGGCAGTGATAACAGGTCTACACAGCCATTGACATTGCAACAACTGTGATTGTGCCCAACCGTAACAGCAGCAAAAAAAAATAAACACACCTGCCAGTTAGGGCTGTGCGGTTAAACCGGTTCACCTGAAAACCGCGGTTTTTTTTATTTTCGCGGTTCAGTTAATCGGTTCAAAAGTGAAAAACCGGTTTTTTTCGGTTTTTTTATGTTGTGCTGTGTTCGCTTTTTGTTTATTGATATTCGTTTACTTTTGGCAATTGTGTCTGCAAAACACAACGCAAAGCCAAAACTAGGCTTCGTTGCTTCCTGCTTTATTTTACAGATCATTTTTCGCGCGGCATGTTAACAAAAGATGTGCAACGTCAAGGTTTCAGTTTGATCGGCCAATTGTTGAAATTACGGCCCTTTGAACTTTTTTTGTGTTGCACTTTCATAAGGCGACTTTGTACGCATCACATCGACATGAACGCTTTGACATAAAGCTACGAAACCTTACACAGTGAAAGGATATATATTGAAGATGTGCAACGTCAAGTTTCAGTTTGATCGACCGCAAAATGTCGAACTTGTTGCCCTCTGAACTTAATTAGTTGCGACTTTATGAACTTTATGTTTTACCAAAGAAACTGGACAATTTGAAATTGTTGAACACTGAATTATGTTAGCTGGAAATTGAAGCAGAAACTCAATGCAATTGCAACTGCTGATTTTTACGAAAAATATCGATTTGCATACATAGTAAAACAAAAGTCCTGATTAGGAGGTTATGCTCACGTTTTTTGATGTGACAAATAAAATCTCTCTTTTATTTTTGGCCAATAACATGTCTCATGAAAAAACCGATTAAAACCGGTTTTTGTGTTAGAAAACCGGTTCGAACCGAGGTTCAGTTTTCTGAACCGGTTCACAGCCCTACTGCCAGTCTGAATGGTCGCTGCTGTCACGACATCGACACAGGCTCGATCGTGATCATTCTTGTGTCGAATACATTACCATAATTTCAGATATTTCAAGTAAAAAATGACACACCAACCCTACTGAAGCTATATATCCATGATAAAGCTAGGGGAAACCTCGTACACTGATACGGGGACAATACATTCACGTTGTGGCGCATGCAACGACCTGACAGAGTGTCGAGATGGCGTACCCGCCACAGGTACGCCGCAGCTGTGACAACCACGTGAACGATCCAATAGCAGTACCAAAGGCAGCGAATCCACGAATCGACAGTGTGTCAAGTTGCCGCGACGAGCCAACGCTTACAAGACTGAAACAAAAGAAGCAGTTTTTGCACCCTTTCCTAGGAAAAGTCGCTGTAGTGTCGATCAGGTGAGAGACGTGAGCTCATGTAAGTGAATTCAACTGTCTAACTACACTACAGGGGACTTGCTGGCAGAAGGGAAGGAGGACGGTGGGAAGCTAAAACTCTCCTGTTTGCAGAGCCGACTCGATGAAAATTAAGTCCTGACCATGGGGAAATCCCTCGAGATAGGATTTAGAGATAAAATCGCTAACAACATCACCTCAGTGTAAACTACATGCGACCTACACTAAAGTTCTTGATGGCCGGGAAGCATTTGCCGAACAAAAGCCGACCTGATGAAACCCAGAACTACCGCGTGAAAGAGTCAACAAAGTCAGCACACCGTAGTCTGTAAACCAAACAAGATGAAATTACCATTATGCATACAGATACTGCTCAAGATAAATAATATTCAAAAAGTATGCAATTCGCCTCGAAATTGATCCTTCATAATAAAAAATTGTGGACGGTAAAAAAGTCTGCTCATCGGATTACGATAGGTTGGAATTGATTCGAGCAGGTAACTGACACTGCACTGATCCTGATTGGTCGGTTGATTGACAACGAAGTGTAACCACAGCACCAGGGTGAGCCCGTTAAGAGTTCATATTTGTGGTCATTTGTGTTAATATCTAATTTCTAATATAGATCGCGATTGCAAACGTTACCAAACTGAAAACCCCCACAACGATGGCTTCGAAATCCACCAGACGAAATTTTTGAAATTAGAATTTGGATTAAACACTGATCAAATCTTCAAATTGAAAATGGCTGCAATGTGGCAGCCAAATACTGATTAACAGTCTGGTTAAAAATACATGATTTGCAATGCAATCCATACATTAACATTTATTTATATTAGTATAATTTATCAAAACTACTGATTTTTAATACAGATCTCTTTTTATAATGTTAATAAAGATTATCAATTTTTTTTAATATTTTAAGTTAACAGATGACAACAAACTTAATTTTCATTTTTATCTATCTTTTTAAAAGTGTTCATTTGTAATTCTTGAGACTAATTATTTTATTATTGATTTTTTTGTTCACCAGGATATGAATTTTTTCTTGTTTACTGATTCTGTCGGAAGGTTAACTTTTAGTGTCTGTTTGTTGCTTCCTTGTCTATTTCGTGTTGTTAGGGTTTATCTGCCAACACTTTGTTAGAGAACTAGTTCGGACGTAAATATTTACTTTTTTTTAAAGTTTGATTCAGAATTTTTTTTCTTAACGGCAGATGGTTGCACATTGAAGTTGCTTTTAATACCTATACTATTACAACTAATTAAAAATGTTTTAAACAATAATTCTTTTGTCGAATGTTTCACCTTTCTGCAATACTTATAATTGTGATCAAACGAATAGAACAACTTTCAGCATTTCACAAGTTGAAACTTTGTTGCATTCTATTTAGTGCTGGCGTGTTTTTTCTTCAAATTGTTTGTGCATCTTATTCGCCGACAAATAAATAATCAGAAAGTAATACATAAATGGAGGACTAATAAATGTATAGTATTTTTCTCTCTCTGAGAGTAATGAATATTAGTCCAATTCTACATAGCAAGTAGGCATGATATTATAAGTCAAAGTAAAAAATTGTGCTTTAGTTTAGATGTTCAGCTAAAACTTTTTAGTTTGACTAAATTTGCCAACAAATGATAAAATAACAGCCAAAAAAATGATATCGTCTAACTGGTTTCGTACCCTTACTTCATTAGATTAGAACACCTTTTTGTCTTTCTATGTAACACAATCGATCCAACATTTCATATCTATTAATTTTGAAGCATTGGAACCTGTTGTTGCTAAATTAACTGTGGTATAAATATTTTTATTTACAACGGTTTCCTTGTCATCAATGATTGTATTTGTCGCCTTGAAGAATATCTTAATCGTTATTTGTTCCAAAGCAGTATGATTATGAAAAATTTTTTGTTATATATTTTTTGAAGATATAATCCACTAATTCTTGTCTTATGTATTTGAGTTTGAGATCACATCTTTGATTCAAACATAGTAAATTAAACTTTTCTCCAAACTTACAATTTCGTGAAGTGTTCAATTCATAGCCGATTGCAGCACCACCGAATTAGCCTCTGTTATATTGCAATGTTGTCTTGGCGATCTTCGACTGTAAACAACGATAGATTTTTGCAGAAGAAAACGGCAAAATGTCGGATAACGAGGCCGAAGAAACCTTTGAAGGGGAAGCAGGGGAAGAGGAGGAACAAGGAGTAGATGAAACAATTGATAATGAGGAAGGAGAAGAAGGTGAAAAGGTTGAAGAAGAGGAGGAAGAGGTAAATACCATAATATCGCCCAAAGAACGAGGCACTTCATTACTCAAAGTCTTTTATAAGATTTTGACGTTTCTATATAACTTTGTTGTTCCTAAGAGATAAAACTGCACACTTCTTACCATAGTTAAGTTTTTCTGGGATAATTCTGTTTGAAATATAAAACGAAGAGGGCACATAGCAGTTGTCATACGACCAGTAACCTAGGATCGTTCGCCACTTTTCAATGGTTTTTGCGCAATAACTTTCGTGTTTTAGACGCGATCGGGATATACTTTTGTATGTAACAAATACAGGATTTTACACAAGTTTTCTGTTATGCGCGAAGTAAAATGTCATGATTTACGAAAATACCAGGCCGATGTATATTTTTCGGGCAGGATTTTCAAGGTGTAACTCGCCACTTTATTCTATCATCCCGAAATATAAATTTTAAGTGCAAACTGTAAGACTATCAACTTGTTTTTCAAAATAACTGCTAAGAACTATAAGGATTACATGCGAGCATAAACCTGACTTCAAATGTGTATACTAACGTTTTTCTTATAGCAGCTCAGTATTTTACATTCGAGAATCAGTGGCAGTTGTTTGGAGGTTCGGCAAAAAAATATCGTTTCCGGGATAATTGTTGTTTTCGGGAGGTGGCGATGCTACAGGCACAGGCGTATTCAATCTAGGTTACTGGGAGAAAAGTGAAATGGAACACATTTAAGCCCTTATAACAGCTATATACCTGTGTAAATATAATCTGATCTTGCACATCGAGATTTACTAGAATTTTTGGGAACATTTTCACTGTATAAAAAGGGCTAAAATCATTGGTAAAACCTTTGACAACAGCCCATTCGGACTGACTATAAAAGCAGCTTCGTTCGGAGTTTCGCCGATTACGATGTGCTGTTCAATTTGAAAGTTCTGTTAGGGCGCTATAACAGGTTAGGGACGTAAGTTGATCAAAAGCTGCCCCAAACATTTTGGTATACTTGGTAATCGCATATGCGAGCTTTTATAACTTATTGTTTATAACTTGTTGATTTCTGTGCTTGCACTAACATTTGTCATGGCCGTGCCGCAGAGATTAGTTGATCGACACGAACACTTGCTGGGGACAGCAAGTGATTTAACATATATTCGCGATTTGTATAACAGTTTGCCTTGATTCATATTGCATTCCAGCCACTCACTTTTTGAAAAAAAAATCTTTAAAAAATGGAAAACTGTAAGAACTTAGCCGTGCTGACAAAAAAATCAGGATTTGTACTAATATTTCCTGGTTCAACTCACCCCAATATCTGGAACAACGTACTCCATGCCTTGGGCCACTTTACGACTTGGATTTCAAAAGGTATTACTGCGACAGTAGTTGAGTGCCCCATTAGAGTCTACATATGTAATACTTGTAATGTGGTTTACCACTGCACACAAAACATCTCAACTACGCGCTCTTGGTTTGAACAGTCATCAACTCCCCAAAAGTACGAAAGTTGCTTGCAAGGTGAAATTATGCCCTGAGCATTTTCGTTTACTTGGTGCACGTGTGTTTGAAATTTTGCAAGGTATTTTTCTTAATGACATAGAAGGGATAAATTTTCTCGTCGGCTGGCAAGGACCATGAACTTTATCGTTGCTAGTTTAGTTTTTAACTAATTTTCAAAAGTGCGATTTCCAAACGGTGAGATAACAGTATGTGTGGCATTTGTGATTGTTTATTTCAAAGCACAGTCTATTTGTGTATAAATTGGAAAGTAGTTTTGATATTTTCCCAAAGGACTGAAATGCATTTTATCCACACAGATTGACGCCCTCCTTTTAAAATGTTGACATAGAGGTTTCTTTACAGCGCTGGTATGAATTTTTTCTTAAAATACTTCAAGCTAAAAATGTCAAGTTTTTGAAATTATAGTTTCATATAATTTCATCGAAATTTCGCCAAAATCTAAACATTATTTCTGTATACATTTTTTCAGCCTCATTTGAGGTTTTCCTAAGTGATGACGACGGATCGTCTGACCAAAAACCCTCATATGTCCAGGGTGTCGTGTCTTTATTTCTAGTTGTTTAACCTCCGTCTAGTTCAAGATTACCCGTTGGAAATATAACAATTTCTAGGAGCTGTAATTGTTTAAATGAACTAGTTGTCTAGCGGCAGGCTGGCTCACTATTTGCGTAAGGATTCCGAAGTCCTCAAGCAGCGGCAAGACGACAAACTCTCTGTACGGACACAGTGAAACTTACGTTATGTGGTGTTTTTGCCAAATTGTAAAATCTGATTGACCTTTTATTTGCATGATGTTTTACGTTTCTGTTAATTTTCTGTAGTTTCTTGAATAAAAGAGCTGTGTGTTTTCAATATAATGTTTTATATGTCAGATTGCGGTCATTTGAAATATTTCAAAAATTTCAAATTCCTGAAATATTTCAAAAATTGTAAGTATCGTGATTTGTTTTTAAATTTCAACGTTTTCGCGAGCCCTATTAGTTTATAATGAGTGTGATTAATGCGATACACCATTTCAAAAAAAGACTGCAATAGCTATGTTTTTCTATTTACCGCGATTAGAAAATTTTCACTTTGTGCAATTTTTAGTACTAAAATTATTATTACTGTCATCTAGATTTGAATGGTTTTCTATGGCTAATCTCTGACTGATGACTCATGCTTTGAAATGTTGAAAGTAAGTGAATTCAGACATGTCGCACTATTTTTTGAGACATGATATATATGGTACGGAGCATACCTTAGAAGGACAAATTCTTCTTCTGTAATATCTGCCCCGTGTTCTTTATTGCCTCCATTATCAGCATCATTAGGATGGCAGGTTACGCGTTAACCAGAGCGAGATATAAAGGCATCTCGTTTTGAAGTTAGATTACAAAACCACAACTATAATTTCAGAGAGACCCGGATGTGCCACTAACAGAAGAGATGATTGCAGAATGTCTGTCGTTGTTATGCAAGACAGGGGATGGTCTCGCACATGCTTTTGTTCGGTGTGACGTGCATGAAAGGTAGGCGAAGGTCTTTTTCGTTATAATTTTGATTTTTAGAGAAAATGACACTTTTGTTAATTTATATCTGGTTTTTTCTCTCTGTCTCTCAGGGCCCTAGTATCGTTTTTTTACCATATCTTGATTAGAATTCATTTTCGTTCTTTTTTCTGTTTCAGGGAATTAACGGATATAAGTATTTTGAACGCCTATATACATCTGCGATATGTAGACTTGACGCGGAACAACTTGCGGGATATTGCACCACTGAACTCACTCACGCACATGCTAACACTGAAAGCAGATTTTAATAAGCTCAGTACAGCAAAACTCGAGGTAATGCTAAACAGTCCAATATCTAAATTCTATGGTATTTATGTTCTGTCATTTTGTGGTACTTCGGGCCAAATTGATATCAAATTCTTTTTCAATTTTAAGTGCGTGCAGCTTAAATAATAAATAAAGTATATAAATTGTGTTTTTAAATGTAGTGAATTGCAAGCTGGGTTGCGTCAAATGCCCGATTTTTTGTTTCTTACAGTTCATTCAGTGTTTACATAGCTGGTTGTATAAAAAATATATTGGTGTGGGGAAAAACGCCCGTAATATGTAAAATGAAGGGGCCGCAGTGTGTAGGTGATTAGAATGTTTTCTATCGAACAAAAGGAAGAAGTGCTACATTTTGATCAAAATGTATTGGTGAAGAACAAGCGATAAAACCACGAAATAATTACGGGGAGGGGCTAGATATGGACTATTGAAAAAGATCAGATACTTTTCCGGTGAAATTCAAGCGTCTAGTTACGTTTTTGTTACAGGAGCTGCCGTACTTACAGAGCGCCAGTTTCAACAACAACAGGATAAAAACAACAGAGGGAATCAACCATCCATTGCTGGAAACACTGTCATTAAACAGTAAGATCATCATGATACCGGAAACTTACTAAAGCAAAAAAAAAAAAAAATACATCAGCTGCAGTTCCGGCATGCAGATGAAATCATTAAAAGGACACTTGTTTCCACCCAGCTCATAACTTTCATTTTCCAAGTTATGCGGAGCCGTCCGGCTTATATGTCGTGCGTGGGTTCACTCGCAATTTTTTATGCCCCATCGAAAGTATCGATTCCTGTGTTGATATTTAGTTGATTAATGTCTTGTTGGATAGGAAGGTTGTAATCTCATTGTGTTCGCCATAATGGCATCATGTTAAGCGCCATTGTCTTGTCGCAGGGTCTTGTTCCATGTCCTCACCACATCCTATGTCATTATAACATGGTCTTGCGCAATATGTTCACTATATCCCAAGCCATCATTAGATTGGTTGTTCCAAAATGTCAGTACACCTCATATCGCCATCAAATTCGGTTACCACTGAGTCGTCGTATCTAGGCTTATACTGTGTCATACACTTTCTTCTTGTTGTTTTAAGACAATGAAATAAAAGTGGTCAGCGGGCTGGAGCCGGAGAAGCTGAGTCGCCTTCACACACTAGAGCTAAGAGGAAACCAATTAGAAACCACTGAAGGATTCAATCTACCTAATCTTAAAAATCTCTTTATAGTAAGTCGTTATATTCAAGATGGGGAGGGGGGTGCGAAATAAATCTACCCATTGTATTGTATAATGCTGTGGTGATTTGCAGCAGATCTTATTAAATGAAAGATAAAATAAAATATTAGTTTTGTGCATTTTACCCGGGCAATAATTTATTTGGACATTTAAATAACTGAACTTGTTTTTGCGAACACACTGCTTCTAAAGATATTCTGCTTTCCAGAGACTGCCTGTTTACTTTTATGAACAGCGTTGTGTTATTCTTGGGGAACAAAAAAAAAAAAAACATCCTCCAATCATTTAAAGTCGTACTGTTCTGTTTGAACTTGGTCGTGAATACACTATAATTGGCATGACAGTCAAAAACGTCTTGCAGGAACAAAACAAGTATAAAAAATGGGTTTATGGGGAGATGAAGGAAAAAGAAATAGATAACTAGGAATTACCAATCTACTTTGAATTCCTATGTCATTCTTGTGGATTATATTTCTTTGTACAGGCAGCCAACAAGATCACGAAGCTGGAAGGCCTGGACAAGCTGGAGCACCTTGCCACGCTACACTTGCGAGATAACCAAATAGAAACACTAGACGGTTTTACAGAGAGAATGAAAAATCTACAATATGTTAACTTTAGGTACATCACAAACAATCCGTGTATATGTTTCAGTGAATCTCTAAAGTCAGTGACTTTATGAAGTCACTGAAATATTCAGTGTCAGTTCAGGAGAGCTTATGGGAAATTGAATATTATAAGGTGTAGTTTTTTTTTCAGGGAATAGAATGTGTAATAGACATCAATGGCAATCCGAAACGTTTAAGTAAAATATGCCATTTAGGCATATGTCGGAGGATTTTGCAGAGCCACGGTTACATGTGTCTGGCTTATAAACAGTGGTGACTAGGATCGGGTCCTCATAATCTAAAGTCACCACATTTATGAACCTATTTCAAGCACCCGTTTTTATTGTTTTTTTTTTCAGCACGATTTTATTATCGGGCATTGCTAAATACAACAAAGATTTTTCGGTTCGTAAAAAAATAGCTTATTGCAACCCAGAAGGGAAAGGTTATCGAGGCAGATCGGTAGATTAAAAAAAAAAACAAAAAAAAAAGCAAACAAAAAACAATTTATTCCGTAGTTTGGCTCATGATACGTGAAAACCTTCTGTGGGTTTCAAAGTTTATATTGCATTATTTTTATGGTTTATCACAACAATTAAAATTTAAAACATGTAAAATAATGATACTAATTATAACAATTGAAATTTAAACATAGTTCTTTTAAAATACAAACGCCTGTGTAATAAAACAATGAATGAAGTCCATGGGTTTGTTACTAATAAAGATGTCTTCGCAATGTGTTGTGCATTTTTATGATTTCTACATATCACTTTTTTTCAGGGGAAACAACCTCACAGACGTAAAAGAAGTGAAGAAGCTTCAAGACCTGCCTTTACTTAGAGCCATCGTGTTGTCAGGTACGGTTATTGAATTACTTCCGGTGGCCTACAAAGTGCAGAAGTGGCTGTGATACGAAGTATTCGTTTTCATTTCCGCCTTTAATTGGTGTCTTTTATGTTTTCTTGCCGGAATGCAACTTATTCCCGTTAATTTCCAAACTCACGATCACCTAAACCTTGATTCAGGGTTAAAAATGAGATTTATGAAAGAGCTTGACATTGTTCAACATCGTGTTTTCGAATTAGTAATGTTTAATCTTAAATTTATGATTTTGAAATCCGGAAGCACAAAGTAGTCGGCACGAATGGTTCAGTTTTTGAATATTTCAGGAGGTTTACAGAGTTCTAGCATTTAAAACCTTGTACAGATAGATTTAGACAGAGAAAAGACTTCACGTTTTCGATGTTTTTCACGAGTGTTTTTTTTTTTCTTTCTTCCATTTGCAGAGAATGCCATCGCTGACGAAGATGACTACCGGCTGGAGGTGTTGATCGCTCTGCGGAAGATAGAGAGATTGGATAAGGACGAGTACACGGATGAGGAGAGGACCGAGGCGCAGGACGTCTACGAGCAGAGGCGCCAGGAGGAGCTCGAGGCCGCACAACAGGTCTGTGGGGAAAGGGGTGGAAGTCATGTGGGTTGGCAAAAATTTTCATTCAAGCGAAAAATTAAAAGTTATCTGTTTTAGTTATCAACATAATATGCAGTTAAATGAATTCTAACTGTTAAGTTTTATTTTTTGTAGGCGGAAGAAGAAGTTGTAGAAGGTGAACCAGACGAGTGAAGTAGTGCCGGCAGAAATTATAAACACGGATCACAGACTTTGTACATAAACTTTATGGGCGCGATGTTTTGTCAACTACTGTCAGATATCTTATTTTGTGAAAAATATCACCTTTCAAGCGGTGAGAATTTTTCGCGAACGAGTTTCTTCAGAATGAGTCGTTCAACAGACACTCTGAATGAACAATACACATGCCGTTTATTAAATGCGCGAACAGTAAAAATCCAGGTGATACTTTATTTAGTATTACGCAGCGCAAATTTGAGTGTTTTCTCAACAAGCACAAGCAGATTTTTTGGTAGATGCAGATCAATTTGCGGCTAAAATGATTTTAAGTCGTAAATTACTGAGCACATAAAGGTCTATCCAGTTTTACTTCAGTAAAAGGCAATAACTCCGAAGGACAAATTTTGCTTATATAATGACCTTTAAGGGCTTGCGGCGGTTTCCTAAAGGACATGTGGCAACTGTCCTAAGGCGAGTATTTTCTGCTACGTAGCCGTGTAGCTTACGTCGTTGCGTTTGCAAATACCCGTAAGAAAACGTTTTTTTTAACTAGTACATTTTTTTAACTAGTACAGTTCAATGTCTTCGATTCAATGCAACACAGGCAGGAAAGTCACTTCCTTTATGCTACAACAATGACTGGTATGTCCTGAGTGACTCCTCACTCTCAAAGGGCTTACTGAGGCCTTTTCCTAACGATTTAAGGGCTTAAGTCAAACGGAGGAAAAGTTACTTATTTACAAGACCAAAAAAAGACTTTGCCTTATGAAGTGATGCGAGTAGAATTTACGCCTTTGTTTTTCTCCTCATTGTCGTCTAAACTGTGATAATTCATGTCATCAACTGTGATTTAAAATTTTATTTGTACAGGATTGTTTTTTTTTTTTCATCCAGTTGAAAAAGACTGTGTATATTTAAGTTTCAAGGAAATTGAACTTTCAAAGGTTCGGATTTTTCTTGAAGCTTTTGTGGCCTCGCAGAAGAGATGTCAGACGTTCGTGAGCAGACGGCAACAAACGTGGATATTTTATTTTACAGTATTTTTATAAGCGATTGTCTGTCATTAATAGGAAAAGTGAAAATAAAGTGGTTAAATGCAGGTGTCTGTTTTAAATGTTTGTGTTTTTGCTGTCAGTGTATCAAAAAATCTTTCTCTGTGAAAGCCCATTGAATCTTGCACACAAAACCAGGAAAAAATTTTCATTTTTAATCCCATGGCTAGGTCAGTAACACCGAAAATAAAGAAAAATGTGAACCGGCTGGGTCTAAACAACTGCGTTTAATAGAAACAGAAACAATCTGGCAAGGCATGTACCAAAAATTGAAAGTATAAAAAATGTGATCTGGTTAGAAACATTTGCCACACGATAAATTTTAATTATGAACTCCTGCTTTCGACGTCCACATTTTCATACAAAACGTGTAGGCAAAAATACTCTGCGGACGAGCCAAACCGAACCAAAGATTTCTACGCCAGGTCAACAAAATTTCCCAACAAAAGGTTTGGTACCTAACGGGTCAGTTTTTTTTCACCAAAACCTCTTTAGGTACCTGCTTGTCTTGTATATTTGTTTTTATTTTAACGGGTTTTCGCGTTAACTTATGTACCTCAGAAGGAATTGTTCATCATTCTGGCTTGTTCACATGCAACGAGATTGATTTTTTTTTGTTTGTCACGAATACTTTTGGCTTTTTCTACGATCAAGACAACTTCGGGTAAGAAAGTTGAAACTTTATTTGGAAAAGAAAGAAACATAAAAAAATGTTTCGCACATAAAAGTGATATAAAAGCACAAAGACAGAAAATAACAAAAGGTAATATATGTGATATATACAACTTAATTATGTCATTAATTTTGAGCATGCTCTTAAGCTGATGCCATTCCACTGAGTCTTCCTAAAACCGCTCAAATCCAAGCTTTGTGAGTTATCATTTAGTAACTCAGTACACATCCTTTGACAGTCGTGAGTTAGTTCATCCTCAAGACACCGCTTTTCAGCAACATGTCACACCCTGTGGTAAAACAATGTACATATATATTTATCCGCTCGTCGGTAAACACTGAAAATATTAAACAGCGACAAACAAATATGTTTTTTTTTTTTTTTTTAAAAAAAGGTTATACAATCTACTTAATCGAGAACCATTTAAACCACATTATCATGTATCTGGCCCCATTGAGACGCAATTCAGACGTCAACTTACGGTATCTTTGATTTCAAGCCACGAGGAGAATCAGGCCAGGACAAAAGATGAGATATTTTTTAAACATAATTTTGTGATCGCCGAATAGGTAAGGTCCCATCGCGCAGTTTTTTTATCTGTTTTTTGTTCGTTTTTCTTTCTTTTTTTTTAAACAAAGATGATGAATACTTGTCAGGGAAGTAATGAGACTTCAAACCCAAGAAATGGGCACTTTGGAGTACTTTGTAGCTAAACCAACAGCCAGATCCACTTGATACCGGTATAACGAGTATTTGAGTACTTTACCATTCAATCGCCACGTCATCCTTGGGGCCGTGAGGCGTTGTCACTACTCGCTTGTTGTTTAACTTGACCGTGTTATTGTTGTCATCGGCGTCTCTCGTCATTTCTCGTAAAGCCTCGGCCGAATTGTCGACGAATTTCTGCGGCCCACACATTGGTCATTAAATTTTGAATTTCAGATTTTAGTGCATCTTTTGTCAAACGTCAGTCACAGTCAAAATCGTGTCAAAAAGAAAACAGTGAAAATACGAATAAAAAATAAATTGTGACTTTTTCAATAACTCATGTTATATTTTATATTTTGATGTATTTTCAAGTAAAGGCAAAATGCATTCACTAAGCAGCTAACCCAGCCTTGCCCCAAACCGTGATCGTAGCCGAGCGAGCTTAGCAGAAAAGGTGCACAAATGCAGTCGACCTACCATGAGTGACTTGCCCATGAAGTACGGCTTACTGACACCGTCATTGACGTCAGAATCGACACAGAAGCAAAGAAATATGGTGTCGATGGCCATACCGTAAACGCCAAGAAAACAGTCCGCCACGAAAAACGCGCCAACGCCAGAAATGATCATGGGTACGTATAAGTAGCAGATATCTGTTCGGTCCTGTAAAATACAAACGAGTACTTATTCAAACAATTTGTGTACAAAATTGAACTGTCTACCTTAATCTTCAGTATTTTTTCAGTTTAAAATACACTCATTTCTTACGTTTTATAAGAGAACTTCACGTTAAGCTCTCTTATGTTGTTCACAGTTGCAAAACAAAAAGGCAAAATACTTCCCAAATGTACTCTTGTTTTCCGACTTCACTTCTTAAAACAGCATAAAGTAGTTTGAATTTTCACATACATCTCATTTAAGTTTTAAAAGAATTACTCGGGAACTGTGGGACCAGTTATATTTTATTAACAACATAAATATGCCATGGTTTTGTACGTTTTTTCACCTCGGTACTAACCTTGAAGAGTTGAAAACCGCCTACAAGGACAAGAGTTACCACACCGATTTTGCCGAGAAACAAGGTGAAGGCGCCGACAGAGTTGAGGGCCCCGACACGTAGTATGTTATTCAGGAGGGTAACTGCCGCTCGCCTACCACCCGTGCACAGGTTACAGCCGTATATGGCTGAAAATAAGCAACGCTCACGTGACCGGAAATGGACGTAAACAATGTACAGCTGATTCACATGATCAAATATCAAATTGTTTAACTAACTCGGTCACAATTTTGCCAACGCTTCAAGCGCTGTTTAAAAACACTAGACTTTGAACCAATTTATTCCAAAAACAAGTCAACCATTTAATGTTAATTGTCCAAAACAAAACAGTAGGAAAACGCAGACGAATCCTCAAGACATTCCGCTTCCTATGCGCCACGCTCTTTGCGAAAATAGTTCGTATGGGCTGATTTGCTAAAATGTGTGGGAGAAAAGGGTTACAGGTGAAGTTCTAATTAGGACTCCAGGGGCATACATTAGGTATGCAATGCGCGAATAGGATCAAGTTTGTTTTCATTTTTTGTGAATTTCTTAACGTCATAATTTTATTATTGTTTTTAGTAGTATAAAAATCTCTCGACAAGTTACCGATCATGATGTAGGCATTGTTGGTGAAAACCTTGAGCACTTTCTCCAGACAGCACATGCAGCAGGCCAGAATCCTCAGAATATACTGCGCCACTTTCGTCGTCTTACCCTTCAACTGACGTTCAATATACATCAAGATGGCACGTACAAACCGCACCAACGCGATGATGAAGGATCCCAGCGCCACGGAGCCCAGGTGACAGCCCAGGAGTCGCCCAATGGCCGTACAAATCGGCGACTTTGATTGACAGCACCCCAGGGAATTCTTATCCCGTGTGAAATACCAAATTGAAACGGCTCCAGCGATGATCATGATCTGGCAAGCAAATATAAACTCTACCATCCAGAAGATACCAAATAGGTAATACCACTTCATGTAGAACAGAATCTTATCGTCCTCGTATGTCACGACACCGGTGGAATTATCAACGACCGGCAGCTCCGCAGTGAAGACGTACAGATAACCGTAGCTGAGAACCCCGAGGGCTATAAACAGGGCGATCACTGTCCACAGAGGTTGTAACATCAGCGCGGGCATCGCAGCCATGGCTTTTCCCGCCTCTCTGTCCTCACAAAAAAAAAAAAAAAAAAAACGTTTCAAATAATCATTATATACGACTTGTCTCGAAAGTATCCTCAATAAAATCCTTACTGTACTTAGAAATGACATGTCGCACACAATTACATGCACACCTACGGTACTTCAGGAGATAGCTCAGGTCAGACCAGAACCACAAAACTGACCTGAAAAGCTGAACGACGAGGGCAATGCGCTTTCTCATGATGAGCAACACCAACAGCACAATTGCCGCAACGGCCGACCCCGCTATGGCCCCGATAAACCAGTTGCGCACATAGTCTTTCTCCTCCTGCTCCTGCTCTGCTTCCGGTATGGCATCCAGGTCATCTTTATAACCCAAATAGATGTACCAGGCGTATGCTGCTCCGCCGCATGCGCATACAGCCATGCCGATAACCATCAACCAGACGAAGATACCCGCAAGGAAGCGCATGAGTAAGACAACAACCAAAGACACGACGGCGGATACGCCGATTAGTTTCAGGATATCTATATAAGTGTTCTGCAGGTCGTTAGCGATGTGGTCGAGCAATGTGCCTGAGTTTTCGCACTGGTTTATGACGTAGCTATCCAGTACCGAAGCCACCGCTGCCCCGGCCGCGTTAAAGATGCTCTGACCGTGATCTATCAGCGCTTCCGGCACGCAGCGATGGAAGATGGACCGACTGTGCAATAACAACAGAATAACAGAAGCGTCAGTGCCAGTCAAAATCTCCCCTCCCTTTCGATAAATGTAATGGTGGGGGGGGGGGGGGCGGTAGAAAATATATACATATTTATTCAGTGAAATACATAATCCTTTCCTGCAGCGCGCCCTCACACCTCTACAATAATTTGCCCCAACTCACTTTTCTCTCGCTTTCCACCAGAACGTTCAACCCAGACTTATGACTGCAAACTTTTCCGGTCGCTCTCCGGATAATGCACATTGTCAGTCGCCAGCCACAAAAGCTGATTCACTTTAAAATACTCAGAAAACTTAGTGGCCATCCAGGCGACTCGCTCCAAACGTGGCCCGAGACCAAAATTGGGTGTGAGTGACCGCGAAATCTCAACCCTTTTCTCAGTCACTTTTCCAAAACGCATATCCAAAATTCTTGTCGGCATTTTATATTATAGATGACAAGATAGAATTAATCCAAGACTTACTGAGACTTCACGGGTAAGGATGGGCATACAGCCGTCAAATTATTGTCCGGCGTCCTGTCCTCTTCATCCAGGGCAAAATAAGCACTGCTTGTGACGTCATAGCGACACAACTGCACGTCTTCATCCTCCGCTAGATTCCACATAACAGAGGCATTTTCCACCGTGACATTGGGGCAGCTTTTGACGCAGATTTTCAGAGACTCTACCAGAGGATTGGATACGGCAAGGAAGTTGTAGTAAAACAAATTCCTGTAGTGTTCAAGATAACAGAATGTGTGTGTGATAAAAATAAATACTAACAAGAGTGTCCAGGGGCATTGTGACCAGCAAAATCTAGTGAATCAAGTATCAAAAGACTTCTAGGTCGCAAAAACGTGATGGCGGCATTTTAAAAACTAGTCACTGAAAACTTTTGCAAAAGCCAACATTTACTACAGATAAAAAATTGAAAATTTAAATTATGTCACGAAGAAATATTTTAAAAATTTGACTCTCAAAACTTCAATTTTTTTGGAGGTGTGCCAAAACAAAAAAAAAAATTTTAAAGAAAAGATCACATGAAGAGCATTAGTCTAAATTTTTTAAATAAACCCTATCAAAGTGCAGCAGACAAAACATTTTGGAAAACGCCTCGCAAAAAGATTCCAAATACTGCCAATTGGCCACTTTTAGCCAAAAAAAAAGTATTTTTCAAGAAATAACCACCTAGGGAACATTCGTACAAACTTTGAAAGGAATCAGATCAAAACTTTGTGCAGAGGAAGCATTTTGAACATTGCCTACCAAAAAGATGGCACCATTTGGATATATTTTGGTGAACCGCCAAAAAAGTACTTTTTGAAAAGACACCCTAGAGAACATTCGTGCAAAATCTGAAATGAATCCGAAAAAAATTGTGGGAGTAGATAAATCTTAAGTAAAAGTGTACATACGAACATGCAGTCGACGGATGCCCTCCCCTTCCCCCTCTCCGCCAACCCCCCCCCCCCCCCCCCCCACTCAACTGATCGGTTGGTCTAACAAGTTTGTCCAAGGACAAAGTCCCAGCTTACGAAAAGCAATAAAACCAATTCCAGCGTGCATGAGCAAGGGAATTTTCCTGAAAAATTGGGCTTCAAAAGATGAGACGGCAAAGAGCTAGCCCAATTATTAATTTAGCACCGGACCAGAACATAGACCGATAAATGCATACAAAGATTTCTTTCCCAGAAAAATGCGAAACAGATTTTTTGAATCTCTGGTAGACAGGATAGTCTGCCATAGATACCTTCAAACAACGCTCGCATTTCGGACCAGTGCGCATATTTATGTAACTTGCCTTGATGCGCGGTTCTTATTCAGACAAGTGCGCATGTTTATTTAATTTTGCGTAGATGCGCGGTTCCCATTTTGGAACAGTGCACATGTTTATTTAACTTCCGTTGATGTGCGGTTCGCATTTCTGACGAGGGCCCATGTTTTTTTTTTTTTTTTACCTTTTGTGGATGTGCGGTTCTTATTTCGGATCAGTGCGCACGTTTATTTACCTTGTGTTGATGTGCGGTTCTTATTTCGAATCAATGCGCATCTTTATTTACATTGTGTTGATGTGCGGTTCTTATTTCGGATCAGTGCGCATGTTTATATACGTTGTGTTGATGTGCGGTTCTTATTTCGGATCAGTGCGCATGTTTATTTACCTTGTGTTGATGTGCGGTTCTTATTCCATACCATTGGTTGGTTGATTGTTTGATTGGTTTAACGACACCGCCAACCTGTTGCAGGTCATATTGTGTCATTCCTGGTAACTATTCCATACCAATGCGCATGTTTATTTTACTTGCGTTGATGAGCGGTACTTATTTCGGACAGCCCAAGTTTTCTTAGGTTGCTTTGATACGCGGTTCGCATTTCGGACAAGTTTGCATGTTTATTTAACTTGCGTTGATGCACGGTGCTTATTTTTGACGTGTGCCTATGTTTATTTAACTTGCGTTGGTGCGCGGTTTGCATTTTGGACCAGTGTGCATGTTTATTTAACTTGCGTTGATGAGCAGTTCGAATTTCGGATCATTACGCATGTTTATTTAACTTGGGTTAATGCGCGGTTCGAATTTCGGACCAGTGCGCATGTTTATTTAACTTGCGTTGATGCGCAGTGCTTATTTTGGACCAGTGCAAATGTTTATTTAACTTGCGTTGGAGCGTGGTTCGCATTTCGAACTACTGCGCATGTCTATTTAACTTGCGTTGATGCGCGGTTCGAATTTCGGACCTGTGCGCATGTTTATTTAACTGGCGTTGATGGCCGATGCTTATTTTAGACCAGTGCAAATGTTTATTTAACTTACGTTGGCGCGTGGTTCGCATTTCGAACCACTGCGTATGTTTATTTAACGTGCGTCGATGCGCGGTTCTTATTTCAGGCCAATGCGCATATTTCTTTAACTTGAGTTGATGCGCGGTTCTTATTCTGGACCAGTGCGCATGTTTATTTAAGTTGCGTTGATGCGCAGTTCGCATTTCGACATAGTGCGCATGTTTATTTAACTTGCGTTGATGCAAGGTGCTTATTTTGGTCCAGTGTGCTTGCTTATTTAGCTTGTGTTGCTGTGCGGTTCGCATTTCGGACCAGCGCGCATGTTTTTTTTTTAACTTGTGTTGATGCGTGGTTCGCGTTTTGGACCATTGCGCATATTTATTTAACTTGTGTTGATGATCGGTACTTATTTTGGACCGGTGCAAATGTTTATTTAACTTGCGTTGATACGCGGTGCTTATTTTAGACCAGTACAAATGTTTATTTAACTTACGTTGGCGCGAAGTTCGCATGTCGAACCACTGCGTATGTTTATTTAACGTGCGTCGATGCGCGGTTCTTATTTCAAGCCAATGCGCATATTTCTTTAACCTTAGTTGATGCGCGGTTCTTATTCTGGACCAGTGCGC
The DNA here is from genome assembly GCA_949752745.1 of Protula sp. h YS-2021. Taxonomy (NCBI): domain Eukaryota; kingdom Metazoa; phylum Annelida; class Polychaeta; order Sabellida; family Serpulidae; genus Protula; species Protula sp. h YS-2021. The sequence continues at coordinate 74,739,217 of OX457026.1, forward strand.
ATGTTTATTTAAGTTGCGTTGATGCGCAGTTCTTATTTAGAATAGTGCGCATGTTATTTAAGTTGCGTTAATGGGCAGTTCGCATTTCGAAATAGTGCGCATGTTTATTTAACTTGCGTTGATGCAAGGTGCTTATTTTGCTCCAGTGTGCTTGCTTATTTAGCTTGTGTTGCTGTGCGGTTCGCATTTCGGACCAGCGCGCATGTTTTTTTTTTAACTTGTGTTGATGCGTGGTTCGCATTTTGGACCATTGCGCATGTTTATATAACTTGTGTTGATGATCGGTACTTATTTTGGACCGGTGCAAATGTTTATTTAACTTACGCTTATGTGCGGTTCGCAATTCGGACCAGTGTGCATGTTTATTTAATTTGCGTTGATATCCGGTTCGCATTTCGGACCAGTATATCTGTTTCTTTAGGTTACGTTGATGCGTAGTTCGCATTTTGGGACAAGTGAGCAGGTTCATTTAACTTGCGTTGACGCGCGATTTGCGTTTCGGGCCAGAACGCATGTTTATTTAAGTCCCGTCGATGCCCGACTCTTATGTCTATTCAACTTGCGTCGATTCATGGTTCTTTCTTGGGACCACTGCGCATGTTTATTTAATTTGCTTTGATGCGCGGTTCTCATTTCAGACCACTGCGCATGTCTATTCAACTTGCGTCGATACGTGGTTCTTTTTTTGGGACAAGTGCGCATGTTTGTTTAACTTGCGTTGATGTGCGGTGCTTATTTTGGACCGGATCGCATGTTTATTTAACTTCCGTCGATGCGCCGTTCGCATTTCGGGCCATTGCCCATGTTTATTTAACTTGTGTTGATGCGTGGTTCTCATTTCAGAGCAGTGCGCATATTTATTTAACTTGCGTTGATGCGCCGTTCGCATCTCGGACCACTGCGCATGTTAATTTAATTTGCCTCGATGTGCGGTTCGCATTTCGGACCAGTGCGCATGTTTCTTAAGGCTGCGTTGATGCGCGGTTCGCATTTCAGACCACTGCGCATGTCTATTCAACTTACGTCGAAGCGTAGTTCTTTTTTTCGGACCAGTGCGCATGTTTATTTAACCTGCTTTGATGCGCGGTGCTTATTTTGGACCAGTTCGCATCTTTATGTATCTTCCGTCGATGCGCAGTTCACATTTCGGACCAATGCGCATGTTTATTTAACTTGCATCGATGCGGAGTACTTAATTTGGACTACTGCGAATGTTTCTTTAACTTGCGTAGATGTGCGGTTGTTAAATCTGACTACTGCGCAAGTTCATTTAACTTGCGTTTATGCGCTGGAGGAGGAGATTCACTTAATTTTTTAAAAAAAATTCCCCAAAAAAAATTCAAAAGTTTTCCAATTCACTCAAAAAGCACAAGCCGTATGCATGACCCCCTACAGACGGCTCATAACGAAAATAAATGAAATCTGATAAAAACTGTAGGAGGAAATGCATTTTGAATTTTTTTCTTCAAAAATTCTCTCATCGACTGAAAAAGACAGGCCATATTCACGACACCCTAAGCATGCCTCAGCCCCAAAATAAATGATGTTTGATCAAAACTGTCGGAGAAAATGCATTTTGAGGTATTTTCATCGAAAATTCCCCCCCCCCCCCCCCAATCAAAAATTCCCAAGTCGAGTCAAATAGCACAAGCCGTATGAGAGACCTACCTAAGGATGCCTCATAGCAAAAATAAATGAAATCATAGAAAAACTGTAGGAGGAAATGCATTTTGAAGTTTTTCTTCAAAAATTCCCAAAAAATACACAAATTGTCGGATCGACTAAAAAGCGCAAGTCGTATTCTCAACCCCTTAGAGATGCCTCAAATCCCCCCCCCCCCCAAAAAAAAAAAAAAAAAAAAACAAACGTTCAAAACTGTAGGGGGAAATGCATTTTGAAGCTTTTTTCTTCAAAAACTCGCTAAAAATACAAAAATTGCCCGATCGACTAAAAAGCACAAGCCGTATGCACTCACACCAAAAATAAATGTCGTATTCTCAACCCCTTAGGGATGCCTCAAACCAAAAAAAAAAAAAAAAAAAGGTTCAAAACTGTAGGGGGAAATGCATTTTGAAGTGTTTTTCTTCAAAAACTCCCTAAAAATACAAAAATTGCCCGATCGACTAAAAAGCACAAGCCGTATGCACTCACACCAAAAATAAATGTCGTATTCTCAACCCCTTAGGGATGCCTCAAACCAAAAAAAAAAAAAAAAAAAAAAAGGTTCAAAACTGTAGGGGGAAATGCATTTTGAAGTTTTTTTCTTCAAAAACTCCCTAAAAATGCAAAAATTGCCCGATCGACTAAAAAGCACAAGCCGTATGCACTCACACCAAAAATAAATGACATCGAATCAAAATTGTAGGGGTAGATGCATTTTGAATTATTTTTGAAATTTTTGCTTAAAAAATTCCCCAAAAATATAAACTAAAAAAGCATAAGCCGTATGCACGACCCTTTAGGGGTGCCTCATACCAATAATAAATGACATCGGGTCAAAAATGTAAGAGGAGATACATTTTAAAATTTCTTTAAAAATTCAAAAATCACCCGATCGACAAAAAAAGCACAAGCCGTATGCACGACCGATTGGGAAATCCTCACACCAAAAATAAATGACATCGAATCAAAATTGTAGGAGTAGATGCATTTTTTTCAAAATTTTTGCTTAAAAAAATCCCCAAAAATACAAAATTTGTCCGATCGACTAAAAAAGCACAAGCCGTATGCACGACCCTTTAGGGCTGCCTCATACCAAAAATAAATGACATCGGGTCAAAAATGTAGGAGGAGATACATTTTTAATTTTTTTCTTTAAAAATTCGCCAAAAATTCAAAAATCACCCGATCAACTAGAAAAGCACAAGCCGTATGCACGACCCCTTACGGATGCCTCACACCAAAAATAAATGACATCGATTCAAAATTGTAGGAGGAGATGCATTTTGAAACAAAGTTTACAGCGAACTAACTAACTAACTAACTAACTAACTAACGGACGCCATCCGCAGACCGATAGGAATACCCCAGCTTACGTGTAACGTAAGCTGGGCTAAAAACCATCAAATAAAAACAAGTATAATTCTGAAGTAATAGTTCTAAGTGTTTAGCAGAAAAACAAGGGTTCAGTAAAAATGTTACAATGTAAGATACAAAAAAATATATCTCTTCAATGAAACGCAATAAAAATATGACAGATAAATTTAGTGTTTTTGAACCGCTGATAAAATATCACATGGGCATGAGTCATTGTAACAAGCGGAGAAGCTGACGACAAGACACCACAAGCCACTCAATACAATTATTTTTTTAAATATTTAATCTGAACTGGTTGTCAAAGAACGAAACTACAGGGGCCAGTCAGCACAAAACATAAGAGTACAAGCTTATATCACACCTTCAATCGACAGTTTAGTTTCTTGTTTTTTAAAACAAAAACAAAATGTCTCCCCGACTAAACCCATAATTCCCCAATAACCATTTTCAACTTCTCTTTTTACTGAAATAAAAGATTTATTTCTGTAAAACATAATCATAATTCAATGTCAACAATTCAAAAATAAACAAACTACAGCGGCCAGTGCTCACCAACAAAAGTGTATCTGAACATGTCAAATACTTTTATTAACCAGCCGTTGTTTTTTTGTTTTGTAAACACTTTTATAAAGGAGTGTAGGAGGGGGAGTACGTATATTGACTCATGGGTATCATAATCCTCTTTTTCCACACAAGGCCAGGTACAGGTGTTTTAACTGGGTCTGGAAGGTGGTCAGTACGGACAGGTTTATGGTATACTTTTTTATCCGGGTCCCGCTGGTGGTCACTACAAGCAAGTTTTACTGTATGTCTTTCTCCCGGATCTGGAAGGTGGGCCATAAACAGATGTTACTGTAAGTCTTTTTTATCCTGTGTCTGGAAGGTGGTCACTTAAACGGGTTTTACTATACGCCCTTCTCATCAGGGTCTTGAAGTTGATCTTCACTACAGCACTTTTACTGTACTTTTTTTTATCCCGGACTGGAACTTGGTCAAGACAGACAGGATTTACCGTGTTTTTACCCGAATCTGGAAGGTGATTACAGACAGGTTTTACTTTACGTCTTTTTGATCCGGACTTGGAAGATGGTCGCTACAGACAGGTTTATAGTATATTTTTTATTCGTGTCCGGAAGGTGGTCACGAGCTGTGTCTTTCTTACAGACAGGTTTTACTGTTTGTCTTTTTTTATCCGAGTCTGGAAAGTGGTCGCTATAACGGGTTTCACTAAGCATCGTTTTTAACCGGGTCTAGAAGCTGGTCACTACAGCAGTTTTACAGTACGTTATTTTTTTAGCTGGGTCTGGAAGTTGGCCAAGACACGCCGATTTCATCGTGCGTCTTTTTATCCGATTCTGGAAGGCTGTCACAATAAACAGGTTTTATGTTACGTCTTGTTCACCCGGAAGATGGTCACTACACCAATTCCCTACTTCAGTGGTGATTTTTCACTAACTGCGACTCCCCCACACCTCCCCCCCCCCCCATCCGGGTACCTGATGCAGGTACAACTCTAAAAGCAACCCTAACCCTTTTACCCAAAGGTACGGTGAGCAATGATACATACCTTGTCTTCGTACATGCCCACTGGCCAAATAGCACTAGAAGGGCACTCTTCATAACTGTGCAACATATGACTCACCTGGGGGGGGGGGGGGGTTGGGGGGAGTATCTGTGTGCCAAAATAGTGAGCTGCTTGTCATAACGCAATTTATCACATGACCCACTTTAAAAGTGAAAAATGCCTACAGTTTCCATTACATAATCACAACGCTTTCCATTACATAATCACTCCCATATATGAAGCAGCTTGGTAACCAAACGAAAATAAGTTTGCAACGAAAAATAAAAGCTACCCCTGCTGACGCCTCTAAATACGACCATAACATTCCGTGGTCAGTCGTTTTATTGCTGAATTGTGGGTAAGGCCATAAACAGATTCGTATCCCTCCCTTATGTTCTCAAATCCTGACACTAAAACGTAAGTCGAACGAGTGAGTGGGGGGGGGGTACATCCCTGAATCAAACACACATATTTTGAGCGTAAACACAGAACGCAGGTGTGTAACTTTCCCAGTCCTCCCCCCCCCCCCCCCCCTGTTGTAGCAGAGAGTTCATAACTGACACTGACCCCTGACTCAGTGATATGTTACGTATGTAGGTGGGCAATGCAAAAACAATTAACAGACAATGTAAGAAATAGACAGCGCTCGATAGTTACAGTGCCACTGTTTTCTAGTATTCTAAAGAAAGCACGAATATTCGAGAATCTTCTGGAAAACGCTGAAATCGTCAGCGTAGTCAATAACCGTGATTAGTTAAAACAGAGAAGGTGGGCGAATGGGAGGGCGGGGGAGGTGGTGATGTTAAATTCGGCGACTGCAGAATATATATCACTTAATATTTTTACATAGTTATGTCATACGCCTTTCTTAGTTATCTATACGAGTTTAAGGTTTGATAAAAACCGTGCGACTTACGCAAGGAATAACAGCACCATATTCGAAGTCGACCCGAGCTTCCGCTGTCGCGATATTTTGCTCAACAACAGATAACTTTTATTACGTAATGACGTCATATGCTATTTTCGATCGTTCAACTGGACAAAATTTGACAGAATGTTCGGACCTATCAAGCAACAATTCCACCGAGCTTGAACTTTCTCCTATGTTAAGCTGCTGAGAATTTTCCCACTTTTTTCGCAGATTTTCACGTAATGACGTCATACGCCTTCCCTAATAACTTACCATGCATCAAAAGTTGACAGAACCGTACGACCTACCCAAGGAATAAACAAGCCGAGTTTGAAGTCGATCCAACTTTTCGTTCGTTCTTAAGATATCCTGCACACATTTTGTTCATAACAGACACACACACTGACGTAAACACACAGAGAACGTACAAACATTATACGCCTCCCCTTGTTCGGGAGACATAAATAAATCCCCCCCCTCCCCCCCTCCCCCCCCCCCCAGCAATCACGTCACGCCTGACACGTCTAGGATTATAAACACTTACGCCAGGCCTGTGAGATCCTTGCCTGACAGGACTGCTCCCTCAATGGCCGTGTTGTTTACGTTACACGTATTCCCCCAGCTGTCCAAGCCATAGATCAGTTTATTAGGATCTCCATGCGCCAAGCACAAATATATCACGTAGCCCTGAAAACAACACTTCTTGTTTTCATCACTTAATTTTATACACATTTAATTGTTATTACTCTTAAAAAATACTACCTCCAGCAAGAAACGAATGAAATTCGACAACGAAATCATAACATAAAGCCTCCCGTTTTTCTTCCTCAATTTTTTTATCTGTACCACCAGTTCAGTAAAAACATACAAACAGGGTGTATAATTCACAATGTTTTTTTTTTCAAAGCAAAATCAAGCTTTGCGAAAAACTAATTTTATACCTTAAATACACTTAAAAAACAACTGAAAAATATACATACAACATCTTGACTAGAACTTAAACGTCTATTGTTCCGCTACCATGCCGCCCATGAATGCCACAAACAGGATTATCCACGGGCAGTCTGTACAGCCTTTCTTTCTCTCAAACCCTCCATCCATCAGCTGAACCTAACATTTAAATGCTTAAAATTTAATAATACAGACTACAAGAAGACGTTTTCAAACCTTTTCATTATTTTTCACGGCATTTATATCATTCTTGACAAGACCAAAAATGACACAGTAATATGGTCTAATAAAATCCTTTACATTTATAACTTAAGAGGCCAGAAATAACACTACTCTGGTTTTTTTTCATCCCAACTGTAACAAGCTATTGTCCTGCACACAACCCCAAGCGTACAATATTCTAATTACGTATGGCCACAAGGGTTCCGTTGTGGCATAGTGAAACCCAAAATGAAATCCAAGCGTGCTTTTTAAATGGTTGAGAAGTATCTAAAATTCGGTGCTGAACGGTCAAGTAGTTTGTTTTATCATGTTATCAACAATCTGTGGGTGAAATCCATAATGGCAGGATGGCATCCATTTTGAATTATTCTATCCAACCGAAAACCAGTCCTAATGACATTTTCAGGCCTAAAATTTGATGACGATCCGTGATCCAAGAAATTATGGGGAAATCCATGATGGCGGCTGGTGGCCATTTTGAATTAACCGATCGATCCCGAAATTAAGTCCGAGATTCCTTTTGTAATGATTAAATTGTGTCTAAAATTTGGTGACAATCAGTCCAGTGGTTTTTGTGTTATATTGACAAGAAACTGGGTGAAAATCCAAGATGGTGGGCAGTGTTACTAAGACATTGGGTCAAGGTCAAAATAAAAATGCATCTACCCCCTATCATGGTTCATCTATGCACCAAACAAAATAGGAAACGGGTTATCGGATGGGAATTACAGCAGTCGATGGGCGGACGAACAGATGTACGGAAAACACCCAAAACTATAGCCCCCCCCCCCCCCTCCCTTGTCTAAAGCCAAGGTTGGGAGGCCAAAAAAAAAATTGGCCGACCACCATTTTTGTTTTTCCCGAAAAAGGCGCAAGCGCAAAATTTTAAGACAGATTTTTCTGATGAAAGGCCATTTTCTGTACTTTCTGAATTACAGGTAAATGGCTTTGACTTCCAAATTTTGTACATCCCGCCGATTTCAGTATTAAATCGAACTCTTTATAGAGAACCTGGCCGGGGTGAAAAATAAGTTTTTTCCCTCGCCTTGCTTCTCTAATAAAAATTTCACACAATAATTTAAGATATATAAAAAATGTTACCTCTGTGGTTTTTCCTCTGCAGCATCCCATACTTACAACCATCTAAACCAAAAGTAAATTGTCAGTGAAACTGACAGTCTCCCGCCTCACCACAATGAATAAATCTGTCACAGACGAACGGGTGAACAGATCGACACGCAAAACACCTCTTGCACATATAGAAATTCTGGCAAAAATTTTAGCTTGGGCATAGCAGCTGTATTCGACCCTGTTTCAGATACAGACTACACGAAATCATGTATTTCAAGTGTCGACAGACAGACAGACGAACGGTCAAATGGACGGACAAAACCCTCATACTACAGTGCCCCGCTTCGAGTTACGGGACACAAAAAATGTTTTATTATATGGCTAGAGGTCCGCGTACAAAGAAATGATAGAAAAAAACTAACATGCAGTTTTCATAGGCCAGATTGCACGGTGCCCCCTATAAGCATATTCATAATGCGATCAGATGTAAACAGTAAACAAAAAAAAACAACAAAAAACAAAAAAACAAACAAAAAAACACGTGTTTTCGGACTTGAAAGTGAAGAGAAAGTGGGTCACAATCAACTGCAACCGTCCTCAAAATCGATAAATGAGTCATTACTGTGACGATATTTACAGCACAGCCTGAAAACGAAACGTGCCATGGCACGAAATTGATTTTGAGGTCATTAATCAACGTGTCCTGACTTATTCTTCTTGACTGATTGTAAGTTTGTGTGAAATACTGATTAAAGAACGAGTTATTTGCATTTAAAATAGCGTGAAGCCCCAGTACCACCTCTGAGCCCCAGTGCCACCACTTGCTCTGTTGGCCAGTGCCATGGCACGAAATTGATTTTAGGTCTTTAATCAACGTGTCCTGACTTATTCTTCTTGATTGATTGTAAGTTTGTGTGAAATACTGATTAAAGAACGAGTTATTTGCATTTAAAATAGCGTGAAGCCCCAGTACCACCTCTGAGCCCCAGTGCCACCTCTGGGCCCAGTGCCACCAGGTGGTACTGGGGCTTTTGGCTGACAACAGCCTCTCCTGTATAATTGCGCCATTTGTGTATTTGTTTCGTTGTTATTTCGCGATTTGAGTTGAAATAAGTTACTTCCGTTGAACTGACAAAAATAAGCAGGAACGTTCGAACGGGAGAAAATACTTGTTTATCAGGCGGGCTTGTGATAACCACATGAATTTAAGGCACATAAATTAAAGTGTATTATCACTGATGCCTTAAAGGAAGGCATTTTTGAAGGTAAATATTTATTTTAAAGGGTAAATTGTTGGTAATTTTACACACGTCCTTCGGGTGATTTTGTGCGCATTGATTTGAAATTAATAAAGATATAACTGATATAATTCCGCGGCTAGGGACGGAGGGGGGTAGTACGGTCCGTACTGTCCTACGGCTTCAGGCAAAAAAACAGTATCGTACGCACTCAGCATGAAGTATTACTATTTTATCAATCTCAAGACTAGAAAAAATCCATACAAGAATCTCCAAAGGTGACGTGTGTGTATATCGTGTGTATTTTCGGTCAGCTGTGTATAATTTCTGCCAACAAAATAAACATGGCGTCCAGCACTCTGTGACGACTGGACTTACCAAGGGCACGAGTGCGTTTAATGATTTGTTAATGAATTATGAGATTATGAAATGGGTACGAATGCTTTCAGGCGATATTTTTCAAAAGCTCTAAAGACCAGTGCACAAACCTGATATTACCCTATCCGAGATCTTCAGTGGGCATGTTCAACAAGAGATTTCTACGATCTCGGAGTGGATAAAAGCAAAAGACACGCTATAAGTAAATGCAGTATACAACAGCTCCATATTTGTTTTTCTTAAACTGAAAAAAGGACTTACAATGCCTTTTTTGTGTGAGAAAATTGCACTGAGATGTTACCTAAATTAGTCAATTTGCTATTTCATCTACAACATTAAAATATGGGTGTGTATTCTTTTGCATTCATAAGACTGCCACCTCTTCATGGTTTTCGAACTGGTAAATAGAACGCGAACCTAAATGGTTGCAGTTACAACTTTTCGTAGCCAAAGGTTGAGATACGCGCCACGCATGTGCAATAAGCCTGTTGTCATAAAATCAACATTAAATTAAATCTTATCTATCTTATTTACGAATTATAAAGTAGATATTGTTAATTTATTCTCGCACTGATTTTTTGGTCACGCTATTTTGGTTTGTAAACATTGGTCAAAATCTCGTAACCTAAAATTAAATGCGACAATAACTTAAACATGGGAATTCAATTTTGCTTTAAAATTCACAAACATTATACAACAGGGGCCTTATCGCCATTTCTGTTAGGTGTAAAAACATTAAAACGAGTGCTATTTTGCAGTAGCTGTTACAGTTATGCCGTAATAGATAACCAAATTATAAGAGCCAGTGAGGTCAACTGGGGAAACAGCGAAACTTGTTGCTAGTGTACACCTCTTCGTACACTTTACAGGAATTTACAAAACTAATGTCCGAAGGCATCTATTATCCAGTTTTTAATGATACATTCATTTGTCTGGAATTAAATATACAAAAATTTATCCAGCTGACCAAGACTGACTGTGGAGGTCCTGCCAGGTCGACTATAATTCGTGCTTTGATCGGTTGAAAAAGGCAGCGAGACAGGGGCAGAGAGATATATAGCGCCCCGCGATACAGAAATGATGATTTTTTTTCAACGTCCATTGGCCCTTAAATATCAAAGTTAGGAAATCGATGCTGAAAATCACCCTTAATTATGGGATCCTTCGAGCTAACAGCAGTAGTTTATTCTGTAAAACACTGAATTTGCAATAGAAATTGGAAAGAATATCAATAAAATTGAAAAAAACTTAAAAATCGTTTAACTTATTTGGGGTTGTGGGGTGGAGTGAGGTGCACGGCGCTGATTCCTACAATTCACTGCTAACGTCTCAATTTTTTTCTCTCTTGGTGATTTTGTATTTTAAGCATTTTGTTTTGTCATGCTCTTTCTTAAAAATGTTTCGAGAAAAATCCCTTTATAATATCACAATCACACGATAACAATCGTATATCCAGGTGTAACAGTATATCTTGCCCCTGTACAGGGAGAAGCCCCATATTGTTATCACTTTCTAAAAGGAAGATAAAGCTGAACATACAAGAAAGCGCTTCTTGGATAACGTGGATGTTATTTATGATACTCATAGCGATCAGGAGTATCCACCTGGGCTCTCTAAAAATGCTAAAAAGGATATTAAGATAAAAAAAAACAAAGAACTGTCTGATCAAGGACGCCTTTTTATATTTCTGTTTGAATTATGTTGAATTTAGTCCACAAAGTTGTTCAAGATAGTTTATATAGTTTAACTGAGTCCATTTATTAATATGATCAAATATTATTAAAATAACTTTACACGCAAAAAGTTCGTGGGGATGATGCAAAAATATACTGGAGGGGGTAAGATAACCTAGTATAGCTTCCCCTCTGGGGGAAGCTGTACAGGGGGTAAAATAGCCTGTTGCACGAGAAATGCCTATTTTAAATTATGGCACACAGCTATATATATTTTGTGGCTAGGATGTATAAACTAAATTATCGTACCACAAAAACAATACATGTACAATTGCAAATTCACTCTTTACTCAAGTTCAAAGTGGCAAATAAATGCGCCATGATTCTTCTGAGCGTTATTTTAAAGAAAATGCCTGCTAGTATGAACCTGGGACAACATGCTGGAACAACACTGGACTGAGACCAGGTTTACTGTTTCTTAGTCTTAGATTACAGTACTGAGAAAAATAGGGTTTCTTGTAGTTAGAATGTAGAAAACCTCATTATCACCCACAACAATGAATTTACAATTGCACTCAAGTTTGAAAGTTTCGTCGAAAGCGAAATAATGCGCCATGGTCCATAAATCTATCCAGTGGGCTTTTAAAGACAACTTGCGCAGGACCAGCTCCAAGAAGCGACCTGCTACTGATGTTCGGCGTACCCGCTTCAAATCCTCGCCATGTAACGGAATCCGGGACACCTCGTAACCGGACATCTCGTAACCGGACATCTCGTAACCGGACACCTCGTAACTTTTGGAAAAATGGGACATCTCGTAACCAACCAAAAAAGCATGAAATCTTACAGTTGAGAAACTGGTTATTTCTACATTTAAAAGAACACAATCTTTTTCACAGTATTCACTTTATTTACCAAAGCTTGTACAACCTAATCACGTGGAAAAAAAAGCAAGTAAACCGAACATAAGTTATAGACAATTCAACACCAATAAACCAATATTATATAAATTACTGGTAACTTTTCACAACCGACTCGACAGTATCCAGCCATTGACAGTTTGAAAGTCACGATACAACAACTGAGTTCACATTATCACAACTGACTGTACATTATCACAACTGAGTAAGTGTCACAGAATCACTCGTCATTGTCGTAATTCTTCCTATTGACATCTCGCCATCTGATGTTATGTCCAACTCCACGCAAGAATTGTTCAATTGATTTTCGACCGGCGGCACGATCCAGGCACAAAGTTTTGAGTCGCTGCTGAAGATGTGCGTATTCGCGACGGATACGTTTCTTGGGCGGATCTCCGAGTATATCCTGTTCAATCAACGTGCGAACAGCTACTTTCTCTTGCTTAATCGGTGTAATAAGGGACCAGATCGAAGGGTGCTTATATCCAATGAGGTGGAAAAATCTGTTGTTCCACCCTTCTGACTGGTTATTGGTCCTCGGCTCGTCATTAAGTGTGGACACAAAGACATTCCACACTTTTGGAGGAAATCTAGGCGGTATCCTACGTACGGGAATAGCATTATCATTGTGATCCACTGCCCTACGGCGGTACGTGCCCTCGACGTACGTCTGTGCAAAGTAGTTCAAAAATGGCTCGGCTCCCTCGGGAACACTTTTGCGAAGGTGGGCAAGTCCATCTTGGACCTCGTCCAAAGTCAAAAAGGCGAGGCCATCCATTTTAGCACAAAAAAGCTTAAAGTCGTCATCTGCCTTATACCGTTCGACCAGTCCTAACTCTTGGATTTTCCGCCAAGTGGCTTGGGTCAAATGATAAGAGCACCCGCGAATATCCAACTCGGGACCGAACACATTTTCGACAGCGCGCAAGACAGATTGCTCAAAGTCGCACATCACTGTAACGGGATCAACTGGCATATTGAGCGACTCGCAGTAATCCAAAATTGCCTGAAAGAATTCTTCGTACACGGCTTGCGATTTGCCTTGCAAGAGTCCAAATACAATGGATACGGTTGTATTACCGAGGGGCACTCGAATAACGTATAATTGAGTGAAGCCTTGCGGGGCCATGGAAAAATTCGCATCCATGTACCATGTGTCTGAAGAGGCCAAAAGACGTAGCTGTTCACGAGAACCAAATATCAATATCCGTCTCTCCGCATCTTGGCCGTTATCATAGAATAAAAACGGCTGTGGGTTATCGCTAGATGTTTCACACCATTGCCCTTCTATCGTTAAATCCGCCACGGTATCCGGCACTGGCGGTGCATTGTGATGGCCTTTGCGGGTGATTGTTTTTCTAAAAGCCTCATCATGGCCCAATAGCGGCCGCGCAGTATCCGGTAAATCAACGCGCACCGCGTTAATCATCGTGCTAGGGCGTTCTTGCGTTTGCGAGGACAGTAACTTAAGCTGAGACTTCGCTTTTGCAGCAGCAATCTGAAAAAAGTCAAAACAAATAACAAATATTTAGTAAATGATAATCAACAAATGAAGCAGGTAATAATATCATTTATAAATTATTTAACGTTATCAACGAATATTTATTTGGTTTACTCTTCGTTAGTTTTAGTTTGCTTAGTTTTAACTAGGGTCATCGTATTTTTGTGTTTATTTATTAACAATAAAATACTATTTTGTGACATAACTTTTAATTTTACTAGTAATACCTCGTCAGGGCATGGGTCATGATTGTGATCATTTCCCAGCTGAGGATCTAGCAGATCTCCAGATGTCGAAACCGAACCCTTACAACGTGTCTGCCGACGGAAACAAACCCAACTGACTCGCCCAGACTTCAAAGTTTTAGCCTTCGTGTACATGACCCGTCAAGACATGGCTTGGGTTTTCCGTGAATACTTTCTATAAATCCCATTATCTCTTATCAAAGACTGTTTATATGCCTTACCTGGCTGATGTGGATTCATCCTTGCCGCATTTTCAAATTAACTTAGATTGCTTGGCATGATTTATTTCCAATTGTCTAGCATGTGCTATAAATCTGTGTTCTGAATAGATCAGTCACTAAATTTAAATCTTTATCCGACGGGTTGATCCTAATCCTTACTTGCCGCAATTTGGCGATGATGTGGATTCAGCTCACAATCTTTCATCTTACTACATCTATAGATTTTCTTATCCTAATCTGTTGTTAAATTTTAATCTGAAATAATTGTCCTAATCTTGCCGTGATTTGCAAATGATGTGGATTCATTTGGTTGTCTTTTATCCCAACAGATCTGTAGTTTAACTGATTATAATCCAAATGTAAATCATGCTCAAAATTAAACAAAAATCTCCGGTCTGATATACTCCTGAAAAGTGGTACTTACAATAAAGTTAAATTTATAAAAAAATATAAAAAAAGTCATTGAAATTTTCTGGTTACGAGATGTCTCATTCCTCCAAAAGTTACGAGATGTCCGGTTACGAGATGTCCGTTTACGAGATGTCGGTTGCGAGATGTCCGGTTACGAGATTTCCAGTTACGAGGTGTCTGGATACCCATGTAACGATATACTCAAGTCAACTACGCTCGCCTTGAGAAACCTCTGTGGCGATGTTGTGCAAAATTCAACGACCCACAAGTATTTATTGGCATTTGCTAAAGGCCCTCACAGTACAACGGCGATGATATATAACTTCTGTGTTACGCTTTCTTCAAAAGAAAAAGATACAGAAATAACCACAATCTGTCGCAATAACTGACAGTTGTTTACACCCAAGGAGCATGGTTTATTATATAAAAAAGTGACAGTAATTTTTATGATTATTCAACAAAATCTTTTGAATTGGTACTTTAAAAAGTAAGGAAGAAACCAAAAGTGAAGTTTTCTGGGTGTAGAGAATAAATTAACACCTAATTTTGATCTACCAATTATTTGAGTATATATACTCAACCAATTTAAAAACGCAACAAAAATTATGAGTTAAATAGAAATACTCAGATAAACTTTTAACTCAGTGAATTATATATTTTTTTAAGAAAATAGCGCAACATTTGATATTTCTCAATTTCTTTCAACTGAAATTTGTCTCGTTACAGTTCATTGAACACACAACATAACAACATATCCCATGCGTGCTCAATGGGCGATAAATCAGGCGAAAATGCAGGCCAGGGTAAAATCCGTATATTGAGCGTCCGTAGATACTCTTGTGTCGCGCGGTGAGTGCGAACGCGCGTTATCTTACTGAGAATAAGCCCATGCAACCTCACACATGTCGATATGCCCACCCATGTTAAAGGCAATGTCATCGATCATATTGTTACACGGAACTCAGATTCGATTTGGCTTGATGGTATCGAAGTGGGTGACTTCATATCAGACCATTAAATTCTGATGACCAAGATAAATATCCCCAAATCCAAATCTGTAAAGAAAATGGTAACTTTTAGGAAGCTTAAAGACATTGATGTAGATGCTTTTAGGAAAGATATAGTATCTACTAATCTGTATAGCAATTACCAGTCAATGGATCTGGATACACTTGTTACCTCCTACAATACAGAGATGAAGGGTCTACTTGAACGTCATGCACCGTTGATTAGTAAAACGAAACGTGACAAAAGGAAGCCCTGGTTTAATGAAGAAACGTATGCCAAAAGAACACGATCACGTATTTTTGAACGGCGATATCGTAAAACACGTAGCGACGAGGATAAGGCCGAGTTTCGGAAGCATTGTGATGAATATCAGCATAGTCTTGGTAAGGCTAAAACTGATAATCTTTGTAAAACAGTGTCACAAAATGAACGCGATCAAAAGGCACTATATAAGACAATGAATAAAATTATGCACCGAAATCAAACCAATCCGCTACCAGAACATTCATCACCTATGCAATTAGCTGATGATTTTAGTGATTATTTTAGGTCCAAGGTGGATAAAATTCAAGAGCAGGTTGACGAGGATTTGAATTCAGCGTTTGAATTCGATGGGAAAGCCAATAATGATGACGTTTTCCTGACCGACTTCGTGCCCCTTACCGAGACTGAAGTTCGCAAGTTGATAAGTGAATCGAATACTACCTCATGTGAGCTTGATCCGATCCCCACAGTGTTACTCAAGCAGTGCACTGATGAATTACTACCAATTATAACAAAAATAGTCAATATGTCAATCACAACTAGCAGAATGCCACATTCTTTCAAGACTGCAGTGATCAGACCGCTTATTAAGAAACCGTCGCTACCCCGAGAATTCAGTTGGAGCATGCAGTTGGAAATCAGCTTATAGCCCATATAACTGAACATAATCTGTGTGAGAATCTCCAGTCTGCATACAAAAAGTTCCATAGTACAGAGACAGCTCTGCTTAAAGTCACTGATGATTTATTCAGAGCCCTAGATCAAAACAATGCAGTCTTTCTGACCCTACTCGCCTTATCAGCGGCCTTTGATACGGTAAACCATTCAGTTCTGCTACGACGCCTTGAACAAACCATGAAGGTCACGGGATCAGCGTTATCATGATTTGCCTCATATCTCGATGGTAGGACTGCCAAGGTGTGTGTCGATGGTCACTACTCCAAAGAAGATCTACTCACGCGATCTGTGCCCCAAGGATCATGGTTAGGTCCAAGGCTGTATAGTGATTACACACAACCACTTTGGGTCCTCATCAGATTATTATTACTTTTATTCCATATGTACGCAGACGATACCCAAATCAAGAAAGTGTTTAATCCTAAGTCTAAAGAAAACCAAAAGTTCGCAATACATCAGTTAGAAAATGGCATCAACCAGATTTCAACCTGGATGAAAAACAATAAGTTGAAATTGAATGAAGAAAAGACTAAGTTTTTGATAATATCAAGCAAACGAAATCTGTCCAAAATTGACTTTAATTGTTTGGAACTTTCCAATGAAACAGTGTCTGCGTCATCGTGTGCACGAAACTTAGGAGTCATGATCGACAGCAGTTTAAGTCTTGAAGACCAGGTTGCCCAAGTTAGAAAATCTTTTTACTACCTCAACTGGATAAGAAAAATTAGGAGGTATTTGACCACGGATGCAGCAAAATCGCCGGTGCAAGCACTTGTAGTTTCAAAGCTGGATTACTGTAATAGCCTGCTGATCAATGCTCCTGTAAAGCTAATCAACAAGTTACAAAGCGTACTCAATGCTGCCGCTCGGATAATCGCAAATGTACCTAAATATGAGCATATCACGCCCACTTTGATGTCTTTACACTGGCTCCCCGTTCATCAGCCTATAAAGTTCAAAGTGCTGCTCATCACTTTCAAGGCTCTAAACAATGAAGCCCCGCAATATATCTCTGAATTGATCGAGACGCACACTCCGACGCGAGCACTTCGTACTGCCGACGGGCATTTGCTTCACGTTCCAAGGACTCGCACAGGGTATGGTGACAGGGCATTTCGCAGGGCCGCCCCTTCACTTTGGAATACGTTACCGAGGCATATCAAGTCAGCACAGTCTGTAGAAGAATTTAAGAAGCTTTTAAAGACACACTTATTCCGAGAAGCCTATTATATTTCGTAACTGATGTGCGCTCAGTGGCAAGGCTAAATGAGCGCTATACAAGCGAAACCATGATGATGATAATGATGATGCTGTAGGACGAATGGAACTGCACTTGGTTCCAGAATAACCTCGCGATAACTGTCAACATTGACAATACCTGGTATGAAGCGGATCTCAGTACGGTGAGCAAATGATATTCCAGCCCTTCACTTTGGAATACGTTACCGAGGCATATCAAGTCAGCACAGTTTGTAGAAGAATTTAAGAAGCTTTTAAAGACACACTTATTCCGAGAAGCCTATTATATTTCGTAACTGTTTTGCGCTCAGTGGCAAGACTAAATGACCGCTATACAAGCGAAACCATGATGATGATGATGATGATGATGATGCTGTAGGACGAATGGAACTGCACTTGGTTCCAGAATAACCTCGCGATAACTGTCAACATTGACAATATCTGGTATGAAGCGGATCTCAGTACGGTGAGCAAATGATATTCCAGCCCAAACAGTTACAACACACTTTCACTCCCCCGACGGTCTCTTTCTTGAACCCAGGCGTCGGCGTATCGCTCGTTCCAACGTCGCCATGCGCGCATCCTTCCGTCGTCGTAATTGAGGCAAAACCGCGATTTGTTAGTGAGTAACACATGGTTTCATTGTCGTTGAGTTCAGTCAATGTGAGTATTCACCCATTGGACACGATGAGGCCGTCTAGCGGGTGTTCGCCTTGCAGCCAGTGCTGGCAGAAACCGATCTTTCAGGTGTGACAGACGCATTGGCCGGTCCTGTCGCGGAGTGGTTCCCGATGGCCTACCTGGCCTAGAGCGGTCCGAGGTCGACTCAGTGTCATGAAACGTGTTCTTAGCAGCGAAACTGTTGGCCTATTAACACCCAGTTGTCTAGCAGAATCTGACGCAGATCTTCACCTTTCGAGCATACCGACGTCGCGCTCGCGCTGAATATTTGTCAGTCTAGGCATAAGTTCAGCGCACACTTCACAAAAAATGTAAAACAAATTGACTTTTCCCTAGGTTTGATATGAGAATCGCATAGATTAAATGTCCATAAATTGTGCAGAGAAGCCACCAAGTGCTTTTTTATCTATTAGTGCCATATGGCCTTGGCCTCTGTTAATAAGGAGTACTGCAGCAAGTGAATTACACAACGTACTCATTCCCATATAGGGTAAATCTGTACATACACTACATTATTACCTGCAAGTTGCTGGACACAACAATAACCCCATAATTTTTGTTGCGTTTTTAAATTGGTTGAGTATATTTTACAGAAAATCATATATCCCTTTGTCGAAATTTTTTGTCACGACTTTAGTCACAAGACATTTAAAGCCCAGAATGTAAAAAACATCTGACAGGTGGTTGAGGAAATTGAGTACAAAGAAATAAAAGATATGCAGCCCATTAAAAATCGTGCCTATTTTGCAAAAAAGTTATTTTGTGACGAAGTTAGAGTAAATGTCTGAACAGGGACCGTTATGCAGGATTCGTGCCTCAGACGATATGAAGCAGATTTATTAGAGGAACAATGTAAGGCTTTGTAGCGTAGCTTAGCTCCAAGAAGCGGTGCGCCAAAAAGCTTCCAGGCACCGCTTCAAAGCCTCACTATATAACGATAAGCAAGTCAACTGCGCTCGCTTTGAGGCACCCCTGTGGCTACTTTGCGCGAGATTCAACGACCCACAAGTTTTTTTGGCATTTGCTAAAGGCCCTCAAAGTACAACGGTAATCATATACAACTTCTGTGTTACGCTTTCTTTAAAAGAAAATAATACGGAAATAACCCCAAATCTCCCGCAGTAATTGACATTTGTTTGTATACAGGGAGCATACTTTATTACGTGAAATAGTAACAATAATTTTTGCAATTATCCACCAAAAAAACTTTTAAATTTATATTTGAAAAAGAACGTAAAAATAAAAGTCAAATATTGTGGGTGTGTCGTGAAGTTGGTATCTATAATGTGTGTTGTGAAAATGAATATATACAAACATGTAACTACATGTGCATTTGTGCTTGGCTGTTTCCATGAGTTGCAGCTTTTGGCTTAGTGGTTAGCACGCTCGCTTATGAAGCGAAAGGTTCCCAGTTCGAGCCCCGCTTGCGACTCACATATTTTCACAACATTGGTACCAGAAGTGTACGAATACGTTCCTGTCGCGGTTGTATGGTAGATATTCGTGCAACGTTAAAGCGGGTGCGAATGGCAAGAAGGGCACGTGTGAAAATTGGAGTAAAGTAGCCACGTGCGGCTGTGGGTGGCCCAAAGAGAAAAAGACGGGAGAAAATATGGAAATTCGTACGATGTTCAAACACTGTAGTGTTACACTGATACGAATGGAAAGAAGGGCATGTGAAAAGCCACGTGCGGCTATGGGTGGTGAAAAAAACACAACAGGGAAGAATGTCGTGAAGTTGGTATCTATGATGTGTGTTGTGAAAACGAATATATACAAACATGTAACTACATGTGCATTTGTGCTTGACTGTTTCCATGAGTTGCAGCTTTTGGCTTAGTGGTTAGCACGCTCGCTTATGAAGCGAAAGGTTCCCAGTTCGAGCCCCGCTTGCAACTCACATATTTTCACAACAGGTGTACAAAATAAATTTATACGTAATTCTGCATCTATCAACTATTTTAGTATATATTTTACAAATAAACTACAATCCTTTTATTTATATTTTCGGTCCCTTGACTTTGGTCACGTGACATTTAAAGGCCAGAATGTAAACAAGCATTTGACAGGTGTTGCGGAAGCTAACTTATCTGCACTTTTATGAACAAATAAAAGATATACAGCTCACTAGAAACTGTGCCTCTTTTACAAAAAGGGTATCTTGAGCATGAACTTTCTGTAGATGTTTGAATAATAGGGGCTGGTATGCAGGATTAGACCCTCAGAATATATGAAATTGACCCCTATCAGTGGAGCAATGGAAGGCTTCGTAGCTCTGACAGAGAGATATACGATGTTATACAAGTCAGAGCTACTCGGAGCTAAGCGTAGCGATGACGGACAGACATCCCAAACCTATAGGCCCCAATCCGAAGGGTTGGGGCCTAAAGTGCCATTTATACCACACTGGTGTTCACCGGATTCCAAAAGCCAGCTCCACGAAGCCGTTCGCTACTGAGAGAGTACGGAAGAACTTGCCCAAGAGCTGGCCGAAAATGTCGTACTCTTTATTATCGCTCATTTCATCGCATCGAAAAACGGTTAAAAGTCAAAAAGCTACAAAATCAATTGCGAAGTAATGGACAAAACTTGACACATTCGATACAAAATATTTTCTTAACTGTTGTTACCAATGTGTTACATAAAAATGCATTTCTTAAAAACTTACTCGAAAGGCGCCCAAATCTATAACAAAACAACCCTACTTGTCGACGATTAAAATTTCCCGAAAATTTATTAGGCCTGGTACCGCAATAAATATGTATGTAAGTTTCTTCATAACATGTCTACATCTTACACTTTCCCTGCATCTTGTAAAGTAAAACTGGACTAGTGTATATCAAAAATGACAGTTCACACGTACAAAAAAGTACGAATTATAGGGCAGGATCATTTGCTTTTCGAGACTGGTATCATCTGGAAGTTCCGTTCAAAGCTTACTCAAAAGAGTAAATGTGCACAAAGAAAACAAGGAAAAGCACCATGGCTGCAAAGTCAAACCATAAAATAATTATATTTGTACAGAAACTATAAAGTAACCAAGTGTATGCGGAGAAAACCTTTTCGCGAATACTGCAATGAAATGGAAGTTTTACTCGTAAATTTGGTTACTGACCAGCTTCTTCACAAATATAGTTTTACTATACACTATAAAAATATTTTTCACATTCCATTGCCATACATTTAACCAGCCGGAAGGGGGAGAGGGAAGGGGACCTATTGAAGGTCGCTTCATTTGATCCTTTAGACAAGATTTTTCAAGATATAAAAGATCAATTAAATTTGACAAATCACGAAGTTCAATAGTTAATTTTACAGCTTTAAAGAAAAAATGCTCCGTAAGTGAATCATTTCACAGATTCGAAAATTGTCCAGATACTACAATACCATAGACTGGGAGGACTATAACCGAGTTTCAAGGTAAAACGGTTTAAACCACTTTTGATAATGTCATCCTTTCTTTCTTCTTAGAGTGTATTATTTTTTACTAACACACTATTGTTTGAACTTGATACACTGAGATTAAAAAATGGTGTCAAAGAGTTGTTATCCAAGCTGTGATCCTTGATTTAGCTGGACACGTGAAGTTACAGATGTCTCTAATTAGGTCTACCGGTCCCGGAAACAGCATACGTAAAAGCGATGTTGATATATCGACGTCTTTACCAAGCCGTTGTGACATGACTAATTCAGCAACATATAGCCGATTATTAAAAATGGAGCTTTTTGCAGTCACAAAACTGACCAGAAGCGACACTAACTCAAGGACGTCGTAACGACGCCGTTGAAATGTTTCAAAATATCGGAGTTGTCTCTCTTTTGAAAACCTAAGAACCAAATCATGACACAGCGACGTTTCAGGGGATATTTTTGATTGTTTTGTTGGCGTTATAACAGTATCCGGTATGTCATTACTTTCCCCTCAATTCAAATTCAACCATCGATTTGGTAAGTATATCCTGTCTATTAGTATTGAGCTATTCTTTTTCTGATCACAAGTATCTGGTTTTAAGTTTAAGTGCCATTTTTAACCTTGTATTCATGATATTTAGAGTTATATATCAATTACAGCCATTTGCTTCGATGGAGTGATTAACTGAACTATGAAATTCAAGGAATGCATTATGTTGTGAGTTGCTTAGTGATTGACATTTCCATTTTATACTAACTGCGTATTATTTTAAGCATAAAAGATATTATAGTTAGTCCAAAACAATTCAAAAATAAACAACATCAGCTGATGTGGTTTAAGTCATATAAACCATTCAAAGTCGTTGAGCCATAAAACAAAATACAGCTCAGGTAGATAGCACACCCTCAATGTATATATTTCCTTTTGCTACAATTTCTTTTTATGGTTTATCCATGACTTAATAAATAAGATAACATGTTTTTATGGTTGTCTTTGAAATATCAAAACATATACTCGAGAGCACACAGAAAATGTCGTCCCTTTTAGCTGCTATTAGCTTGCTACCAAACAACCTGTATTCAATTTCATTCATGCAATGCCCAACATATGTTCTACAACAGCACATTGTGGTGCTTCAGCTCTGGCTACTGCTACTGATATGCGTTGTTATTGTAGTTGTGCAATATCAACTTACTATGCATCTGAGATATCTTTCGCCTCAAATTTCACACAGCGCCAGAAAGAATACTCGTACATTCATGTAAAATACCGACTTTCCGCCCTTCACGTTATTGGCAAGTTCGCGAAAACAATTTGCAAAGAAAAAAGAGAGACTTCGCTTTCTCGCACGAATTTAATAAAACCAGGAAAGTGAAACTTTCCAAGTGTGATTAAAAGAAAGGAAACTGAAATTTACACTGGTTAATTCAAGATTAATTTTATTGTATTGCAATTGTAAGTCAATTTTTAAGTCTAATTCTAATTGTGATACTTGAATGCTTAGTCAAGAGGTGAAGATTGTTCCGTGGTCTTGCTAGGGAGTTTCAATTTCGATCCCACACAGCCAAGAAAGCACAGCAGCGGCGTGGGCAAACATAACACTTAGGTGGCATACTCTGTCGAGGTGCCGAACAATCACTCTAAGTGTTGCGTAAGTTCTGATGTAAAAATATCACCGTCACAAGTAGGTGAAACATCCACGTAATGCTGTGAAACCTGGGTTTAATGGCGAACTGAAAACCGGCAAGCAAAGGTAGTTATCTTATTAATATTTCTCTGTATTTTATTACATATTGATATTTTCATTTTCAAAAACATACTTTGTAAGTCATTTGCAACAATACCTACACAATGCACGTTGGTGATTAGAAAATTATCACACTTTTATATAACTAGGAAATAAAAAAGCAGCGTAAATAGGATAACGTGTTTCACAGCATTCCTGGACATGACTTCAGCAATAAAACAAATCTATCACTAGACTAGATACGAATAAATATAAGCATAAGCAGTGCATTATTTCATGTGTGGGGATATAACCGAGAAAATGAAGCTGCACATTACAGACCAAATGGCTCGGATGAGAAAACTTCCCCAAGAGGCATGAATAATACAAAGTTTTCCACCGAAGATTTTCGACAATTTTGTATTTAGAGGTCGACGACTAATTGATTGGTACTCAAATGCACCAGTTCACTTTTTGAAAAGACATAAATAGATTTTTGTAACGGTATATGTGGTACTTTTTTAATTAATTGAAAGAATATTTTGAGTTTCAGCATATGGATTTCAAATTAGATAAACGATCTGAACGCTGCCCTTTTTTATTAAAGAAAACTTCATTACTTAAAATTGTTACATTTCATAGATTTTATCGATCAAGTGGGTTACATTTTTTTCCGCGATTTATTAAATTCATCAATATCTGATATATTATCCGGGACACATTTTCTGCGTGATTCATTAACTTCATGGATACCCGGCATATTATCCGGAGCGATTTGGAGATGTGGATATAGATATGGACACATCAACATGGATGGATAAACATACGGTTAATACGAATAAGTCGTTGAAGAAACAATTAAAATACTTCTACGTTTCTTTCTAGAAAGTTACGCCAAATATATCAACAAGGCGTAATTTATTCTTTTTGCAAATGATGTCGTTTTGCGACGTTGAAAGTACTAGCAGACACACAAAAACAACAAAATAACAACGTTCGAAAATTAAGATCCAGTTTGAGGTCGTGACAATATATGCTGCAATGCTTTTTGCAAGTAGAAAAATACAAATTGCAACAGGTATACTACAAATTACAACAGGTAAAAATTTGATAAATTTTTAACAAAGTCTCGGATTAAGAATGTGTTGGTCAATTTGTCAGCACCGAGGCATTACTTAATTGGCTATTTTGTGAGCAAATGACAAACTCTTGCCAAATCATTGATGAATTTTGACAAAGCAGACTGACGCATGTAGATCTCCGACTACTATTATGCCTTGTATTTACTAAAATACTCTGACTGAACTTTGAAAAAGAAATATGCGATTGACTGAAATATTTGTTCTTTCCTTACTGAGTTAGCTGAATTCTGAAATAATTTTGGTTTTTGTGAAGAAAAGGCAAGACAAAAGGATGGGCCACAACATAGGTGGGTATTTAA
The DNA here is from genome assembly GCA_949752745.1 of Protula sp. h YS-2021. Classification (NCBI taxonomy): domain Eukaryota; kingdom Metazoa; phylum Annelida; class Polychaeta; order Sabellida; family Serpulidae; genus Protula; species Protula sp. h YS-2021. Next base: position 74,764,007 of record OX457026.1, read on the forward strand.
ATCACAAATTTAAGCTATAAACTACCGTTATTGCAAATTTTTGGTATAAGCTACATTTTGTGATAAATTAGTTCAATGTATGGATAATGGTATTTTCACAGTATTTCTGTGTAAATCACTTACTTGAGATACAGAAAAGATGTAACTTTCTCATTTGATTTTAATTATGTAGCTTTCGTGAATCATGCCATACTAAAGCCTCAGCTTTCATAAATTAGGCCTGGAATTATCAAATAAAGATTAAAACAATGCAATTCACATGTTCTCTCTCTAGTTGTGGAAGGCAAAAATAACTTTATCCATTTTCTGTATTAAATTTGACCAACAGTAACATATGTGTAATTCAAAATTGAACATAAGGTAACTCGGGATCCAAAGTTGTGCTAGCTTTATTCTGTACGCCAAAACTAGGTTCAGAAATAAGATTGAATAGATGAAAGTGTTCAATCCATTTTTGAGACTGAAAGACTGAAAATGATAATTTAAAGCATGAAAAATATAATGTTACTAAAAAGATCTTTGTTCATCTATTGAACGTGTTCTAGAACATTGGATGTGATCGTTAACAGGCAGTGGTTCACAGGTTGTGAAGGAAATAGTAAGGAGCTATGAAAGATGATGTGTTGCGTTCTGCACTCGGGTTTGTCTTTTGAGGCCTTGAATGCTGTTTTTATGTACAAAGATCCCAAATACGATTCCTGAAACGATCTAGAATAGGGATGATGCGCAAGCAGTTTCTCAGACATCATTTTGTATTTTAACTGTAGATAGACCAAGCAATTATTTTCAATTTAGTTACGACACAATCGCCCACTCCTGCAAAAATATGATCTTTAATCTGAAGGGAAAATTTTTGAATTACACGATTTTAGAAAATATATTCAATGACCTTTCAAGAACTTTCTTTTAACATTTTTAATTTCACTAACCACACAAACGAATTTATATTAGTTCTAAAAAATATACCATTTCAAAGGCACAAGATGAAAGTGCTCAAATCTTGATCTGCATATGAGAGTTTTTTTGTAACAATATTTATATTTCATGTGTTCTGCACATAGATGATGAAACCATAGAACTGTGAAACTTAATATGAAATACACTTTACACTGAACTTGTAAAGGCAATATTTAACACAGAAATGTAATGCTTCCGCATCTTTGCTCTTGAACTATTGTATATTGATATAGCATTTCTGTTCGCCTGTAAAAGCATTAAAACACGTCACTAGTGCACTTTCCCTCTGTTAAAAAGCTATGTTATGGAAAACAATGGTCCATATCAATTTAATTAGGCATTTCTTTGTTATATTTTACCAAATATTTCACTTGGAAGGGAAGGAATTTTTACTGAATGGCGAGCAGACGTATGAATCGCATCTGAAAATAACAGCTTTCCTAAAACAACGAAGAATGTATAAGGCTTATTTGCTGCGGCTTTTGTTTTTATTATCAATGCTAAAGGTCTGTTCTATTTTATTCAAACTCCAAAATAGAACTTTATGTATGTAAACCAAAGTATACCAGCTGATGCCAGCTACAGCAGATGTTCAATTTCCTGATGGGAAAATATGCCAATAGCTAATGTCTAGTTACTGGTCATTTAAAACCGTTCATGTTCAATACAACGAACATACACAGTATACAAATAAACTTTTCTAAGAAAGTTTGTAAAGCACCTGTACACATAGTCACATGTAATCGATGTCGTCTCTTATCTGCTAGCAAAAATAAAGCAAGTTACACAAATTCTTCAAACAGATATCTCTTAAAAATTGCCGTAAACGAAGACGATGAGATGTTATTGGCATAACTGACACAACTCAATAACATTCACCACAGTTAACTTAATTTGCAATTCCCGAACAAGGAGCATTTAAATATTAACTCAGAACTAGTTAGAAGTAGATTTCGGATATAGGAAAATTCAAACATCAGATATATTACCACTGTAACACTGTATTTCAAAACAGAGATTTAAATACTTTTGACATATTCTGACATATATATCATTCGTGATTTGTCGTTACGTGTTATAAGGAGCCTTTCAGAAATTATAATGTGTTGTTCCAGCAACTTCGGCATAACGAGATACACTGTGCTTTGAATTTAGCAAAAAACAAGATCGAACAATATCACATGATTAATCTGTACCTAAACATTCATATCTAAACATCTAATGACTGCTTACATAACAAGCCTTATATGCATCTTCTCAGTTTGTAAAATTAAAATCACATATTCTCAAGGACAACGCATTGAACAAAAGTCATAAATTGAGGGATCAAACAGATACCATAAGTCTGCCGACAAAATGATGCATAACAATATCTGAGTTGATGGCTGATTGATGTTCAATTATCTACCGCATATAACAGAACATCAAAGTTCATAGGACGCGTTTTACATAGCGTTAAGCAGTGATGTCATTTTAATAGGCGGCATCTCTTTTTAAGTAAACAATTCATACACGGGTGAATTGGTGCTAGCGCCTCTGGTCCAATACTCGAAACCGATGTATTATGATGTAAAAATATACATTTACGGAACCATTGCGACGTCAACTTGATTAAATCAATAAACAGACAATATGAACACATAATTTTAAACTAAATAAAAGAAGGCGCACCCAAGGCGCAATTGTCACAATACCAAGTATAATTAATTATACTTAAAAAAGGATAAAAACATAACTCTCATATATGATGTTCTCGGTCATACTATTTAATGATGGCTTATAAAAATACGCCCTGATAACTCCTATTAGAAATCATGTTAATGATCCATTTTCAAATACAAATTGTGAGTGCAAAACATTCAAATAGTATTCTAGGATTAGAGTTTTCAATTCATTCCAATATTTTCATTGCTCTGCTGTTAAAAATTAAAACTGCACAATCTTTGTAAAAATCACACATGTTAGCGCTTTCTTCTTAAGTGATCATTATCTTGGAGAGCCATATTACCTAAAAATGTTATCTTAAGGTTTGGTTAACGGAACTTCAATTATTATCATGACAATTTTCTCGGTGCTAGAGAGCCCCGAATAACAAAATGCTACTTTGTCAATTCAAAATGCTAAATAATTTCCCATTAAACAATGACGCGATACGCTAATTTAGACTTCTTGTTCTGAAATAATTTAATTCAGACTTAATCTCTTGAAACAATTCAAATAAGTTTGAAACATCTTGAACTCTCTTCGTCAATTATGAGGTTTTTGCGGTATTTCTTTTCACAATTACATAAAAAGATATACGGATATAGCTATAAACTCAGACAAAAAACTCCCAAAATGCCTTAAATAGTTAAACACTGGAATACCTTTGACATACTTATGTTATTCGTAGATCGTTCTGTAATAAAAAATAGTTTTGTACAGCATATAATCAAATACGGATGATCATTTTGAAATATTTTGTGAATTAATATGCTAAAATGTCAAAACAGGGGATTGCGTAGGTGTGGCGAAAACGGATACCTCCTCTTGAATTTTGTTGCTGTGTAAAAATCATAACAGCATGTATGACTACCAAAAGTTTAAACATGAAACAAGCTTAAGCTTAGTAAAATTAATTAAGTACAATACATACTACTACATAAAACTAGCTCGGAAGTTTGATTATATTCTAAACGCGACTGCGAGAAAATGTTTGAATCTGTACAATTTGTACTTTTTATAATTCCTGGGCATTCCAAAATTGAAACGCAACTATAACGGATGAGTCTATGATTTACATAAAATATCATCTTGTTTCAAAAGTAAAAGTTGCAGATAAGGTTAAATGAAACAACTTTATATCAGAACTCGTCAGTATACTTTTAAAACAAGTAAAAGTTAACAGACAGGCTGAGCAAGAAATTTTGATTCTAAGCTTGTCTCAAAAATTGTAAAACGAAATAATATATTTCCCCAATCTTAAACTATGAACCAGAAGAATTATCAATAATAAAATACTGGAAGCATGTTAAAATAAACAAACACACAAACATACAATGAGTACGAGATATTTTGGCCCAAACAAAATGCTAGTTCATCAAAGAGAAAGAAAGACATTTGGGTAATCTCATGATCTAATGCTTTTATCTCATTTCTATCATTCATTCCCTAATGACATTTGAACGTTGAATCTACAAAGCGAGACTTATTTGTGAAATTACTCTGCACCTAAGATCTTTGCCACCCATCAAGGACAGACGGGACAGCACTGTCCGTGTATTTTTCGGGGATATGTGCATGGTGGTATTTGACAAGTTTCTGTCATACATTCCAACGCACCATCCTTCAAACAAAGAAACAAAATGCATTTGAAAACATTACAATTTTGCATGAGAGTATTAAAAAAAGATTCACTTGTCTTGAAGTTTAGTGAAAAATATGTTCCCTAAAATCTATTTATTAATTTCTTTACTTTATATGTATATGTGAAAGCTGAGTTCCAAGCAGCAACGTGTAATATTCTCCTTAGATCATCTCTGTAACCGTAATCGTTACTTGGTAATTTCTCTTTAATGGATGACTCACTCAACTTGTTACTTTTAGATATATTTGTGCAGTTTCTGATCAAAATACTCTGAGTAAATAGAAAAAAAATCACCTAATCACGCTAAAATTCATTTATATTTCTTTATTATCAAGTTATTTTTATTCTCCATTCCACAGGAATGACCACATAGAAGAGTTATTGGAGGGCACGCTGGACTTACCACACATTCACAGGTTTTACAGTCGTGCTCCTTCCACTTTTCTTTATTTTGACGTAATCGCTGGCGATCATCAAAACAAGTCTTCCTTGTTACCGACAACGGTTCACCTAAATTTGAGTTTTGCGGCTGTGATTCGAGAATCCGAATCTGAAAATATTAATTACTGGAGTAATTATGTATATTTATTTAACGAAGTAAAATTGCGTTTGACCTTATTAAAACTGAGATACTACGAGATCCATACGAGAAGGGGTGTATTCCAAATGCTCTGTACGCTTAAATATATTGTTGTTTTATTCAAACTACTTTAATGCTTGATAAATTTGATAAATAATTCTCACTAGGTGTTACGGTTCTTCCCCGAGAATGTTTACCTCCTCACAACGTGTCCAATGTTGTCATAGACTTAAGATTAGACTTAATGAGGCCTATGACAAGTATCAATGCTTAATATTTTACAGTAAAAGTAACATGATATTAACCATTTTATGGAACGTGCTTCAATATCAGAGCTTAATAATGTAGAAAGATCCAATTGATAGTAATTACATTATGAAATGTTAATCATTTTGAATGACCAAAGAGACCAAATCTAGACAGACAAAATGCGGTAAGAATTTAGACAAGTTTCTCAACGCCGAAAACGAGCCTTATCAAAAGTGCAAGTATTCTATTGGTTATACAACAAGGTTATACTATGGTATTACTTTTCTCTGCAGGCGTTTTATGGTTTTCTGTAGTTTATTCATGGCTTCCTCCATACCCTCTATGCGGACATCAACAGCGTCCATCATACTGTGTGACATGTGCACCAGTTCTTCTACTTCAGACATATCCTAGACAGAATAAACAAGACCGTCAAGTGACATTGGCCCAGCTGAGGTTTACTATACTGTACCCAATTACGTTGCAAATGGTGTTATTAAGAAACAGAGGCACAGAAGCAAAGGAACACCGTCTCTTTCTTTTCCTTCATATTCTTCTTCTTCTTATTATTATTATTATTAAACTGCCATTTTGCTTCAGAATTATAACGATTTAGCAAGTCTTTTACAACACCTAATAAATTTGTACTTTAATCCACGCTGTCACTGCACCATCTTATCACCTATAAACGGAGTTTCCACAGTGATTTTTACCGTGACTCATTACTCAACCCGTTTCGAATAATTATTTACAAGCTTACGGAGAAGAAAAAAATGAATGCTCCGAAAGGTCTAATGAGCCTATTGTTTTGCGCCAGGATAATGGTACTATTTATACGCCTCAAAAATCAAATCAAAATATGTAAATAACGTGCGGATATTTTTGTTTTTATAAAGAACGACTTTGATGATAAATGTCGGCATAAATAAACAATATATCAGTCAATACCAATTTCTCTTATTATAGGGAACCATTTTCACGCCTTTCAAATATATTGTTTCTTACTTCAGGACTGAACAATGTATAGATTTTCAGCGTGGCCTTTAGATCGCTATTTAAACGTCCGATTAAGTGTGGGTATCAAGTCCATTTCCACAGAACTTCGAAGGAGCTACTCGAGAATATTTGAGAACTTCTCGAGAATGTCCATAGAATTTCAAGTGAAAAACCTTATGAGTACTTCTCGGTAATATCGATAGAAACTAGAGTGGTCAGTGCATACAAGTCATAACAGTACAGGTTATATCACACACTTTAAATCGGCAGCTATGTAGTTTCTTGTTTCTGTAAACAAAAACAAATGTTCTCCGACGTATGTTAGCCCACAACTCCCCCAAAAACCATTTTCCATTTTCCTCCAGTATGTCATTTTTTTGGGTCTGGAAGGTGGCCACTAAAGCAGGTTTTACTGTATATCCCTTTTATCCGGGTCGGTGGTCACTACAGCAGTTTAAATGTATGCCATTTATTTATCCGGTTCTGGAAAATGGTCAAAACAGGCAAGTTTAACCGTATGTCGACATTGCCGATCAGCATAACATTATTTCCCACTTTTACGCTGATGACAGTCGGTTGTACGTTGCCTTTAAAAACAACAATCCAGATTTGAGTAGACTAGAAGTATGTGTTAAAGTTTTCAGTTCATGGATTGCCAAAAATATGTTGAAACTGAATGATGACAAAACTGAACTCATTTTGATAGGTTCGAAGCAAAATCTCTCAAAGTTGCCTCATGTTTCCATCTTAGTTGGTGATTCAAATACTGAGTCTACCAGTAGTGTGAAAAATCTCGATGCGACATTTGATCAGGAGATGCCCATGCGATCATTTGTTAACTCAAAAATTAAATGTGCCCTGTTCTATTTGCGAAATATTTCCCGAATTAGACGTTACCTGGCACCTATGGCGGCCAAACTCCTGATTCACGCTTATGTTATTTCCAGGTTAGACTTTTCAAACAGTCTTCTGTATGGAATACCAAAATGCGAAATGCAGAAGCTGCAAATTGTACAGAATGCAGCCGCCAGACTAATATATGACGCCTGGAGATGTGACCATACGACATCGCTTTAACGTGAACTCCATTGGCTTCCTATTTTCCAACGGATACGATATAAAATTTTACTTTTTATTTTTAAAGCCTTAAATGGGAGTGCACCAATATATCTTAGTGATCTCTTATCTGGTTATAGACCTACCAGAATCCTTCGCACACAAAATAGTTTTTTGCTCGTAGAGCACAAAACTCGGAATTCGTACGGTGATACAGCATTTATGAATTATGCTCCGCGTGAATGGAACGCCCTTCCTATCTCTGTTAGATCAAATGACACTTTTAATTTAGCTGGTTTTAAAAGAGCGCTTAAGACGTACCTTTTTTATTCACTATTACAACAATTAAACATGGGTGTGTTTATTCTATGAGTATTGAATTAAACAGTATTAGTTACGTGTCAAACTGTTTCAAAGTTCATTTTAGGTTATCTTGGTTGAGTTATGTTTTATTGTAATATTAAGATGCTATACTATTGTGATTTGTATATTTTTACTTTTTGTAATGCGCTTTGAGCTTTAATTAGATAAAGCGCAATAGAAACTGATCATAATAATAATAATAATAATAATAATAATAATAATAATAATAATAATAATAATAATAATAATAATAATAATAATAATAATAATAATAATAATAATAATGCACTGCAACGGATAATGCCCTCTGACTGTGAGACATGTTACGTAATACTTGGAGCTGAATAACGCACAAAAAGGTTAATGACATGCAATGTGAAAATAGGTATGGGTGGATTGTTTTGTTGCCACTATTTTCAAGTATTCTAAAGAATGCGGGATCACTGCAGAATCGACAAAACGGGAATAGGTCGGGGCGTAATTGTTTTCACTAACGGCGTCATACACTACACCACATCCGCGGGGGAATAAAAAGTTTGAAGTCAATCCGAATTTTCGTTCTCGAGATATCTTGCACAGAACATTTTGTTCCAAACAGATTGACACAGACACATACACACATACACACGTACACACACACACGCACGCACAGAACGTACAAACACTACATGTCTCCGGGGAGACACCATTCTCTATAACTTCCTCAGAAATCCAAATGAACTGTTCCAAACGGAAGTGTTCTCAGTTAAAGTGAAAGAACAAGTGAGTTTCCCGGTCTTCGGTACTTGTCACGATATTCTCTCTTTTGTATAAAATGTACTTACGCGATGAGTGTTGTATGAGTATGGATGATGGTGAATGTTATCATCTGATCGAGTGAGTGACTCAGTATTTGACTGGTTCAAAATCAGTCTATTGTTCTTTTCTATGTTATTTGCCGAACCGCGACCTTTATCTCCATAATACTGATATTTTATTGTAGGTGGTGTGTAGGAATGAGCCTGCCGTTTGCTTCTAGAATGCACCGTTTTCTCCTTGTCTTCTGCATAGCTGTGTTCTGTCGAGCGACGCCCTCGGTAATGACTGGTTATGGAGTAGAAACTACCTGCCCGGGAGCAGTCTGAAAATAAAAAAGGCAAGCTGTAGTTATCGAGTAGAAACTACCAGCCCGGGAACAGTCTGAAAATAAAAATGGCAAGCTGCAGTTATTTGAGTACAAACTAAAAGTCCAGAAACAGTCTGAAAATAGAAAAGGCAAGCTGTAGTTATCGAGTAGAAACCAGCTTCCCGGCACAGTATGAAAATAGAACAAGCAAGTTGTGGTTATCGAGTAGAAACCGGGAAACTCCAACAATAGAAGAGGCAAGAAAACCAATAACAGCCAATAAGAGAAAACAGATCAAGATTTGAGTTTGTTGCCGGAGAGCCCTAAGCAGTGTTCCAGTAGACTCCGTTTAGATAATTGTGACTTATGATTTATTACTGGATATTCGACAACATGACTTTTCTGAGCGCGATGCAAGTAGAGCAAGGAATACTTCCAAAGAATGGCCCACTTATATTAATCATATTTACAATACAACACAAAGCAATATATACAAACTAAACTTTAAGGATTGTGACCAGCACAAGACCTCAGCGAACACTGTCCGATAAACTCGAGCTCACCACCCAGAATATAGTTTTAATATACGGTATAACAGTATAACTGAACCCAAATACAGATATTACTCAGCCTCGAAAAACTTTTTTGCGGTCGACATTTGCACACACCTGAACAACAGCTGGCCCAAATTTTGAGGTCAATATGCGGAATTTCATCTGCATCACACTGTACATATCCCTGGGGGTAAGCCTCTTTCTTAAAGACATTTTGAGGCACTTCGGTGATATTGTCCGCGTTATCACAAATCACCCTGGCTAAGTTGGATTGCTTGATCTCGGCGAGCTGAGCTGCTGTGAAGACTCCTGGGTTCTCGTACCAAAACCGGTCCCCGTTTCGCGTTCGCCGGAACTGTTCCGCAATGATACACAGGAAGGTTGGACCAAGCTTAGATCCAGGCACTACTGATTCTGCCAAACCGCCAACCCATAAGTCTATGTTGTCTGTAAATAAACGAAACAAGTGGGTCAATGAAACTGACTGTCCCCCGCCGGCGTACAATGCCAGTATTTAATTTTGTTAGGTTGGACTACAACCCTTAAGCAATTCGTATGATATTCGTGAATTTTAAAATTCCAGCGGGGCCAGTGTCCTTGGGCCGACCTGGCTCATTTACAATATCAATTCTTGTTACCACCCATACTACCTATGTGCTTTACATTTTGCCAATTGATAAAAATGTAGGCTTCAGTGTGTTATCAAACTCATTCCAGTATGTAGGGGTTGTGAAAATTTGTGAAGTTCAGCTGGACCAATGTCCTAGGGCCGACAGGGCTCATTTACAATACAGACCTTTGTTGGTTCCAATACTTCCTATATCTAAAAGATTTCAACAATCGATCCAGAAATGTCGGCTTGAGTGTGTTAACAAACTCATTCAACTGAGTAAGGATTGGGAAAATTTGTGAAGTACAGCTGGGCCAATGTCCTTGGGCCGATATGGTTCATTTACAATACCAAACCTTGTTGGTTCTAATACTACTTCTAGTTAAGATATCTTGTCAATCGATGCAGAAATGTAGGCTTGAGTGTGTTAACAAACTCAGTCAAATGAGTAAGGATTGGGAAAATTTGTGAAGTTCAGCTGGGCCAATGTCCTTGCGCCGACATGGCTCATTTATAATACCGATCCTTGTTTGTTCCAGTATTAGCCATATATACAATATCTTAACAATCGGTCAAAAAATGTAGGCTTGAGTGTGTTAACAAAAAAGGTGTCGACAGACGGACAGACGGACAGACAAACCCGAAAACTATAGTCCCCCGACGGGGGACTAACAAAGCAAAATAAACACGAGAGACCTATATAATCATCCTGGTGATTCACATGACAACCTTTTCGTCACTTACTTTGATCTGAGGAAACAGTGGCTCACAGCTGAATACTTTAATATATTCGTGTACTCATGTATAACAATCATGGAATGAACTCACATAAAGTCTGTGTTAACATTTCAGAAAGCTCTTACCTACATCGCCATACACTTGTTCCAACTTGTATAACACGGCTCTGTCTGTTATCTCAGGCTGCAAGTCATAAAATCGCTGTGCTTTGTTTAGACCGCAATATGCGCGCATGGCGTTGTAAGACGGTAGGCCATGGTCGCGACCGCGCTGTATGTTAAGAGCTGCTAGATCCAGGGCCACCTCATGGGCCAGCATAAACAGTCTCTCTGTTAACTCAGTGTTTAAGAACTCATCCGGCTCTAGTTTTTTGGATGAGGAATGAAAAAGACCCCTCAAAATGGGATCAATGCCACCTTCCTCGGATATCCGAAACGGCGCAAAAAATGCTTGGTGTAACGGTAGATGTCCTTCCGGTATTGGCTTAAGCTCCGAATCGTACCGGTATATAACAGGGTTGATCAAACTGTGACCAAATCTCAATGCTGCAGTGGCAAACGAGTTAATAATAGTTGAGTCAACAGTGGGGTCGTAGGACTCATATGTACCAAGAAGTTCCATTCCCTTTGGTCCCAAGATATAAGGCAGCCAAGTCGTATATGTGATGTGTTGCAGCTGGGCACCGATTATTTTACGTGACTCGTGATACAGCATGTCTCCGTCCCAGTGTGGGTTATATCTGCGTAGCTCAGAAGCCACTCTGTTATGTTCACGCATCCATAACGTGTGCATAGACAACAAGCCCAGCTGCTCATTGGCACGATGGTCTCCGGCTTGAAAACATGGAATGTGTGCTTTGTTTGGATCCATTTGGCAATCTACTGGCTCTCCGCTGTTTTCTGGTAGTAAGGGTTTACCTGAACGCATGACATAACCTGAGCGTAAATAGCCAGTGTTTGAGGTAAAATCCCTCAAACCGTTCGCTTCCTCTTCGGAACTTCCATAAATATTCGACGCATCCATGAACGACGTTATCTGATTCAACTGCTCGCGTTGCGCTACTTTTCGGAAAAATACCGAAGTCATCCCACTTCCGCACATCGCACTCGAACGGGTAACTCCCAGGCAGCGATGGCGGGTAATACGCGGGTCGTTTGCGGGAACGGGTATGGGGAAACATGGAGCTTGGTTTTCACACGTCTCATTGCAGTGCCTGCCATCGCTGAATCTGGCATTGCTGACCGCCTGCGGCACGAAGTCAAGGTCATGATCTATGAATTGACCCCACTGCATGAGCATGTGTGTGAACACTTCGTCCTCGGTCACGTGCTCAGCTGACGCTAGCTCCAGCGACACCCGGCGGGCACTGGGAAGTATGTACCCGTTGTATAGTTTATCAATGTCCCAACCTGCGCAAAGCGGTTCACAGAAATACATAATATTACTACAAGCACAGAAAAAAATAACACAACTGATGACGATATTGCTTCATTTTATAACAGAACTTCAGAAAACAATCAACAGGAAGAAATTACATTTAATGGCAGTGAAGTGGGGGAGGGGGATGAAGGAGAGGTAAATAACAATACTATAGTGAACTTCTATAGTCAGACTTGTTCATTATGTTTTCATTATAAAATGCAACATTCAATTACATACAATATGTCTAGTTTTTTTCCATAGTTTTCTTTCTTCTGTCTGGGTGTATTGTTTTAAAAGAACAATAGTTTTTCCCACCAAACAGTTACGGATATTCGTGCTGAGTTATTCTTTGTGTACAATGAGGTAATTTTCAAGTACACAGGAACACTGAGAATAAACCAACCAGTGAGGTCAAACAAAAGTGATCCTAGTTTCTGAATGATTCTACACAGAAGAAACCAAATTAAATGGCTATATTTAAAAGCCGTCGTTTTTTTTTTTTTTTTTTTTTTTTTTTTTTTTGAGGTGGTCCCATTTACTTGGGTGTCGTATGCGAGGGTTCCTCGTTGTGTTATAAAGGATAGACACGAGAAGAGGTTTGACTGTGGTTTTCGATACGAACCCCTGGGAGTGTTGAACCCGTTCTCATACACAGGGGGCAGGAGGCGGTTAAGCGGGGTCAGGGAGGTGCCCCACATGGGATGTCGCAGGTTATTACATGATCCATCATGTGTTCTGTATCTGTAACCAAGCCAATCTTAATATGTATGTACATTTCTCAAATACAAATTCTCAAATACATTGGTTAAAAACAGTCCTGTGTTCATTTTTCACCCGCTTAACTTTCTTAAAACAAGTATCAAAACATCTAAGTTTCAGGCATTTTTATTAACAGCTGCATTTCTTTCTTTCTCTCTTTTTTTTAAGGGAGGAAACATCGGAGTACTCCGCCTAGACCAGCTTTTGTAATGTATTACTGCAGCAAAAACCTGACACATTTGTGGTGAGGTTTTAGCTTCAGTTAAGGCAAACTTTTTACACATGTGTTGAAACTTGGCACATGTTGAACATGTGGGTGAACATGTAATATATTTTAATTCACTAACCCGAATGATTAACCCATATGCTTACGATCTATATTGTACATACTGTATATTTACTACATGTAAACTACATGATTGGCATATTTCGCAACTTACAACACCATATAACAAAAACATGTTTATCACGCAGTTACCACATGAATTACGCATGTCTTGGCCATGTGGCCAAAGATATGTTTGGCGAAACTCATTTAACATATGACTGCAATATGCATTTACCAGACAGCAAATTTCACCAAGTGACAACATATTAACATATGTTTAATATATGGTAGTGTATGGTTGGTGAAAGTTCCTAAAGATGTCACGTTATTTCCGTACCGGCATTATGAAATCGTTACTTCGACTATATTTTCTAATAATTTAAAAATGAAACAAACTACGTAAGAAAAGAAGAAAATAACATCACCGTACTTATGATGAAAGCACATGTCTTCACAGTTGACAACCCTGCGATGTGCGGCACAGTTGGACAAATTTGCGACAATCGCTAACTGGAACGGCGTCAATAAATCCTCATATTCAAGTTCTGCAACAAGTGCAATATTCAAAATGTCTTTCTTTCGGTTAAACTTTAATGTTAGCCATAAAAATCATGTAAATACATTGATTGAGCTCAAGAAAAGTTATTAAGTTTTATGAAAAAAACAACAACCCCTCCCAAATATTTCTTGAAACGTCTCGAAATTTACATTCATTGAATTCAAGATTCCCACAAGAAGGTAATACTTTTATTCATTGAGAGAAGTTTGTGTCGGCGAACAAGATATTTTGGCTTGTTACTTTTCGCAGAATAATCAAAATTTGAGTTGATTGAAGATCAACTCTCGTTTCATCTTATTCAGTTGTTGTGCTGCTGTTATTATTGTTTTCAGTATCTATATTATGGCCTTCACCTTTGTGTGAGATATTATAGGTACTGCCATGAAATACTTGGCTATGTAATGCCTCTAGCGTTCGCTCGAAGACCTCGGCAGAACGTGTTATCTCCAGGGCCCGACCAGACGGTAGTCGGAATAGCGACAGTAGGTCCGATGGCGTTCGGGGCTTGCTTCGGTCGCGTAGCTCCGTTAGGGTACTGTTGAAGGCGCGGTTCACTTCCTGTTGGGCGCGGCGTACGGTCTCATCGATTACAGAATCCGTGATGCTTGGGTGAATGTGGTTGAACGAGCTGTCTGCAATATCCCACTGTCATATTTTGCTTACAGAATTTTTCAATAAAATGAAATTAAACTGTTAGATTAACTGTGTACTTTTGGACTGTGGTATTGGGATATCGAACCAATATTCACGCACAGTTCTGATAAACTGTGCGTGGTCCCACATATTCCCTGACAAACGTTGCGCTAATTTCCAAACAGACTTCACTGTTTGGTGTTTTTTAGATTCTCAAAAACTAGCTTTTTTTAAAACTTTTTCTTTACTTGTACCAATATCGGGTATCAGTTACAGACATTTAGAAAAGCGATGGAAAATAAACTCCATCAAAATGTTTCCATCAATCTGAAGCACTTTTGTTATCTTTACACAACAAACTTCTTAAATATAATTAATCAACTGTCACTCAACACAATACATAACTGAACATAAAAACCACAAATATGTATCCCTGGAGCAGCGCATGTCCCTTCCGTGTAAACATTGTAACGTTACACACCGCTGAATAGACGTCACATCCGACGCCGAATCAACGTTGGGATTTGATTGATTATGGAAGCAGAAACAACGCCTACCTATGGACGGCGAATATCTGTCGGGAAAGCAGTGTTTTATAAAAGTCGGGGCACTATTAATCAAGAATCCTCATATTTGTAAATACCTTGGGAACTATAAATACATTTCAAACTACCTCTAAATAGGTAAGCTTCTTTCAAAAGTGAGTCAACTGCTTAGAACTTCAACCAGCACAACGCCGTCCACCGGGGAAAATTCTTGTAGCCGGTCTTTACTTACCAAAAACAGTCAGCGTCGCTGATGCTCTAACCACGCCCGCTGCATTCTCAGCCACACACTCGTAAGTGCCTCGATCCCGCGGTTCCACATTCCGGATCAGTAGGGATTCCTCGTTAGCCTCGATCTCATACTTGTGGCTGGTTGCCAGGGCGGCGCCATTTTTAAACCAGTTGATTGACGGAGGCGGGTCTGCCGATACAGCACATTGGAAGCGGACGCTCGCCCCTTCAAAGGCCTCCGCATTTTGAGGATGCGACCTCAGCACAGGTGGTACTACGAAAAAAACGTTATGTGGAATTCTACTATTTTGAGTTCAATTATTTTTTTTTCTTAGATAGCTTTCACTTTTTTAATTCAAACAAAATATGCTTTTTCTGGTATCTTCACAGGTTTCTGACATCTTCGCGTGTTTCTAATTTCCTTCGCAATCTTAAACATGCGCTGGAAAAGTGCATTGTTTTTATATAGTTTAACTTGTTTAGAATTTATGTTTACATTTAGAAGACATAAACAACTAAATCATTTTCATTCTGCGGAAACCTAGTAAAAATATGTGTATTTTTCTCTGCTTATTATTATACAGCTGGTCTACACTGACAACCTCCGAGACAGAACAATAAAAGTTCCCCTAAACAGATCTTCGAGAAACATATTCGATCTTCAGATTATATATCCAAACAGCTCACTTTATAAACCTTTTTTCCCGAAGGCAGGGGATAGCTGTCTAGAGTTGTGCATACGCTATAGCCTATGAGAGACGACATAGGAGGTGGGGGGGGGGGGGGGAGGGAGGGAGCGATCCACAGATTATGTACGCGGGAAGGAGAAATGAAATTTCCAAGCAAACATTCCAACGTTGCACCAGCGTCGATTTGGGGTTGCAGCGTCGGCGCATTCAAACTGCTATATCGCATCTGATTGTTATTTAGTTGAGGTTGCTCGCGACCAAAGGTCAACACCTAATCAACGTCACTGACACAACGTCGAATAGACGCTGGATAAGCAACGTCCGTTTGACGTTGGTTTTGGTCGAAACCAAAACCCCACTTTCTACGACATCTTATTAACATCTTTAGTGCAACGCTGAATAGACATAGGAAAATCGACGTTGTATCGACGTCGAATAATCGACGTTGCATAGACGTCGGGATCACAACCAACAGCATCATCACGTTAGCGTTCACCGCAAATAGAAAATGGGTTTGGGCGTCCATACATGAAGTTATAGTCAGGAAGCCTATTTTTTTCCAAACCTCGTGGATATCTTCTGGTTTTAAAGACAGCTTTGGTGCGTTGTACATGGTTATGTAAAACTATTGATTCTATACTGCTACCGGATTAGACCGAATCTAGTTTTCCCATGAGTAATTGAACTGTAGAGTCAATAACGAGACTCAAAAAATCACGGGGAAGTTGAAGGCGTCTTTCCCCCTCAGAGCCAATGGGGATGCGCAAAAAAAAAAAAAAATCTGGTAAATTTCTGTCAAGTAAAACATAACGCTTTTTTCGTTTTAAGCTGTCATAAAGATATTGGAATTTTGAATACTTTTGTGAGATGTCCCCCAACCACCACATCTGGGTTTCTATGGCTAAAACTTACCATCGGGTGAACTAAATTATGCCACTGTAACTACAGATAAATGAACCAATGTGTGTGATTCACAACAACACAAATAAAACAAGCGGTGCATATATTAACGGAACAGTTTGCATTCTTGGATTGAAAGTTATTTTGTTTATCTATTTGTTTTCTCCTCTCTTGTGGACACTGTGGCTATTAATTAGTTAATTATTTTCCAGACTAAAATTTAAAGATACTACCTTTTACGTGACAACAGAAAACAAGGGAATTACAAACAAAGTGATGTGTTAATACCATGAGTAAATGTAAACATACTGGGTTTTGAGGTTATTTCCTAACTTTCTGTTATTTAAAATTAAATACAATGCGACAGGTGACCACTACAGTTCTATTACGACATCACTTACCAGTGGTAACTAAATCTAAACGATGGGCCAAGACTGAAAATATTCAACCTCTTCACACTTATTATCTTGTTCACAGATACTGGCAAACATTCAGAAACTTATAAAATGATACAGTTCCCGATTAAGAACAGAGTCGAACGAGTTTGATTATAGATTGTTTCAGCTGAATACCACATGGATAGTGTTCTTATGTAAGTATGAGAGAGAGCTGAATGATAAAATATCGATTTTAAATCGATCGATTCTAAATTGAGCATCAATTTATCTACGTACAAACTATCTGTTAAGAATTTTGCTTGTGTATGGGTTCAGTTCTTATCCATATCATCTAGAAAATTTGAAGCTTCGTTGGAACCATATGTAAATATAAATGAAAAGGTACATTCATGTCTGTTTTAATTTACAGCTGACGTTTAATAAATAGCCAATTTCACACCACTCCGAGGAAATTGTTTCTGAGATCAGTCACAGCCACAGCTGAAAATATGACAATAGACAGACAAGAAAAACGGGATCGGAAAAAAGACGCAGACAAATCGAGACTGCCAATACAGTGGCTGATATTAAAACATCAATCCCTTTTTTATTTCCGAATTTTCTGTACACAGAGAAATTTGAACTGTTATCACTTGTAATAGTTTCTTTTATCATTATCAAGACATTGAGGGAGGCACTCAACAACAGATAGATAAGATTGATTGACATATGACATAATCTTTCATTATCAGTTCTACAAGCGCGTCAATCACCCAGGGGAAGGCGGCAGCCACTGATGACTGGAAGCAAAATGGCGCGTCGATAGGTCAAACACGCCCGAAGCAGGGTCTGAAAGCAACACTGGAGAATGGGAATGGGAAAACAGACAGTAGCCAAGGCATATGTGTTAGGGGGAGGGGTGGGGTGGAAAATAATTAAAAATAAATTTTATCAAAATCCATTTAAAATTTCCAAAGGTGTGCCCTGTTTAAAATTCTAGTGTGTATGGTCAACACCGCTTTATACTTCTGAAGAAAAATGCCTGGTTTCTTCATAATATGATGTTTAGTATCCTTACAGGACTCGCTAGGTATTCGCCGAGCCCACGGAAAGAAAGACGTGCCTATGTTAATTCCTGATCTACTCACGTTCTTGTTTAACAAGTAAGCGTGCGCTGGACGTGACGGTGCTGGCGTCATTGGTTGCCCTGCACTCATAGATACCGCGGTCATCCAGCTCCACGTGCGTGATCCAGATTGTGTTGCCGCCAGAGCTGAGAGTGAAACGCCCATTATTTGGCAAAGCGCCGCCTGTGCAAATTATTACATGAACTTGTCACTCAGAACTGAGTAATCAAATGTGAATCAATCAAGCTCCCTTCGGTTTGCATTAAGGATGGGGGAGTTGGGATTGGAGCTGTTGATGAGCTACCCTTATAACCATTTAAATTACAACTGTAAAATTTGCGAGAATAAATAGACGAGATAAACGTTTCAATTATTTTATTCTTTTTGATCCACGTACTCCGCGTTAAAAATAGTTTCTCAGGCTTGTTAAATTTTGTTAACTCTGTGGAAACGATACGAAAATCAAGGCGTGTAACACGGAGTAGAAGCCTCCAACAAAAACAAGAAGATACACCCCGACGGAAGCGGTTGTCTCGGGCTTATATCTGAGCCACCTCCTGGCCAACACGGTGCCTCACAGCACGGCTCTCCAGACAGAAAGAGAAGAGCATTCATTTCCGGTATCCGTGGCAACGGATCAAATTCTGGGCGTTCCTGCCTGGAAACGCCGATGCCATGAAGCAACGCTAACGGCCGAGAAGTGACAACAGCCCATATCATCTGAGGCATTGAAGTCAAGAGCAGGATTAATTGAAACAACAGCTCCTGATAAATAAGGCCATAAAGAAATCTTGGGTGGAGCTGCTGTAGTAACATCTCACTGCTCTCGACAAAAAGGCTTCATTGTTCCACAGAGTAACAATAAAAAAATCAAGACTCAGTTTAATAAAAAAAAATGTTTTCACGTGACATTTTGACACAACTGGATTGTTGCTATATTGATATATCACTGGCACATCTCAAGGTCATGCATATAAAGTTTAAATACAATAAATACAGCCGCAAAACGTATTAAATAAACAAGCCGCTCCTTTTCCCTTTACTTTTTCATGTGTTTACGTAAATTTATGTTACAATGGTAGTTTGTACCATCTTTCGTCCATGTGATGACAGGCTCGGGATTTCCAGTGGCTGCACAGGTGAAGAACGTAGACTGACCCGCCACAGCTGTAGTTTCCTCCGGCTCTTCTGTGAATCGCGGCCTTACTGCAAAGTCAAAGATATACCCATAAGAGCATGTTAATAAAAGCTTCCCAAAACATAGAAACATTTTCAGGTATGGTTATAAACGCAGGGCCACAGAGCTTCCGGTGATTTGATTTGCTTTATGTTTATATATTGGGCCCGATCTGTCGATCAGTCCCATCTGCAGATGGGCCTGTCCCGTTTACGGATCGCCAAACGGGAGGCCCATCTGCAGATCGGCCTCCCGTTTGGCGATCCATAGATGAGACAGTCCCGTTTGCGGCTTTTTAGTTGCTTCCCATCTGCAGATCGGAACGGTTGGCTCATCTGCGGATATTTTGGAAACTTCTAAAACAGTAGTTTCTTTTACTTTCAGTCGTACTAAGTTTCTTTAATAATGCAGGTAATAATGTACAACAAACTGCAATTCAGAAGTCTTAAAATTAGCGTCTTCAGAAAAGAAGAAAATTATATATATATATATATATATATATATATATATATATATATATATATATATATATATATATATATATATATATATATATATATATATATATTGTAGCGGGTAGTGCAGCAGCCCTTAATACTACACTGAAATAAGGGCCACTCAAACAGTCAAAACTATTCAAAGCTATAATGCTGGACTGACTGTTGTACCTAAGACTTCCACTCTTCCTGTATCTGACGTACTTCCGTGGATATTAGTGGCCGTGCACCTGTACAAGCCTCTGTCATCAATCCCAATCGATGTGATGATCAGACTTCCTAGAGATGGTACAAAGGTATCACAATCAGAGAAAATAGAATCCCGTTTGGAAGATTCAAATTATACAAGACATTATAAAATCGTGATTTATTTTGAAGTATAAGATGAAGTATAACTGAATGCACGCTCTACCGTCAAGCAACATCTCAAACAAAGTTTTGAATGGATATTGTTCACACAAGCAAATAACAACAGTAAGTGTTGTGATTTTGTGCCAGAGCATCTAAGCAAAGGCTCCTCAGAGCATTGTATGAACATCGGGAAAGCCAACACGATCGTGGTGACGACGCTGTAGCTAAGTCAGCAGTGGTTAAGGTCGATGCTACGACAGACCTGGAATCAGCATGTTATAGTGCACTTCACGAAATGATTGTCTTTACTTTACCGGAGGCTGTCAACAATGCAAAAAAATGTTACTTGTAAGACATCCGTAAAACCGCGGTCTACCAATGCCTACAAGACCTAGTTCGACGTCTATTCGGGCTCGCATCGTTATGTAGACTACCGAAATCGTGATCGGAGATCTCATATTTGGTTGGTTTACGTCTTTTTCTTCCCTTCTTCATATTTTTTTCTTTCTTTTCTATTTCCTGTCCAAAAGTTTGTCCAAACTAATCCTCCTAGACGGATTGGACTAGAGAAATGAAATTTAGTCCACGTATGGAGTGTGATGGGAACTGGATATATCCATTTAAATGATTGTGCTTGATCTTTGGGGTCAAGGTTAAATTTGCGAAAACTGAGTTTAAGAAAATCGATTTATCTCGAAAACAGAAGAGATAGAACATTGCTGAAGTCATTTTTGAGCTTCAACCTCTGCACGGAGTGGCACATGAAGTAAACGTTTTCGGCTTATATATGATGTAGGAATGCATATAAAACTTTGATCTTGACCTTGACCAAGGTCATGTGAACTCATTTTCGGACTCGACAGCCTCTACGGAGTTACAAAAATGGAAACTTAGCAACCTGAACGTGGCCTGTGTTATCTCGGAAAACGTTAAGATTTTGACCTCATTTTCGGACTTCACTACGTTTCTTCGTTACATTAAGGAGTTTTGTTATCTGAATCTTGACCAAACTTTTTAAGGTTTTGACTTCATTTTCGGACTCCATCACGTTCTTACATTATATTAAGGGTAATTTCGTGATCTTTAACTTATATTTTCCAGGTCACAGGTCACGTGACCTTGCTCATCTCGGTAACCGTTAGAAAAAGAGCGATTTTGACCTCATTTTGGGATTTCACTCCCATTTCGGAGTTGCATAAAACGCTTTTAAGTTAACCCCGACTGTCTTCTTTCATGCCAGGTTGTTTCGGTGCGCAGTAGCGAAATTCGGTCTAGTTCTTAATTCGACTTCGTCTTAAAATATCAGCACACTTGATTGCAGTGGACTTTAACATCAGCATGATATGGTGATTTCCGGTGAAATTTTTGCTCTAACTAAACAATAAAGCGTCAAGTTCAAACATATTATCAGAACCTCTAGACAGTGCGTTTAACCGTGGATCTCTGGGAAGAGGCAGGTCATTCTTGGTCCACGAGAGAACTGGCTGAGGGTTGCCACTGGCTCTGCACTCCAGCGAAATAGTTTCTCCTTCTACCACGCTAAAATCCTCCGGCTTTAAGATTATGGTTGGTTGAACTACAACACAAAGTGTATTCATATCCTAGCAGTGCGGAACTAGAATTTTCTCAAGAGGGAGGGTGGCACGTTATAAATTTTGCACAGTCGCCGAAATACTGCATTGGCTTTATTTTTAGTAGGTGAGCAATTCTGTAACTTGCCTTTTATTTTTGTTCTCCACCATTGCACTCCATTTCCTTCTTGTTACTAGACTGAGGATTTTTTCAAATAAATTTTTCTCCTGCACACGACTATTGCTGATTTTACAAGCCAAATTAAAACAACATCAAAATCCTACTTTTCATCATTGAAAGGGATCATGGTCGTTCGGTGGCAATTATTTCGCGGGTACGGGGAAGGGGGCATGGTTTAACAATTTGAAATCTGAAATGAAAAAGATGCAATGGAGGAGGGGGGGAGAACACACCTGGCTTTCAGGATCAGGTGATTATCGTTTCCCACGTTGTTTTGGAGGCATATTTAAGCAGCATCGGCCTGATTAATTATTTCGACCTTTTTTTGCTTCAAAATCAGCATGAGCGCCCCACCAAACATCCCACTGTCCTCCACCCGTCTCCACCACCGCTCCCTCCTCCTCAGCTCCCCCTCCGCTCACCGAGGAGAGCAGAAAGTGATTTCAAAAACCCCGGCCCCCGCCTTACCGTCATTTGCTGACTCAGCACGTAGATGCGCCGCCCTGGACATGGTGTCGCCTATGACATTTCTCGCCATGCACTCAAACACTCCCTGGTCATTACTCTCTATGTTCTCAATCATCAAAGACCCGTCATCCAGCACGTTATAGCGGCTAGAACTGTCCACAACATTTTCTTCAATTTTCTCTCTGAAAACAAAACGTTTCTTCTATTTTTATTTTGAAAAGAATTCTTGCCTGTGTTTTCTATAAGAAAATGTTTATTCTACTGTACAATTTATTTCTTCCTAGCAGCATTTTTGCCAATTCTCTGTTTTTAAACATGTGTTTTTAAAATCATTTTGCGAAGTCATGTGGTGTGAATGACAGATGTCTGGGCTATTTCGGAATACATGTGAGACCTAAAAAAAAAAACACTACACAAAGCAGTGGAAAAAAATTTCAAATGGCTTTAAAAAATTGACCGTGTGTTTTACAGTGCTAAAAAATTGTAGTTTCTCTCTTTGAATGCGTTTCAAAAAGCGGCTATTAATTTTTACTTTATAATATTCATCGCAGGCGTCTCATTTCCTCCATGAACGTTGCGACCCCTATTAGATGTCTGTTTGAGGTCACGACGTTAGTCGACCAATTTCCATAATCGTAAAAAAAATTACAGTTTTTTTTCGTCGAAAGAAAAAAAAATCAACGTTATATTGACGTCATTGTCTAGTTGCGACCAAAATGCCACTTTCCCATCCAAACATCGCATTATCACTTGAAATATGAAATAAATTATATGCAGCCGCTGTCGGTATTCATTATTATTATTATTATTGCTATAATTATTATGTTGCATTTATATTGCCTATATTCTAACAAAAACTTTATGCGCTACAGTAACATACTAACAAAACATTAATACGGAAAATGAGTTAAAAACTTTTGATGGGTAAAAATAACCGTACTAAAAATATACGACACTACAATATAATTATGAGAAACCACAGTACTCTTAAAAGACACTAGGTTTTAATCAGGATCCATCAAATTTTATGTCCTTTTGAAACCCTCCTCCCCATCCCCTGTACGCAAAATTTGCGGCTCCACCCATTCACTACGAATTATATGAATGGCCCCAAATCCATCCTCAAATTTACCGATACCGTGTAAAACAATTTTATCTTTTTTTGTTTTTTGTTGAACAAAAAGGATTCCCTCTTGAGACTTACGAGCATTTTGTATCGCAGATGATGCTAATATGTTGGTTGTTTTGGTAAACTCTCAATTACAAAACAGAAACAGAAAGAATGCACCATGTGTATGCATCTTATATTTCGGTGATGTGCTTGTACAAATATTTAAAAACTCGGCTTTTTAATGAAATAAAAGCACCATCAACTGAGCGCTTTTGTAACTCTTGGAGTCAAGTACTTAAGTAATACAGGCAAACTTTAATTTCATAGAAACTATAACATAGCAAGCAGGCACCGCTGTCACCGATGCGATGCACGGCCTGTAACAATCAAAACAGTCTGAACGATGCACACTGTATTATTTTTAAAACACTATCTCAGGTGATCAGCATTACTGTAAGTGACAACCTGACAGTAATCAATCGTAGTACATTTCTATTACCATCTACCTGTGTTTAAATTGATTTTAAAAATATGACAGGCAGGGCTATGAAGATGGCTACTGAAACCCTTACGGTGTGGCAACTCAGAAAAGGTTGTGCAGATAGCGTGTCCTGCGGGGGGGGGGGGGGGGGGGAGCTGGTCAGGGTCTGAAACCCGATAGGTGTGTGATTAAATCAATCACTGCTAAACATTTGCTTAATAGGGAAAAGATCGTTCGGAAATTTTATTCAATTCGAAAATAATATCTTCGGTTTGATTCGCTGAATATTGTTGGCCACTTTGGAAAGACTGCATTCACTGCCCGTGAAAAGAGAGGGCGAGTGTTTCACGCCCCACCTGCCGATCCAGGCTAACTACGGGAGCCCCCCTTCCCCCTCCCCTGCCCTCCTCCCACACAGAGCTGTTTGGTCTAAAATAGTAATTGTGGTTACTTGTTATGCAGCCATATGATCTCTGGCGTGGGTTCCCCGTCGGCGCTACAGTGAAAGACGGCAGTTCCTCCAAACTCCACTTCCAGGTCGCTTGGCTCTGACGTCAGCCTTGGCTTGCCTGAAACGCAGAAGTGCGATCACCTTGCAAGGTTGTCCACGCTACGTGTGCCCAGCTGTCCTGTACACTATACAGTTCTGTGAGGGCATTTTTGCTGCACACAGTCAAGGATGGTGAGCGTTGATCACATCGCACAGAAGGAGAGAAGCACCAATCTCTGCCATTTGGTTACGTCCACTACACCAAAACATTACATGCTGTCCCATTTCGGCCTTAGTTGTGTTAAATTTGTATATGCGTTTATCGATTTACGAATGGCTTTTATCCGTTTCTGTGGATCTGCGTATGTGTGTGTGTGTGTGTGTGTGTGTGTGCCTGTGTGTGTTAAGGGGAATTTTATTCTTCACATGTACATTTAGACATCTAAGTGTAGCCATATACTTGGTGATAGAGCTAATACAGTTTTTAGTTATGGGGACTCATTATAAAAAATATTTTTATTTTTTAAACCTTAAATTAAATACCCGAGAGCGGAACGTATTTATAAAAAAAATACCACTGTATTTCAAACGTTAAATTAGTACTGAAAAGCACTTTCACCAGTTGTTCTTCAAAGGGATAAGCTCTTCACCGATCTTTGATTTTTGTTGCTATGTAAACACAAGGAGGACTGTCAAACATGGCATAATATTTTGTTTATGGAAACATAACACGGAGTCACTTACAACAGACGCATGAACTTTTCAACAATGGCCCCATATAAGACTTTCGCCAAAGGGTACTTTATGGCAAAATCGTATTTTTTATCCTCGCACTGAGCAAAAAAACTGCTGAGAAAATATCTCGGAAGGAAAGGGATGTTTGTAAACAATGTTCTTTCTTAGCTCTAAATGTAGGAGCTAATGACATGGTGAAGAACATCAGGCCCTTAAACAATTACGTAACATGTCTGAGGTTAAGAAACAATATACTTGTGGCAATGAAAGGCATTTAAAAGACTAAAAAGTCAATTCCAGACAGATGTATGTATCACATGCTACTTGAAGATCGCTAGTTGGCCCACCTCCATTCCCCAGTGCAGACAAGTGTATCCGCTTATCTATGAGCACCCTCTCAACAAGTCAACTTAATCACTTTTACGACTCATTTGTCCTGGTTTACGAACGCAAGTGATATAAATCTTAAGCACTGTTTCTAAACAATGTAAATATAATGGAGAGACATTTTTATGTCATCGCATTGCATAAACTTTGAATAGTTTTTAAAGAAAAGTAGAAGCTGCCTACCATACCTCAAAAGACAACTAGGTGAAAAGGGGACCACCACAACGCAGACTCCTTCAACATAATTAAAAATAGCTAAATTTAAGCTTTCCTTGGTGTGGCCTTTTCCCTACAATTTATGACTGAAGTGGCTTTTGTTATTTTTGTAAAAAAAATCACGAAAGCTCTTGATAAAACTAACCTTGCAATTTAAATATGAAAGGCCGGTCTTTTACTAAAGATATTTTTTTTTTAGAATTGTCTTTCAATTTTTCATTGTACCGGTACTAAGCACATCTGAGAGAGCTCTCGAACTATTAAAACAGCTATTCACACCTTAATGAAATCCGCTATTTGAGGTCTCTTTTATCTTACACACAGGCAAATTTACAAAGACATTTTGTGTATCTCGTCCCAGCACAGGCTCAAAAGTGTCTTTTTTGAGTACTTTTTCTGAACTTTTGTTAAAACTGTAAATGAAAAAACCCAAGAACCTTCACAACGTTATTTTTTGTACTTTCACACGAATAAATCCGAGAACTGTAATCCATATGCATAGAACAGACCAATGCCGACAAAAAGAGCCCTTTCTGCTTGGTTTTTAAGGACTCGAAATTTCTTTTTGTTAGACTGGAAATTTACTTTCCCATAACTAACATGGGCATATTCACATATATTGACAAAACTCAAATTGCCATGCAGGTTTTTTTGTTGATATAAGAACATAGACTTTTTAGTATCTGTGATAGCGATATTACTTTGTACCTTTTTTTAGCTTTTGAACAGCTTTTCTCTTTAAGCGGAGAATAAAATTACCACAAGATGCGAGTGCACATAATCTTACGTAACACCCCACCCCTACCATATAACATACCACCCCCACCCGCATTGTTCTCTCATGCCCGCCCTCCTTGATACCATGAATGCGAAAAGTATAAATTCTCACATACATTGAAACTGTTTAACAGTTTAATCTGGCTTGTAGCTTGAACACTTTTCCTAACATTGGTTGGTTCGCAAGTAGGGGAGTGGGTTGAGGGGGGGGGGTGATAATTTACTTAAGTTATACCTCAAGTTGCTCTGTAATATGTGTTTTAGATCGAAAGTGATACCCAGATCTTTTTTGTAAATAACTGTTTTGATAAATGGATAACGTAATGCTTTGACCTTCAAACACAATGTCAGGGTCACAGTTATGTCTCGCGTAACACGCAGAGGGGTTGCAGTTCTGTGACGACAACACACATGAGACTTTAACCCGGACCGTTCCATTTGGGGGAAATAGTTTGTATGATGTTGGGTGGTGTTCAGTTAGAATGTATGACTAGCGAGTGTCATCAATAAGAGACATTACCGTGAACAAGCATTTACATAACAATGCGTCACCTAAAATTTTTGTGTGAAATTGAGTCTGTCACCGAATTACATCTTCATGAAATTTGAAAAGGAAATTTGCGCTGCTATGTCACTGAGCTACTTATTTTTCTATGACCAATATTTATTATAGCCCATAGCCAAAAATATATAGCCGAGTAAACATGATAATTTGTCCTTCTTTTCGTTGGGGAAATACGTATTTTTCAGCTTTTTTAAAATTATGTTGCAGCTAACATAAAAAAAAGTCTTCTCAAAAAACAAAAGTCAGAAATTACTACGAAATAATACAATCAAATTATAAAAATTATTCAACGCTGAAAGGTTTCTTAAAGTGTTACAATATCTAGTTTATTCACAGATAACTTTGTTTAATTAAAAAAATATTTCTAGTTAAAAGAAATGAATTAAAGATATCTCTAAATAAATAGAGTTTATTCAATTAGGAATACATATATGTTGAATATATAATAATCGTAAAGAGATATCGCACATTAAGCCAAATTCGAAATAAACTAAACATTTAGAAATATTAGTACAGCACATTAGAGATATCTCCTCTTGATTTAGAGCTTTCCTTATGTAAGATAACTGAAGAAACTACTCTTGAACGCCATTTTCTAATATTTAAGTTCATACTAAATGGAGATATCTTTAAATAAATAAAGATACCTTTATTTGAAATAGCGTATTTTGATTAGGCACAAACATCGTTTCAAGACCAAAATTTCATTTATCTTTCGTATGAACAAGAGAAATATCCAGAAGCCCGGATACGACCACCCCTAATACCGGACCACCTCAAAATTAGCACTACTTTTCAATGATAAATCGGACCGTTTTAGATCAGTGCTTCTGGTGGTGTTATTACTGTAACTGGCACGCATGCACAAGAACAGACAGAGGGGCAGCCATTTGTTTGTAAACTGCAGAATTCTGGAAGTTCAAGTAATTAGGAAAATTGTTTACACTTGACAAGCCTTTGGCTTGCACGAGTTACATGAATTTGAGCGAGCAGCCGTTCGTCCTTTTTTTTCTTCTTGACACTTTTTCCGATTTTTTTAGTCTTCTTCTTCTCTGACACTATGGGCCTTAGGACCATGAAACTTGGGACCTATGAAGAGCTTGATCTGAACGTGTGCATGTCACTTTTTATTTTCGTCTTCGATTTCGTTTTCTTTGTTAAAACGCCATGTGAAAAGAATGTATTTTTGCAAGTAAATGCAGTGCATTTAACGTACATCACAGAACACAGTTGCTGAGCTTTGTGCAAGCTCTCACTGCGTAAATAGATAACACGGCATATGCCTGATCAGTAAATGAAACCTTAAGCCAACAAAAACCAAACACTACTCGGTTTATAAGACGTATTCAAGCTGTGTTGTCCGCAATATATCATTCAAGAAATAATCCATTGAAGGAAGTATTTTTGCGCTTTAATTTTTATAATAATTCAAGTGTTTAACATTTCGCTAGTGAAATAAGGTTCTAGTTTGATTTGAAAGCTACTGAAATGAATACAACTAAACTGGCCATAACATTTGCATTTAAACTATTACGAGAAATGTGAACTCACGACATTTTAGTTCCTCCTCGGTAACGGAGAGCAGATCTTTGCCCTGGATTTCGTCCGGATACTGACACGTGATCGCTACTTCCGTAAAGCCCTGATTAGCTTTGATCATGTGTGAAAGCCACATCATCTCACAGTCGCAAATGAGGGCGTTGGAGTCCAGTCGTCTACACATAACAATAAAAACGATAGTGTAAATAACAGTTATAACAGCAAGCATACATAATCTTGAAACCACCATCCGGGAATTACGACCAATCAGAAAGTAGGTTTAGTTTCTCTACTATTGCTCCTACTCATCAGAGGAAATAGGGTCTGACTTAAAGTTTCGCAGTGAGCCTTTTAAAGCTTATATATAACCCTGCTCCGGGGAGGAGAAAGCTGCTGTTCAAGCAAGGGTAGGGAATGTATCTTCTTCAAACACAAATTGTTGACATATGGATCGTATTTTCAGCAATTGTATTTTGCATGAAGTATAGAGTGAGCGGCGGATTAATTTTGCCTAATTATTTCCTTTTTTCCTTTTCGTGTAATTATACTTCTACATTTCTTCTATTTGATTTCCGCAATACGAGCTACGGGAAATACGAAATCATAACTATATGGATCTGGTAAATGAGATAGCACATCATAATGCACAAGGAACGATACCCAGACGTGTCCTTATCTGTGACGTACCGCGCTCGGGTCTGGTTGAAGAGGATTTGAGACAGATTGCATGGTTATGACCGCCGCCCCCGCCCCCTAGTTTTCCTTCCATGGATCTTGAGGAGAGTTTGTGAATGCTAATGCCCCCCCCCCTTTTCCTTAGGTTTTGCTTCTATATGACTTGAGGAGTGGGGATCTGATGCTAGTGAGTATATTTTCCCTTTAGTCCCTTCCCTTTAGAAACCCTGTTCTTTGATTTTTGTTCTGTATATTTTAAAACACACACACAAAAAGTCCCAAACAGTCTTGAAGCAGCAGTCTTTCAAGATATCCTGACATTTCCCTTATTTTCTACAGATTAATTTAATTCATTAAATAATTTCAGAATTATATTGAAAATGCATTTCCTCAGGTCAACTTGTTCAACTGACATATATTAAGACATAACTGTATATTTAAAAAAAACTATTGAAAGTGTTAAGTGACTTTGACACAGTTATCAGAACCCACAAAAAAGTAATAGAGGGGATATGGTACTCCGTGTCAGGTCTCTCTGATGCTAGTTGCATTTCATACACTGAGTACTTCACAGTTCACAGATTTAAGTAGACAGGTCCATTCATTGTTATAATTTATTGCTGACATGATAACCTATGATCCTACTTGTACAGTGTATGGACATAAAATTTGATTATCATTGTTTTTATATTTAAATATACAGTTTCATCCAATTTGACACTGCTTGCTTCAGCGACAGTAAGCAAATGAATAACAATAATCACGTCTGCGTATGACTGAACTAAACTTAAACACAAAAAATACAGTCCATCGTGACTTTTCACTATGACATCAACTGATGGGCACCTTATATTGATTTTTTATTTTTATTTCATGTAACTAGCCCGGTTTTAAGATGTAGCAGCAGTATGAAAAGTTACTAAAAAGTGAGGTCGCAGTATGAGGAGAGAACAAATCTTCAAGAGGGTGAAAATCAGTGCTGCGCAAATCAAGGCCATGGCAGACAGCAATAGCCCTAGCTTAAGACAGCTGGGATACAAGTCTACAAGCAGGATGACAACAATCATCCATCGTTAAATACACACATAACCAAAAGGACCAACAGTCACTCTTTTTTGTCAACATTTGCATAAAAACCATGTATAAAATGGTAACAAGACTCAATATTGGTAACATGTGTGACAACATATCACACACTAAAATATTCGTTTCGAATTTCATAAGTTAAATATCAGATTTCTTTAATTACTAGTCCCTGTTGGAACTTTATTTCCTCTTCACCAAATAAGCACCACTCATGAAACTACGAAGGCTTTGACAGTTTTTTTTGGTCTGTCTGCCGAATGTCATCTGTGTGGAATATCAAATGGTGGTTCAATAACTCCACTGTTGGTTTGGATAAAGTGACAAACGATATCTCTCGATATATTTTCGTGATATTTCATGTCGAAAGATAACTCTACTGTTCAACAGCGTAATAATTTTTATACCGATGTTGACTACTGGAAAACAGACACTAAGTGGAAAACAGACACCCACGCCCCCCATCCCCCCCCCCCCCCTCATTGTATACTCACAGTCTCCGCAGGGAAGACAGGCCTGAGAAAACCCCCGGGGGCAGCCGCTTGATGTTGTTATTATGCAAGAATCTGAAATCATACAAAGCAATCATCACGGTATACACGAAAAAAAAGAGATCCTATCTTCATGATGTAGATGCTTTGTTTCGGATTCCAAGAAAGTATTGCTGCATGACAGGAATATCTGTTGTTTTCTCTCGACGACGGAAATACTTTTTTCTTCTTTGCTATTCAAATCATTTAATAGCATCGAGATGCAAAGATTCATGTCTGGCAGCATAAACTTCCATTCTGACATTCTATTAGTGAAGAACACTTTGCATGTTTTTACCAAAAAAAAAAAAAAAAACACTTTGTATCGTTTGGGAGATGACCGAGGGGTAAATGCTGTTTCTCTATGTTTTTTTTTTTTTAAATTTAAAACAGTGAAGTAAAAAATATACAGTAGCAAAAAAGTGAATGCAGTTAAATCCCGAGATGACGGCTGAACTGCAAATGGTGGCCTTCCCAGATAGGAACATTACTTTTTATCCAAGTCATGTCCCAGATTCCAGACCTCGCGAATTGCATTTAAACGGTTTGGGCGGTGATGCAATCTTGACCGCTTTGGTTTCGTACGCATTGGCCGTTCTATTTCGCGTGTGAAACGGCACCCAAATGAATTTTATTCGATATCTGTAAGCGATCTGAAGTGAGCGAAGAAACAGCCAGTGGGCATTGCGACTCGTCTTCATTCGCAGAACTTATTTTCTTTTCAAAACCCCTTCAGAAATGCTTTGTCAATATCACGCAAATGTTTTGTAACTGGATATCGGTTAAACGCTTTGCCTGTCTGTTGCCTTATGTAAGATCAGAGATATTTCTAGTTAACAATGGACTTGCCAATATGTGAGATTATGTTATTTTTTTGTGATGCCTAAAACAAGGTTTACATTAGAATATGGCTTGAAGAATTTCTTTTGTTCGTTTGTTATCGGGGTAGAGGATGCATAAGAGAGAGAGAGAGAGAGAGAGAGAGAGAGAGAGAGAGAGAGAGAAAGAGAGAGAGAGAGGACAGGGAGAGAGAGAGAGAAAGAGAGAGAGAAAGATAGAGAGGACAGGGAGAGAGAGAGAGAGAGAGAGAGAGAGAGAGAGAGAGAGAGAGGGGGGGCAGGGAGAGAGAGAGAAAGAGAGAGAGAGAGATAGAGAGAGAGAGGGGGGGAGAGAGAGAGAGAAAGAGAGAGAGAAAGATAGAGAGGACAGGGAGAGAGAGAGAGAGAGAGAGAGAGAGAGAGAGAGAGAGAGAGAGAGAGAGAGAGAGAGAGGGGGGGGGGCAGGGAGAGAGAGAGAAAGAGAGAGAGAGAGATAGAGAGAGAGAGAGGGGAGAGAGAGAGAGAGAGAGAGAGAGAGAGAGAGAGAGAGAGAGAGAGAGAGAGAGAGAGGGGACAGGAAGAGAGAGAGAGAGACAGAGAGAGAGAGGGGGGGGAGACAGGGAGAGAGAGTGAGAGAAAGAGAGAGAGAGACAGAGAGAGAGAGAGATGGGACAGGGAGAGAGAGAGAGAGAGAGAGAGAATAATTTGATTCCGCAGTTCAAATTTGGCGGGAATATATTGTACTCTAAAGATACCATTTGAGCTTTGTGCTGATCACAATACATTTTTATGGTTTGGGGCTTAACAATAGGTGGTCTCTACCTGGTGCACATGTTCCCAAACTATATTTAAAATTACCTCAAAAATGTTCACCATAGAAAGTTAATGTCTCATTTCGTGTGAATTACATATTTAAGTTCAAATTAGTCAAGGATTAATTGTAAATGAAAATTCACAACCAAAAACACCGGTAAAACGGTGCACAGTCTTAACTTTTGAATCAGTCTGCGTACAAACATAAACAGTGGCTTTCAAAACTAATTCGACGTGAATGTTTTTGTCAATAAACAGCAAAATTTCAATAGACTGTTTCTGAAGAGTCATCTTCATAACTTTCATACAAATAACAAACCGTCTGGGTGAACTGAACAAACTGGAAGAGTCACTTCGGTGTATAACAGTGATTTGGGTACAATTATTTCACCTCATAACGCACCGTGAAAACCGGCTTGAATAGTGCATATTTTTAGTCAGTCATGCAAAGAGTATAAAAAAATATGTTCGCGTACCCAGTAAATAACAAGTCGTCTGTCCCATGTATTTGAGTATTTGACATCTGTTGATCAGTTGCCAACCTTTTCAAAATGTTTCAGTTTTCCGTTTTTAGTCTTTCCAACGCTTTTTTAAACATTGTGCAGGAATCTGAGTTTGATTGTATACGAAAGTGGAAAAATAAATAATACGTTTTTTTTTTAAATAATAAATCAAAATGGTGGGTCAAGCATAAAATCTGAAGTTTTTATTGCCTATGTTTGGGAAAATAGGCAGGAAATGTGGCTTCGTACATATTCTAACACACCGGATTACCCTAGAGCCGTGGCTGCTTTGAATGAAGGGCGGCCATGGTATCTCTGGAACGTCGATTTCTCATCTCTGCACAATGACCTTTCCCGACGCCTATACAACGCCGTTCTTCCAACGTTTGCCCAAGTCCCCCGACGTCTATTCAACGACGGGGAAAGACATTGATTCCATTTTCATACACACCTAAATCTAGGCATTCACGCCACGTCTGATCCCAACGTCTATCCAACGTCTATGCAACGTCAAATGCTTACTGGGTATATGTGTTGAAATGTACTATTCGGGCTACGAGCACATTTTGGCGCCGGTACTTTTTATTAAGTATTATTTTCTCTCCCTTAGTAACAACTAATATAAAACAGCAGGATGGACCATCAGAATGTAATCTCACCTTTTCTATAGTTATCTGAGAATGCACTGCAATTTTACATAATTTCTTTGTTTTCTCATCAACTTATAGGGTTATCGATGGCAGCCTCAACAATATAGGCTTCGAATTTGCTGTAGGTGATCTGTCGTAAGTTAGGCTATTCTACAGCGAAGAAAGCGTTCATGCACTTGTTGGTTTTGTGCTGAGGTCGCTTTGATCCAAATATGTGGGCGTGCAAGATTACAGTCAAGGCAGATAGACGGACACACCCGCGTTCTGATACAGACCCTGAATCCCACACAACTCCTTTTTGTTGGAATAAATACCCAAAAAAACTCCACACCAATACAGTTGATCTATGGATGATTGCGAAAGGCGTCATTACACCTTAGCGGCCAATTAGCAATCTTCATGCATTTGCCAGATTGGCGGGCAGGCTGCCATGATTTGCATTGTTTATTTTAGTAGAAAAAGAACCAACCAGACGAAGTACTACAACCTTGCATCCCAAATAAAGAAAGATATGAACATCAACTTGATTTTTTATGGTCCTAACCAGGCATTTCACATAGAAACTAGACCGTTTTCGCTACCGAACAGCTAAAATTACACTTGGAGGCCACGAAAAATACGATTTTGATATCTTAAAATTCAGAACTGACCATGAACGTGGAGGTGAAGTTTGTTTGTTCGTTTCATGTTTAACGTTCCGTCCACCAACCATGATATGTATATAAGGACGCACTTGCTAAAGAAACAAGTGGGGAAAAAGAAGGAAGAATGAGGAAATAGTAAAAGAAGAGTTAGAAGGAAAGAAATTCCGATTAGTCGAAAATAAGTTTAAAATGGCTCTATCTCTAACCGTTTCCGAGATAAAAATAGTCAACTTCCGGTTTCTGACATTGACCATGACCGAGGAGATCAAGATCACCGAGGTTACTGCTAGGTACCTCATGGATATCGTAGTTTAGGCCCAGAGTGTCGAGAAACTCTCCCCTTTATCCGAGATTATGACCAACTTCTAGTTTTTGACATTGACCATGACCGAAGAGATCAAGGTCAACGTGGTACCTTTTTCCATATCGCCTTTTAGGCCCAACGGTCGAAAATAAGCTCAAACTTGCTCTATGTCTAACCGTTTTCGAGATAATGGTCAACTTCCGGTTTTTGGCATTCACCAGAACCAAGGAGGTCAAGGTCTTCGAAGTGCTCTTACATATATATCTTTTAGGCCCAAAAGGTCGGGAATAAGCTCAAAATCACTCTGTCTCTAGCCGTTTTCGATACAATTGTCAACTTCCGGTTTCTGACATTGATCGTGACCGAAGACATAAAGGTCACCGAGGTACCCCATGCATATCGTCTTTTAGGTCCAGAGGGTCGAAAATAAGCTCAAAATCTTTCTGTCTCTAACCGTTTTCGAGATAATGGTCAATCGTTCTCTAAAGTCAAGGTAATATCAGAGGATGTGCCTTAACTGCCACCCCAAAGCGTTTGTCTGCCTTATACTGGACTTCAATGGCAAAATTTTAATGTCCATTTTTGCATATAAAATGCAAATTTCTTTAAAAAACTGCGCTGACCAAGCAGACAAGCTGCATTATATCTATGTCAAATTTGGTCGTCCCAGCCTTAGCAGTCTCGGACAGGTTCGCGTGACAAAGTTGTGGCGAAATCGCACGGGTTCATTAAACTAGGGTATTGAAAATCCCCAAGTGTAATAACCAACACTGAAATAAATGCTCGTTAGATATGATTATGTGATCGGCAGCCTTTATATATGTTGACCCATAAGCATATTTTCGCCCATCTCAGCCCGTCGCTGCCCATCATGGCCTATTTTGACCCATGTGGCCCATTTTGACCCATATGGCCCATCAACACTCATATGTCCCATCTTGTCCCATTTTGTATCATGCCGTCCAATCTTGGCTCATCTTTACCCGTCTAGCCCATCTTTACTCACCATAGCCCTTCTGGACCCATCCAACCCATCACTGTTCATGCTGACCCAAAATGACCCATCTTGGCCCCTCAAAAACCATCGCTGCCTGTACTGACTCATCTTGTCCTTCCAGGCCCATTTTGCCCCATACTGATCCACCCGGCATACCAAGACCCATGCTGACCCATCTTGTTCATTTTTTCAGCTAATGCCATTCGCCGTCAGTTCATCACCGCTAGAAGAGCTGGCGCAAGAGCAGCGGTGTCGCCATAATCAGAAGAAGACTCCCTGCCGATGGGCTGAGGTCCAGGATTGCTGCCAGGAAACTGGTCCTGGAACAGCGCCGTAAAGACGCCCGACGATATGAGCAAAGCAAAAACTTAACTAGACTAGGTCCCAGTGGAACTGATGTCTCTTCGCTGACGAGGCACGTTTTTACATGTATCCTGGTAACCGTACACCACACGTGTGGCAAAGACGTGTTAACAGTCGATATGATCAAAGGTTTGTTAGGTGCCAAGAACTGTACGGTGGCGTGTCAGTCATGGTGTGGGGTGCTATTACCCGCAATTTAAAATCTTAGCTGGTGATTGTTGATGGTTCGCTGTCAGCTCGACGATACCGGGATGAAATCCTGCAGCCAAGTCACCAGACCTCAACCCCATCGAACATGTGTAGGCCATGATGAGGAAGCGTGTTACAGAACGTCAAACTGCCACATCATACACCGCAAGACCTAAGGCGGCTGCTCCGAGAAGAACGGGTCGACGTGACTCTTCCTTCAGTAAACAGCCCCCTAAATTTCATGCCTAAGCGGGCCAGATAAATGTTTGAGCTACAGGGTAACCATACCCAACACTGGAGCCGGGGGTACAGCCGCAGTCTCACTACATCTAATACATGACATGGTAATTCATAATGTACCAGATAGGTGTTCTGGTGCGGAATTTATGACGCAATGTGTACAGGGACAAACAGAAGATTACGCTCATGGCACTGGGAAGACAAAGATACACTTTTAGAGATCAAAGCAATGACACTAAGAAGGCGAACCTGCAAGCCGGAGATCGAAGCCATGGGACCGAGAGTGCAAAGCTACATGTCGGAGATCAAACCCTTGGCACCGGGAATGCGGGGTTGCACACCAGAGATCAAAGCCATGGCACCGAGAGGGCAGACCTACATGTCGGAGATCAAAGGCACGGCATTGGTAATTCCAAGTTGCACACTGGAGATCAAAGCCATGGCACCAAGAGGGCACAGCTACATGTCGGTGATCAAAGCCATGGCACTGAGAAGGTAGAGCCATCTGTCGGAGGTCAAAGTCATGGCACTGAGAGGGCACTGAGAAAGATGAGCTATCTGTCGGAGTTCAAAGTCATGGTACTTAGAAGGCAGAGCTACATGTCGGAAATCAAAGCCATGGCACTGAGAGGGCACTGAGAAGGATGAGCTATCTGTCGGAGATCAAAGTCATGGGGCTGAGAGGGCATTGAGAAGGATGTGCTGGATCTCGGAGATCCTAATACCGAGAAGACAGATAAAGTGTTAGATTGTCAGATATGTGGCTTACTTGTCAGAGTATGTTTTATATACCGTGTGATGTGTTTTTGCCTGAGGCATCGTAAGGTCAACATAATATTTGCGTCTATTACGAGTTTAACTGAATAAAACATGCTGTTTTGTTTCTCATAAATAATAATTTTTTCACGTGCCAAAAAAGTGAGTCCAAGTGTACCATTCAAACATA
This sequence comes from Protula sp. h YS-2021, assembly GCA_949752745.1. NCBI lineage: Eukaryota > Metazoa > Annelida > Polychaeta > Sabellida > Serpulidae > Protula > Protula sp. h YS-2021. The sequence goes on from OX457026.1 coordinate 74,801,432, forward strand.
AAGATACCATTCCGTATAAAAATAAAAAGTTTTGAGAGCCCTCGCGATTGCCTAACTGTACTGGCTCACTGGTGGTAGCTATTCAAAAGATATCCATTGTCAATTAAATAGATAAGCAGTTTTAAGACGCATTTCTTATCAGTAGCCGGAATGTAGCTTTTAATTGTTTCAGCTGTATTTTTTTCGGCGTAAAAATATGTGGTAGACCGAAGTTTAATTCTGCAAAATGTAACTAAAACATCGTGCTCAAAGCCGTTTTACTTTAACGTCTTCAGTTCGACTAAGATTTTAGTGAGGTCAAAAGATCATATTTCGGTCAACACTGCACAAAGGGTTTATGCTTCGGTCAACATTACATCACACACTTTTGTACATTCCCATCAACCATCACGAAAAAGTAATTTCAGATCAAGATAATGCATTACGCTATTCAATGCGTGTGGTTTATGCAATATTGCTCAAGAAAATAAGGAAGGCGTGTTCGAAATCTTCAACAATCCCTTGTAGTGTGTAAATATGCATTTGCGAATGGCACCTAAGCCGTATGCTTGAAACACTTGAAAGACTGATATCCATTTTAGATTGGTGGATGTGGGCGTGGAGAAAACAACAGGAATCTACACCCCTCCGCAAAAGTTTAGTTTCAGCACTACTGTTCTATCTAATCATCGATGCTATACCGCAGACAATATAAGGACGAGATTTACTTCCGTTGCTCTATATAACTGGAAAGGGATAAACTTTGCAGAGCGATATGGGCTAACTAACGTGTTTGTACACCCCCCCCCTTCCTCGCTCCTGCCCAGTCGCTATACAGAGGGCGCGCACACTGGCTTACTCTGCATCTACGCACACTTCTGTATGCACCATCATCGTATTAATTACGCGTTCTTCATTTTACAAATTTCACATTTTTATGTAAATTTCTGTTTGTCGCAAACGAATGATTCGTTGCGCCATGTGAACGGCAATTCACTCACAGCCTATCGAGTGATGGAAGGTTTTGAAACATTCTCGGCTCAAGCTCCTTTATCTCATTGAAGTGGATATATCTGAAAGAAATAAAGACAAGTGCGATAAGTTTTGTTGGATGCACGGCTTTAGCAGTCGAAAGATACATCACGGTTATCAGTACATCAAGGGAAAGTAGTTCAACATTTTTTGGGTGAATAAAAACACATCTAGTGGCATGATCGCAAGACTTAAAACTGACATCTTAACCACTTTTTGTAAAACTGTTTTTTTATTTTAATGGCCAAAAATACATTTTCTTCATGCAAACGAGCTTTAGAAAACAATACTGACTGGCATGAAACCTTCTCCTTACTGGTAATTTATCACCAAAATCATTAGATTTTATGCAAATGGTATTCAGTGAGATTTATTGGGAATAAACAAAACTGTTTGTTTTATCAATAAACAATGACAAATAATTTACTTAGGTTACCCACGCAGTTTATTACTTAACACAGCTGGTTATTAACATTTGAATAACATGTTTTCAATTGCAATTAAAAAAAACGCAACAAAAATTAATTACTAATTTTTATTGTAGAGTGACGTAACAGTCACAGGGTTTGATACCTAACGAAGTTCGTTAAAACCGCAAATATTATAGAATGTTAATTAATGTGGAAATGAAAGCGTAAAAAATAACATTTTTATAAAAGAAATTTTCTTTGTTCTCTAGGTTTGCAAATGGGCATAGGTTATTCCCGAAAGTTATTCCCTTTTCCTGCCTTTTTTCCGTTTGGATTGTTTGCAGGCAACTCCTCCTAGACCATTTGACGTGCAAAGATTAAATTTGGTACACGAATAGAGGGTGATAAGATTTCGCTGGAATCGCTGACTTTTTTATCATGACCTTCAATGTCAAGATGAAATTGAGGTCAAAGGATTTTTTTTGCTTCAAAATGTTTTATTGACAACTCCTCCTAGACCGTTTGACATATGACGATGACGTTTGGAGGATGACAAGATCCTTTTACCTTGGCCTTGAAGGTCAAGATCAAATTGAGGTCAAAATATTTTTGGACCCCTATTTATCACGAGAAAAGGCTAGATATACTGCTCAAAGTCCTGTTTGGTAAAATATACGGTTTGAGTACAGAGCAACCTAGCAACCTCAATATTGACCTTGAAAGTTAAGGTCAAAGGTCACGTGACCATTAGCGATAGTGCTATTTATCTTGAACCCGGTTAGACATTTTTGACTGTCTGGGCCTGAAAGACGACAATTAGGTACCTCGATGACCTTGACCTTCTCGGCCAAAATCAAAGTAGTAAACCGAAAGTTTTTCATTTTTTCATTATTCACGATTTTAAGCGCATTTTCGGCCCTGTACGAACCTCAGTGATCTTGACCTTTTCGGTCAGGGCCAAGTTCAAAAACCGGAAGTTGTACATTATCTCGCAAACGGTTAGACAGACAATTAGGTACCTCAACGACCTTGACCTTCTCGGCCAAGGTCAACGTCGTAAACCGAAAGTTCACGATTTTGAGCTTATTTTCGACCTTTTGGACCCAAAAGACCTTCTCGGTCAATATGGCAGAGTCGAAAATTGGAAGTTGACAATTATCTCGAAATAGAGATTTTGACCTGATTTTGGATTCCTTGGGACTAAAAGACATCGCATAAGAGATACCTCGGTGACCCTGACCTCTTCGGTCACGGTCAAAGTAAAAAAAAAACCTGATTTTAATCGTTATCCTCGAAAACGGTTAGAGATTTTGACTCCTTTTCAACCCTTAATGAAAGCTATCCGATCAAAGATCCCGGGGCCTTAGTCATCGAGAATCCCGCTGTGAAAACTTAGGAAACAGTCCTGACAAATAAAATCGACTCACACAAATACTAGCGTTTGAAAAGTCTTAATAATAAAATTGTTCAAGTTCCACAATTCCACCAAATTCACCACCACCATTGAAAGAAAAGCCTGGAAGAAAATCACCATACGGATACCGTAGAATTATTACTGAGACGACATTGGCATAATACACCGACGAGCAGCATTTTGAAGGGAATAAAATCTGTCAAAGCTATGGCCAATCTCAAAAGCGAGTAGGGGATCGACCCCGAAGGAACAGTCGCTGTTAATGTTTGAAGAGTCGGGTTCAGTAGGAGGCGTAGGATTTACAAAAGGTCCAGGGCACACCCTACATTGAAACACGCGGTCGACCCACAAGGCACCCTCCGACCTGTCTAAAAAGTAAAACGTGTCAGCATTTCAAAGTGTATGTCCCGCGATATTGACTCATATCGCCTAACCCACACCAGTCCCAACCAAACTTAAAATAGAAGTGAATTTCATTGCTGCTTTTCGAATAAATCCCAACGCCCGCACAGTCTTCATACCCCGAACCCGCATTTGTAACTCTTTTGCCATAAAATTATGCATCATTTCCAATCATTTTGTTTTTGTGATATATAATCAATCTAATTAGAAACTTTTAAAATGGAAGAAACAGCATCTAGTTACTATAATGATACTTGGAAATTGATCGGGTACGTTGCACAAACTGGCATGACAGTCCCCAGCCATTTCAAAACGTGCGCAACGAATACAATTGTCAGCGGGAATAATTGTCATGGTTTCACGGAAATGAGAAAGGGCGGCAGGCAGAGTTATCGCGTATGAATGCTAAAAACAACACACGGTATGCCAATGCAAAGAAAACAACAACAAAAAAAAGAAGAAAAAAATAAAAATTTCACGAGAAACAGGCGTATGAAAAGGTTTGCATAAAAAGTGCAGCACTAATTGTATCTGGCGTCCAGAAAGATGATTTAATGTGAAAATGGGAACATATCACGCAAAAGTTCTGCCAGCCGCCAGTTCATGTCTTTTCACTGCATTTCTTTTCACAATAGGAGCGGAATAGGTCGGTTTTTGTGAGCGTTTTTTCTGCTTTTTTCTGTTTTTTTTTTGAGGAGGGGGGGGGGGGGGAGGCTGGAAATGACAGGCTATGCCCGTAAAAACCATGTGAAAGTTCTGATAATTTTGGTAAACTTAAAGAATTTCAGGCTGCACATGCCATCATCTACCTCCTCTTCCCCAGCTTCAGTGCCCTGGTTAGACATTTTGCACATTTGCAAAAAAAAAAAAAATGCATTGAAATTGGGGAGACTATTGTTGCAGAATTAAATCACCGAATTATTTCCCCAAGCCTGAAGGAAGTTGCATTTTTTATATGTCTGTGTGGTTTGGAAGTTTTCAGCTACAGCTAACCAAAGCGGTTCGGTGTCTGAAGACACATGTAATGTGTTTCGAATGTTAAAAAATAAAGAGTTGGTCTGCCGTTATGCGCGTGCAAAAATGCTCAAACTTTTTTGTTCACACACCGGTTAATTAATAGCGGAAAACTGGAAAGAAGGAATTTGCTTTTCTATTTATATTTTTGCTAGCGAAAAACATTTTTCATTATGTTTAAGCCATTTTTACACAATAAGCTAGTTACTATGAAAAGCTATTTTCACATTTGTTGTCGGTAAAATTCGGCAATAAATGTCAAAACGGCATTCCATAAATAAGTAGCTTAAAAAAAACCTAGATACTGGCACCTTTGCTAAAAGTAAAATTTGATAACCTATTGATTCAGCAAAGTGTTTTAAAGATATCACCACGAAGGTCAAGGATGGTATGGTTTGCAATGTCAACATTTTCAAGAATATAGATATTTACAGACCCGGCATTTATTCAATAAAACAGAACCCTGTAAAGTGTTTTTAATATTGATAAATGTAGATAACTCACAGTTGTTCTAATTTGAGAAGTCCCTGAAAGGCATCCTCTCCTATGGAAGTGATGTGATTCTTATACAGATATCTGAAAGCAAAGCATAAGTGTTACCAGTTTCTGTCATGCTTTGAAATACATATACACATATACACGATAAATAATTGGATCAATCTTTACAATAATAGAATCTAGTTTCAGTTCGACTTCAAGCGACTGGACGAAACTTGAACACAGTCTAGTTCTCTTGAATAGTTTCCCGGCGCGCCTGGCCATATATTTCGTGTTGGTGTTGATCAGGCATATAGGAAATATGGCCGGAATAGCTCTGTGAGGGCAACAGTCGTCAGGAATAAACCGTGGGACAGATGAGGCAGCTTTGCCACTGTGGTCAAGCCAAAAAGAAAAAAAGAAGAATTATTGGGTTTTTAATTTAACTGACATTAACCCCGGGTATTTAAATTCATGTCTTTATTTGTTCCAAATAAACTTGTCATGGACAGTCACGATATAACACAGCGATTCCCAATAACATTTTCAGTTCATAGGATGCTGTCGCTGGTTTGCACTTTAGCATTTCAGCCAAAATATTGCGCCACCCCAGTTGCATTTCAGCCAAACAATTTGCTACGATTCGGCCAAGATCAATATCACGACATTACATCACATTCGATAACAGCAGACCTACAGTCGATCCCTCATTAACACGTAGAAACCTCGTAGAAGATGTGTTGCCAGGCAGCAGTCAGTGTGAACTATTCGCGGATTATCTTACGGATGACTACAGTGACAGCACAACAAAATTTTCGCCACATCTCTGGGCAGAACCACCATCATCAGAGCGTAGAACCAACAACGGCCTGAGGCTTTATACAGAAATTATAATGCAATGTTCTACCATTCCAAACCCATCAGTTGCCTCTTTTTCGATGTTGTCCGTAAGCTGCAGACACAACCTACATCAAAACTAGAAGCCTCGATGTCAAAATGCCTCAGACAAGCGCAGAAAAAGCAAAAACAAAAGTCACGATGGACTTATTGGCAAAGTTTATGCGCAATGAAATTTCTCGCAGCCACTAAATCTCTGCAATGGATCACGAGTACCAGGCGAAGACCGATCTTTAATCGTCGAGAAAAGTAAAACTCGACTGTAGTTTGAATCTATTGACTAAGATATGCAATGATATTGTTTTAAATTGACTGAAATTTAATGTGCTTTTTGGCTGAATTTTAGTGTTTTTGTTTTTTATTTTTTTGGCTGAAATGTAGTATCATTCGGCTGAAATGCAAAACACCACACCGGTGGGGGGCCTGTAATGAAATGCTTACGTCGTTGCCATTCAACAGCCAACCTCTATCATGGTAGGGTTTATTGTACACTAGACCTATATGTTCCGTCGATCCACTTGATATTTCGCGAAAATAGAACCTTTGTGTTTGTAGATGAAAGATTGGTCTTTCCGGGGCTCAACCTTTAAACAAAGACGGGTTGCGTAAAAATTTCAGACCCTCTCTGCACCTCATATACTCATCACAACATAAGCATACGCACATTTTCAGGTCTCCCTTTCCCATTCCGTACGCACAGATTGTTTAGCAGATTGCCCCTCAGAAAGGTTCATAGTTGTCTTTGAAAATGCCATTTTCGGTTGCAATGGACACTTTCATTATATTTTCTAACGACTTCTAAACACCACAACTTCACAAAACGATATTTTGTCGTTCAGGAAAAAATATCACTGATATTTATTAACAGAAAAAAAACAGTCGCTTAAACAGTTGCGTATGAGGCGCATGGCTTATGACATGGGGTATATTTTTCTATTCTATATTCAGTACACATTTAAACGATTTCGCAGATAATGTCGTGAATTGTTTTAGCCATTCATCTTTGTTTAGCAAACGATTATTGCTATCATCAGTTCCATTCATCTGTCTATTCGTAAAACAAGTTTTTTTTTGCTTTTCTAGGTCACAGTTATAAATCTTTCAGAGCAGATATTTCCAAGTTTAATAAGACAATACATATATTTGTCATAGATTATTTTTAAATATACAAAATATCCACTGGATACAGGAGTTGAACGTATACACACAAAATCTTGCTAGCTTATCGACATGACAACGTTGTCTGGTTATGAAAAGCTGTGAATTCTGTCAGTCACTTGACAAAAGCTTGCCAGATTTGTGGCCAGTTGTTGACTAGTTTGGGATTGGTTTTCGTCTCTTTTTGACACATTCATGCTAAAAAGCGTTTCAAAATTAGTCGGTTTTTATTAGCAAGTAATGACAAGCTTCAAAAAATAAATGACACAGTTGTGACAAATCTAACAAACCATTAACTGAAATTCATTTCTTTAGGCATCGTAGAATGACACACCGAACTTGTCCATTCCTTCTTTACTCTACAGCTGTCTGACGAAGTTTTCACAAATTTATGACGATTCATTTTCTTGTGTAGCTGAACAATTTATCGGCACAATTTATTGTGATTGATAACATACCATTGCATCATTGTGACAGCTTTTCAAAAGATATGTGAAATTTGTAGTTTGATGGTAAGATAACTAAGATGTAAGCTGTAATATTTATAGTTCTTGTATCTCAAATTTATAGTTCCACCAAAAAGTTAAATATAAAATATAAAAAGAACATGCAGATGCCGGTCTAGAATGCCGATGTTGCCTGTCAGATATTTGATGCTCAAATTCATCTTGCTAAACTGGAAGATCAATTCAAAAAGTAAAGCCTACAATTTGGTGCTAACATTTTTGACGGTGTCTTGTTGTATAGAAACCAACGTAAAATTAAAGGGGACTGAATATGTTTTGTCCGAGTTAGGGAGGTATACACTATACCGGTTTGTCCGGAGGTAGGTTTCACTGTACATCATTTATTTCAACACAAGCATTGGCCGCGTTACAGGTTGCCAACAGCTTATGCAAACTGATACACTTTCAGAGATATTTTTGACACTCAAAATCCAAAACTTAATTCTTCTTTATCTTCAGCTCTTCAAAATTATGGCCTACATTCGACAGTCTTGACATCTTGTCTGTAACATGTATCATATAGTCTCAATGGTAAAACAAACTAATAAGGTGAAGATACAATATTAATGTGTAAATGCAGGGTCAAAAATACACTGCTTTCGTGTATATAACCTCTTTACCTTGTATCATATCAGTCTGGGCCATTTTATTTTCCATGCCGTAGTTTTTATCAAGTAGCAGTTAAGTATCTTTCTTTCCACCTCAAGACTTTGCAGGGGATAGATTAACAGAGATTAACCTACAGCAGTTCGACTGAAGCAAGCATGATTAAAATTACGCAGTTGCTAGGTTACATCAAGTAGCCAAGTCATTTATTGAATAATAATAAAACGGAACAATTATAACTTAATGAAATTAATTATGAATAGTTTTCAGTGTAGGATGGCAAGACATTAGTGCACTTGAACATCAAATAATCCTGCTTGATACACACTACAGGAATGCAAAATCAGCATCTGTTTTCTACTTCAATCCACAACATGAGTAACATTTAAATAGTATATATTATAAACAGAAATATCCTTAAACAATTACTTACATTTATAATATGGATTAATATTTAAAAGACACAATCACGATTAATATTTCATTTTCAATGACAAAGGTGCACAGGGACTCTTAATGGAGTTGTTGGAACTCAGCCACCAACAACTTTAGACTGATGGGATTACTGATAGTAGAAACTTGCAAAGAATAATTGGTTTATACCAAAACAATCCTACTCATATCACGAATATTAATCATCTGTGCAATGATGGCAAATGTTACACTTGTGCGCCATCGTGGTAAACACACCAGAACCCCAGAAATCAGACCACCCTTGGGACGGAACGAAAGTGGTTCCATTTTCGGAATCGTCCAATTTCCGAGGTTCGACCAATTCTTGTGCTATGCGAGTTCATAATTATCTATATGAATGAACCCGTATTATAGTCGATAAATAAGACACTTTTTCGTTTTTATCTTTTGTATTTCAATGAGTTTTATTACAAATAGCAAAATGCATATGAATAGGAGCTGTTTAATCAGTGAGCAAATCACCTATTATTAGTAAATGAAATGTCTGAAATTTATCTAGTTGATCTCGGGGGCTCAAAGGGCAATTTAAATATCAGAGCTGCTTAAAACTAGACCTGCATTTCTTTTGTATTAAAACGATGCATTGCAATTCCGTTCCCTGCAATCGGGACTTCGATTCTAGTGATATGTGGTCTGATTTACCGGGTGCTTCGATTTCCACGAAGATTCGATCCCGGGGTTCTTGTGTAAATCTGCAAACTTGATCAAATTCCGATAGACAGCGGAATGACCCACTTAGCTATACCACAAAAACTTATTTACATAATACGGTGTTTGGTTTTCAAGATTCAGACACGATGTGACCTTCAAGGTCACGACAGAGATCACGCAGTAACCCCGTACTTCACACTGTATACGCTTCACAGTTTCTTTAACAATGACCAAGAAAATTGGGGTCATTAAAATCAGAACCCATAAGACGAAGCAACCCCTTCTGGTTCACTGAATACGGGTTGGGGTCATAAACTGAGTGAAACCATCCGGTCAATATTCTGTATCTGGTCAGTAATATCTTCATATTGACTAAAAACAAGTCATTGTATACCTTTGTTATATGCATGACTTAATTAGCGTTTTGATCACCCAAAACTGCAATATCTCTCGACATTTGGAAACTGACCAATCAGATTACAGGCTTCACCCCAAGTCAAACAACAATGGAATTTGTTCATAAAAAAAGCGTCAAGAACTCCGTATGGTTATACCAAGTGTCGGTTAACCATTTTAGGATATTAAGCCAGTGTTCTAACAAGACCAAAAAGATATTTGCTTTTCAAAGTTTGCATTGACGTAGGTATCACCAGTTTTATTTATTTGCATTTCTGTCCACAACACAATCGTCTGTTCCATATGTATTAAATGCAAATACACTTTTTTATTGCCATTAATATGGGCTCATAGACTAGACCGGTCGTAAATTCTAGCAATGCCTAAGTCATGTGCTGCCCAGACGACAGACGACAGACGACATCTAGAAGACCTGCCGACGTCGAATTTTGGGAGAATTTTTGTTACGAAGTTGAATAGGTTGACGTCGCCAATTGTAACGTCATTGTGACATTGCTGGTGACAGAGGTCGATAGAGAGAGAGAGAGAGAGAGAGAGAGAGAGAAAGAGATTGTGCGAGAGAGAGAGAGAGAGAGAGAGAGTGTGTGTGTGTGTGTGTGTGTGAGAGAGAGAGAGAGAGAGAGAGAGAGAGAGAGAGAGAGAGAGAGAGAGAGAGAGAGAGAGAGAGAGAGAGAGAGCGCAATGTCCAAGTCAATGAGTGGAGTTACAACTTTGGTGTGCGGTGTGCGAGCACGGGGTAGGAGTGAAAAAGGCTAAGAAATTTGCGAGGGCCTCGGTTGTAAGTTAACCAGCTAATTACAGTGCAGTGGGCGCATGAAAGATCAGCGAACGTACATATAAAGTTTATCAATTTTTCCTTTAATATTTATGTACAGAATTCTCATATTCGGACTATTCATTCACCCTTCACTGCATGTAGTGAATAAAAAGATCTCTAAATAGCTACAGATATTCTTAACACATTAAAATATTAAAAAAATAAAAACTTAAAAATCAATGATCCACTATGATTAGCGATATTTTGTCTTAGTTTCGAAATATCAAAACTTGAACTAGATATTTATTTACTTCCATTTACACCCCTTAAAGGCACGAATGTGGAAATTACTCATGCAGTCACTTGTGTATTCATTCAGAGCCTCCCCCCCCCCCCGAAAATAGAAATATCCCGGTCTCAATTACAGATAGCCCTTAACTTATTTAGGATTATATTTATATGTTAAATAAATGTCAAGACTTGAGAATTCTACATAAAGAAATTTTTACATTTGCATAATTCAAACCTCAAAAGTTACACATAAAGAACGAACCAGCATGTATGACATTGAGAAGAAAAATCTAACAGAACAGAAAGGTCGCATTGCGCTCTTATCTCACAGCTGACCTCTTGAGAGATCAATCTGTCATGCATAAATATAAAGTGTATGGATTTAAAAAGTAGTTCCTGTCTTTTAGCAAGAGGGAAAAAGGGTCCGATACAAAGCAAACCGAACCACCCAGAAAGTGGATGTTCCGCAATGTTTGCGTTGAAAATACATTACCTTGCGTAAAAAAAGTTTACTTCTGCGTATTGGCAATAACTGCACGGAGTTGAGAAAAAATTTGTGCCTCATGGTCTATCAAGCCTATCAAGTTGTCTATTCCGAAGTTCACTTGCCTTCTTGGGTCACCCTAACCCATTGAAGCGTTTAATTAACATTTATCATCTATCTCATTTCAGCTAAAAAGTAAAACTCATGTGCTGGTAAAATTCGGTTTCAAATTTCGTTTGAAAAAGTTTGAAATCATTTTTTTTTCTCAGCTTCGATAAATGGCTGAAATATACTTGCACTGATAAAAGCCTGGTAGCCATGATGTGAAAGGCAAGAAATACTCTGAAAATCAACTTATTATTAAGAGATGCTACCAGAAGGGGCCATTCATATCCACGGAAACAAGAGTGGGAGAGGGTTTCTCGGAGGTTTTACATATATCGATGTTAAAATTAACATATCCGGTGTCCAAACGTTCGAAAATGTAGCGTAATGCATGTTAGGCACGGGTCCTTCATGAGGTCATAAAACCGCCTATTGTTTCCCGACAAGGATTCACAGTGGGACGCCGGAAGTAGGACCACGACTGAGACTGATTCAAATTGTCCCGATTTCCAGATTGGTCATATTTTGAGATTTTCAACAATGGAAGAGGTAATCCCATTTGCGGAGTGGTGCTATCCGGGGGTTTCCCTGTACTTGTTAATCATTCGCCATCGGAGTTTTGCATTCAATTCTTGGTTGTTATTGGCTAAAAAATATAACTTGTAGAAAAATAGGAGAACTTGTCGCTTAATAACCACTTCAGCCCTCTAATATCAGTCTTGCTAAGGTAAATATTTTAATATATACTTGCGCTAGTTCTGCCGTCAATCAACTTTTTCAATCGAAGGGGTCATTCCTGTAGTACGTAAAATTCAGGACACCATCCATTGACCCGTTGACTGTGACATGAGCAGACGAACAGCCCCAAAATCCGGCCTCATCCCTATACGTATGTACTTTGTGGGTGACCCAAAATTTCTGTTACTGATGCAGCAGTGAAAGAGGCAACATCTTTGATGCGAAGAGCTTTTAATGAATCAACATTCATCATATTTCACCCCTGCACATTGATTTTGCTTATATATATGACAAGCATTTTTTTCACAAAGTTCTTGACAACTAAAATATTGTTTGATATAAAACTCCACTAAGAGCTATCAGATAAAGAATATAAAAGATTAGTAAAAATTCCTGCCGTGACATGTGAGGCGAATGATTAAACAAATTCTGCATACTTGGTTCTGATGTTACACTTTATAACTCAATAAATGCAAATTTAAATTAGTTTTACTTGTCCGTGTTGCATTCAAAGACTCCATTTGATAGGGGGGTAAACTACAAATAAAGAAGGGTAAATGGTAAGATTGTGCGAAGATATTGGTCAAAATGACAGCAATTCCAAGAACAAATTGTATATTTGAAATGAAATATAAAAGATATGCTTTTATATGACTTTGCTATAAATCTGAAACATACTGGTAAAGAACTGAGAAGGAAATAATTACAAGCCTGTCCGGGGACATCGCTCTCAGTTAAGAACTGATGGATTACTGATAGCTAATAGTTAGTTCTATTAGAATCGCCTGAAAGAGACCAACAAGATTTATGGAAATGATTCTCTCAATGGGTAATTTGCATTTGAAAAGAGCAATACACCAATTTTTATTTATAAAAGTTGAATTTAAAAATAAAAAAATGCAATAAAAAAGCAAAGGAATCTTTCCAGGCACCATGTCCAACTTATTCTATCAACGGTTGCGACTGATAACATTGTTCTTTATATTCATGCCAGAAAGTTTTGCCAATTTCGTGGTTCTTGTCGAATCACCATAAAAAGTAACAATCTGATAGAAGAACAACAGGGGTCAGAATGACAAGAGTGGATGGATCTATAAAGAAACACTTCTTTTGACTGCATGCGTTGAGAAGATAAGACAAAGCCATTTATTGTTTTCGACATATAAGAAGAACGTCCATCGCCACAGCTCCAAGCTGATGGATGGAGTGATGCACACTCGGCACTATTTTTCTTTGAACATTCCACCTATCCTGGCTGTCCATAGTGCTCCATGTTTTTGTGTTTTATTTACGCAATTACAGTAGGTTTTGCCCTGATTAACATGAAAGCGATTTTGTTTATGTTTGTATAGATATTTGTAAAGTATGCGAAACGCGTCTTCTCACACATGGAGTGGCTATGTTGAACATGACGTTAGTTTATGGTAGATAATTGTTATCAGACAACAGGCAGACTGTAGCTTGGTTAGTTCAGCTACCTCTTTGTTCTTAAGTTACATATCTCTACTTATCTATGCCAGACAGATATGTGCAAAATGTGCATTCTGTTTCTCAAACTCCTAGCAGCTCGTTTCTGAAGTCCACATTGATTGGCACCTTTGACACTAGAAAATAATAGCTCGAGATCTATAGGCAGTCAATATGCTGCAAACTGAGAACCGTGTTCGCAAAATCGCTTCCACGGTTAATCAGAGATGTTAATTGCTTTAATTAATTACCATTACAAATGATTAATATATCGACAAGGAGAGAATTAAAAGCCTTCGGATATGCTATTTTATTGGAAAAACATATCTAATTGTCCATTAAATGCGAATTCAACCAATCTGAAAACTTCTAGTATAGTTTTTTATTTCCTTGTGTTATGGTGTTGATTTTCACACAGTAATCAAACTATTTCGCAGTTAAGTTTTTTCTGAATATTATGGCCCTAATATTGACAGCTATTTGCTGAAACAACAACTGCATTTTTGTTCGCGTAACAGGTAGGCACTGGCTCTAGATACATGGTTATGTCTATAATTATCCATCAAAAAAGAAGTCATAAGAAAAGAATTTTCTTTGAAATAGACCACCCTAATTTCAGTCTTGTTGGCGCTGATTTCTCATGAATTTAGTCTTTATTACCCGTGCTTGCGTTTATATGCTCCCACGAATGATAGCTTGGTTCAGGAAATAGGGTGCCTAAAATTATTTTAAATTAAATTATCTTAAAATTAGAACGACTGAATGTTCAAACAGAACCGAACCATATCATGAAAACAACAACAGTAACATCAGCAACAACAACAACAACAACAACAATAATAATAATAATAATAATAATAATAATAATAATAATAATAATAATAAAGAAATCATACAAGCTTTGCAAGTGATATATTTCGGTCATTGTGTACAGCACTGCCAATGCCTCATAGGCATGATACCAACAACGATATCAATTGAACGTTAGCGAAATTTTGATTGTTGATTCCCTTCCCCTTAAAATTAACAAAAGCAGTCAGATCAGGGAAATCTTGCAAGAGTTCCCGCCAGTTTGCTAACAGAATATGGGTTATTTCAATTTAAGGGATAGTTCCCGAGATATGACGCGTACAAAATAATATCTAAGTTCATAGATATAATGACACTTTTAAAATATTTTTGCCATTATTCAGCTTTAAAGAAAAGTGGAAAACAGCCACACGACGCACAGCTCAAATATATGGTCTTTCTTTGCAGGAAAAGAAACGAAATCCATCGGACACTTCCTGAAATATGGCGCGTACAAAATACCCAAGTCCACTGTGGTAAATGTTTTATCAACAAATTAAGAAATGTCATTTGTTTTTAATTTTATGAAAAGAAAACCAAAAAAATAACTGCACGTCTCACAGCTTCAATATATGCTCTTTCCATGTGGAAGAAAGAGCTGAGTTATACCAGCTGAGTTATGGTGCGCATAAAATACCAAAGTCCACATGTTTAAGGCCATTTTTTTTTAATTTTGCCGTTTTTAACTTGAATGAAAGACAAAAATTAATCACACGTCGCAAAACTCCAATATATGGTCTTTTTTGTGAAAGAAAGAAACGCAATCCGTTCAATAGCCACTGAACTATGGTACGTGCTAACTTATCACTTAGTAGGGTACAGACAGACGCACGGACGCAGCATTTCCTGACATCGCTTGAGACTAATAAAGCGAGGTGGCTACGGTAATCAAGTTTAGGCAGAAAAACATAGAGGTCTAAACACAAAGAGAAGGGTGTTTACTTACAAATATCTCAGTTCTCGAAGTCCGGAAAATGCACCATTTTTAATTGTCTTGATGTGGTTGTTATTGAGTAATCTGAAAAATAAAAAATACTAATACATTGTTTACGTTTAATAATGTTAAAACATCAAACAACCCTGTGCCCATCCCCGAGACACCAAATATCGGACAGCGATTACAGGTCTTTTGAGCCATTCGTGGGATGCCATAAAAGAAACACTTTTAAACGCTTAAAGAAATTGTGGAATTAATATATCACTTCAAATTTTCTTTCGCGTCTACAGTAGTTTTTATTTTATTAAAATGATATCAGAACAAAAATAAAGTCACAAACTGACTATTTTTTTAAAATAAAATTTGTGTTTTCTTCTTTTCCTTTCTTTTTTCCTTTTTGTTTTTATTCACAACAATTTTTATATAATGTCTTCAATTATAATTGTATTTTGAGTCTTTTCTGCACGGGACCATTCAGCGAAACGCTCACAGAAAATCTTTGATACTTTTTTCTTAACGATAGAAAAACAACTCGCATAGCAAATAACTAGCCACATTAAACAACTTGCTTTTCATACTTATGCGCATTTTAATCGAATTTATAACCATTTTAGGCTTTTGAACATCATGCAAATCATGATACATTTGGATGATGCATAGCCTGTAAACAGACACCATCATGTTTATAACAATGGATTTCTCAATTTATTTCTTCTCCTTTTTTCATCTCTTTTTTACTTCTCCCGTTATGTGGATTTCGGAGAAAATATAAAAATATTCAAAACGTCGCAACATCTCTGATGAGCGTTGAATAGACGGAGCCCAAGAGAATCTGCGTCTGCATCGTTCTACAGACGTAGTATAGACGTCACCAGACACGGTAGTTGACCACCAGAACGTTACGAATCAACAAACTGTCAGGCGATGATATAAAAATGTTAGAATTCAGAAGCAAAGCTTTTGTTTTTAAACACATAAAATACAAGGAAAGTGGTCAAGTCATTAAAGTGACGTTTTTTCTAACATTTCTTTCTCACGACGTTCCTTCACACAACTGCGTTCACTCAACTTTAATGCAACGTTGCCATAAATACGCTTTTATTATCCTGTTTTATTTTTGCTTTCTACGGTATGTTGCAGAAATTTTTCCAATATTTTTGAGACGCCGGATGTCTTCTCGGGACAACACACCTAAAACCAGCATAGCGGGTTATGTCATAGCTCTTAGATGGCTCGTGTGCACTTGTGCATTTGATTGCAACTTTTACAAACTAAACCATAAACAGTATAAATGCATAAAGTGAAAAATATTCACAACGTAAAATAACCTTAATACTTTAGATACAGACCCTGAATGACCCCCCCCCCCCCAAAAAAAAAAAAAAAAAAAAAAGATTCTTATATTTAACATATATTCTGCCAGTTGAAACAGTATAATAATGTGCCACTTTGCCCGACATTAGCAGATTTCCGGATCAAGCCCAGTGTTGTTACATGGTTTTAAATGCTCGGTTTTTTCAATGTGTTGAGGAAGTATTTTTTTTTTCAATCAACAAGTGCAGCAACAAATTCGACAATTACTGGTTCTGGTTTCACGAGAAGTCACGTGATCATAGGTACCTGGGAATATCTGTTTGTCATTACAGAATAGCTGCGAGGTAGGCCAACTACAGTGGAGCACTTGAAACTTATCTTAATTAAACAGGGATTAAATTTTTTTTTTCAATACAGTGATACGTTCTGGCTTAATCGGGAGGCAGAATGAATAAATACTATTGCAAGTGTTTGAAAAGACTGACCTTCAGTTGTTAAGCTTTCATTATAATTTTGTGTTTTTACAGAAATTGAATTCGAAACTAGACTGAAATTCGCACAGCGAATTAGCCCCACTTGGAATGATAACTTTAAACGGAAGGTAGATGATATTGCAGTTTGTTAACAATTTTCTCATGTCTGAATGTAGAATATCCTCCTAAATGCTACTAACTATACCGGTAAGGTCAAGGCCAAAAATTTGCTCTATCTCTTACCGTTTTCGAGATAAAGGCCAACTTCCGGTTTGGGGCTCGAAAGTGACATGGAGGTCAAGGACACCGGAAGTTATACCTTACGTATCGTCGTATTGGGGGTAGAGGTCGAAAATGTGGTCAGAATTGCTCTATCTCTTTCCGTTTTCGAGATAAAGGCCAGCTTCCGGTTTGGGGCTCGAAAATGACCTGGAGGTCAAGGACACCGGAAGTTATACCTTAAGTATCGTCGTATAGGGTGTGGAGGTCGAAAATGAGGTCAGAATTGCTCTATCTCTTACCGTTTTCGAGATAAATCATTGTTTTTCTTAAAAAGCGTTTTTCGCGATTTCAAGGTAAAGGTCAAGGTCAAAAACTTTTACCGGCTACTTCAGATCACATCGCCCTTTATATATGTGCCAAGTTTGGCTTTTCTAGCTTCAATGGCCTTGCTGTAGATGTCTGGAAACCGATTGACCTTTTTTACGATTTGACCTTGACCAGTAAGGTCAAGGTCAAAAATTTTTATCAGGTGCACCACTTCAGATGACCCTCCATACATGTGAAAAGTTTGGTTGGTCTAGCTTCAGCGGTCTCGGAGGAGATGTCTGGAAACCGATTCGGCGGAAAAAGAAAAAAAGGGAGAAAAAAATAGGTGAAGAATTCAAGGCAATCCTTCCCCATTTGGTATTTTAAATACCAAGTGGGAATAAAATCATACGCACACCAAAAATGTTTATCATATAGTAGAATAAATCACTTAATCACAGGATGCAGCCACACACACATATATAATATATGTGCGTGTGTGTGTGTGTGTGTGCATCCTGTGATTAATATATATATATATATATATATATATATATATATATATATATATATATATATATATATATATATATATATATAGAGAGAGAGAGAGAGAGAGAGAGAGAGAGAGAGAGAGAGAGAGAGAGAGAGAGAGAGAGACAGAGAGAGAGACAGAGAGAGAGGGAGAGGGAGAGAGAGAGAGATCCAAACTTGGATGATGTAGAATTGATACTGTACATCAAATAGCGCATAGGAAAAGCAAGACTACTCCAAAAAATGCAGCAGAAACACACACAAAAAAACACACACAGGATATGTAAAACTTGAAGGACGATAAGGGAAAAGAAATCTAACACACCAACCTCCCACACCCCCTCTTAACAACCACCATCACCATCCAATATTTGTTGCATTTGGGCAATTAATGTCGACGAAATGTACCAAAAGCCGCCATAAATAATGTCACACTGAGATAAAGAGAGGAAAGGTATTTTTGATTTCCCTCAATGCTTGGGATCGTAAACGATATGATAACATTGTGGAACTGCATAATCACGTTAGCGAGAGGGAGGGAGGGAGGGATTTCCGAGTCAGTACAGCATAGAAAAGGACTTACCTACGATGACAGCAATATGATATATATATAATCGTCTCTGAATTATAGAGAAGTGCGATAATAAAATCATACGCCCATCCCCCGCCAACTTCCGGTTTGGGGCTCGAAAGTGACATGGAGGTCAAAAACACCGGAAGTTATACCTTACGTATCGTCGTATAGGGGGTAGAGGTCGAAAATGAGGTCAAAATTGCTCTATCTCTTACCGTTTTCCAGATAAAGGCCAACTTCCGGTTTGGGGTTCGAACGTGAACTGGAGGTCAAGGACACCGGAAGTTATACCTTAAGTATCGTCGTATAGGGGTGGAGGTCGAAAATGTGGTCAGAATTGCTCTATCTCTTTCCGTTTTCGAGATAACTCATTGTTTTTCTTAAATAACGTTTTTTCGCCATTTCAAGGTCATGGTCAAGGTCAAGGTCAAAAATTTTTATCGGTTGCTTTAGATCGCATCGCTCTTTATATATGTGCCAAGTTTGGCTTTTCTAGCTTCAACGGCCTTGCAGTAATTGTCTGAAAACCGTTTGACCTTTTTCGCGATTTGACCTTGACCAGTAAAGTCAAGGTCAAAAATTTTTATTAGGTGCACCACTTTCGATGACCCTCCATATATGTGCCAAGTTTGGTTGGTTTAGCTTCAGCGGTCTCGGACGTTTTCGAGATAACTCATTGTTTTTCTTAAATAACATTTTTCGCAATTTCAAGGTCATGGTCAGGGTCAAGGTCAAAAATTTTTATTGGTTGCTTTAGATAACATCGCCCTTTATATATATGCCAAGTTTGGCTTTTCTAGCTTCAACGGCCTTGCAGTAATTGTCAGAAAACCGCTTGACCTTTTTCGCGATTTGACCTTGACCAGTAAGGTCAAGGTCAAAAATTTTAATCAGGTGCACCACTTCAGATGACCCTCCATACATGTGCCAAGTTTGGTTGGTCTAGCTTCAGCGGTCTCGGAGGAGATGTCTGGAAACCGATTCGGCGGAAGAAGAAAAAAATAAAAAAAAAGCGAGAAAAAAAAGGAAAAATAGGTGAAGAATTCGAGGCAATCCATCCCCATTTGGCATTTACAATGCCAAGTGGGAAATATGGTTACAATTAGCGCATAAAATCATACACAAGTCTTTTGAGCATAATAAACTCTTACATATTTCCATGATCAAATTCAGACCCCAAGTTCTAAATAAAGACCAGATATGTCTGCAGTTCCCGGGTTCATAAAGTGCACAATGAAGAAAAATAAAAGGAGTTTTCTAACACATTTACTTCTCTTAAGTGTCTATGTTGTCAAAAAGTCTCAAAGTACAAAACTTCAGAAACGCTAAGTTTCAATGAAGCAAACACAGAAATAATTTCTACTATTTTCTTGAATAATAAAAACAAAATACAGTTTTATTATGACTTAAACTTCTCAAGTGCGATTTATTGTCAGATTAACAATGTACATACATATGATACAAGACCAACATTGCAAAAGGAGATAAAATATACAATCAAATTGAACTAGACCAAATTTTGCTGCACGTAGCGAAATGGTACCCACTTGCAATGGCAGAAGGCCAGAGACACAATATATCTGGTCAAAAACAAATTTCTAACTGTTTCCAGATTATTATCAGCTTCCGAACTTTTATCTTGAATGCGAAGGCCATAAGTACGCATAATTCAACCGCTATTCACAAATGACCATAAGTGAATCAGTGCACAAATGAAAATCAGTTGAAATTCGCGCTAAACGTTTTCAAGACGATGATGAACTTATATAACGTGTTTCAGGCACAAAAGGTAGAAAACAAGCTCAAAATCGCTCTGTTTCTAACCGTTTCGAGATAATGGTCAGCTTCCGGTTTTTGACATTGACAATGACCGAGGAGGTCAAGATCAGAGGTACCTCTTGTATAACGTCTTTTGGGCAAAAAATGTCCAAAATAAGCTCAAAATCGCTCTGTTTCTAACCGTTTTCGAGATAATGGTCAGCTTCCGGATTTTGACATTGACAATGGCCGAGGAGGTCAAGATGACCGAGGTACCTCTTACATAACGTTTTTTTAGGTCCAAACAGTCGGAAATAAGCTCAAAATCGATATATCTCTAACCGTTTTCGAGATAATGGTCAATCTGTTCCTGAGGCTGTTAAGACAAATAAAGGTCACATGACTTTGATCTTGACCCTGAATGTCGAGATTCAGACTACGAGGGTACTCCCGTTCATGTGTTCAAACAAGGATTTCAGCGCTATTTCTGGCCATTTTTCGTGAATGAATGTGTTCTAAAAATATTTTGACCTCAATTTGACCTTGACCTTGAAATTCAAAGTAAAAAAATGCGAATTTCACAACTCATTGCTCTCTGTATATCTGCTAAATACCGTCTTTCTATGTCAAACCTTGTACGAAGAGTTTTTTGGGAACTACTTTGAGATCAAAAATACTTTGACCTCAATTTGACCTTGACCTTGACAGTCAAGGTAAAAAAGTTTGCGGATTTCATCTTTCTACGTCAAACCTTGTACGAAGAGTTTTTTGGAAACTACTTTGAGGTAAAAAATACTTTGACCTCAATTTGACTTGACCTTGAGAGTCAAGGTAAAAAAGTTTGCGGATTTCACGACATCTTGTCATCCTCTATCTGTGTGCCAATTTTCATCGACCCACGTCATATAGCTTATTGGTA
The DNA here is from genome assembly GCA_949752745.1 of Protula sp. h YS-2021. Classification (NCBI taxonomy): domain Eukaryota; kingdom Metazoa; phylum Annelida; class Polychaeta; order Sabellida; family Serpulidae; genus Protula; species Protula sp. h YS-2021. The sequence continues at coordinate 74,822,597 of OX457026.1, forward strand.
GTTTTCTGGAAACCTCCGGGACAGAAAAAAGAAACAAGAAAAATAAATAGCCAGAATACTTAGCACAGCATACCCACTTGCAAAACTTTGTTTGCAAGTGGGAAATATCAGGTCTAGGACAGTCGTAATTGGCCAGAGTATTGGTAGTTCGGTTGTACGACATTTAATCTGTCCACCAGGCCATACAACGCCCAACACAAGCCCCAGCCTCACAGACGGGCAAACGCACACTTTTCTATACAATCAAATTTGAACGTTACGTCAATAAGCGTTAGTTACAGGGCTCTTGCTATCTGAAATAATCAGCAGATAACTGGGATATTGTTAGAACTGTACAAAGTGGTTTGATGTAAACAAAATGCTCATTCGTCAAGTAAATGGACAGTATCGCGTTAGCTAGTCCGTCTGGAATCTGTCTGCTGATTGAAGTGTTTACTTTGACCTGTCTTTGATCGAAATAACCTGGATTTCAATAAAAAATAACAACATAATAACTGAGCTTCTTTTGAAACTCATAAATGAAATAAATCATTAAATAAAGGGAAATTAAAAAAAAAACAGAATGAAGGATAAAATATTCCTACTTGGAATCTATGACTGAGTTTAAATTGAACATTAAAAGGCATTTTATCAAGACCTTGTAAAGCTTTCTGATGCAGAGATATCCTGAATGAAAACCACTCGGTATTGTGCGAACATCTTCGCCCTACTAAACTTTTCGAACACAGCTATTCACACACGAGGCGTGCTCTCCGAGTTATATTGCAAAAAAATATTCGTCTCTTAATTCTTACGCTCAGCGACTCTGGGCATACGACAAACGGCAATGTCTTCCTTCGAACAGTGCCCCCCCCCCCCCAACCACCCCCATCCCACCAACACATGATTCTATTACAAAATACGCTGATTACGGTCTGAACATTTTCAGATTTCCTAAAAAAGTGATCCCTTAACCTTTCCTTAACCTTGATTCGAAATCAAACATTTTTGAAAGAAGTACTTGAAATGTCAAATCCAAGCAAAAAACACAGTTGCACCATTGGAGCATCTATATTTTCTTAAATTAAAGAAAGTGGCAGGACGAACAGACCGCAGCATTAGACTACAGTATAACCTTCGAACATCGAGCATGGCATAAGGAACAGACCAGTGAAGAGTCCGAGAAACAAACAGCAGTCAAATCTGTCAAGATATGGCTAATTGTTACTCTTTATCTGGGGTTGTGTATCGCGCTGAAAAATGTATCGCGGTACGTTTCGATAGTTAAGTGATCACGGTATTATACCATTATTTTCTGGATATGTATATGTTACAGGGAATCTGTGTAATTAGGGATTTCATGAAATCCCTAGGGAATTCGTGTAATAAATAAGCTCATATTGGTTATAAAACTATTTTGAAAAATTATCCATTCAGGAAGGCTGTTTAGTGGTTCTTCAAAACTGTGTATCCCTTTTCACATCGAAAGGAATAGGAATTTAGAACATTACCATCCAAAATAACAGAATTTGGCGTGAAATGTGACATAACTTACAATGGATAAAAAATATCACTAAATTCAGGTACTGGAGTATCTCATGAATGATAATTTGACAATCGAGAACTTTTAGTTTATTACTTCAAAATCTACTATTAATTTCCGTAAAATACTACATTGCAAACATGAAAATTCGCAATAAAAACATCGAAAATGATTGAGCAAGTTATTACACAAATCCACTAGGGATTTCATGAAATCCCTAATTTCACAGATTCCCTGTAACATATACATACATTCAGCGCAATATATACGTGATGTTTGCGTATATGCGGCTTAACCGGTAAATTTCAGCATCCTGAAATAGAAGTGTAATGGCGTATTTACTCTCACAAATAACTCGGGTCTTTATTGTGATCACTGACTTCAAATTAACGCTCATAAGGCTTTGCTTTTTTATAATAAATAAGCATATGGAAAATATTTAAAATTATCGAAATCGTATTAACTGATATATCTTGTCGTAAAATTGCATAAAAATTATATATATATGTATATCTTGTGTTGGAAGGTTGTCTAACAGACTATATAGATCTGTAATCATCAGCAAACTGTTTGATGGGGCCTACGCATTTTTAAATACTTTCTTTGTCATAAGAATATGCCTTTGAAAACCCTCTCAAAAGTGACATAAAAAACATGAAACTAGCGCTGTTGAAAACGAAAACTCATTTTCGCTAATCGGAACAAGACACATCAAAGAACGGTCTTGATTCAAGAGCACACAGGCCTACGCCAGCGTTACACTGTGCCATCCATCATCTTTGATATACAGGGCCGCATATTTTCTATCATAATTTCAAACACCATTTTTTTCAGTGTCTAACAATCCATGATCATAAACAATGGGTTCAGAAAAGAAGCGGGGGATTCGCGTTTCGTGCAAAAAAAAAGAAAGAAACAAACCAAAAAAAAACAAACAAACAAACAAAAAAAAAACAAACAAAAAAAAAACAGGATTTCCAGTCTGACCACCTGCTATTTTCTGATGTCCAGTCTACATTTATTTTTCATTATATATTATTTATTTTGTGTTGTTTGCCGTGCGAGCTGTGGATAAATTGGGCCTGAACAAAAATAGTCCGTATATGTAAAACAATGTAGTTAACAGATTTGAAGCCCTTTTGTCATGTTTTGACAGGTAACATTGGGGCATTGAGTTGACAACGGAAGCGGTTTGATAACCAAACCATTGTCGTCTCCACTGAAACGTGCCTGTTGCTGCGATTGATCATCATAATGATATAAAGATGCGAAACAATTACATACAGAAGAAACCAGAGAACATTACAGCGGCAATTTGTGCTTGCATGAGCCTTGTAATTTTCTTGCCAAAATACGCCTAACTTACTTCACGCGTGCGGGCTTTAATGTGCAGTCCAACAGGGGACACAGGACAAAAATAGAATTGCTCACCCTGAGTCTTGCCAATGCCCCATTGGAAGAATGACAATTCATTTAAAATTCACCCGGGGACTTACCATTTAATAACGTCATTACGCAATGGGGTCAAAAAGTCAAGGAACACACTGGATAATAGATTTTCTCACACCACTTGGTTCTTCACATTGTGCAAACGAAACGGCAATAAATTATTTCATAACTCTTTAGAAATAGATGATCAATAAATACCTTACAATATGATCTAAATCATGCACAAAATTAGCTTAATCGAAACAATTTACATAGTATGTTTTATAGCATTTGTTCAATTTTAGAGGCTAAACATGCAGTAGAGCGATTCTTTGAGTCACCCGTTAACTCTTTTATTTTGTAGGACTATGAATGTTTATGGCAAGAGAAAGTAAAAGGGAGAAAACAAAAACAAAAAAAAAATTAATGTACAGTGCAAATTCAGAATCACAAGTGGGATTGAACCAAAAAATTGTCGTTTCCGTATTTGCCCCATTTGAGGAGTTCTTCACAATTGGAGAAAACCAATTTGAAAAGTAAATTCAATTTGCCAAATGGTCCAATGTGTGGAGTTGGTTTATCCCAGGGTTTTCCTTGATTTGGTGGTACATATTTAGCTGATTTTTTTTAAAAGAATTTTTAATATAATTATTTAATTATAAAATTCTTGGCCACATTGATTTTTGAAGTAATAACACATGCACACAAAATCAGCTATCTCAATTTGGAGGCCCAAGAATGCAATTACCCGTTCTAGCTCTGGTTCTAAAGACATCCTGAGAATGTCATATCTTTTCCTCGGTCTCTGATTAGCAATATCCCTTACTACTTCGTGCACCATTCAATAACCCTTCCACATTCTTTGTATTTCACTATAATTCACTTCTTTGTCGCCTATCTCATGTTTCCACAAACTCTCGTCAGATCAAACAGTATTCTAGTGTTTGCACCATGCATAAATCTTTCTCTGCGTTCTAATTATATGCGAGTACCTAAATTACTGTTGAGTGATACATAATTTATAATAGATAAGCCTTATCACAGGTACTTGCTGGGCGAGATAACGACGAAACACAGGTTTTTTCCACTCTCTTCCATCTTCCTCTACAGTTTATCAGTTCGACTGAGTACAAGCCTCGTTTGGGTTGATCCTGAAGCTCCAAGCTTTTGATGTGCCGAAGTAATAAGACCACTCGTCACCCGTCGGACAATTTCTCGGGCACCGGATCCATCCAATATCCCAGCAGTGCTTACAGTGCCTCGTTTTCCACATTTGCAATCCTTCGTCCAGTATCATTTGTAAACTCACTCATCTTCCTTTCCATATGGGATGGGTTGTTTCTCCTGCCATGTCGGAATCTGTTCAGCCAGTCAGCCACGTTGCTTTTTAACAGGCAACCTCTACGGCGGTCGGGGTCTGTTATGTAATAGACTTTTTGGTTACGACGACCCACTGAGCATTCCGCGAAACAATACTCATTGACAGAGCGGAACTATTTTCTAAATCCATCCGCCTTGTAGTTGCACATAACAGACAAATCTCAGCATAGGTTAGCTGCTAGATAACAACGGTTCATCCATAATTAAATGAACATTCTGCTTTCAGATCTGCAGATCTGTCCTGTCCTTTACACCGCCCTCACCAAACAGTTCTTCCTCGGCTTCTTCGCCAGGAGACTCACAGCACCACCCCTTCCCCCTCCCCCCCCCCTCCTCCGCAAACACGTCAAAACGGTTTACCCAATATCTTTCAAATTCACTTTGTATGCCTCACTGCCACATAAATGCAAAGAAAGTAAAAATTTTAAAAGAAAATTGTTTCAAAGAACATTGTTTCTTATTCTTTTATTTATTTTTTTTTGGGGGGGGGGGGGGATAGCTGCCCGACTGGCCGACGTTTGTGTTAACTTCTTTTTCCAAGAAAGAAAATGACCAACGTAAGAACCAACATGAGAAAATTGTTTTTATTTAATAAGAAAGAGTTTGGCACACCATTTTCACTCTTTACTTCTCCCCCGCTCTCCTTAACAAACAGTTTGTTCCTCGCTTAGGAGACTACGATTAGGACGCCCAAAGGAGCAGGGCGTGGACCACCACACGATGGGTCTGTGTGATGGGCAGTGCAAGAAACAGTTCTTTGGTTGTCTGTCATAATTCATTCCTTCCTATCATTTCTCGTTTGTTTGGTGTTTATTTCAGCTTGAACAAAAATAACAGATCACATATCGCATAACAACACGAAATCAATTTGAGCAAACAAGACTTTCTTTGGTTCTCCTCTATATTTTCTATTACGGTGTGTTTTGTAATAATGTGAAGCTTTATGTAAAATAACACACGTCCTTCTGGCCACAGTTTACATTTTGCTCTCAAACCTTCCCAAGTTATAAAATGGTTTTATTTCAATATCATTTATTTACTTTGGGAATATGATATTTCTGGAGCTGTTTATGATAATAAATTTTAGATCTGGTGAAAGATGAGACCAGGGAAAGTGTTTTTAAAGGGAAGGCCGAAATAGGCCCATGATAGGTCTAACGCACAGTATTCGCTTAGCTAAGGCAATTGGAGCGAGCCTCGATCCCCTGCTCACCACCCCAACTGTATTCGAAAGTGAGACTTTGGGATAAATAGACCCAACCAACAGAGCTAACCATCTGCCCCGGTATTCACAAAAGCTAACTGTGCAGTTAACTGTACACTGCACAAGGCAAATCAATTTATTTAGCTTAATTACTCAAACAATTTTATAAGTATTTATTTTAATATTAAAATTAAATTTGAAATTCCCACATTGGGTACAAACGTCACAAGTGGTTTCGATCCCAATCGCTCCTCTGCATTTTCACACACTCTGTGGACCAATTTAACCGGTTACCCCCCCCCCCCCACTTTCCCTGCCACTTACATTGACTATCTACTCACGGTCAAATGAATGTTTTCCAAGAATTTCCCTTGAACTACCCGGATGCGGGGCGGAAAGACAAACTGAGCCAGGAGAAGATGGCGCATTTCACTTTCCCGCGTCGGGGGAAGATAAACACGTGGGGATAAGATAACAGGACATACCACATACAAAGAAGTTAGAAGCACGGCATTCCTTTCTTGTTACACTGAAAGTACCGGCCCATTTATGGACAAGAATTGTGAAATGCCTTTGCATCAGTAACCACCTGATTTGCCAGAAAGAAGTCACATTTACAACAATGTACTGCATGCGGTGTGATCTTGGTCTAGTTTCAAGTGCATCATGTTTATTTCTCTGACAAGCAGCACGAAGAGTGCTACATTCGCAGCACGCCAAGTGCTCTTCTAATCTCGGAGAAATTCCTAATAAGATCCCGAATGACATCTTATCCCCAGTGGATAGCACAATTTTACATGGAATCGGGTCGAATCATCGCAGGATCCAGATAAAAACCTATATTTTCCGAACTTACAGCTGTCATCATTCGGTAGCCCCAATTTTTTAAACCACATGAATGATAATCAAACAACAGCCAGGACATAAGCGCCATATCCATGCACTAAAATAAACTCAACTGTTTGATACACTCAGCGAGCACGCCACCAGACTGCTGTAGACGAATTTATACTTTTCTTTCTTTTACATCAGCATGCAACTCGTCAAAACATTCCAAAACCAACCGACCTCTTTTGTAAACACACCGTTCGTGAAATTCACACATCACACTTTACAAACATTCATCAGGAGCCAAAAACCAACCCACACTTTAGGATGGTTATGTTTTTTGTTGACGACTTGGAAACACCTGTGGTTAGCAGGTTAATGGTTAAGCCAACCACACAATCAGAAATGAGTGAGAGTGAGTGTTAGATAAAATTACGTTGTCTAGACAAAAAAAAGACAGAACTTAATAGGTCTAAAGCCTTGAAAATGCTTTTTGGGAGACGATTGTGAATGTACTCTGTTCTGTGAGTAAAATCTGGAGTATCAAATTTTCGATGACGTCATTTTCTCATTTTCTGTTCATAAAAATTCCTCACTGTGCCGCTTTAGCATGAAAACGTTTTCAGACTGATCCAATATATCCAATACAATATATTTCAGCATTGCCAATTAAAATATATATTTTTAATTAATTATATATTTTAATGAATTGGAAACCCGTAATTGCCTTAGATATTTATCTATAATTCAGCTTTTTATCTCTGTGCCAGTTATATACGTTATAGACAACTTAAGTCATAATTTAAGATTAAACTGATTTGAGTACGGCATTTCGTCCTCAAGGTCCAGATTGGCCGTTTTATTTATTTTGAGGAGAAAAATAAAAATGCAGTAATGTGGATTTTAATACATTAATCTGCTGATAACAGAATGCGGTATACTTACAAAGTGTTGAGTTTTTCCAGATGAACAAATGAAGCGGGTGGAATTTCTTTAATTCTGTTAAACCTCAGATCTCTGTAATGAAAACAGTATGGACATAGTTAGCCACGAGCAATGTCAGACGTCAGTCATCTATTTTTTATATCACATTTATTCGCGAGCGTATCAGTGTACAATCTTAACATACACACAAACACACGTATACACACTTATTCAGTATTTTAACTCTAATAACACGAGTTAAACTTCTGGGTTTGAACGTGGTAAACAAAAAAACCAAACGAGACACACGTCTGGAATTAAATACTGACTGAAAAATTGTCTTGTCTGTCTCGAGTTCCGATACCTCAAACGCGTACGTCATGGCTGTGACTTGTCCTTGGTGAATGATAATCAAGGTGGGTATAGATATTTGCGAAATTCGGTCTAGTTTAATTATGCAAAATATACGACCTGCAGAACGATGGATATTTATGATATAACATTTATATAACATCATATAAATAACACAAAATATATTGATTTTGGTCAAATTCAAACGTTTAATTTCCTGTTCCTCATGAATTATATCAAAATGTGTGTTATATTTTATATTCTCAGTCTTTTCTTTATAATACAGGCGAAGGAAAAATTTTCCACTTCATGTTATCTGATTTCATATCACGTTTTCAGCACAAGTGCTGAAAATTAAGATTTGTGGTTCAAGCAAGTTTTATTACTTCAAGCCACAAAAAAAGCTGAGTTTTTTCTTACACTGTAATAATTTTAAACTTTCCAGTTTTTTTTAATGGCAGTCGACGTTGTTTAAAAATTCCTTTTCTTGGCTGCGTTCACATTAATCTGGATGAAAGGGCCGCTTTACAGAGTCTTAAATGTATATTATGAGACATGTTGGAGATGTTTGTTCTAACAGCTGAATGAAAAAGTGGGATATATTTGTCGCGCGACAGGGAAAAGCTCAAAAGAGCGGATTTAGGACGCAAAAGAGCAACAGAAAAGGTTCAAAAGAGCGGCAAAAAAGACGCAAATGAGCGGATTCACTGAACTTGCAATGTTCTTGAACTGTAATAAAACCTACAATAATGAAACATATTAAAAAAACTATTGTCTCAACTGATTCAGTAAACTAATGGGGGTATGGGAATGAGGAGGGGGGGTGGGGAGACAGGAGGGGTATGGGGAGGAAGGGGAGAGGTACGGGAGGGAGTGGGAGAGGATGGGACGCTCTTTTGCGTCCTAGCCGCGGGACAACGTAAAAGATACCACAAGAGGTCAGAGATTTAATCTTCTTTTTGTTGCAAATGAAGCTGTGGGTTTAGCACAGATATATTTTAACCTTTATCTTGTTGTAATTTTTCTCCTAAAGGGGAAAACTTCATATGTTGAACGTTTTAAATATGCGACTTAAAGACTTTAGAAATGCAGGATTAATATGCACCAATCAGCAACAACCACATAAATATATACACACTGAGGAGACTTCTCTGAGTATGACACCGCGGCGAGGTTTCACTGTGTGCCATTTTTAACCAACAATCATTCTCAACTAGACCGTTTTCGCTACCGAGTAGCGAAAATTACACTTGGGGGTCACACAAAATACGATTCTGAACTCTTAACCTCTTACATATCGTCTTTTAGGCACAAAAGATCGAAAATAAGCTCAGAATCGCTCTATCTCTAACCGTTTTCGAGATAATGGTCCACTTCCGGTGTTTTTACTTTGACCATGGCCGAGGAGGTCAAGGTTACGAAGGACCCCTTAAATATGGTCTTATAATCCAAAAGGGCCGGAAATAAGCTCAAAATCGCTCTATCTGTAACCCTTTTCGAGATAATGATCAACTTCCGGTTTTTGGCTTTGACCATGGCCGGGTAGGTCAAGGTCACCGAGGTTCCTCTTACATATGGTCTTTTAGGCCTAAAGGGTCGAAAATAAGCTCAAAATCGCTCCATCTCTAACCTTTTTCGAGATAATGGCCCACTTCCGGTTTTTGGCTTTGACCATGTCCAAGGAGGTCACGGTCATAAGGTACCTCTTACCTGTCGTCTTTAGGCCCAGAGGGTCGAAAATAAACTCACAATCTTCTATCTCTAACCGTTTTCGAGATAATGGCCCACTTCCTGTTTTGACATTGACCATGGCGGAGGATATCAATCGTTCTCTTAGGTCATGATTAAAAAAATGCGGCTTTTACGGCGTCTAATCGCTGTCTATCAGTGAGCCAAATTTCATTACTCTTTAGCAATTGGGAAAAATCCAAACACTGCAGCCAACTTTAACTTGCACACGCATGCGAATTGAGAGTTGGGCGATCAATATACCGAGGCTGATATCATGCCAGTCTAAACTACTGCTCTCAGCTTCTTGCTGCCGTTTCGCAAATTTGTTTTGTCGCTTTTTTAATTGCAAAATTAAGCGAATTTAAACAAATACAGGAGGATCAACTAGACATACTGAAGTTTATCATATCCAAATTTCATCTTTCTAGCCCTTACTACCTCTGACTAGTTCCACGGACAAACTCAAAAAACGGAAAAAACATGCCACAACTGCGGCTAAGTTTTCGTACAAATTCAATACACTATGGGATTTTGGCAAATCCCCAAGTGTAAATATTGGAACTTTTGCTGCTTCATATTTGAGGCCTCTTGTGGTCTGAGTTTTGCCATCACTTGACTCTTTATTTAAGCAGTTTTTGTTTTATTCCTGACCTCTGCGTATTCCTCAGGGTTATTTAAACAAAGTTAGTTTTGAAGCGCCATAGACTGATAGAAGATTTGACGTCTATACTTCAAGAGACAAACTAGAACGACCGAGAGACCAGACCCCCCCCCCCCCCCAGTATGACAAATTGCGTTAAGTCAAGACAGAACTTATAAGACTATAAAAATAACATTTGCGCTAAGAGCTCTTATTTATTTACTTCAATCTGCACAAAAATCTGAAAAGTAATTCAGCAAATATGACCATACAGAAATAAAAATCTTTATTTATACTCACATATATATAAATATGGATGTCAATCTATCAATAGGCCTACTTTCAAAGACGTATGGTCCACACCCTAAATACAAAACCACTGAAGCAATAAACTCCAAGGTGGTAGCCCTAATAATTCAGGGATGCCCCAGAAATCATATTATTAGCAAGCATGCCTTTATATGTCTCAAAAAAGAAGAAGAAAACTTCAATCTGACTAGCATTAATGTGTACTGATGTGAATAGGCTTTGCTTTCCGTTTCGAATAGTTGTTTGCCTGTGAAGGACTCTTTCAAATTTTTCTAAAAATAACAGTTTATAAGAAATTTCTTCTGTTTTAGGAAAGTCATGCCTATTTCTGTTTAAACTTCGCAATTATTGGAATCGACACGGAAAAATCCGACATGATGATACCTTTTTGGGAACTTGTCCATTTCAATTGTTTAGCGTCAGTTTTAAAACTACAATTTCAAGAAAAAATGTATGCAAATACACTGGTATGTCAATTGTATCTGAATACCTACCTGAAAAGCAATTATATAACAATTATGTAGCTTTAATGAAAAACTACCAGCAGCTTTCATGTACATGCAAACTCCTAATTAGGCATCGCCACCCGAGCCTGGGAAATTGTCATGTATGAAAGCGACACTAATGTAAATGTTAATTAATGCAACAAAATTTTAAAAAAAAAACTGCTTGAAAATGAGGTAAAGTTGCTCCAAGCCATCATATAAAACTTGTCGTTTCACTCGGCCCATCCGTACAGCTGTGGAGATTGTGTAGAAGGACACCTCCGCCCTCCACCCACCCCGTTCTTTTTCCAACCACCCAGGGTGCATGAGTATGGTGAGATTCAATCCCAGGACGCTGTTGTCACAATAGTGCTGTGCACCAGGCCGGGGTATCCCGCCCCTTTACCAATTTTACCAACATTTTGCCAATTTCGGTAAAATGTCGGTCGGTAAAATGTATATTCTCAGACCGTGTCCTGAATTTAAATGCACTGTGCAATTTTTTAAAAATAAAAAGAAAGAAATAGAGAGGAGCCAACAACTCTCCTCAGAGTGCAGAAATGTACAAACATGCAGGCGTTGCCTTAAGACGGAAAAAATGTCATGAAATTAGTCTGCTATATAAAGATGTATTTCAAAAGACGACAAACAGGCATGTTTATGTATCCTTTAATGCAGAAGGCAAGATTTAAAGGTCAAAGCTCTCTAAATTGAGAATAAATGCTGTGCTGCTTGTATTGAGATACTTATGACTTTGAAACAAGTAAATTTCGAGGATATAAACAAGCGATGTGCCTTTTCTTTAGAACCAAACCAAAGCCAAAACTGCAACTTTCAGTTGCTGTTAGACGTTCACAATATCACAGACCATTTAATTAAAAAAAAAATGAGGAAAAAAAGGATTTCAGAGCAGTAGAGATAGCCTTAGGTCTTTGCATACAAACACACGCGTTCAAAATCCACAGTAGTTTTCCTCCTTGTTGTATAGCGTTTCGTAAATAAAAAAATCACACCTTTGGTGCATTTTTAACTCTTTTTTCCTCGCTCTCTAAAGACAAACATCCGCAAGCCTAGCTGTATCGGCCGTACACTCCCAAAGCAATTAGTTGTAAGATAAAGGCTAATATTTACTCGCAACAGTTAAGAAACACTAGTCCTGAATACTTTCCCCTCAATTACAAACCAACATAGTCTAATCAGATTCTTTAATGCAACAAAAGATAAGCGACTACACCAGTATTTTTGTCAACCAGTCTTGAATAATTCGATCTTTGAAAAACAACCACTATTAATTTAAGATAGCTCAGCTTGCAACTAAAGAGGTTTCAAAAAGTGTGTAATTTCAATACTATAAAAAATTATAAGTGGGTGTACTTACAAAATAGTTGTCTCTGAAGGGACGACTGGGATTGAATCTAACTGGAGGAACATACACCGCACCGTGAATCGAAAGCACAAGCATTTATCCGGACAAACAAAACCGTTGCTATATGCCACCGAACACATAAACACAAGAAAATAATACACCTTATCCATTTTCACATCGTTTTTTCAGACCATTTCTTATGTCAAAAAAAAATATGTATCCGTTAATCCCGTTATTCAGTTAAAAATAGACAACGATGAAATTCATGGTATTTCGTTCTTAGAGGTCATCCATTTCATTAACAAATAACTTAACCAAAAAAAAATATATATATATCCGTCAGATCGATCATACACATAAGAGATAAAAAAAACCTATACACATATATGCATTATCTATCCGTCACTGGTAAATTTATAGTTTTTGTGGTCGTTGTGAAGTCCATGTTTATTGGTTGTGTCACTTGAATAGCTGCCGTTAGATGTGTGTATGGTTACACACCAGAAGCATCAATGAACACCGAGTGTGTGTGTGTAGCGTGTATACCATCGCTCAGAGTGTGCACTGCTAAAACCACAAATACATGAAGTACACTGCTTGCCAAAAGTTAGCCATCTGTTACCGCCTTCTATAAAAAAAAAATTAATAAATGGTGCGAACTCTGTCATTAGCACCTTATCAACAGTGCAAACAAGTGAATAAGTGCTAATAATATGTTTTTCCCTACCACGATGCGCCTTTGGTCTGTTTGTCTTTCGGTTATACGCCTGCCGGATTCATCAAGCGAGTCACCCATACCGCATCTGCGAATTTTCGGACTTTCTGACCCCCCCTCCCCCTTTTGCATGTGTGTACGTTACTGCTGGGACAGAACGTTATAAGGATAAAACGTACCCTGGACAGAACGTCCTGAGCCGGAGTCCTTATCTTTTACGCAAAAACTCAAAACAACAAGCCACCGTAGAGAATACAGCCTCAGCCGGAATCCAAGATGGCGCTAGTTTTTCCCTTGAAATTGGATCAAGGTCAAAAGAAAAATAAGGTGCACCTACCCACTGTGGAAAATCATCCATATACCAGATATCATAGGAGTTACAGCCGGCGATGTTCGGGCGGATAGACGGACAAACCAAAAACCTGGGGGAGGAGGGGGTGGGGGAGCACTCACGTAGCAACTGGTTACCATGCCTGTCCACGACTTTTTAAAATGACTGCCAATTAACCAAACGCGGAGAACAGTTCTGACAGAACACTGCTTTTTGTGGGAAACTGCTAAATGAATCCCCCCCCCCCCCCCCCCCGCCCTGACCACCTACACTTTAACGGAATTGACACTCTACTTTCTCTACATTTTCTTTTGGGCACGTATGGTAACACACTTGTGACCAAGTGCCCCCTCCAAAACTAAACTCCCCTCCGGGGCTAATGCCACTGTTGGGGGGGGGGGGGGGGGGGGGCTAGTTAATAAATCCGGATTAGGATCAGGACTTTGTGCCGTAGTTTTTCAGTTTTGCAGACCAGACTGCCCAGCGATGTTCTTATCCTTGCTGTAAAGGAAAAGAAGCAAGAAGTGTTCATTTGATTTCACTGGTGGCTACTTCGGCTGGGGCCACTTGTTGTGTGGCCACTTGCCCGGTATCCTCTGTCACTGTGGGCTACTTGCCCGATGGCCACTTGAGTATGCTCGTGTGGCCCCTGGTATGGTGTCTGCAATACGGTGGGCATGCGAAAGCTCTATCTTCAATAACGCGATCCATACTGTATGTGGAACAAAGTGAACAAGTCCTGGTGATTTAGCTTCTCTCATTTTTTTTATTTGATGACTTGTTCAATATCTCAGACTTTTATCTTTGGTCCGACGAGGTTCGAGGTATCGAATATGCACTGTTTTACAAACTAAAGTTCAGTTATTATCATTTCATACATTAACATAACATAAAAATTGTTGTTTTAAGCGTTTGATAATTTAATCTAATAATAACAGCATTAAAACTAACAACAATTGTACTAGCAACAACTCGAGTACACTCGAGTCCATCGAAAGTGACCTGACCTCAAACAAAGAAAAAATACTGGGTTTACTAGGTCTTAGACTATTTTTTGTGTGTCTGTTCATTTCCCTTCGTTATTTAGGAAATGATTCAACCAGTCAAACATTTAACCACAACAAATAAAACCATATCGAGATAATAAACAATATTTTTTATCATTCCCAGACCTCATGTAGTATTGAGGTGAAGGAATTAACCGTGCCATGTTATTAAATCTCCTTTGCTCAAACCAAATGCAAAAGTAAACCATATGCATATTCTGGGAGTTCTGTAAATATAATTTAGCAATTTTATCACGACAGTGCGCAGCTCGTTTAGGCGACGTTTCCGAAACTCCTGAGTGTCTTTAAAACCCGATAGAACTGTACAGATGATGAGAACTGAGCGTCCTTTGTTTTTATAGTAACAAATCACAGAAGTCAAAGAGAGTATATTCAAGTTTTAAGTTGAAAAACTTCATACATGTTTATTTTCGTTTAATCAGAGCATGCCGCGTAACAATTGTGACCTTTTTAAGTGTGTGGAGTTGGTGTGAGAGCTACATATAAAAGATATGTCTCGTTTATTTTGTGTGTCAAACAAGAGCTTGTGAAGAAATCACTTAAACAGAGACACAAAAAGAGAGTTTGCATCAAATATCAGAAATACTTTAATTTGTTTAAATTAAATAACAAAGCACAGACACTATAGTTCATTCCAAAACGCAGTTGAATATTGTTTTCTTTTAAACTAGGCTTTATTTTTGGTGTCAAATCACATTTGCTCTGTTTTCTTTCATTCACAACGGTTTTAAAAAGACAGATCCCATACCGTACCAAACTTGCGGCTCACCGTTCCATAGTTCATGCGTCTGAAAGTTGGACAGTTTTACGGGAGTTTTCAAGGGAATAAATGCGTTTGTGAGGTGTGAGAAGAAAAATGCAGGTGAAGTGGTAAATTTTAAGTTCTGTGTGCCTGAAGCAAAAACTTGATTGCATGAACAAAGCAGAACTTTTATAGCGAAGCTTTTTTCTCAGATTACATTTATTTAATTACTGCTGTCATTTATAAAACCAGGCTGAAGCTATGACCCGCCTCGGGTTTCTCCGAATATCTCAGCAACTAGAATCATCATATTTCTCTTGAAATATTAGTGATGTTTGGCCAAACAGGAAACACTAAGCATTACACAATTGTGAATTTGAAAAAAAAAATCTAATTAAATGTTAAACCCAATAACATTGCGAAATTTGAGCTGCTTTGTTTCTTGTCAAGCATAATAAATTATTACATGAAAGAAATACTGTACCGTTGAACAAAATAATTTATAGACAGGACATACAGGGGAACGTCGAGATCGGACCACCCCGGAATGTAAGCACATGGATCGGATCGAATTGGATTTCTGTAGGGCAGTTCAGCCTGCCAACTTAGGAGCAAAAGGACTTTATTACTTTGTAAATTATGCGTTTCGTCCTTTATTTACCAGATATTTCATTTCTTTTCCAAATATTTATTGATTTCATTTTTCTGCTACTTCTTAATGTGATGTTATTTTTAGGCAAGTCGTAATAATTACTAGATAAAACCTTTGCTGTAATAAGAATATAGCAATAAATAAGTTATGATAAACCATCGTATCCAATTATGAAAGCAACAGATCAAATTGGCTAAATGGCTTTATATGACCATGAAATTGCACATTATATTTTTCATCTGATCCTTATAATATCTTTTAAAGCTTGGCATGTTTTTTTCAGGGCTGATATATCTAGAGCTATATTAGTTTAATAGCTGTTGCAATGCAAAACATCTTAATGCAAATCAAATCAAGGTTGGAATCAACATGGAAGACGTTACAAGGCTGAAAACCCTTTTTTGGGCGTTGGTAAAGCAAGCGCCCAATGTACTGAAGTCCTGGACATATGATCATCGCTGGGGTTAAAATAAAGATGTCTGAATTCCGGGGTGGTCCTGTTTGAGCGGTTTTCCGAATAATGAAAAGCATCTATTCATTTGCCAGTGGCATTATTGAAAAGTGTTCTTACTTGTGAAGTGGCACACGGCGGATATTAGGTTTCCCTTGCATATAATATAAGGGTGCATGATATATTGTAGCTGAATTATGTTTCATAGGAAGCTCATGTAGGTCAGGTCATTACATCCACATAAAAGTGAATTGATGCAATGGGCACAACTGATGGTCTGACTTCCCCTGCCTGTTCTTTAATCTCGGTGGTAACGTTGCTTAGTTTTCAAAGCCAACGTGGCAGTTTAATACAGTAATCTGATTGTCAATTCATGTGAAGACGTTTTGATTTTTAACAAAGACCACTTTTACACTGCTTTACAAACAAATGTTACTGATTAACTACACTGTTGCTTGTAGCTTTTGTAAAGAAATGTAACCGGACGGTGACAAAATGATGATGGCACTGATGATGATGATGATGATGATGTTAATAATTATGATGATGATGATGATGATGATGATGATAATGGTGATTATGATGATTATAGCGATGATGATGACGACGACGATGATGATGATGATGATGATGATGGTGATGATGGTGATGATGATGATGATGATGATGATGATGATGACGACGATGATGATGATGATGATTATGATGATGATGATGATGACGATGATGATGATGATGATGATGATGATAATGATGATGACGACGACGACGACAACGACATCTACGACGGCGATGAGGATTTTCAGTTCGTGCTAATTTTACCGATTAGTTTAAAGTTTTAACTTTGAAAATCTGCTTGGTAAATTAACATAACAAGCAGCACATTTTTTTCTTCAGATCTGGGTTGTAACTTGTAAACTGTACGCAACTTGACCTAAATGCCTTATCTTTTGTTGTTATTTTAAATACCTATAATCGCGATCGTGCAAAAAAAAATTAAATTGTCTTTCAGCCTTTTTATGGCTGGATAGTGTTTTATAATAAAAGCGCAATTCGAAACTCAACTTCAGAGAACATATCGGAAACATGGCATTTTTCTAGGCGTTCAGTGCCGAAAAATGCTAACTTGTGGAAGACATCTGTACAAAAAAAAACAATGAACACCATGTCATTTGTGATGTTGACAAACCAATACTACTAAGGGTAAGTTTGAGTGATTTTTTTATTTTGATGCATCGAAATCTGGATATTTAACAAGCTAGTCCTAAAAAGCTGTATGAAATCAGTACAACACCTTCTTTTGTTCCTTTATTTAAGTAAACCATTTTTTCCGCTGTTTAAATAAAACATTTCTTCCGTTATCACCATTTTCCCCTTATATGCTTAATAGTTATGTGTAGGTCTTTAACGCAATTGGGTACTGTGTCTCTGTCACTTCGACTTCCGACTTTGACTTATGACTTTTCTTCCAAGTGCTCTTAAACTGTAATAGGAAGGCAGTTTATACCGTGATGACTAGCTCACTTGGTTACAGCGGTCGATGGTAATCTCATTTTACTGGATTCAAAACGAAGCCAACGTAGTTAGCAGGGGACTGACATAAGCAATCCAAATGAATCAGCTGTAAGCATACAAAAGTTGGATCACCTATCGCAAAGTTAAAAATCAAAGTCTATTGGGTTTTCGGCTTTCCTTTAGGAAAGACTTTTATTACTGTACACTAAGAACGCCTAACTGACGGAGCCTTCTTGTGCCGTATAGGGAGGTTTTCCTAATAGACAGATAGAGGGTGTTTTTGAGAATCAAAAACAGAAATAACTAACTATAATAAAAGCTTTATTTCTTTGTTTGTTTCTCATGCCTCTTTATAATTGCAATTTCTTTTTGAGTAGACACTTAGCTCGTCTTTTATACACATTGCCAAGCTCGGAGAAGACATTTAAGCTCGGTGCACCAAAGAGCAAGAGAAATAACTTTACTCTGGAGACTAACCCAAAATTGCAATTGACCCGACACATTCCCCAAAAAATCCCTTTAGACTAGTAGGATACGACACTTGATACTGTGGAAGCGGCAAGCACAGAATGTTGGCAAACAATTACATGGAAAGCAGCTTATGTTCATTATTTACTTTATGAGACACAAAAGCTGCTGTCCTTAATACACAAGTCCACTTCAGAGCAACATTTGACTTGCTGGCAAAAATGCTGTCCCCAGTCCTCAGTAGCAAATAGATAAAGTCCAATTGCCCATCAAAGACAGAATCAAAAATCACACCAGCGAGAAGTATGAAATACTCATTTGAATGTCATCTGGAAAATCTTATGTTCAAATATTAAAGACCATTCATCTTTCGAGTCAATATGGTGAATTGTAAAAAAAAACAACAACATTGATATGCTAATAAAACATGACCATCAATGAGCAAAGCTAAAAGCGGGAAGTCTTAGGAAGCCAACAAACAACCGAACATGCAGCGACCCCAGTAGCCTTTTCGAAACAAATTTAATCAACTAGCTACTTTTAACATGGAACAACTTAAACCACTATTGATGACGTCATCCTTTGTTCTTGGAGTGTATTAATTTTCACTAATACACTGTTGTCTGAACATAATACACTGACCTGAACAAAAAGTATCCAGGGAATGTTATCCAACCTCTTTGTTGAACGTCGATTAAATCATATATCAAAGGTGGGTACCACATCCAGTGTTGAGCCATCATTTGTTTTGATGATCACTTCTCGATACTGGCTATATACCATCGCATTGGCTTTCTTTGTGGTAGAATGGAGTCCTCTGAGAACTGTATGTTGAATTGAAGAAGCTGACAGATAAAACAGAGGTGTACGATTGAAACTCATCTACCACTGCAATCAGCACCTAGAGGAGACGGCTTTCAATTTAGTATCATGGACCCAACATATAGGAAACGGTGTATAGGTCATTCTGCAAGAACATATGCCCAACAACCTGCCTAGTCTGGGGCAAGGAATAATGTGCACATATGATAGTCGATAAATAAGACACATTTTCCATTTGTTTTTTTAACCAGATTTATCACATTAATAGAATGCGAAAGGATTACGACTACTGTTAATCATAATCTGCTGAAAGCCGCATTCAAAATGGAAGAAAAATCTCATTTACAAGTTTTCACTCGATTTAATTAAATTGTTCAACGAATTGTTTTTCCTGCAGTTATTTTTGTTACGTTTCTCCATGATATCAATTTCATTATTAATGATCAAATTTTGTGCTCCTTATATAACACACCAAATGAAATTTGCTTGAGCAAATCACCTAAATGGAGTACAGTAAAAATATCTACAGTGGAACCTCTGAAATCGGACCTCCCTTGGAACCGGATAAAATGTGCCCTATGTCAGAGGTGGTCCCATTTGGGAGACCTGATCCTACTTGGATAAAATTTTGCATGCTGACCGCAGATTCAAGTTTGATGTTCAAACACATTAATTATCTCAATTTTGTCTTTGAGACTGATGCTTTTTCTTTTTTATTAATTTTTTCTCTACTTTCCATTTTGGGAAAGTTTAGCATTTTTTTTCTTATTTAAACTACCTTTATGTTCTTAAATTGACATTTAATTGTCATTATGAATTCGGTGGCATTTGGGTCGTCTTAAATACTAAAAGAATAGCCATCACATAAATTAAGAGGTCTCGAGTCTGTATATGGTCAACCGCTATAGTTTAGACAAGGTACAAAAGTATAGATAACAAAACTAAGCCCTGTCTGGTTACACACTTGCTACCATAATCCCTAGCAACAATATCTAAGACGGCAACATGCTCAGTGTTGTAAGTTATGTGCCGCAAAAATACAGTGGTTTTCCCACTGACTGACAGTGGTTCGATCTCAGGCATTTTGGGGGCTCGGGACCGAAAAAAGCGGCCCGAAGTGGTCCGATCCGAGGTGGTCCCAATTGGGAGTTTTCTTAATCATTAAAGTCTATGGGGCGCATTCGGGACCGAAAAAATGTGTCCTAATTCAGAGGTGGTCCCAAGAGGGAGGTGGTCCGATGCCGAGGTTTTACTGTAGTTGATTTTAGGTACTGAATGCTTCTTGAAAGTGCCAATTAAAACTGGAGGTGCACTTCTTCCATATCAAAACCCCACATTGAACTTCAGTTCTCTGCGATCGCCTATTCAGACAGGTCCATTTGGTATCTAATCTCCACCTCAGCTACAAGCATCGAACCCTAGTGAAAATAATTACGATCGCTCTTCTTGGTTTCAAGGCTCTTGTTTATTCAGTACATGTGTACAGTGTATGTTCTATTACCGGTCGTTTTTTTAAGCTAAAATGCTTTTGGGACTGCTAAAGTGGACATTTACTTCGACTTACGTGGTGGTCTGATTTGTGGGTAGTCTGATGCCGGGCTCTGGTGTAATTCATACTCAGAGTCTCACGGTTACTGTATTAAGAGATTATGGTGTAATCCGGTGCAAAGGTGTTTTTGGCAGAGCGTTCTTTTTAACTTCGTGCTAATTGCAAAAATGCTCACATTAGAGCTCATGCTGCCATAAAAAGAATAATGAATAGCTTTGACTCATGACTTTGAACATTGTCATTTCAAGCAACAACTTTTTATCAGTTTAACAGCATCAGATTCGCATGAGTGTACTGCTACTTCTGAATTGTAAACCAAACACTATCCTTTTTAGAGAAGAAACGAATGTGGGTGGCAATAACTTATTTTACAGAATGCATCGTGCCTCTTGTCTTTTTCATCAATTTTTTTAAAGTGTCAAATCATACATTTTAATATCGGTCAGTGTGCACACCATTTTAGCACATTTTGAGCGCAGGCTATAATACTGTTTCTTTTTTTATTGATTTAATAATTGAGGACATAATCATGGACTACTTATCGGCCAATTGCGAAACCTTCGTACAAAACAAAAACTATAAAACTGCATTATAATTTAGTAGGATATTTGGTCATTACGTTGTGCATTTGGGAGTTTCATAGAAGTTGCTTTGAGATCAAAATGCCCCTACTAGAGCACGAACGGTTGTTTATATAGCTAAATTCGTTGAACATAGTAAAGAAGACACCCATAAAATACGGAGGGTTATTTTTACACCCAGTGTATGCAGTATTGTTCACCTGTATGGTATAAATCAGTGCTGCACATCAGATTCTCAGTGCAATCGATATGCCTGAGAGGTACATATTCAGATATGTTTTCTATAAACACTTTCTATTTCGAACTGTATTCAAACGTTCTACGCCGTAGCCCCCTCATTTATATGAGATTACTGATATCTTTATTTCAAAGGCAACATACGTTGCATATCATTCCCATGTAGATGATTACAAAATGTCCACCCCAAAGATTTTGTAATACTACTAATCGATAACTTTCACATCAACGCTTTGATGAGTTTAGGTATTCTCTCCTTTGTTTATACATTTTGTACAGTTTATGCTCTCTATCCAGATTAAGTTTCCAATAACAAATATACCCTTGACTTTGTTTATTCATTCTCAAAGTTGTTGAGCCAACAAGTTTGTCCTTTTTCTAAACTTTAGCATAAAACATGGCATTTTAACACCTTTCAAATCAAAGACCAAGAGTCAATCAAAAGTCAATGTGAAATTTATTTATGTTTTATATACCGTTGGACATTGAAAATTTTCGGGTTTAGACCATATATCAGATCCAAACAGCATTAGAACCTATAAGCATCATATTCATAGTTGCACTGTACACAGCATGTAGTGTTGTCCTGTCATTACTTCACTAGACAGCAAACTTCATATGTGAGCACTTTACATTCAAGCTTTTGAATTCGTGTTAATGTTATGAGCCTTAAAAATTATATCTGTTAATGTCGAGCTCTTAATCAAGCTTTATCACGAATTTTACATAAACAGTATTGTAGGCGAACCCACGAACAGAGTGTCATGTAATGCCATTGCCAGGAACAGAGAATACATTGTGGAATTTTTGTATGAATGACACATGAAAGAACAGGTTCTTTCTGACCTTAGTAAACTTCATGAACCCAGTGATTTCATACCATTCACATGTCTTGTTTTGAAAAGCAGAAATATATGAACCTTTTTAACTACATTGCAGGAATTGTGCTGTAGTGTATTTTTCACTACGATTTCTTTTTCTTTTGTGTATTTAATAGAACAGAAATTTGAACAAATCATGTTCATTTTAACAGAAAGTTGTTGAATAAAGAGGCAAGTTGCTTCAAGATTTTCATATCTGTAAAACATCAAATTGACAACAGAGCGTATGAGTATCAATAACTCTAGTTCTTCAATTAGAGGGATGTTATTTGCAGCTTTTAACTGCAGCAGAACATAGCTTTAGATACCACTGACATTTTATGATTGCCTGCACGTATACAAAGAAAAAGTGTTATTTTGTAGTGCATATGACGAGTATATTATCACATCTGTACCATTCCCAGTACAGAAAATGTGAGAATACACACTACCATAAGTGCTACTTAAAATTGCCACAGCAACGAGCGACAGAAAACATTCGAAGAAAAAGTATGTTACTTTTAATAGGTTAAAGCTACATAGATTTATGAAATAAAAAAACACTCTCGTATAGACCGATCTCTTCATGAGCCTGGCTCAATGTTGGCACTCGCATTTCGGTCTACTGCCATCAGTATTACAGTTGTCCGAGGTTTTCCCGATCAATCCACCTGCTCATGTAGTCTTCTCATTTTTATGTCCACCAAGCTTTTGCCTTAGCAGTGCTGAAGAAAATACCTAAAAAAATATGATGGCTTACAAAAGCTTGTCATGATTCTTCTTTATTATTATTATTATTATTATTATTATTATTATTATTATTATCACTGTTGTGGTTGTTATTATCATCCTTATTGTTATTAATATTCAGTCAGTCAGCCATTCAATTATTCAACGTAATATTTTCAAAGCAGGAAACAAAACACTTGGAAAGATTCACTTTCCTAATGCAATTTTCGGTGCCAGGAGGTTTTGGTCTGCCAAAAATTATGAAACTCTCATTTCGTATTTTGTCTTTTTTTTTCGTCATGTTGGTTTTCTCACAACTCCTATGAAACGGTTGGAGCTAAGAAATGAAACTTAGGACACATATAGTAGGCCACAAGATTAGTTACCACATGAAAAATGTTGACCTATGACGTCATCAGCGTCTAATGACGTCATGGAAGTTTCAAAATTAAATATCTCGAAAACCTTTTCACATACAGCTTCGGTGCAAAATACGCCATGTGATTTTTTGGTGACCCATTTTATGACCTGTAACCTCGCAGTGACGTCACTTTTCCATTTTTTATGTTCTCAAGGGTTAAGTGTGGGATTTTCGCACAGTGTACACAGACGGCTTTGAAGAATAAAAATGAGAAATAAAATATAACTTAAAGAATAAAAAATCTAGTCCACATACACTCAAAAATGCCACAAACCCAAACACAAATAGCGCATAACAGCGCAAAACGCCTCTTTCTGATCAATGACTCGTCACACCATAACAAATACTTGTCACTAACGTCTCAGAACCTTGTCAAAAATTGTGAAATATTACGTCACCAAGACATCACATTCTTTTCAAAACAGCTGAAAACATGCGGACATTCTTTTTGAATTTTCTCAGGTTTTAATGAGCATTACTAGCCGTTTCAGATTATCACGTCTTAAACATATGTTTAACACTATCATTTTATGAAGGTCCACTGTTAAATGAACAATGTATATTGTGTGCTTACTGACATCCAATAAAAAAAGGTGAATGGATACGATTATTTTAACATAGCTCGTCAACCTGACCAATTTGATGTGAAAGGACATATGTTATTTTGAAGATGTCAAAAAGAATCCCAACTTTGGTCTTCACTTCAGAAATCAGCAAATAAATAAATGTTATTAGTTATTAAATAAAAGAATTTGAGAATATTAATTTTTTTATTTATTTGTTTTGAACGTTTTGGGACCATTTTGGGACCATGTTTCGCCTTCCATGATTTTAATCAGTTTGCCTTCAGATGTAGTATGAATGGTTCTCATATGAGTCTTTTTAAATACTTGTAGGGCGATTAACAAAAAGTTGTTTTGAAGAAGAATTTAGTTGATTTCTCAGGAAAGCTAGTATCGGAAGCACTTATGTTTTACTCTCCGGAGACCTGAACATTCATTATGACAACCAAAGTCACCCACTGACCCTTATATACAGTGATCTTTTGACATCGTTTAACCTGATTCAGCATGTTACTGAACCATATCATGAAAAGGGTCTCATCCTGGACCATATGACTACACGCAGAAATGATAGTTTTCCCGTAAAACAAGTGCACACCTGTGAATTTATCTCCGACCATAGTATTGCCATGTGCAAACTGAATCTGAAAAAGCCTACAGACAAACGACAAACATTTAAATGTCGGAACTTTCGCGATATCGATATTCAATCTTTTAAAAGAGATGTTTCAAAACTGCCCATAGTACAATCCTTTCGTGATATGGACTATCCCTCCCTAGTAACGCAGTACCATATTGAGCTCGCCGCAGTACTGGAAAAGCACGCCCCTCTCAAAGAGAAATCCGTGCCAGTGCGAAATAAGGAACCTTGGTACACTGACTCGGTTCAGACTATGCCGGAAATACGAATGGGCTTTTCAAAAACATCGAAAACCCGAGGATAAAGCAGAAATAAACAGAAATTAAAACATGAAAAAGAATTTTACCTGTCTCAAACAGTAGCGTAAATTATTCAAATCTATCAATCGTATCATACACCGCTCTAAGCCTAACCCGATGCCTGAATGTGAAACACGGCATGAGTTGCCCATCATCTTTTCAAAATACTTTCAATCAAAGGTCAATAAAAAAGCAACAATTTTTAACAGAAATTGATCAGGCATTTGAATTTGATGGACCAAATGGTCGTGAGGACATTCTCTATCTATCTTAACTTCTTCCGGACATCGAGAAATTCATCAAAAAGTCAAACACCGTGTGATGTGAACTCGATCCTTTTCCAACATTCCTTCTGGAACAGTGTCTGCCTGAGCTTTCACCAGTCATTACCAAGATAGTCAGCATGTCACCTCAAGAAAAAATCGTACCTGTTCAATATACTGTATAAGAAAGCTATTATACGCCCTTTATTGAAAAAAAACCGTCGCCGGACCGCGTAGTCAAAAACTACAGGCCCGTTTCCTATTTAACCTATGTATCGAAATTAATCGAGCAAGCGGTCTGTACCCAAGTCACATACCATATGGAAACCTGTGGTTTAAACGAACCTCTGCAATCGGCATACAGAGCATTTCATAGTCCAGAAACAGCGTTGGTCAAGGTGTTTGATCACATTCTCAGTGACCTCGACGACGGATGCGTCATTTTTCTTACACTCCTTGACCTCAGTGCAGCTTTTGATACCGTTGATCATCAAATCCTGCTGCGCTGGTGACAAACAGTGAGGATCGACGACTCTGCATTGAGGTGGTTTGAATCGTATCTGACAGGTCGAATGGTACGTGTTAGCGTGGATGATCAGTACTCGGAAGAGGTAACCCTAGACTGCGCATTCCTCAGGAATCGATACTTAGGTCACGCCAGTACTCTTGGCGGCTGTTTACCCTGTTATTTCATTTCATTCATGACGACTCACAGCTGTGGCGAAAGGTGAATCCAAGGTCTCTTGAGATCAGCTATACTCCGCTAAGTACATCGAATACAGTGTACCGTAGCTAAATGGATGTTTCACAATAAACTACAGCTTGACACTGATAAAAAAATCATGATAATAGCGAGCCCGTTTAATCAACGTCGAATATTTGTTGATCGTCTAGACCTAAAAATGACAATATTCTTGTGTTAAAATCTGTTCCTGAATTATACGTAATGATGGATAATACTATATCCATGATGGATCACGTAAATCACGTGCGAAAGATCGGTTTTAACTGGGTCCAAAAAGTGCGAAATTGCCTCACTGAAGACGCTGCCAAAACCATCATCCACGCCCTCGTTATAAGCCAAATTGACTGCTGTAATGGCATATTAGTGAGAACGTTATCGAAAAGCTTCAAAAGCTAATGATTGCAGCCGCGCATATTATAACCCACACCCTCGCCATTACGAGATAACGCCAGTTCTGAAAAGTCTACATCGCCTGCCCGTACTCGAAAGGATAAATTTCAAAGTTTTGTGCTTAACGTACAAGGTGCTTAAAAACGAAGGGCTAATGTACCTACGCGAGCTGCTGGTGCACTATCAGCCAAACAGAGCACTACGATGCTTTGCTGCTTATAAACTTTCTGTTCCACGCCGAAAGCTGAAATACGCTCAACGGGCATTCAGTTTTGCAGCTCCTACTCTGTGGAATCAGTAACCCATTCATATAAACTTGTCGGAGTCAACAAATACTTTTAAAAAGAAACTAAAAACTCACGTGTTTCAAAATATTATGGAAAGATATTAACATTGTGTGCTCAATGGCCTTTCCAGAAAAGCGTGTTACAAGAACTCACAGATCGAAGGCGCAACGGAGCCCCTGTTGGGAAGGGGGCTTTTTGGTCAATGAGAACACTCGAAGACGACGTATATATCATGGATGTATTAGCACTTTGGGTACAGAGCCATACCGTTGAAGGGGTAAACTGGTTAGGCGGTGTTTCGATCCGTACCTTCATAGATCGAAGGCGGGTAACGGTTAGAAAAAAAACAATTAAATAGGGAATTGCAGCGACCGCCTTCCATACCCGGCTGGTTACAATGTCACTGAACATTAGTAATAATGTTTCAAATTGTCATGATTGTGTCTAATATTCTTTATCTGGATGGTTCTTCAGTCACTTGTCAAAACTTTTTGACGAATTTGTTTCAACATATTGACAAACTGACAAATAATTAACGGATTATTAGCATGACGAATTACTGACAAGCTGTAAACTGAGATTTAATGACAAATTTATGACAGAGTACTGACATTTTAACTAGAATTGGTAGCATTGGTCATTGTCAAATGGATAAGGCAAATTAGTCAATCTCTTGTCAATTCGACAACTTTTCGACAAATTCTTGACAAAGGCATATTATGTGTGCGTTACGATTCAAATTGGTGGTAATATTTCGTGCTGCGAAACATCCGTGCGGAGAAACATCCCTTTACTTTGGGAATCTATGGGAAAGGGGTTTTGCAAGCAAAAGGGGTCAGGGATGTTTGCGAGCACAGCGCTTTTCTCAACAGTTCTAGCATTTTTTCGGAAAGGGGTTGTGTTTGAACAACAGATAAGAGGGTCTCAAGTATTTATCTGATTTTAACGTGTAGTGTTTAATAGTCAATAAATGAGTTGCGCTGCATGTTATTGCAATAAATGATACGAGATGCTGAAATATCCTGATTATTTCACTTTAATAGGTTCAATAGAAATAACCTATACTCCAAGTTCTCGATAATAAAAGAACAATTGCAATTGCCCTTAATCCCAGATCTCAGTAACAAATTCATGAAACTGCGTGCAGACCAGTATATCAGTTTAACTAAGCAGTGTATTCATTTTTAAATGGATTGCACCTTTCCAGTGTATGAGGAAAGGAAAACCCTGTTGTATTATATTACATAGTTACTGTTAAATAGAATACAGTGAGAAATGACTGTTATTTCCCTTTTAAAGTTTCCTTTAAAATAACCCCGTGTCTTTTGTTTTCAACCTCAGTTACTTAGCTTCTAAGCAAACATGATTGTTTGCTTACTTGGTCAGCCAGATGTTTGTTCATGGGATTATAAATGGGATTAAGTCATATTTCTGAGCACGGTGACTTCTCAGAACGCTCCGGTGTAAGGAAACGTTTTTGACCCCCAAAATAAATCGACCCCCGGTCGATTTGTTTTAAAACAAACAGACCCCCCCCCCCTTGAAATGTTTTAACCCTCTTATATTTTGTTGATTTCTTTATTTCTTTCCACATATGGCCATCTTATTAGTTTCTTTAATTGAAATAAAAACTATATCCATGAATAACAATTTATTTAGCAACTAACATCTACATTTTCAAACACGAAAACACTTCCAACACCACTAACATACAGCCACCAAAAAATCTGTCCATGCTCAATAATGGCATTTCAAAGGCTCAAAATAATAATTTTGTACATCAAGAGGTAGAAAATGCTTAAAATAGCATTTAAAAACCATATGCACCTTTTTTACTTCCATTTTATATTTAAACATGATTATTTGGAGGGGGTCATTTTATTATAGGGGAGGTCTGTTTGTTATGGCGGGCTTTCCTAAAACAAATCGACCGGGGGTCTGTTTGTTTTAAAAGAAATCGACCGGGGGGTCGATTTGTTTGGGGGTCAAAACGTTTCATTTCACCGGTTCGTTCCCGAAAACGGGGACATGTTTCTCAGCACGGAACAGTGGCTCTCTGATGAAACGGTTTTTGAATGAGAGCCTGAGATAGTTAGTTATATTTATAGCTTAATAACCTTCGTCAAATCTATGCTGTGCTGTTAATCAATATACTGAAAATTAACATGATTGTTTGCCATGCATTATGTTGCCTTTTAGCACAGGTGGGTCTTCGCTCACATGTGCTATAGCCATGGCGTGGCCTCTGCCGCTGTCGGTTCGTCTGTAAGCTTTGTATAAATGCTATTCGTTTCTGCGACAACTCGTCAAAAACAAGACTAGGTAGAGATTCGAAATTTCACACGAGTGACGGGCGATATCCATTCTGGTGTTGTGTGAAATGTTTAGACAAAAATGCCTTGAATGTTGCAGACAGGGATATACTACTCCGTAACCTGCCACAAATGTGCAGCCGGAGTGGGTGAACAGCGTAGTTATGGTGCGGTTAATCGAACATTTTTTATTCATTTTTTATTTCTTTTTTTTTCTTAAGTTGTCATTTTGTCCGCTTTGCTGCTTTGCCATTATGTCCGCTTGCCATTATGTCCGCTTGCCATTATGTCCGTTGCCATTATGTCCGTTCCCATTTTGTCCTACAACCGCTTTTATATCAGTTTTAAAGGTAGAATTCTCGAAAATACACAGACCTATAGCTGGTTGGTTAGGTTGTCTAACCGTTATAATTTTGAAATCCCGTTATGGCCCTCCCAGTCTACTGTATTACAATTTCATCCTCAAGTATATAATTCTCCGTCCTACTTTTTGCTCGGTTCGACATGTTTGAACATATTTACCTGCACATTTTTTTTCAGATAAAAGAAATCAGCGTACTTTTCGAAAAACCAAACTTCATTAATATTAATTCTTTCAAATAAATCATTTTTATTGGAGAGGTCTTTCTGAATAAAGTAGTTTTTCTTCTTATTCTTTGCTTTTCTGTTTTAGAGGGGCTCTATACTCATTGCGGTCTTCTGCCGAACTGTGGAGAAGCCACTCTTCCTGTCTCTCACATACGGACTCTGTGTGGTGCCGTGCAGCGTGATACCTCTGTTCTTTTGTTGGGTTCCAAAGCTGTGGAAATTACCTTAGAATCTGTTACGCTAGTGGCGTTGTAGTTAAGGATGGGTGGGGAGAAGGTAGAGGCGATAACCCGTTACCTGATTGATCTCTTTTTGTAAATATACGCGTTTTTAAGAAAAAAAAAATACACGCTACAAGCATGTAATTGCAGTCAGCATTTTGATTGCAATCGAAATAGGGTGTTAAGCCATCACATACAAATCGTATTCAGTATATGAGTGCGCATGAAATCATGAATTTTACTTAATTTGATTGTAAAAAAAAGTAATGTTTTCATTGTTTTTAAATCTTGGCCTGCTGCACCTCTCTCCTCCCCCTTCTTGGTAGCATATGTATCCACAAAAAAAAACACAAACAAGGACATTTAACAAATGGGGAGTAAGTTTGGGGTCAGACGCCGTCTGCGCGGAAGGGATATTCAGACTTAGCATTGCAGGTTTAATAGTAGCTTTACAGTCAAGGATGACCCCTGGTAACATACGTTTCCCCCCATCCCGTCGCCCTTTTCCTTGAGGGAAGCGGGGGGGGGGGGGCGAGAAACTGCCTTCATCTGGTATTGTACTGGTATCTACGTTATGATATATGCTATATTTGACGAACTGATTCTTACACATCGTTGAGAGATTAAAACGGTTATTTTTTCATCAAAAGACATTTCAATATAATGTGTTTCAATTTAAATTATTTTTCATGACCATATTGTTGTTTCGAACCACCCGTTAAGTTACGTTTTCTTAATTGGCATAATTTTACCACAGCAACGGTTCCATGGCAGGTGATAATAGACATAACAAACGTGACCGCAGTACCGACCCTGTTAATTAAACTGCTAAACGCAAAGAAGCAAGAGACAAAAAGAAATCCCAGCACCCGCCTATATTGTTGCGCTAAAACAACTGATTGTGTACAACTTGACATTTACAGCAGAGCTAAAGCTTTTTCTGCCCCGTCAACAGGTATATAAAAATATAATTTTTCGCATATACATTCTGTATTGATTAAAATGAAAAAAATTGTATGTGAGATATTCAACATATTAGCGGTTCCTAGGATATTAAATGCAAAACAATCATGGATAGTTTTTCGTCTTCAACCAATAATTGGGTATGAGGTTTTAATACAAAATTTATATGTTTCTCTAACTACAGCACAATTTTTTTTTTACTTTATTTTATTTATTTATTTCATTTTTTGTTTTGCATGTTTCTATATTATAAACATCCTTTATAACCTCTGAAGGGTGAACAACTAGAACACTAGTGTTCAAGTAATACACACCCCCACTAGAAAATGGTGTCCTTGAGATATATGCCGGTGTGATAGGATATCCCCTCGTGTAGCTTCCCTCGGGGGGGGGGGGGAAGTTATACTAGTATGTCGCCCCCCACCTGGGATTATTTGCCCTCCCCCCCCCCCCCTGTCCAGCTACGTGCCTGCTGTTTGGAAATGAAACGAATCCACACCCCCTTTGTTAAAATTGTTAAAAAATTGTTATTTGTGCCTCTATGCAACGAGGGATTAAAGCATCTAAATACAGATCTCGGTAATTTATTCAGTTACAATTAGCCGCGGAAGCCGTCCAAAACAATTTACCTGGCGAACATGCACGAGCACTTCACTCCAGTTTATTAGATTTAAGATTTAATTTTTGTGTCATTTTCTTTGATTTATTGTTGAATTGTGCTAATAAAGTCGTATAAGCAGTGTTGTAATCTTTGATCGACTTTAGGACGACTGATATCACATATATCAGCCAAAAAAATCTGATGGGGGGGGGGGAGATATACCAGAGGGGGAGACAGCCTAGGATAGCGCCCCCCCCCCCACCGGGAGGAGGGGGGAAGCTGTACAGGGGGGGGGGGCAAGATATTCTGTTACACCGGAGAGCGAATGCCGGGCCACCTACTTCAGGCGCTCGTATTTTGTTACGTCATATGTAAACAGCCGTAAGCCCAGCACTTGCGGTTGAAACCAAAAGCAGGGAAGAAACGCCGTGCCAGGTTTGATTAGCCTCCACTCAAAATTATCTTCTCCAGTCTCATATTCATATAATGTTTTTAAATTAAATTGAATATTTCATTGTGAAATTGGAGACACTAAAAATGTGAAGAAACCCTTACAAAGAAAATTATTTTTGTGCTTGTAGCTTCGAGGCTGATTGCAAAATTTCTGACCCAATAACGGTTTTTTTTTTTTTGCTGTACATTTTTAATGAATGCATTTGGTCATCGCTCTGTTGATTCTTTAAATCTGCAGCTCTAGCTCTACAAAATCAGTGTATTCAATGTAAAGGTCCGGTCGTGATAATCTTTTGATTACTTGCATTGACTTATTCAGTGAGTTTCGAACCAGTTTCTTGTTTGCCGTAAAAGTGACTTTGCCCTATCCACACACTGAATTATTTACTAAAACTGTAAGAGTGGTAACAATTAAAGGACACTACGCCATCTCGGATATGCGGAAAGCAGCGGATGTTAAGAGTATCCCTGGGAGTCGTTTTGGCCGCCTAAAATTGAATCAGTTTCATAAAAAATTATCCTCCAGTTCTTACTGACTCCTTACGCTGATTGCCACGAGTGCATAATAACTGTCAGGCAATTTGTCTTGTCGTGTGAATTACATCTACATTGAAATAACCACTGCAATCAAAGAGTTGAATCATTTTGCTGGAAATGTAAGTTTTTAATGAAAAATAAACAGTCTGACTGGAGCCAATCTTCCCACTTTTTATGCTTTCCAAAGTGGACCTGTTTTTCTTGTTAAATCAGAACTCAATTTCCGACATCACAAAACTAACACAGTCTTGAGTATTAGAATTAAGTGACATCGACAATTCAATTATTGATATAACAAAATCGACAACTAAGTTGATGTTGCATGTGAAAGTTTATTCATCAACATCTTATTGATAAGAGCAATTCACCTTTGAAACTGAGGAGTGATTAACTCACATCAAACACTGAAGTGTTTTAATACCACCTACTGAATAGTGGATTGTGTTATTCCAAAAAGAGATGTCTTTTTGATTAGCTTGGTGAACTCATGATAACAGTCACATATATATATATATATATATATATATATATATATATATATATATATATATATATATATATATATATATATATATATATATATATATATATACGTTAAAATTGATATAGTTGTACTCAGAATAGTTAAAAACATCGCTTCTAATAAAGAATGCCAAGAATTATTTGATTTGCTGAAACGCATCAAGATACACCTGTGTTTCCACCCCCTCTCCACAAAATAGGCCTTAAATACGTTGTAACTGGGTATATATATCCTTACATAAGTAATGGATCCTACAAGTGCACTATTTGTGAAATATGTGATTGAAAATGAATTTTGGTCAATTAAGTTAATTTGAAGTTCGGTTGATCTGAACCATATTCTCGGGTCCCGCACACTTCAAACTAAACGTGATCGACTGTATATAATTAAATTTGATATACCGGTGTAAGGAAACGTTTTGACCCCCAAAATAAATCGACCCCCCGGTCGATTTGTTTTAAAATAAAATATTTGACTGACCAGTCACGCAAATGTTAATCTGAAGTTCATAATTTTTCTACTAGGTCAATGACACCTCACGTTCACTCGAAATAAGTCACTATGTGGTATTTATTGATCAGTAAGCAATTGTTGACGTAAAACTGGTTAATAATATATTTTTGTTAACTCGAAATCAGTCAATATATGTTTGCTGCATGACTTAACTAGCATGCAGCAAACAGTAATTGCAGAGATCTGTAGGTAGACAGACATCTGTCATTGTAGAGAAAGTGGGACAGAAATCCAAGGTCCGTCGTGGTATACACACACCTACATTGTGTATTTCTTTGGTCCATATTCGGGGTGGATTTGACAGAAAGGCTTACTTCTATCATTTTCAATGCAGCCTATCGTTTTGCCTTTTGTGCTCACAAATTTATGCACCATTCCCACAGAAACGATAGAAAACTAGGGACTGTCTTTATGAAGTGCGCGATCCCGTGAATTTTTGCTAACAGATGCAACTCCAGTGCCATTAACACAAACTACTGCATGCACACTGATGAAAGTAGCCATTTGACAGTCGTCGCAGAGTAGTGAAAAAGCACATAATGCATTCTATTATAGGCTTAAACAAAGAATTGTTAAATGATATCACTGCCAAAGACATTACACACTTCTCTAATAATAGAAATGTCACATCCGTCGCAGACTTGTCTTGTTCTAACATTTCTTTATTTGCGTATTCTTAAGTACCAACTATTGTGCATTACGATGTCGTTTTACCTGTTTATCTTATTTAATAATGCACGGTAAAAATATTACACGAAGAGTACAAAGTCTATTATTATTATTATTATTATTATTATTGTTGTTGTTGTTGTTGTTGTTGTTGTTATGTGACCGTTATTATTATTATTCTTATTACCATTATTATTGTTATTATTATTGGTATTAAACGCATGCAAGGTAACTAGAAGTAAATCACTGCTAGGTTAGCGAAACTTACACTTCAGAATATAACTTCAGCACTGTGTACTTTGGCCTCAACACTGGCCGGAAAAAAAAAATAAAGGCGTCATTAAGCTGCGCATTGTCATTTCACCTCCAAAAATGTATACAGAATGCATTTATTGTTTTCATAATGTGTCTTAGAAATTGGTGCAATGGTATTGTTTTGCGAACATTAATAAAAGGGGGTTTTAACAGTAAAAGGAAGGGTGAATTATTATGATGCAGTAAGATTCGATGTGGATTTGGGGGTATATGCATTCAAATTATTCACGACTTCATTTCATTACGAAGGAAAAGTTCATATTTTACATAAATACCTGAGTAATTGATTGACGAACAGTTAGCAAATTATTTGCTTTAAAACCTCAAATATCTGGAAGTTCTTTTGTTACTGTGTATAATTCAACTAAGGACAGTTAAGGACACGGATTTCTTGGGTATTTCATGGAATAGCCAAGTCCCTCTAACATACAGACAGGAATCCGTAGGATATAACTAACCGCCATTTGAATGAGTATCTTTGTGATGAGTTACTTCTCAATCAATTACTGCCTGAGCATCGTAAAATTTAATTTGACAGTATGAGTGATCGATATATATATATATATATTTAAGATCACATTTGCCACCATTTTTTTATTTTCGTTTCTTCGCATCTCCTCCTGAACGAAACGATTTGTGTTCGGTACCTTACGATGCTTTCCCCTACTCAGGGGAGAGGGGAATCAAAAGTTTGAAGCTCGCATCGATCCTCAATTTTTTTTTTGTTCTTGCAGGGGTGGAGGCCTGGGGGGGAAGTGGTGGTGGTAAGAACTAAGTGCTTTGAGTGTCGTGTTCCGTGCCTTCCCTGGCCCCATGTCTCGCAGTTTCCCATGAGTAGTATTCGTCCCTTGTGTGCATTGATTCACACAGTGCCATCGTATATAAAACTGCCTCAGTGCAGTAAAAGCATGGTGTGTGCACGAGGCTTTATAGGTGTTACAGCAGCAAGCATAACTGAGCAACACTGCGGACAGTCCAGAGAAAACCGAAAGGCATAAAAACAGCAGAAATCGGTCTAGTTCATGGACTAACTCCAAGCTTCAACAGACAAATGGTGTAAGTTTTTAAGACAAATGCATCTGTTTTTTTCCGTTAAAATGACCAGGCCTGACTATGCACTTATTTAACCAAATTAGACATATTTTTGTAATATTTTTACTATTCAACTAAAAGATCCCGGTTTGTGATTTCAGTCTAATTTATATATATGTATATAAAACGAATGGAGTGTGAATAACGACGGCCGTAGCCAGAAAGGGCTATTCGCATTTCGTATTTACCGCAGAGCTGCACAAAAACTTGAGCAGAGTAAACGGAAGAGGGAAAATAGCCAGAAAGTTTTGAAATAGAGAGACAAGGAGTAAGTCCTAAGTGTAAAATAGCAAGAACACCTTTTTATGGTATTTTAATAGCATATAAAAGAGTGTGGCTTTGAATTCTGTATGAATCCTGAAGCATTGACTCAGTGTCATTTTCCTTACTGTTTTTATCTGTTTGCCCCGTTACACGATCTGTGACTATTTCTTCTGCGTCTACAGCTAGTAATTGCAGAAAATGATCTTTTCTGCAATGCACGACTAATTCAAATTCTTTTTTCTATTTATTTATTTTATTAATTTTGGTTTTGTTGGTAGATCTGAATTAGGTGAACATATGCATCGTATTAACCTTGTGCCAATAAAATAACAACAGCAAAGAAAACACAATTGCCTAACGGACTATTGTCACCGACAGAAAATTGCATACATAGTTTGTGGCTCTTCTTTAGCAGACTAACCGAAGATGTATTTAAAAAGATCGAGGTTCTACATCGGATACAACTCTGCACTATTTTTTGTATCAGATACAAAATGGATATAGCACTCATGTTTCAGTGTTGTAATTACAGGTCTGAATCCTGCTGAAACCGTCAGCAAGAAGGCCTGAAGCACCTATCAGCATGTCTTTCATAAAGAAGGTAGGTTGCTCTGAAATTTCTTCTTTTCTAATTACTGCTGAACAAAAATAAGTTGCCGTGTTCCATAGGCTATGTTAACCGTTTTTACTCAACTTACTGACATATTATTTGAATAAAGTACGAACTGCCGTACCACTGTTAGAGTATCAAATAAAAATGTCTTGCAAATCGAACAAGTTTGGAAAATGTTCAGTTATGACCAATTAAGTCTCAGCGGAAATGAACAGCTTTGAGAAATAAATGAATGGGACCAATCACAAGCTCTCAATTATCCCTGATATTTTACCACCCGAGGCTTTGGAGGCCGAACGTAAATTTGAATTTCTTAATCCCCGACGATTTGTTTAGATAGACAGGTCACGTGACCTTTGACCTTGATATTTAAGGTCAGACGTTACGCGCGTTTCTGGGCGCTTTAGAAATACAGAGGATGCATGACCTTTTACTTGCAAACTAAAGGACAAGGTCAAAGTATGATATTTAATGAACCCTTTTGTCACGTCGTAAAATGGAGGTGATTCTTTGTAAAACGGCTTATCACGTAAACCTAAGATGTACATATGTAAGTGCGGGTGGGGTGGAGTACCGTGCACGCGTATGTTATAATCGTTGACGCCGCTAAGATGACTCCCGGGTTTGAGGTAGGACAGAAAATCTTAAATTTTGCATATACCTAGTTTGGAAAATAACGTTTCCAGTTCGGAACCTCACAGTGTGCATTGAAGTTGAGTGGATAAATAAATAACGTCTAACACACACAAAAAAAAAACAAATTTCTTTCAGCCTTTTAATACATAATTGCACAGAGCTACATTAAGAATATATTGTCACACAACACTGATGGAACAAAACCGGAAGAGACTTGAGAGAAAGAGAGCTCACGCAGCTTTTGCTGGCACAAAGCACACACAACCTGTGCCCCTTCTTTGTCAGTTACCCACAGACAGCCGTTAAAACCCTCTATCCCTAAAGTGCTGCTGTCAGGCGCAGCCTCTAGTCTACAGGAGTAACCAGTTAAGAAACTGTAAAAGCCACACTTCATTTGGAGTGTAATGAGTCGTCGTTTTACTGTTTGTGGGGTTATGTTCTTAATTGAATGTGGGTGGTCATTGCACTGGATTAAACTTACCAATGGCATTGTAATTATATAAACACAGGTGATATATAGTTTGAGGATAGCTTTTCGGTGACGTATATAAACTGGCGATGTTAGTTGACGGTTTTGTTGGTGATTCACCTGTATATCTAAACGGTCGCTGGGTCCACCGTGGCTCATTGCAGATCACGAAAAACACGTTTCGTCGGGGAAGTAGACGCCGAGCGAGTGAGCCGCTGCGGGAACAGCCGCGTCAGCCGTCCCCCACCCTGGAGCACCTCACCCCGGAAGAGCTGGAGATCCTCAACAATGTCATTCATAAACAAGAAAAATTCGAGCAGGAGGAAACGTCTCGGATCATGTAAGTTATCTGGTTTATATTCATTTTTACGCTATACAGATTACAGTTATGTGTCATTTTAAATTGTCTACCAAGATCTTTCTGCTGAAGGCTTGTTTTGTGGTTGTTTGTTGTTAACAATTCAACTTCAAAGACAATAAAATATATTTAGAAACGGGATTCGATAAAAATGGTGGAATGATTAAGGCAATGCGGAAGTCTTCTAATACAAGTTGTAATCAGAAAATGTGATATAATTGCGTAATGTCTGGTCTGAATGACTGATGCCACAAAATGAGGAAAAAGTAAACCATTGCAGCACTTAACCGGGTTTTTTTCTATCTAATAACTGTAAATAATGTAAGCAAGGGTGGCTATTTCACACAAATCAGATCCCCTTCTGAGTTCTGATTTATTTGCTGTTTTTTATTTGCTGTCATTTTATTTGCTGTTTTACCTACTTTAATGCCCACACGGAGAACTTTTTAAACTTTAAGGACAATTAAGGCGGGGTTTAGGCACGGAAAATTTAAGAACATTCAGTTAAGGTTAAACGAAGGGGCCCTTGGTAGCATCGGTGTTACCCTGTGCTTAAAAATAACGTGGAGAAAATTAGGATAATTTTGGATGAAACCCGGTCCACGCGGAGTGCCAATTTCGTTGAAAAAGGAAATTAATATCCATTCATTACCCCGCGTAAAATGAGGATTCTTTTGGAACTACATTCCACGTAAAAAAAATTTAAATAAAATAAAAAAAGGCGGACATAATACAGGCACACCCACACTTCTCATTGTAACCGTTTGTCTAGATTTGGGTTCCATGATTGCTGTGCTCACAAAAGGGGGTTTTT
The DNA here is from genome assembly GCA_949752745.1 of Protula sp. h YS-2021. Lineage (NCBI taxonomy): Eukaryota > Metazoa > Annelida > Polychaeta > Sabellida > Serpulidae > Protula > Protula sp. h YS-2021. Next base: position 74,861,033 of record OX457026.1, read on the forward strand.
AAATTAAATTTGACACTCCAGTTTTTTTTTCTGAGGGAGAACGGGGAGACGGAAGCGGTGGATGAAATTTACAAGGGTGTATGCGTTTGTTTAATTGGGGGTACTTTGCAGACTCCACATTTAGGGGTCGTCCACGGTATTGTTATGTGGACATGGACATTTAGACCAGTTCATCATTTTATGGTAATTTGCAATTACTGAAGTGCAATTTCGAATTAAATGTATTGATAAATAAGGATTATTTCAACACTGCTGTTTCTGGGAATGATGCTTGTTAGGCCAGGAAAAAATTAACTTATTTCTACCCCCCTAGACCACAAAAATAACAAATTTAAAAAAAAAAGAAGAGGTGAACCGCCCGGGGCTAAACATTCCAAGTTAAGAGGGAAAAGCTCAACTCGATATTAAGAAAATTATCCAAATTGCAGAAAAGAGCGAAAATTTTTGACGCCAAACTCTCTTTTTCTTTGGCCCAGATCTCTTAAAATTACAAAATGCCAACAGATGATCCGCCGAAATCATAGTGTTAAAATTTATGATATGTTTGTTAAGCTATTAAATTTATGTGAACAAAAGAAAAGAAATTTGACTGATGCCGGGTATACAGAAGTCTTTGAAATAAAAAGGTTAGACCCGACTGGACTTAAATGTTTCGAGAAAAAAATATGGGTTTATTGAAACCAATTATGGACAGGCAAATTAAACAGCCCACGCGTTTACACACCCAATCGTAAAGGAGCATTGATGCAAAAAAAAAACATTAAAGAAAGGTGGTTTTAGTCCCTTAACATCGCCTCGTTCCTGTGATAATTAGGCCTATTTGTGTGAGCAGTAACCGGATATTTTTCCAAGTCTCCATCAGTCTTGTTTTACTTCATTCACTTCCTCGTCATGTTTGTTTCAACCGTGTAACCTCTGTTGCAGGAAAATGAAGAGAGATCTTCAAGTCTTAGAGGAACGCGTGAAACAAGCATCAGCAAGCAAATCGAAACTCAAACAAGTGGATCTCCGCCTTTGCCGCCTCTGCTTTAAAACGAAGTTTGCCGATGGAATTGGAAGAGCGTGTTATGACTGTCATCGCAGGGTCTGCAATCGTTGCGGTACATTCAGCAAGGCCAGATGGGATGCCACAAAAAATAAAGTAAATTTTCACATGGGGGAGGTAGGGAAGAGCCGGTCACCGGTGAAAAAACAACGGTGAACTAGAGTGAAGTTCACTGCTGCGTAACGAACCCAACTTGAAATATTACAATTTGGACACAGAAAATTACAGACACTTTGTTGCCGCTGCCTTTTATTTAATATTGTAGAGAGATCAATTCCAAAATCAATTCCAAAATCAATTCCAAAATCGCTTTATCTCTTACCTGTGTAGTAGATATAAAGATGACCCGACCTTTGACAGTTCCGGAATCAGAGTTAAAGATGAACTGAAATTTGTTCTCTTTAGACAGCTTACAGTTTTTCACACTTGATTTTAATCCCAAAGGTCAGCTGTAATCTGGCTTTTAGCGGTTCTCGTCCCCCGCCTTATATGTGACAAGTTCCCTTGAAAACTGCAATCAAGAGAAAAGATAGATAAAATAGAATTAGACTTATTTTCGCTACTTCGTATCGAAACACATCCCCTCCTCTCCCCACCTTAAATGCGATCGTGACCGTCATAGTTAACTTTAACAGACTAACTTGAACTGAAGGTCATTGTTTATACAAATGATGTCAAGCTCTAATGGTCTCAATAGTGTAAAGGTCCCGTGATTTTGGACGTTGAGTTAAAAGTTCAGATCACTAAATTACGCCATATCCCAGTAAACCCTGCAATAGTCCATCAATGTTGGAAAGACGTCGCACCTGACGTCGGATAAACGGGTTTTGGTTGTTTATGGTAGTCTAAACGCCGTCTACCTTCCGGCGTTGGATAGACGTGGTTTATCCGACATCTTATCAACGCTGCTTTGGGGTTGTAAATGGAAGTCAGAACATCAGTGCCAAGAATGTGACGTATAGACGCCGGAAAAACTACGTGGTATAATCGTTGACAAAATATTGATCTAGAATGGCTGCGAAGGCAGCGATGATACCGGTGTGGTCACCACTCCATCACGGTACCCTTACCTGGTGTAATCCGGTCACGCAAGATACGCATAAAGTCGATTTCCTTGTATATATTAAAAAAACAGGTGGGGAAAAACTTGCGCTTTCTTGAAATTCTCTTATTTTACGTCCTCTTTTTGGTCTGTTTTAAAAGTGACCTGTCATAGCTACCATATGCGGTGGGCGATAATACAAGGACGTTGATTTTTCGATGTCTGTCAAAGGTTGCACCAAAAACATTGATCAGACGTCGGAGAAAGTGAAGTTTTTTGTTGCGATCAAAAGCAACGTCTAAACAATGCTCACCCTACACCTATTTAACGTAGCCTGAAAGACGTTAGTAAGACGTTGATCGGTCGTCACGATCAATTACAACCAAAGTACAGGTAGGGTTAATACTGGGGTTCGGTCGGGTCGACGTCGCAACCTCAAATCGAAGTTTGATCGACATTAGAATGTATTCACTGGAATATAACTTAGGACTACGATATAACTAAATTGCTCTCTAACGGTTTCACCAATGACAAATGAAAGCAAAGGTTCAGATCACGTGGTTACCGTTTCAAGATGATAGATTTTTTCAATCAAGGGTTTGATATAGTGTGGGTAAAGAGAGCTCTCCTTGTCCTGGACGTCTTTCCAAATTCGTTTTTCAAGTCCAGCATTGAGAAAAATAAAGAAATATAGAAAAAGAAAAATAAATTGAAGAATAAGCTATAAATCAATCCCACAGGAAATCCCCCGGTTCAGATCACGGCAAAACGGCATTAACTTTATGTTTCGTAACGTTAAAGTCAAACGCCTCTAGTTTAGTTTTTTTCATACGTTACACCATCTTTGCCCTGTGGGTCTCTGCGCCCAACAACAATTTAAGAGGAACTCTTCTGGAGGGGCTACTTTTGATTGAAAAAAGGTTTTAAAGGATTTTGTCACTAAAGCCTGCAAGGTGACCGAGCCAGTTTCTATGTGGTAGTGGAGACCAGTTACTTCTTCATAAAACACACCTTAATAACGCTCGTATATAAAGCAGCACCTACCGAAGCCATGACAACACATCATCTAGCCCTGGAACCATTCTGTAAGGCTTCTGTTTTCATTCTAGACTACAGAATGCTTCTTTCAATGCTTCAAAAGTTACGATAAATTTGTTTTCGTTGTAGTCAGTTACGTAACCAATAGAAACCTTGATCTTTTGCTGAAAGAGCGAGTTCCTCAGGCGCTGTGCACAAACTCTAATCACACAAAACATAATTATCTGTGTCTGCAAAAAAATATAATTAACAGACAGTTACAGCGGTCAACTTTTTGTCCAGTTATCACGGGGGAAATGGCGCTGTAACATTTGCCACAAGCAACGCGAGGTTCTCATGGCAACGGGCATGTGGTACCATGGCGACGATGCACAACCAGCATTCAATAGCAGGGTCTTTCAGAGAAAAGTTTCCTCTTCTGCCTTGGACACAGACTCGGTAGGAAATAACACACTTCCTCTAATTAAATAGGTGCTATAACATGCTGTAAACGAGCGATAAAAGAGTAATTTCAGTAAAGCGAAAGTCTGCACGTCCCCAGACAATATTGCAACTGAATTTCAACACTTATTGTTAAATACTAAAAATTTGCGCCCGAGCCTACACCTCTTTCATCGTTCTGACTCGTATGCTTAGTAGCTCGAGCAGGTAATCAAATGAAAGAAAATGTATCCTTTTCAATCCAGGTGGCCTTTGACCAAATGGGCTATGCCCACGGTGTGGGCTCTGTCGTCCGTCTGCCCGTCCGTTCTTAAAACTTTTTTGATACTGCTCTGCCAGTAAAATTTAATGGAAATCTGACCCATTAAGGGGACAAATACCAATTATTTTATTTTCGCTATTCACGAATTTTCGGGAATTTCGCGAACCGATCACAAATTACGTTAATTTTTCTCGAAAATTTGCATCAATAATCATACTTAATTCGGTTATGCGTTTTAGTGGTTTTCCACAACAACACAGTGCGGATATTACACTTTCACGTCACCACAAACAAAAAGAAAGTGGCTGAGGCTCCTTTGCATCTTATTCAACTATTATAATGTCGTTTGCGGAATGCTTGTGTTCATTCCGCAAACGACATTATAATAGCTAAAATTAAATTAAACTATTTTGATAGAATCGCAGCGCCAGTTCGTGTTTTGTTGCTCTGACGCCTGACGATCTTTTTTTTATTGCCCTTCACCAAAGTTTGGTGCTTTAACGGCCAAATTTTGGCGCATTTTTCTCTATGTTTTCTATTTTTGATAGATTTGATAGATTGGATTGAGCTGATAGTTGGTTGCAGTTTTACACAAACTAGATTGCAACAAGGAATAGCATTAACTGGAAACAAATAAGATGTAGATAGCTTAATGCAGTCAAGATGACCGCACCCATGTAGATTCACATAGACTAGGCTATCTTCCCCCCGTTGGGCGGGGGGGGGGGGGCAGGGGAGCTAGACTAGTCTATCCCCCAACCTGGTATTTTTTGCCCCCTTTTACCCAACACACACACACACACACCAAGTCTAGCTCCCCTCTGTCCGACTCTAATTTTTTTTTCGTTTTTTTTTCTTTCTGTTCCCTGTTCACCCCCCCAATCATTCTAGCTTTCCCCTATTTTTCTTCATTTCTCTTTCTTTCTGCTGCTGAATCTAAGTCACAACCCGCCTTTATCCTCCTTGTAATATCTGACTCTGTGATAACCAAAATTAGTAAGGTTAATCTGATTGTTTAGACTCCGCCTCATTTACCAATGGCAATAACATCGCCGCTGTTTTGAAATAAAGCGAAAACCGGGTTTTACTATATATAAATATATAGACGCGAAATCACCGAAAACCGAATTATCTTTGGGAGTAAGCATAAGTGCTCCGATTTCAGGAGAGGTCCGATTTCAGGGAATCTAGCGATTATGATGGTATATGAGTTTAAATTATCTTGCTAGCGGAAGAGCAAACAGTGTGTGCTTGCATAAGGAGCCAGTGTTTGTGTGGCGTTCGCACGAGGTCAGAAAAATCAATGCAAGCTGTTTGGAAGAAAAGTAGAAATACATGAAAGGACAGGTTGTGCGCACTGATGATTGTGTGCTTTAATATCAGCTTTAAAGCTAGAATTGTGTAAAACATTAGACACATAGCAATTTGATTAGTTTGTCTAACCGTCATAATTTTGAAATCCCGCTGTAGCCGTTTGCAGTCTACTGTATAACATTTTTCCCACGGATCCTGTCATTCCCCTTTCTGGTTCGGTTTGAATGTATTCACCCTCAGAGCTTTTTCAGATAAAACAAATCAACGAACTTTTCGAACTGCCAAATTTAAGTGATTTTTCAAGTGACTTTTATAACAGGGATTAGATCATGGAGCCGGGTGCTTTGTGTTGCACTCGGACACGCGGAGAAGACATGTGAATGAACCACACAGCGGTGGGTTAACTGGTCTTGAACAGGTGTCTGAATCCAATGCAAAGAACACTAGCGCTACATCTATCGCTATTATAACACCAGCACACATAATCATGCCCTAGATAGCCAAGCAATAAATCCATTTTACCTCTCAGAAACTCCTCTGCGCTGTGATGTCACCGAATCCGAGACATTTGGACCAGTGACATTTGGGTTAAAATGGAAAATGTGCCCGCTTGGGCCACTTCAAAGTTTAGTTATTGATGTTATAATATTTACAGTCTTCGTTACTCGTTATTTCAGTTAAAATTTATTGGGTTATCTCTGCCCTTTATATGTTTCTCAAAGACAAGGAGGTCATACTGACCAGCCGTATTAGCTAATACTTGCCCTTAGAAGAATGGACCGTTTTTGAAGGCCACGCGTGTTGCCAGGAACCAGTGAAAAGGCTACCGTTAGTCACGACAGTTCCTGGCACAGAATGTGGAAGTTGCGAGATACACAGCGGATGGATACTCTGTATTCTTGCTTCAGTATAGCTGACACATAGAGACATTGAAACGAGTGCTCTAATCATTATTATTACTATTGATTGCCAAAAAATTAACAACAGCTAAAACTGCACATAATCCATATGATACTGACACAATACACAGAGATAAGTTATGACTAGATATATTAATATACTGATTGAGACTAGAGAAATACTAAAAATAATTGCAGCCACATTAACAAGCACATATACAAAGATATGTAGTCATAAAGTCTTTTTTAAAAGCGTTCAGTAAATCACATGTTCATAGGGACACAGGAAGGGTATTTCGCAACTGTGGACCTTAAACTTCGAAGCACTTTTCTCCAAGTTTTGACTTCATTGTGGTATCCAGAGCAGTTTACTATCACTGGAGTGAAGTTTGCAGGTCAAATCACAGAGATAAGATAGTGCTGTTCCACTGATGCAGTTAAAACACATGACTAGAATTTTGTATTGCATTTTGTATTCAATCGGCAGCCAATATAGTTGTGTCCTTAAAGGGAAATGTGTTCAAATAACGGACTTCTGGCCACAGGCCATGCAGCTGAGTTTTGGATAACTTGAAGGCGAGCAAGCGATGTTTTATAAGCGCTGATTAATAAACCATTAGCATTGTCTAGACGTGATGTTACTAATGCATGTACCAATGCTGTTGTGGAATCAGTGTATAGAAATTTCCTAATTCGCGAAATACATCGCAGGCAGAACAAAGCAGACGAACATTTGGCAGATATAAATCTTTCCATCGACAGGTCAGAGTAAAGAATTGCACCTAGGTTTCTCACACACTTTTCCCTTTGAATCTGCAAGTCGTCAACTTTTACAACAATGGACGGAAACTGAGTGAGCAAAACTTCTGTCTTTTCGTCATTTAGGTTATGGTAATTTGATTTCATCCAGTACTTGATATCGTTAATACAGGATTCAATGACTGATAGAGCAGAGGAAACATTGCTCGGCTTTTCAAACCAGATATAGCTGTGTATGCTCTGCGTAAAAATGGGCTGTCCGTGCTTTTATGTTATATCATACAGAGGACCAACATATAGGGTAAATAGAACTGGTCCTAGAACACTTCCTTGTGGCACGTCCGTTTCTAGGGACACTGGTGATGATAATTCACAGGCGACAGAGACACGCTGCGAACGATCAATTAAATATGAGCGCAACCATTGTAGCACATCATCATCTATCCTGCGCCTGGTCTGAAGGCGCTGGAGCAATATGCAATGGTCAATTGTGTCGAAGGCAGCGCTGAGGTCGAGTAATATCAACACGACCAATTTACGATTACCCATGTTCGAAACCAAATCGTTATGTATATGCAATAACGCCGTTCCCGTGGAGGGGTAACACTTATATGCTGACTGAAAAGGGTTTAGTAGACTATTTGATTGAATATATGAATGACAGCGCAAAGCTACCACTTTTTCCGCAACTTTTGAGATAAATTTGAAACTGGTCTATAATTTTTGAAACTTTCTGGGTTAAGAGAGGCCTTTTGAACAATGGTCAAACTATTGCGGTTTTGAGATGTTCTTGGACTTCAGCTCCCGTCAGTAAAAGGTTAACAATTTTTGTCACAACGGGAACTAGTTCGTCTTTACATTGTTTGATAATACAGGTGGGTATGGGATCCAGTTCACAGCTTGCAGTGGACGACTGAGAGAATAACTTGGAAATTTCTCCCTGTGTTGCTGGATAACTAGAAAGGCGCAAATTCGAAATCTCTATACCGGTATTGAATTCATCTGTTGTTGTGTTTATCACTGTTTCCGAAACTTCGTATTTTGGTAATTTTATCAACAAAGAAAGAAGCAAAGCTTGGTAGTTTTTGCTTTTCAATATATAGAGGTAAGACAGGATCTTCCTTCGAGTACAAAATTTCCTTTGCCCTACCAAATAAACGTTTTTTCATCTTTGCTTTCACAGATTTTGTTAGAGAAAAAGTTAGTTTTCGCGTCTGTGAGTAGATAGAAACATACCTAGATTGTTTCACATGTTCTGTTATATCGGTTTCGTTACCAGTCTTGCGCCATTTGCGCTCCAGTCGCCTTTTAATAATTTTGGCGTCACGGATGTTCTGGTTCTACCATTTGGTGTTGAGTCGGATTGTGATGACTTTCGTTTTTTAGGAGCATATTTATCCAATAGTGGTTCTAAGAGGTAAATAGAGAGCGTACTCTTACGCCACGCTCTTTACGCATGGTGCAACCACACTGACATAACAATATAAATTTTAAAAAAGCTCTTTAGCTCCTTTCATTGATTGGAGCAATTAAAACAGGATGCTTAAGAGAAAGAATGTATGTTAAAAACCAATTTGTCCCAAATGTCACACTTTCCACTTCTGGCTGACAATGTCTCTGGCCCAAATGTCTTCGGTGCAAATGTATGGATACCCAGGATGCCACGTCACCTGTATGTTACATGACAAGTTTCGTTACGCGAAACAGAAAAGATTTTGTCACGTTCGTTTAGACGTTATAATGATGGAGTAGATGTAACGAGCAAAGTTTCTTACACGGTTAGATAATGCAAAATTTACTCATCATTTCTTTATATGGGAGTGCATTGTCACTCAGTGCATGTTATAATTTTCTGTCATATGCTTTCAAATGAATTGCTTTTATGGGAACGGTGATCCTGTAATAAGTATTCCTTTTTGGGGGTGAGGCATATACTTTGCGGTCTTCAGCCACTTTGAAGCCCAAGGGTGCCCAACCACACACCAAGGTTTAGTTTATCAATTCGTTAAAAGTTTTGATCTGTGTGAATGTTAACAAATGTAGAATGTTCTATACGTTTCCAAGCGTATCACTTCGCAAATTGCAGCCCTAGTTGTGTATAAATACTAAGCGTATTTCTCAAAATAGAGGATTAACTAAACATACGTGTCTTGCAAATTTGATCGTCCTGCCCCTGAACCTCTCTGAATAGTTTGCCGGAGAAGCTGGTTGCAAGAAAGAGAAATCATATAGAAACACATGCCCACATCGCACATCTAACAGCTTATTATTTTTGCAAAAGTTAATTAGTGAAAATTTACATTGACAAACTTTGACTTAATGTTAAAGTTAATTGATGAAAACTGATATTTGCAAACTTTTACTTAATATTATCAGACTAAAACGTGGATTTATTCATATTTAAAAAGAAAAACAAGCTAGAAACCGTGCTATTTTGGCATTTCTAAGGAAATAATCTGGTTGATCTCTTATGCTCAAAGGATAATTTATATGCTCTTGCAAAGTGCTACTTAAAACTGGAGATACACCAGAACCCCAGAATTCCGACCACCCTTGGGACTGAGCAAAAGTGGTTCGATTTCCGGGGTTTGTTGATTTCCAGAGTTCCAACATGATACATGAGTAAATAAATATCTGTAATAATGTACCTGTATGATAGTTCATAAATAAGACACAGTTCTCATTTCTATTTAAGGTATCCAGACATTTTGTTGAAAGGCATTTTGTCGAAGATATTTTGTCGAAAGAAAGTTTGTCGAAAGATGTTTTGTCGAAATTTATGTATTGCTGTCTGCTGTTGTTGTTTCTTTTTAAGAATTCTTTATTTTTCTTTATTTCATATATCCAGATCACAGGTGTTACGCTTATTGTCTGCTTATTGCAATTACAAGCTCATTGAAATTACTACAATGAAAGAGGTAAAGCTTTATGTTAACATAACATATTTATACAAGACCTCAATACCTAAATTACAAAAAAGTCTGTTCAATTTCAGCCACAAACTCGTTTAATTGCGCAAGTTAGGTCTCCGACAGTTCCTAGTTCATTCTCGGCGCTCACGGTGAGCTGGTTTCCAGCGAATGTTGAACGTTCCACTTTTTTTTTCGGAGGTGAATCTCGACAAAGTTCCGTCCACAAACCAAGTTTCGGTCTAAGACAGCAGTCGGAGACCGTGTTGCGAACCAACAGCATCTGGTCCATTGTCAGGTAACATAAACCTTTCAGGACTTTTGTCAGAGGTTTCGGCCCATTCCCCCTTTATCTTAAGGCCAGCAAGACTTTCAGGTATGGGAGGTGCAGTTTTGGCCCGTTTCCCGTTGATCATGCCCTTAAGCGCAGAGTCTATGGGAAGACAGGTTGCAGCAGTGATGCCAATTTCAGCCCATTTTGAATTTAACAAGTTTGAGGCATTTTCGCTTGTTCGAGAAGCCATTTTGTTTCCGATATCGTCTTCATTTCTGTCGTGGAAGTGGTCGTTTCTCGTCATAGGATTTTGCATGTCAATTGATGCTTGCAATTTGCATTTCTGGGAGTAGCGCTTTGTATAGTTCCACTGGATCTGTTGCTTTCCTACGTCTCTTTTCGTGAACGAATAACCGTCGTACAGTAGTTTTTTGTTCTTCCTTTGCTTGATGTAATTATCTCCATTGCGAAATCTGAATTTTTCTTTATTTTTATGCAGACTAAACTTAATTCGTTTAAAATATGTATTGCAATTAAGAATTGCAAATTCAAGAACATTTATAAGAATTACTCTGGGTTGATGAGATATTAATGGATAATTATCGAATTCGACAAAATGTCTTGAGGTTCACTTTCGACAAAATGTCCTCCGACAAACTGTCTTTCAACGAATTTTTACTTGCAATTTTCTGCAAAGTGTGAGCATGTCTTATAATATCTGTACTTGGAATTCGCCTACTTGTTGTTCACTCAACACCAGCACATTCTTTTTTAATTGGTCTGTGATCGATCCTATTTGCGGAGTTCAAAACGGTATCTGGAACAGACAAAAGTGTTCTTTTCATTCGACTTGCGGGAGCGTCTGATCCAGAGGTTTTGTTGTAAATGTTTTGTGTGTTTAAACCCCAATTGCAATCGAGTCGGCTACAATCCTTCTGTTCAAACAGATCTTTGATGTACATAACACATTCAATTTCCACCTCAATCACATGCATATAATCCCAAAAGCAGATTTATAATCAACTTGATTTTGGGATCACCAACTGTTCTTTTTTTTCAAAACACGCGTGCTTGGTTTCGATGAACGGATTGTAGCATTGAAACACCCCAGCATTGAAACACCACATCATTGTATGGGCCCATCCAATGGCTGGGCTAAATCAATACAGAGGCTATTGAAACAGCAAATACAGTTTCTCCCCATGAAGCACGACTCGATGAATTAAAACACAGCGCATAGGTACTTCGTCTGTAGCCTCAGTAAAACATTTTGTTTTATATTTAGGTTTGGGTGATATTTTTTCTTGTTAAAAATTGTTAATTGACGAAACAATGACAATGTTTTTCAGTAATGGGTTGTCGTCTGCTCGGGACCTCAGTACCACTAGTGGTAATATTTGAGGCGAGGTCACCGTCTGCTCGGTACCTCAGTACCACCAGTGGTAATGAGGTCCCGATCGAAGTGGCACTGAGGACCCGATGGCACTGAGGACCCGCTGGTGGCTTACAGCTATAGGATGGGCCCATTCTACACCCATCAACCATTAAAGAAGCCCAGAATGCAATTAGTTTTTCAATTCTATTTATTGTCTGGGTATGTAAGCCGACATGCTTAAACTCATAATTAATAAAATTGGAAAATGGAACTAATACAGAACATCCGAGGTGTTCCAGAGACATACCTACACCAAGAAAACGAGGGACATACCTACACCAAGAAAACAGCAAAAAAAGACAACACTGCGATGGGAGTGTTCTCAACGAAGGGCGTACGATTTCAAAGGAACCCTCTTCACTGGCCTTCACCCCCCCCCCCAATATAATAAAATAAAATAAATAATACTCTCAAAACTCGGAGTATTAAAATAATTAATAAGACTTGTTAACAATCCTCACTTTAAACACCGGAGATCGCACAATTAAAAGATTTTAGTGAAAACTGAAAAAAAAACTTTTGATTTGGAAAAGTACCAATCAGCTTATAGCATTTGCCAAAAACATGTAACCAAAGATTTTATTGCAGGAGAACTGATCAATAAATTGCAGATATAATGATATCTGCTGAGTCAGTTTTTTTTTTGGTAAAGCGCGCGCCTGTTCGAATGACGTCATGATGACGTCATAAAAACGTCATGATGACGTCATAAAGACGTCATGATGACGTCATCATTATGACGTCATAATAACGTCATTCGAACAGGCGCGCGCTTTACCAAAAAAAAAACTGACTCAGCAGAATTTGTTTCTGTTTGATATGCATGAAATGCATGTCTCACTCTTCCTTTTATGTTACTTTGATGTAATCAAAATATGGTGTGTAACTTGCTCAAACATTAAAACTTGTTATAATTGCTGACTCAGCATAATGACGTCATGATGACGTCATAAAGACGTCATGATGACGTCATAAAGACGTCATGACGTGAGACTCCCCTAAGCGGCATAACCCTAACCCTAGACGTAGACAACATGTTCAACAACATGTTGAACATGTTGAACATGTTGTTCAACATGTTCTTGAACATGTTGTTCAACAAGTTGAACATGTTGTTCAACATGCTGTTCAACAAGTTGTATATAAGGCTATGTTTAAAGGCTTTTTCATCATTTGAAAAGTGTATGTTGAACCGAAAAGATGTATAAATGCAACATTTGTTTGAAATCTTACAATTGGCCACAAAGTCTTAAAAGACACTTAAAGAATGCTCACACTTCAGAAGAAGAAGAATTGGAGATAGATATGGTAAACCCTGTAAAACCACCTATCACTGAAACTTTAGATGAGTCTTCTATGGAAAGTCAAAGCATCAACATGACTGAAAAGAATGCACATGCTTGTACAGAATGTGGTGCGTTGTACAACAGTCAAGAAGCTTTGTTCAAACATATGGAACATTGTGTTGAGGGTGATGATGACGACAGCTCTGAAAGTGAGTCAGAAACAGACTCTGAAAGTGAGTCAGAAACAGACTCTGTTTGGTATGATATGGTTCAAGAAGTCTACGATGAATATGATACCAAATTTCAAGAAAAGGTTTTAGAATATGAAGAACAAGGGCTTGAAGATGCGCGTGAAATAGCAAGTGATGACTTTCGACCCATTTATAAGCGTCGACTTAAACAACTGTTTATGAGACTATTCAAATATGCCCAACGTCTACAACAAAACGAACATTATGAAACCATTTTAGAAGACTTTAATTACTTTGTTGATGAAAAACATTACGAGTATTCAAAGGCACTAAAGGCGGCTATAAGAAGAAACGATGCATTCTTTGAAGAGCTTCTAGATGAGGAGGAGGAAGATGAAAGCAGTGACGAAGAAAGTGATATGGATGCCAGTGAACAGAGTGAAGCAGATGAAGAAAAATAGACTTATTTGACTAAACATTATAATAAAGACTTTGTAAATCAATAAATGTGATAATATTGTTATAGATTTAAGCTGTATGTATTTAAGTGTATTTAAGTGTATTTAAGTGTATTTAAGTGTAGTTAAGTGTATTTAAGTGTATTAAAGTGTATTTAAATGTATTAATAAACCTATTCAACATATGTCTTGTTTTTTCTTTGCTTGAACTACAACTTGTTGAACAACTTGTTAAACATGTTCAACATGTTCAACATGTTCAACAACATGTTTAACAAGTTGAACATGTTGAACATGTTCAACATGTTCAACATGTTCAACAACATGTTGAACATGTTCAACTTGTTTAACATGTTGTTGAACATGTTGAACATGTTGAACATGTTCAACTTGTTGAACATGTTGTTGAACATGTTGAACAACATGTTCAACATGTTGAACAACAGCTTGTTGAACAATTGTTGTACAATTGCTAAACAACTTGTTGAACAATAGTTTGACGTAAAAATAATTCAAACACATGTTTGAATGGTGGGGGGCGCGCGCCATTCCAATAACCCACCTATGCACAAACTACTTTAAACGAAAACATCAAACTGAATCCAACGGTGAAATTTTCATGCAAATCCGTCAACTATAGCGGAAGTTATCCCACTTTTTACAAAATTAAAAATTGTGGTAAATATGCACACAGGCAACTGCGCAAATAGCCTATAACCACTTAATGCTAAAACTAGATATAAAACTGAATCAAACAGTGAAAGTTTCATGCAAATCCGTCAATCATAACAAAGTTATTCCACTTTTAACTTATCATTTTAAGGTGAATTCATGATACATACAGCCAGCTGCACAACCAGTCCATGACTATGTGAAAACTAGATATAAAACTGAATTAAACAGTGAAATTTTCATGTAAATCGGTCAAGTATAACACTCAGGGTCATACTGCAACTCCAAGCAGTTAGACACTGCTGCCTCAGAAAAACAAAAAGCCTGACACCGCTGTCTACATTGTCGATGGCGAAATCTAATTACGCAGTCTGATTACACTGATGACGAAATGCTGCTGATGACGATTGAAGGTTGTATGACGCCATTTTCTTTTCTAAGTAAACACTGCATTTCAAACAAAAACAAAAAAAAAGAAAAAAAAAGAAGAATAATGGAGTACAAAGAGCAACATAAGCAAAACATTTTATTATGGTGTTGGTATGTATGCATGAGAGTGTGGGGGAAAAAGTTGCCATCAGAAGGTTGAAATACCTATGTGGTTTATGAAACGCTCAGTCGTGGTGTGTGTGTGTGTGTGTGTGGAGAGAGAGTGTGTGAGGGGGAAAAAAAAGTTGTCATCAGAAGGTTGAAATACCTATGTGGCTTATGAAACGCTCAGTCGTGGTGTGTGTGTGTGTGGAGAGAGAGAGTGTGTGAGGGGGAAAAAAAAAGTTGTCATCAGAAGGTTGAAATACCTATGTGGCTTATGAAATGCTCATTCGTGGTGTGTGTGGAGAGAGTGTGGGGGGGGAGAGTTTGTTTACTAAGTTTGTTTACAAAGTTTCAATGAGTTTCAATTATGCAAATAACCAAAGTTTGTTTACAAATTTTGTTTACAAAGTTTGTTTAGAAAGTTTATTTATAAAGTTTGTTTACAAATTGTGTTTACAAATTTTGTTTACAAAGTTTGTTTACAAATAGTGTTTACAAAGTTTGTTTACAAAGTTTGTTTACAAAGTTTGTCTACAAAGTTTCAATTATGTAAATAACCAAAGTTTGTTTACAAATTTTGTTTACAAATTTTGTTTACAAAGTTTGTTTACAAAGTTTGTTTACAAAGTTTGTTTACAAATTTTGTTTATAAAGTTTATTTACAAATTTTGTTTACAAAGTAGACAGAAAGTGGGCGGGGCTTCATTGTCTTCATTGATCTCATTGGCTTTTCATTGGTCACGTGACTGATGACGTCATTATCACCATGGTTGCGCCTTGGTTACGCCTATGACGTCACTTCCGGTCCAGACAGCACTTCCGGTCCAGACAGTATGACGTCACAAAGTGTGGTGGAACTCTTAAGAGAACCACCACAAAAGTGTGGTAGAACTCTTATTTTCACACTACTTTAGCTAGACTGCTTGACAAAATTGTCTCCTCGATGCGACAGACAACAAATGGGCGTCAAACTATTTTAGTAAGTAAAATATCAAATGTATCTTTACAACATCTTGTCATTTTCCCCCATTTCTTAAAGACTGTCATGCTGCAATGATGATGCGATTTACAAAGCTCTGGCACGGCTTCCCACACATACACACATCGCTAAATTTAAACTGTTCTCCTTGTACTGATTACTGGAAACAAATTCAGGTATGCATATATCTGTCTCTTTGAATGTTACCGGTGCAGAGAAAAACCCTAGATCTATACTCAGTAAGCAAGCATTTATAGTACAATATATGCAAATTTTTAATCTGCGTTCGCTCAGATTAAGTTAATCTGTGCTGATTGCAAGTTAGGTAACAGTTGTCGTAACAGTTCGGATAAGAAAGAAGATATTTTTTCTTTCAACAATTGGATGTAAGATTTCATTAAAATATTCGAGACATCCCTTTCTCAAAGAAAACATATCTTCTGTATTCTTAATGTTGCTGTGCCAAATTTGGATACGTAATAGAAATAGTACAGAAATTGAATTATGTTAGTGAATAAAATTTATACTTCAGCATAGGAAAACATAATTAGAACCAGCGTTTACTATTTTAAAGGAGCTTCTTGTTGAATTTTATGTTTAATTTGTTTTAGAAATGAAAAGCATTATCAACACATTTAGCAGAACAATCCGCATGATGATCTTGAGCTTTGAAGATTTTTCGTTTGTAGAATTTTCTGGTTGACATTGTAGAAACATATAAAAATATTGCCTTTGATGTAAATAATCCATCTGAAAATAACCTTAAAGAGGATATTAACGATATTTTAGCGGTATTAAAAGACTGCAGTTGTTAAGTTTTATTACACTTGGAGATTTTCAATCCCTTTAGTTTATTGTATTCGTACGATTTGGTAAACTGTTTCTGTATGATTCTTTTTTTCTCCAGATCATTGTCACACAGACTCCTCAGAGACGGTTAGGGTTAGAACGGCCAAATTTGGCAAAGGCATAATGTAGCATATCTACTTGGTTCGTTAAGTTCTTTTTAGAAATTCATTGACACTTTATATCTGAAAGTGAAAACTGCATTTTTGCATTGAAGCCCATTATAAGGCAAACGCACGCGATGCATATAGCTAACAGTGCAAGCTCTTGATTTCTCCACTACCTACAAACAGTGAGCACATATGTGCTGCATTTTTGCCGTTAGGCTGAACAGCAAATATGTCAGCGGGTTACTCATCTCGCACGTTGCAGGAATGCTTACCTCCACACTTGCTGTTAAGTTGTTTTCAGATTATAAATACAAGTTTTGGTTTCCGTAACTCGCTGAAAATTTAAATAACACGCATAGACGCCTATTTGTTGCCATATAACAGTAATGTTTATGACGTTATTATAATACATTAATATTCTTCGGGCTTTATGGATGTCTACATATCAAAACTCCTGATATGGCAAAAATGGCGTCCATATTACCAGTCATATAGCCACTAGCGAATAAAAAAACTGGCATTTAGAGCACAAGGTAATTTTTCCCTAATTTTTGTTTAGTTTTTCTTGGTGGAAGAGGGCGGAAATTACAGCCAAGGTTTTCACAGAACTGATCTCTCTTTTTTGCCGTTGCCAAAATAAAGGGTGAGAGTTGGGCAGGTGTTGCGGAATATAATTTCACAACGTTTACCCACTGACCTATTTGGTCATTGCTCCGTCAAAGGTCCTTTTGTGTCATCGGGTAACATAGGATATGCAAATCAATTTTCATGAATATATTTCAAAAGTAGACTTTAAAAAACTGGCGGGCTTCTGATTATTCCATGCTGAATATCCTCATTTTAGTCATTTTCCCAGTGAGCGTTAAAATATCGGTGTTTTTTAAATTTTTGTTGTGACCGGACATTTCTGCGACGTCTGTTTTTTCGGGGTTTTCATAAACTGTGGATTTCCGAAATATATTCAACATTGCAATGGAGATGTGTACTGAGCATCTTTTCTGAAACGAAAGTCAACGTCACGTCTAAGGAGCCTTTTTTATTTTCAATGGATGTGTTAAGACGGTGAATAGGTGTTGATTTTTAGTTGTGCATGTGGTTCCAACCAAATTACAACCACATTTAATGTTGCAAAGTGGGCTTCTTAGGGCAATACCTAGGTTAAACATCGCTGTTTATCCAACGTCCAACGTCAACTTTGTGTCAAATCAAAATCAAGTTACGGAAACAGGACATTTGGCGATGGGGCTTGTGGCGATCGCCAATTATCGGCAGGACTTTTGGTGGTATAGAACTTGTTGCGGTGGGACTTTTGGCGGTATTTTCCAAAATATATTTAGGGGGATTCTTTGCTGTTTCTTTTTATGTTATTTCCATTCCGTTTCTTTCATATTAATAGTAATGATAACTTTTACGTCACTTAGCCAAGCCTTTAACTTTAAAAACCCTTCCATACTTTCTAAGTGAGACCACAAACATTTGCGTATTTCAAACGAAATTCGCAGAACTTAAAGAACAGTACAAAGATTATCACATTTTATACGGAGAGCTCTCAACTTGACGATAAAGCAACAGCTTTATTAGTCACAGAGTATAATATTCTGAAAGCAAGACTGTCAGATGGGTCATCAATAGAGCGCTACTGCTGGCGACTGAAATCATCAAGATTAGCCGTTACAAGAAGTCCATGATTTGCGTTGACTCGATGTCGGTACTACAGCATTTAAGAATGTTCAAATATACGTCGTTTTAACCTAGAACTCCTAGAAAAACACGGCGACGCCATCAAGGCTGATAAGGAAGTAATTTTTTGCTGGGTTCCAAGTCATACAGGCATACCTGATAGAGCGGCCAAGGAGGCACTAAACAAGAACTGTTCCCATTTCCTTATCCCATACTCAGACTTCAAATACCATATCTCAAGATATACAAAGGATCTTTGGCAACGACATTGGGCCACACAAAGGAATTACAAGCTGTTTGATATCAGTGCTATTGTTGGGCATAAACTGCCTTCCCTAAGTTTAGGGATGATATAGTTATACATAGAGCAAAAATAGCACATACATATGTGAGTCATAAACAGCTTGTGTCGGGTGTCAGAATCCTTACGGAATGAAACATATTTTAATAGACTGTACCGATTTCCCAGACACCCGCTCACGTCATTTCACAGTTGACTCTTTGAGGCATGTTTAAAAGAAATCAACCTGTAATAATATTTTTAGACACTGCTTATTTTATGATTTAAGAATATACACGGTTTTAACTAACCAGGATTTTGACTGGCAATTTTGTTTTCTAGTCACTGATTATTGACATGTTTTGACATATTGTAACCCGCTAAGGGTCGGTTGTGTCGTTAAACATATCATATAAAAACGTCATTAATGTTGTTTATGTTATCATCAATAGATAAAATAGAAACTGTGTGATCTATTGAGAAATTTCAATTGTAATTTTAATTGCATTCGAAAATTGCAAATTACAAAAGTGTAATTACCTTTGCTATGAAGCAGTATATCTTCATTCCAGAGTTGCGCCTCTTAGCCAGTATATATAAGGGCTGGTTCAGTTTGATTCATAACCATATCAAGATATGTAACTCATCACAATTAATCGAGAAATTCCGACAGTAATGGCAGATTTCCTAAATCGGCACATCTTGGATTATCTAAGTAAAATTTCCCGCAATGCTAACATGTGAACACGAATGGCAATATTGCAATATGGACTTTCAAAAGGACTGAATATTGGCCGTTAGTACTAGAAAATTATTGGCTATGTAATGCACATGTAATTAAAATTATATGATACTGATGAATAAACAAACTTTGAATCTTTATTTTTATTTGAAAATACCGCCAAATGTCCTACCGCCAGCTATAAACTGCGAGAAGTACCGTCGCCAAATGTCCCACCGCCAAAAGTCCTATAATATAAAATATGTCAAAAGATGTGTTGTGTTTCATTTGACGCAACTGGCAACTTGGCATAACTTTTAGCAAAGATTTTTCTACGAAATTCTGAATTTTTAAGTGTTTAGAATCGTTTTTTTCACCAGGCGACTATGTCGAGCTTATCCTATCAATTGAGGGGTATGCGTCGTCTGCATGTAAGTATGCACGTATGTACATATGTACGTGTGTAAACTTTTACTTAAAATGCCTTTTCTCCTTCAATTTTGATCGGATTCCTCTCAAATTTTGCACGAATGTTCTCTAGATAGGCTTCTCTTTAAAAGTCATTTTTTTGGCGATCCGCCAAAAACTGGCCAAATGGAGGACATTTGAAATGTTTGGGTTGCCAATTTTCAAAATGCTTCTTCTCCCACAATTTTCATCAGATTTTCTTCATATTTTGCAAAAATATTCCAAAGGTAGGCCTCTTTTCAAAATTACTCATTTTGGCAATCCGCCAAAAATTGGCCAAATGGGAGACATTTTTTTAAATTTTTTGGTGTCTTATTTTGAAATTGCGTCTTCTCCCAAACTTTGATCGAATTCCTTTCCAATTTTGAATAGTTGTTCTCTAAGTAGACCTCTCTTGAAAAATTACTCTTTTTGGTGATCCGCCAAAAATTGGCCAAGTTGAGGACATTTGTAATTTCGTGGTTGCCAATGTTCAAAATGCTTCTACTCCCAAAAATTAGATCAAATTTTCTTCAAATTTTTCACGAATATTCCGTAATTAGGCTTCTTTTCAAAAATTGTTCATTTCGGCGAACCACCAAAAATTGGCCAAATGGGAGAAATTTTTTCATCTTTTAGTGTCTAATTTTCAAAATGCCTCTTCTCCCACAATTTGGATCGGATTAGTTTCCATTTTTAGATAGACCTCTCTTGAAAAACTACTGTTTTTGGCGATCCGCCAGAAATCGGCCAAATTGGGGACATTTGTAATTTCGTGGTTCACAAATGCATTTTTTTCACACAATTTTGATCAGATTTTCTTCAGATTTTGTACGATTTTTCCCTAGATAGTCCTCTTTTGAATACTTATTGATTTTGGCGATCCGCCAAAAATTGGCCAAATGGGAGACATTTTTAAATTTTTTTGTATCTAATTTTCAAACTGCTTCTTCTCCCCCAATTTTGATCGGATTCTTTTCCAATTTTGAACAGTTGTTCCCATAGGTAGGCCTCTCTTGAAAAGTTACTTTTTTGGCGGTCTGCCAAAAATTTGCTAATTGGTGGGCATTTAAAATTTTTTGCTGCCAAGTTTTAACATGCTTCTTCTCGAACAATTTTGATCAGATTTTCTTCAAATTGTGTACGATTATTTTCTAAGCAGTTCTCTTTTGAAAAATTCCTCATTTTGGCGATCCGCCAAAAATTGGCGATATGAGGGGTATTTTTAATTTATTGGCGTTTAATTTGGTAAATGCTTCTTCTCCCACAATTTTTATTGAATTCCTTTCCAATTGTGTACGATTCTTCTCCAGTTAGGCCCCTCTTGAAAAAATTAATTGTTTAGGCGATCCGCCAAAATTTGTAAGTTGAATAAACATGCGCATTGGTCCGAAATACGGACCGCGCATCGACGCAAGTTTGGTAAACATGCGCACCGGTTCGAAATCGAACCGAGCATCGACGCAATTTAAATAAATGTGCGCCAGTGCCAGTCCAAAATTCAAACCGCGCGTCAATGCAAGTTAAATAAACATGCATAGTGGTCCGAAATAATAACCGCGCTTCAAGGCAAGTTAAATAAACTTGCGCAGTCTTCCGAAATGCGAACCGCTTATCAACGCAAGTTAAATAAACATGCGCACTGGTCTAAAATAAGAAACGCTGATCAACGCTAGTTAAATAAACATGTGCAGTGGTCCGAAATGTAAACAGCGCATCAACGCAAGCTAACTAAATATGCGCACTTGTCCGAATTGCGAACCACTCATCAACGGAAGTTGAATATACATGCGCATTGGTCTGAAATGCGAACTGCGCATCGACACAAGTTAAATAAAAACGCGCACTGGTCTAAAATAAGAACCGCTCATCAATGCAAATTGAATAAATATGCGCACTGGTCTGAAAAGTCAAACGCGCATCAACACAAGCTAAACAAACACGCGCACTGGTCCGAAATGCGAACAGAGCCGGATGGCAAGTTAAATGAACATGCGCATTTTTCCGAAATGCAAACCGCACATCAACGCAAGTTAAATAAACATGCGCACTGTTGGGAAATGCAAACCCCGCAAAATAATACATACCAAAACATTAAACTCAAGTAATGATGTTTTAGACGCGGCGTTCTCTTCTTTTCAAAAGGCACATGTGATTGGTCGTTTCTGATCGTTCCTGCTGCTTGAACTAATTGTGTATGTCCGACAGTATATGTCAACAGTACACATATGTGGATACAATTTCGATACGTTGTTCGAAGTTATTTTTCTGGGAAAAAATCTTTGTATGTATTTATCGGTCTATGTTCGGGTCCGTTGCTAAATTAATTATTTAGCCAGCTCATTGCCATCTCGTCCTTTGAAGCCCAATTTTTCAGGGAAATTCCTTTGTTCAAGCACGCCGGATTTGGTTTTATCGCTTTTCGTTAGCTGGGGCTTTGTCCTTGGACAAGCTTGTACAATGTGACTACCACTTTCGGCAACCAGACAAGCTTATTCATAGATTCACTAGATATCGGCTGGTCACAATGTCCCTGGACATTCTTGTTTTATGTGGCTGCGTGTGTAATTTTCGCTACTCGGTAGCGAATATGGTCTAGTTTATCTGCTCACCATATAATAAAATAATCATTGTATTAGAGTGAATGTTCGAATGAGACACTGTATTTTGTATCTGTTTGTAAACTGTTTCCATAGCATTGAATTGAATTGACAGGCCCATGGCGGTGACTATGAGCAGTCCGATTATGACCAGTCATCTATTAGCAACACGGCGAGGCCGGGCGAATTGACAGATGTCGAATCTGACCAGACTTATTACGCATCAACCACAGGTCAAGAAACAGACGACACACGTCGCTGCTTAATGCGATTACCAAGAAAAAGTCTGCTGCCAAGCGAGGAGTTCTCTGATCTGCTGGATGAAGAAGAATCGGTGATAGATGACGATGCTTTTCAGCAGGAACGCAGAAAGAGCTGGCAGGAACGCATTAAGATTCAGAAGAAACAGGGACGGCGAAGATGTCGCAGAATGTCCGTCGGTACATCCACACAAGAAGATGGAATTATTACGGAAGAAGTTCCAAGTATGCTTGACAGCGATTGTCCTATGCACGACAGAATACTAACACCATCATCGGCGTCACAACATAGGCGCGTCGTATTTGAAGAGGGCCATATTCAGGTGGAGGCGGACATCCACGGGACAACAAACAGCGAGATGCCAGAGAGCCGTAACAGTGCCAGAGAAGGGCCGGTAAATCAAAGGCTGAGGCGACGCACTACGCATGACCAATCACCTTCAAGGGCATTACAGCAGAGAGACATAGTAGTGCGGAAAGAGGATGCAATAAAACATGAGAACCTTCCGAGGCGGCAAACAATGCACGAATCTCTGTTAAGACGCTCCTCAAATAATAAAAACTCCCCCACACACAGTAACAACGTTACTAGTATCTATGAACCTGGAGTTCGGCCATCAGTTCCCGGACACAACACCCATCAGTATACGCCGTATGTAACTCCATCTGTTGCGGGGGTGCCAAGGAGTCGCCAAGCATCCCCTGCCCGGCACATCATTCTTCGAAGTGGAAGTGTTCGCGTGCAACAAGCGAATGCTATACCTGACGGCATGCGTACTGAAAATGTAAGACGATCATCGGTACCGCATGATCATAGAAAGTCACTCCCGCGCCACACTCGACTTCAAAAGCAGCATTCTGTTGCTGCTGACTTGGCTTATGTATCCAAGGACACGAGAATTGTTCAAGGACATCCTGTTGCATCAGCAGGAAAAGTACCGGTTATTTCCATCAGCCGAGCTTCTCTGAAGCAAAGGGGGTATTCGGTGCCCAGTGGTCAAGCCGCAAACGTGGACATCTGCCCCGAGCAGTCAACAGCTAACCTGGATTCCCACATAGAATATTCAAGAGATAAGAAAAGTTCAGATAAAAACAGAAGGCCTACGCCTACACTCCAGTCATTTGACGAACACAATCCGTCGAGTACCGATTCACACCGGGGTAACCCCCTAGAAGGTGTCAGCCCTATAAGTCTCACAACCTCGGAGAAGGATTTTGAGGGTCCATTTTCGTTTATCCACGATTCTCAAGAATACCTTTTTGGTCGGCAATCGTCACATTCGCTGTCTAGCAATCTCAGTCTGTGTAGCAACATAATGCCTTCCAAAATGTCATTGGCGTCCAACCACACGCTGTCCACCAGGGGCACTTCGATCGGTTCACTCTCGGCAGGTGGCAGCACTGGTGATCGGTCCACCTACCACAGACATCACGCCACCTCCAACGCCTGCAGTCTTGCGCATAGCCAGAACTCAGATGACGTCTGCTACGAGGGATTAGCGTCGTTTCTCGCGACTCCAGTCACTAACGAAGACCGCTTTAAGAAAGAGCATACACTGTCTGCCCAAACCAAGGCATCGTTTAGTAAGTGAAAGCCAAAGCCTTCTCCACTCCGCCCCTCCCACAAACAAAATCATGCAAGGGCTACCCCAGAAACTGTCTGGAAATAGAGGAGGGAGATGGGATACCCCTTTCAGATTTTTTTTACAGATCTATCCCGTCGCCATGGCGCGGTTTGGTCTCAAGTTTAGGTGCAATGTGTTATTGACTTTCACCTCAAAAAAAAAAAAAACATTGTTTAGGGGACAGCCCTAACACATGTTACAAATTAAAACACTTAGCGATATCAGTGAAAAGCTGCCCCCCCCCCCCCACCCTACATACCCAATAAAAAGCGACCCCCTCCCTTGCTTGTACATCAGGTGAAAGCTATACAAATTTTGTTCATTTGCTGAAGCAATCGTTGCGTTTTTATCCCTATTATTTTGGGCTAATCAAACCAAATTATTTACATCGAATCATGCAAGCATTATATGCAGAAGTGTTCTGTTTTAAGTTAATCAAGAGATAAAGCAAAGTATAAAAGCGTTTATTAAAAGGCTCATCATATTGCTGTGATTTACATTAAACATATGCGCCAAATACTCCCATAACAAGTATCAGTCTTAAATACTCATTATTATTTTTATTATGTGTTAATTTACTTGCCTGTTTCAGGGCGATCTTCGTCGGGAAACCAGCAGAGAGTTTGCCTGTGTAAAAATCCCAACGAAAACAATTGTCGAAGTAAGATTCGTTTTCTGTATATTAATGTAAAATAAATATAGCATTATAATGTTGATGCACGTTTTAGGTTTATCATCGGAACATATCAGAACACGTTAAAATATATTTTGTCCGTATTATCTTTTTCACTTGGTTTCAGTCAATTATTGTGTGGCCACTCCAGCTAGGGCCCACTCCGAAAGAAAAATCATTGAATTTAGCATGGTCTCTTCAAAGGCGTAGAACTACCCATTCCCCGCCCCCCCCCCCCAGGCGTCCAACCATTCACTCCCCCACCCACCCTTCCCTTCAAGCCACTTAACAAAGGTTTTGTTGTCTCAGACCGTTGTCGGGAGGCGCTTGGTTGGCATTCTTGTTTATGTATGTGATATCGGTTGAGTAGGCCATGCGCGTTGCGTAGAAGAATTATATGGCATGAGTGGTGATAGTTGACCGGGTGTTGTGGTTTGTCCAGAACACGAGATGCATTTGAACGGTGCATTTCGCAAATACATCTTGTCTGGTTGCTGTGATTTACATGGACTGGGTGTTTTGTGCAGGATCTGTGGGTTTCACATGCAGTGTGCCTGTGCAGGTATCACTGGTTCAACAGATAATGTTGGTTGTGCAGGTTGTGTACGTTCTGTAAGCGTTTTCAGTTGCGGGGGCCTGGGGTGGGGGCAGTGCAGATTGTGTTAGCCTGGTAATTACCGCAAGGACTGTACAAACGATGTGGGTGGATCAGGCCATATTTTAGGCGATGTGGTTTGGGCGGCCTATGCCGGTTCATTTAACTGAGATGATGATTACGCAAGGGGTGCGGAAAAATGGTAACATAAAAATGGTATCGGAAAAAATGGTAACGGTAAATAATGGCAACGGAAATAACGGTAAACGGAAAAAAGGTAAAGTGCTAAAAGCAGAGATTATAGTAAATCATGTAATCACAATGTATCAAGGTTGATTTTCATTAAAGAAACTAACCTGCTCGCTGACTCAACATCAAAGAAAGTCCACTACGTGTCTGAAATGCCACAAGATGCCAGGCCTTGCTTCCATACCAGGAGATTTTATAATCCCTCTGTGTACCTTACTACAGGAGTAGCAGCGCCTTAACACCTAGTGTAGTTAATCCCTAGACTACCCAGGTGTCGCCAGAACATTATAAAAGTCCAGTGAAATTAGAAATTTTCTCATAAACAATGGAAATATTACAAACAAAACAACGGAGGACAAAAGCTTTGCCTTGATGGTTACATGTATACCAAGCATGCAACCAAAGCTGGGCACATTCGCTGGAGGTGCGTCAAGAGAACCATTGACTGCCGCGGTGCACTTAAAACAGCAATAAACCTGGTTGGTTCACTTTTGGTTAAGAATCACAATCATGACCCAAGTGACCATTCTGTGGTCGCAGTAAAATGCCGTGCTAAAATGAAAAAAAAAACAGGCCCAGGTCAGCACCATATTACTTGCCAATGCCCGTGGTGAACCGCCGCGCAAGCGCGTAAAGCGGGCTTATTTTCAAATGTAAGACAGGCTGTACCGACTTAGTGTGGAACGACAGGAGGGCACAAAGACAGTGGAGCAGTTTCTTACAGGAGTAGGCTGCAATATTCTTTGGAAGCCTAACACGCCAACGCGGAACACCGTTGAACCGTTTCATGATTTGCGAGTGTGATTCGATTTGCTTCGTTTTGTTGTTAGCTTTATCCCGGGGAAAGAACTGGTCATATAATAATAAGTTCAATAAAGTCCTGAATCTTGATTCCGTTTTTTTATTGTTACCATATTTTCCGTTTTTAGCACTTTACCTTTCTCTGGTTACCGTTGTTTCCGTAACCATTTTTTCAGTTACCATTTTTTCCGTTAACGCGTTACCATTTGTTCCTACACCCATTGCACAGAAAGTGTGTTGTGTACGCACAGTTGGGGCTGTGTGGGCGACGCTGGTTTACTACGTCATGGTCCTCCCGGAACTTTTAAATAGCTCTCCGACCATTCACTTCCTCCTCTTAGGGCGAGGTCACATGTGCCCGCTGACAAAAGCTTGATTACTTTGCGACAAGCAGATGCGGGGTATTCTCAGAACTAATGGCGCATTGTTCATTTGTATTTGGCGTCAAACAGAGAGGACACGATGACCTAATTGAGCAATAATGTCAGTGTTTGGAGGCTATATTGCTGTTTAGAAGAAATATCCGGGGTCAATGTGACCAGTCGAGACTCTGATAATACACTAAACCGCCAAGTAAAATCAGTATCATTGCCTATACAATCTCATGACAGTGCCAGTCTAATGGTAAATATACAGTAATGGTGAAAAATATGAAAATTTCCGCCAAAATTGACAGCATTTGCCAATCACCATAAAGGAAATCTCTTGCGAGAGCTGAACCTTGAAAACACTTCAACAACAAGTTAAGTTGTCGCCTCATATAGAAACTATTTTAAGAGTAATCTGTCTTGTCTGCTTAGGATATTAGAAGTCTGAGAAGTTTATACAAAAAAATATGATCGAGCTGTTCTTCTGCACCTAAACCTTAAATTCTGACACTGATGTTGCCCTTGGCAACATCCTGAGAAGAAGGTATCCCGGCGGTGGTCCGACAATGTTCGAGTGACATTATGCGGTGGCGGTACGTTCGATCAAAGGTGCAAAATGAGTTTCGCCTTGTTGCCAGTTTTGCTCCCCACGAAAAGGTGGTGCAAATTATTTTATGTCTGAGATGCCAGTTTATTTACTTTTTAATGTATACTCAGCACAAAGTAAAAACACCAAGCTGCAACATCACATCATTTCTTCAAATGACTGCAACCAGATAACTCTGTTCTTTGGGGGGGGGGGGGGGGGAGGGGGGTGGCAAGTTAATTTAGAGCTTTTCCTAAGAAAGGACCAACATAAAACGCACCACTCTACACATTCACTGATTACCCTTAAGTAAGTATTTAGTGTCTGTAATGCCACTTGAATAATGCTTATTTAATCCATAAAAAAGCTGAAATATTCACCCTTTCGAGTTTTCAACTTTAAATATGATTTTTAAATTAATGGGTGTGCTAGTTGGTTAGTTAGTTTAATAACTGATCTATTTATTAATGACGTGTGTTCTGTGGCAACCAGCGAATGGGCTTGGCATGATAGTGATCGGCGGGAAGGCGGGACCGGACGGCAAGCTCGGGGCGTACGTTGTCGATGTGATACCCAAAGGTTCCGCTGACATGACTGGAATCTGCGTGGGTAAGTGCTCCGTGATTCAGTGCATTCTGGTCGTCCTTCCTTAACCAGTCACCAAAGCCAAGGTTAAGTTAGAAAATTAAAAAGGGACTTATTGAGAGCAATGCATTTTTTTTTTTCGAAATAACTTCAGGCATTCAAAAGGTGCGAGAGAAAACAACAAAAACGAAATCACTGACGTCATATATCGCCATTGCTCGTTAGCGAGCATTAAGAATATTGGTATCCTTTTTCCTTGCCGCAAACAAGGACAGTAATTACCAGTAAATCCTGCCAGACACTCGGGTAACACTTTCCATATGGACTCCTCAAACAGCTCAGGCGTTTTCTGAAGCAAGTGAGTTCTGCTTAATAACTCGAGAAAAAAAAGCAACACAGAAACGCTAACACAAATATATTACCTTGCTGAGAAAGTGACGGTTTTTAGATGCAATTCACAATGGATTAATTGAGCACAAGGCTAATTCTGTGGCTGTACTGAGGACTGTTCTTAAACTCGCAAACCAGCAATGTAAATTGAGAAGAGAATCTGCTCAGAATTCTTTTTCGTTTAATTTTCTCCACCCCTGGTTTTCAGTTACCAAAATGTTTAATTTGTGATTTTTTTTCAGCCCCAGATGATTGATCATGTCATTCCACGTATTGGATTCAAAATAGGTCGTTGTTTGTGGCACTTTATTCCCGAAAGTTTCTTCCGTCCCCCTTTTTAACGTTTTTTTTTTTCGTTTGCATAATTTCCAGACAGCCCCTTTGAGGTAAAAATATTTAATATAAACATGATTTATTACAAAACAAAGGCTAAAAATAGGGCTCAAATTACCCTTTCGAATGCATGTCGGTTCAAATAGGGGGTAACTTCATGACTTAGCTCTGGACCTGGAGGGTCACGTATCGTGGAAGAAATAGTGCAATTTATCTCGAAAACGATTAGAAATAGAGCAATCTTGACTCATTTTCAGCATTGTGTAATATGTACCTCTGTGAACAATGCCTTGCCGGTTGAGGTCAATTGCGAAAAAGTTTAGAGAGTGATTTTGAGCCCATTTACGACCATTAAATGGGCTACATAAAGGTGCACCGGTTCAATGTTAAGGTCCATTTCAGAAAAAGGAAGTCTGTCATTTGCTCGAACACCGTTAGGGAACTGCAACCCACAAGCGGTATGAAGTAAGAGATAACTACGCGATTTGTGTCGTGATCTTGCGTTTTTTAAGTGGCCTGGCATCTACTTCTCGAAAACCATATACGGTGTAATGTAAGATATAAATGTCTGACATAATGCTAGACATTATGCAAATGAGGTACTCCGCTATCCAGCAGAATTCCGCTTAGTTTTGTTTCCATCAGCTGCTTCATTCGTGATAATCGCTTTGTCTTAAAAAGCTTAAGAAGTTAGTCCCTGTGATGCACTGCTAGAAATAACTTTCTATATAATGTCATGTTCAAGAAGCAGTGACGTTAATGATAATAACAACCCAATTACAACCAAATTCAATGTTGCAGTAGGGTCGGGTCGACTTCAAAACCGGAACGTTGACGTTGGATCGACGTCGAGATCTTTATAGGACAGAGTATGGCTATGACCAGTGATACAGTCAGAGTGTCAGAGACATGTACTCATTAGTCCGTTATTACAACAAAATTTGGTCAACGAAAACGAAACGAAAAAAAAACTGGAAAGAATTAACAATAGCGTGATGCTTCGGTTTTGTGGTGTCTGCTGAAGTCGGCTCAGTTTCAGTTACACCTTTGCTGTAGAAGCTGTTGTCGGTAACAGTGACTGCAGGCAGTCTAGTCTGTGGGTAGCATGCTCATATTTTCTATTATAAAATATTGCGCCATTTATTTGTACTGCTCACCTCTAAATATTTTAAAACTCAATAAACTAGACTGAATTTGCCTAGCTCATGATATGACGCACTTGAAAAAAAAACACAATGTTTATCAAAGACGTTGAGGAACGAGATACATCTTATGTTATACATTTTAGTCCCAAGGAATTAGTAAAAAGCTTTTTAAAAACCCCTATCTCTAACGGTTTTTGAGCTAATGGTCATCTTCCGGTCTTGGGTCTTGATCTTGACCTCCATGCTCACGATCTGGTATTTCTTTTATGTGATCACTTTTAGGCCTAAGGGATCCCAAATGAGCTCAAAATCCCAAAGACTTGTTGAGATAACGGCTACGTTTTGGGCCTAGGCCTTGAAGGAAAGGTCAAGGTCATCAAGGTGCCTCTTGTGCATCGTCTTTTGGTCGAATTTTTCTCGAAAACGAGCTCAAAATCGGGTTTCTCTAACAGTTTTCTAGATAATGGTCAAATGCCGGTTTCTAGATGCTAAATATCAATACGTGTACCAAATTTCATTTTCAAGGTAAAATAACGTGGAAGGAATTTTTCTAGAAACCATCTCGAACTTGTAAAAGACACCTAAAATTGTGGATTTTTCGAGTTCCCATCACACTTTATAAGTATTCCTACGCCGAATACTCTGGGAATAAAATTTAGCAAAGTCTAGCAATGCATACGCATTTGGAACTAAAGAATCTGTGATATGAAGGGCAAGGAACATCAAGATTCATACTGTTAAAACAGAATAAGCTGACCAGATATAATCTTTTAACCTTCCCCCAGGCGGCTGAACAGTGGTGGCGTATTTGGAAATGAAATGGATTAAATTAAAATATACCGGATAATCGCCAGTATTTTTAAACACATGTAGATGGTCGACAAAGTAAAAACGCACGTTTGCTCTAAGATTGTCGCATCCGCTTCCCCCTTTTCCCGAATCACAGGACGAATGAGTTTTCTCTGGTTTTTATATCCAAATTTTGGGAAGTATTTCGCAGAGACTAATAAAAATTTTTAGCCGTTTTTTTTTTTTTTTTTGCAAAGAAAATTATTTTCTTTAAATTTAATTTACCAGGTGACCAAATATTAGAATGGGATGGGTCAAGTCTTGAAGACGCTACGTATGAAGAAACAAGACAAGTGATTGAGAAATCAGGAGACAAGGTGCAACTCATAGTTATGTATCACAGGTATGCTCAGGTCAAGGCCATATGTTCTTTGTCGTTAGCATGATTAAGCACAATATTACATTCCATGCGTCTATGTTACAGCGAAAGATTAAGTTCAGGGCAACTATATCTTCCCTAGGGAAACTATAATGTTCAGGCTTTCATCAGAAACATTAAAGTTTCCCTGAAAATTTTCAGGGAAAGTATAGTTTCTCTGCTTTTCAGCCAGTAAAAAGTTAATCCCAGCAGCCAGTTACAGAAGCTCTGTAAATTTGGGTGACCTAAAGGTAATATAAAAAATATTCATGTACTAATCGTCTCTTCATAATTATTTACTAGATAATTTATTGGGAATGCATTTCAATGAAACATAAAAGACACTGACCAACGGATCCAAAAATTACTCCTGAGATACATCAGAGAAAATACAACGAAGTGCTTTCTCAAATCACAAAGATAAAGCTGTGATCAACCCCCTGTCATCAAGTGTTGGCAAATGCTCGATTAATATCTCCGAAATTGTGCAATACTATAAGAGACCTAGATATGGTTGGGTGGCGGCGTCATCTCCGGAGTCACCTCTGGTAGGTGCTTTTTGCTAGTGCTAGTCCGTCGTCAATCAAGGAACCAAAAAAAAAGTATGCAAACATTACCGAAGATGCAATTATTCTGTTTAAATCCTTTTGCACCGAACGTGAAGGAAAGAAGAAACGCATAACCTCAAAAAGAACTGCTCTGCGCCCTCTTCTCACAAAAGCATTGTGCTCAAGAGGCCAGGTTGATCTCATAGACATACAGAGTATGCCGCATGGAGAGCATAATTTTATCAGTGTACCAGAACTATACAACAAAATTTTGCGCACTACGCACTAGGCCGGTGTTACGTGACAGGAGTTCCCACCGTGATGACAGTTCCTAGGGACATTCGAGCACGAATGTGGTGTGTATTATGAGTTCCTGCTCGTCGATTATGGTGTGTAAAATTTAGAGGCTCAATAAGCTTTATCCTGTCCGCACTGCTGGATGGCTTATTTACCCCGTCTTCAGTTATATCGGATTTACTTCCCATTTTTATTCAAAATTTTGATGTCATTTCTTTCTCTTGAAAATAATTAAATTACGAATTAATTAATCCGATAACAGAGTGGAGCTGTGAGGGATGTGAATT
The DNA here is from genome assembly GCA_949752745.1 of Protula sp. h YS-2021. Lineage (NCBI taxonomy): Eukaryota > Metazoa > Annelida > Polychaeta > Sabellida > Serpulidae > Protula > Protula sp. h YS-2021. The sequence goes on from OX457026.1 coordinate 74,893,204, forward strand.
AAGTGGCTTGGCTAATTCCCCGATATTAAGTCATCGCTGGCTGCGTATATCACATTGTTGGGATTATTTATATAATTAATTGCAATTTAGTGTACACTTTCTTGGGAAGGGCCAGTGGAATGATAAAGGCAATGAACATATTCGTTGCCATTGGTTTCAGCGTGTGATATCGCTATATGCTAGGTCATGAAATAAAAATGTCATTCTATAACATTTTCAAAAATATGCGTTTTCACAGTTGCCTGTAAATTAATATTATATACCTCCCCCAACGCCCCAGTTCCGAGAACAAGTCCTCTTTTTTACACAACAGATTAACACCTCGCAAAAGTTTGTTTGTTTTTCTCCGTGCTGAAAGTTCTACCCCATTAGCACTGCTCATTGTCCAGCGCAATAAGACTTCTATAGTGTAACCGGAAACTGTTGTCATGAGGAACTCCTGTCACGCAGCACTGGGTAAGCACGCAGCGTGTGTGGCATTTCGCCTCTTGGACGAGTTTTTGAACTTTGGTACCCAAGCAATTCTCCAGTCCAACAATGGAACAGAATTCGCTACTCAAGTTGTGTCCGAATTGAAAGATCGATGGTCGGACCTCAAAATTGGTATCGGTTATGATCGTGGCTGTAGCAGCGATATCTTGGCGGTAGCGGGGTTGGTTATGGTCTCAGAGGAGTAGGGGGAAAGTGGGGGTTTGAAAACAGGAAGTGACGTCATAGTGACGTCACGTGGTGTTTTCAAACCCCCACGGGGGTTTGAAAACAGTGACGTCATATTGACGTCACTGTGGGGAAAACCCGATCGATAAATTTCAGAGTGCACTCGTACAGAGTGTGGGGGAAAACCGATCGATAAATTTTAGAGTGCACTCGTTCAGAGCGTGGGAACGATCAATAAATTTGAGAAGGAATGGGATTTTCAGCAGGATAAAAGTGTGGCTCCGAAAACAGGAAGTGACGTCAAAATGACGTCACGAGGTGTTTTCGGAGCCCCATGGGGCTCCGAAAACAGTGACGTGATTGTTTTCGAATTCGCATGGGTATTTTGAAACAGGTAATCGAAAGAGCGCGCGCCCGTTCAATGACGTCATGATGACGTCATCATGACGTTATAATGACGTCATCATGATGACGTTATAATGACGTCATCATGGCGTTATAATGACGTCATCATCATGACGTTATAATGACGTCATAATGACGTCATCATGACGTTATAATGACGTCATCATCATGACGTTATAATGACGTCATCATGACGTTATCATGACGTTATCATGACGTCATCATGATGTTATGGCATATTAAGACAGTTCTAAGCAGGATAACCCTAAGTCGCCTGTCAATCATCATGACGTCATTAGTCACGTGACCTGTCAATCATCATTGGTCACATGACCTGTCAATCATGTGTGATGTGATTCCAACCGCATATGAGGAATATTTTCCTGCTGATTAACCTTCTGGCCTGAATGGCTCAGTTGGTAGAGCAGAGCACCCGTAAGCGGACCCATGATCTGAAGGTCGGTGGATCGAACCCGCCCTCGGGCATCACTTTCATATCATGGGTCCTCAATCTTAGAAGACCCCCCCCCCCAGGATCAAGACATGACATGAATCGAACCCCCTCCCCCCCCCCCCCAGGATCAAGACATGACATGAATCGGACCCCCCCAGGACCAGGACATGACATGAATTGACCCCCCCCCCCAGGACCAAGACATGACATGAATCGGACCCCCCCCCCCCAGGACCAAGACATGACATGTATCGGACCCCCCCCCCCCGGGACAAGACATGGCATGTATCGGACATAGTCATATAGCTATATGACTATGTAATTGCTATGTGAACATAATTAGTTTCAAGTATGTATGTCATTATCAGATCGTTTAACAGTCAAGCCGCGATAGCTCACTTGGCAGAGCAAACGGCTAGCAACCTGAGAGTCCCGGGATCGATACCACATCGGGGCAAACTTTTTTTTGTTTTTTTTTTGTTCATTTTTATGACTCTGTGACATTATGTGACAACATGTGACTGTGACATCATGTGACTCTGTGACATTATGTGACTGTGACTGTTTTTTTTTTTTTTAACATAATGGCTATATTTCTATGTCTATTTTCACTATTATTATGATCATATTTAATTAGTCATATTTCAATGGTTCTAACCACACAGCATAGGAATAAGTACATGTGTACAGAGTGTGGGGAAACCGATCAATAAATTTTAGAGTGCACTCGTTCAGAGTGTGGAGGAAACCGATCGATAAAATTTCAGAGTGCACTCGTTCAGACCGTGGGAACGATCGATAAATTTGAAAACATCAAAGGCCTAGACCGTGGGAACAATCGATAAATTTGAAAACATCAAAGGCCTAGACCGTGGGAACGATCAATAAATTTCAGAGTGCACTAATTCAGAGCGTGGGAACGATCAATATATTTGAGAAGGAATGGGATTTTCCACAACTCTATGTTTTATGTTATAGTAGTTGGAAAATGACACTTCTAAAGCACATTTAACAAATGTAGGTTTTTATAACATATAATATATAAAATAAGTTTGAACATTTTAGCATGCTACTTATTTAAATGTTCTAAAGTTATAGTAGTGGAAAAATGGTGGTTCTAGACCAACTTTAACAAATTTAGTTTTTAACACCATATGATATATAAAATAAGTTTGAACATTTTAGCATGCTACTTATTTGAATATTCTAAAGTCATAGTAGTGGAAAAATGATGGTTCTAGACCAACTTTAACAAATTTTGTTTTTTGACAAAATATGATGTATAAAATAAGTTTGAACATTTTACCATTGTGTAGTAGGGTAAAAATAAGGGTTCTAGACCAACTTTAACAAATTTAGTTTTTAACACCATATGATATATAAAATAAGTTTGAACATTTTAGCATGCTACTTATTTGAATGTTCTAAAGTCATAGTAGTGGAAAAATGGTGGTTCTAGACCAATTTTAACAAATTTTGTTTTTTGACAAAATATGATGTATAAAATAAGTTTGAACATTTTACCATGGTGTAGTAGGGTAAAAATAAGGGTTCTAGACCAACTTGAACAAATTTTTGGGTTTTTTTTGACAACATATGATGTATAAAATAAGTTTGAACATTTTACCATGGTGTAGTAAGGTCAAAATCAGGGTTCTAAATCAACTTTAACAAATTTAGTTTTTTACACGTTTCAGACGATTCTACCACTTGGTTGGTTGGTTGATTGTTGGAAAATGGGAAGTGAAAATGTGGATAGTTATGTAGAAAAACTGCGCCCATTCAAAAGACGTGTTCGAATGGCAAGCCCATTTTAAAGACGTGTTCGAATGGCAAGCCCATTTTAAAGACGTGTTCGAATGGCAAGCCTATTTTAAAGACGTGTTCGAATGGCAAGCCCATTCAAAACACGTGTTCGAATAATTTTTGAAAGATATTACGTCGTGGTATTGTTCAACAAATTGTTCAACATGTTCAACATGTTCAACATGTTCAACATGTTCAACATGTTCAACAAGTTCAACAAGTTGTTCAACATGTTCAACAAGTTGTTCAACATGTTCAACATGTTCAACAAGTTCAGCATGTTCAACATATTCAACATGTTCAACAAGTTCAACAAGTTCAACATGTTCAACTTGTTCAACATGTTCAACAAGTTGTTCAACATGTTCAACATGTTGTTGTTCAACATGTTCAACAAGTTGTATATAGAGCTATGTTTAAAGACTTTCTCATCATTTGAATAGTGTAGGTTGAACCGAAAGGATGTATACATGCAACATTTGTTCGAAATCTTACAATTGGCTGCAAAGTCGCATATGGTAAAATTATTTCTAAACATTTTAGGACATAGTGTGTCCAACCTCGAGTGTGGCAGCTCCTTATAGAGCATAAAAGGTACCTACCCTCAGACATAACGCACATTCTGTATCAAGATACTGAAGAGTGAACATGTCTGCAGTGAGTGAACAACAACTACCATCTATGGCAATGCCTGCAGAAAATTTTATAACAAAGCCTGAGACAATACCTACAGCAAAGTCTAAGGCAATGCCCATGGTAAAGTCTAAGGCGAAGTCACGTCAGCAGCGTCAAAAGCGTCCACATCTTAGAAAGATAAAAAGAGATGAGTTACCAGCTATGACGCCGCCGTGTAAAATGCGAAAAAATACGACAGAGCCTAATGTGAAGCGAGAACCGGAGCGTAAAGCTGATACCACTATGAAGAAGATGCGTGTAGACGATTCACCGGTTATGATACCCATTAATGGAGAAACATATATTAAATTGGTGAATTATCAACAGAAAGTGATGGTTAACATTCGTAAATATATTACGAATCATGCATCTGGGAGGTTATATCCTACCAAGAAGGGAATTTTGTTGTCATTGAAAGACTGGCACATGTTGAAGAAGCAAATGACGTCAGTGGATCTCATGCTTCAGAAAATGGATCTGTATAAATGCAGTGACTGTCAGAAGATGGTTGAGTAGACAGCGAGATGACTGTATACAGTTTTAACAGCATGACGAGCTTAGTGGATGCTGTGATTTCATCACAGTGCAGAAGATTGGACCGACGGTTTTGAAGCTTGACAAGAACTTAGCTTTGACTCATATGGATATGTACATTTGATATGTAGTTCAAATTAAATTGTCTTCATATGTAGACTATGAAATTAACTTTATCTATGTTCATTTGAAGTCAGTTGTTATAAAATTTTAAGTTTAGTTCTTCTGCACATGTATTAACATAATATGTATTTGAAATAGTTTTGTTTTTATCATAATTGTACATATTTGTAATGTTCAATAAAAACACATATGATGCTTTTCAACTTTTTATTTTTCTCATACAATACTTGGATATAATACATAATAAAACAATACTTGGATATAATACATAATAAAACAATACTTGAATATAATACATAATAATACAATTCTTGAATATAATACATAATAATACAAAATTAACTATAATACCCAATATATGATATATGGTTTACGGGTCAATTAAAACCGTGTCAGGAACCTTACGACTTTATATGTTGTAAAGCAAGACATATATTACACAACGCTTAAGTTAATAAAATATTACAACATTTATAAAGTCTTTATTATAAAGTTTAGTCAAATAAGTCTATTTTTCTGCATCTGTTTCACTCTGTTCACTGTCCATGCCACTTTTGTTGTCACTGCTACCATCCTCCTCCTCCTCCATATCTAGTAGCTCTTCAAAGAATGCATTGTTTTTCCTTATAGCCGCCTTTAATGCCTTTGAATACTTATAATGTTTTTCATCAACAAAGTAATTAAAGTCCTCTAAAATCTTTTGATAATGTTTGCTTTGTTGTAGACGCTGGGTATAGTTGAACAGTCTCATAAACAGTTGTTTTAGTCCATGCTTATAAATGGGTCGAAGGTCATAACTTGCTATTTCACGCGCATCTTCAAGTCCTTGTTCTTCATATTCTGAAACCTTTTCTTGAAATATGTTATCATAGTCATCGTAGACGTCTTGAACCATATCATGCCAAACAGAGTCTATTTCTGACTCACTTTCAGAGTCTGTTTCTGACTCACTTTCAGAACTCCTGTCATCAGCATCCTCACCACACTGCTCCATATGTTTGAGCAAAGCTTCTTCGCTGTTGTACAATGCACCACATTCTGTACAAGCATGTGCATTCTTTTCAGCTATGTTGACGCTTTGACTTTCCATAGAAGACTCATCTAAAGTTTCCGTGAAAGGTAGTTTTACAGGGTTTTCCATATCCGATTCTTCATCCACTTCTGAAGCGTGAGCAATCTTTAAGTGTCTTTTAAGACTTTGCGGCCAATTGTAAGATTTCGAACAAATGTTGCATGTATACATCCTTTCGGTTCAACCTACACTATTCAAATGATGAGAAAGTCTTTAAACATAGTTTTATATACAACATGTTGAACATGTTGAACAACATGTTGAACAACAACATGTTGAACATGTTGAACAACTTGTTGAACATGTTGAACATGTTGAACTTGTTGAACATGTTGAAGGTGTTGAACATGTTGAACAATTTGTTGAACAATACCACGACGTAATATCTTTCAAAAATTATTCGAACACGTGTTTTGAATGGGCTTGCCATTCGAACACGTCTTTAAAATAGGCTTGCCATTCGAACACGTCTTTAAAATGGGCTTGCCATTCGAACACGTCTTTAAAATGGGCTTGCCATTCGAACACGTCTTTTGAATGGGCGCAGTTTTTCTACATAACTATCCACATTTTCACTTCCCATTTTCCAACAATCAACCAACCAACCAAGTGGTAGAATCGTCTGAAACGTGTAAAAAACTAAATTTGTTAAAGTTGATTTAGAACCCTGATTTTGACCTTACTACACCATGGTAAAATGTTCAAACTTATTTTATACATCATATGTTGTCAAAAAAAACCCAAAAATTTGTTCAAGTTGGTCTAGAACCCTTATTTTTACCCTACTACACCATGGTAAAATGTTCAAACTTATTTTATACATCATATTTTGTCAAAAAACAAAATTTGTTAAAATTGGTCTAGAACCACCATTTTTCCACTACTATGACTTTAGAACATTCAAATAAGTAGCATGCTAAAATGTTCAAACTTATTTTATATATCATATGGTGTTAAAAACTAAATTTGTTAAAGTTGGTCTAGAACCCTTATTTTTACCCTACTACACAATGGTAAAATGTTCAAACTTATTTTATACATCATATTTTGTCAAAAAACAAAATTTGTTAAAGTTGGTCTAGAACCATCATTTTTCCACTACTATGACTTTAGAATATTCAAATAAGTAGCATGCTAAAATGTTCAAACTTATTTTATATATCATATGGTGTTAAAAACTAAATTTGTTAAAGTTGGTCTAGAACCACCATTTTTCCACTACTATAACTTTAGAACATTTAAATAAGTAGCATGCTAAAATGTTCAAACTTATTTTATATATTATATGTTATAAAAACCTACATTTGTTAAATGTGCTTTAGAAGTGTCATTTTCCAACTACTATAACATAAAACATAGAGTTGTGGAAAATCCCATTCCTTCTCAAATATATTGATCGTTCCCACGCTCTGAATTAGTGCACTCTGAAATTTATTGATCGTTCCCACGGTCTAGGCCTTTGATGTTTTCAAATTTATCGATTGTTCCCACGGTCTAGGCCTTTGATGTTTTCAAATTTATCGATCGTTCCCACGGTCTGAACGAGTGCACTCTGAAATTTTATCGATCGGTTTCCTCCACACTCTGAACGAGTGCACTCTAAAATTTATTGATCGGTTTCCCCACACTCTGTACACATGTACTTATTCCTATGCTGTGTGGTTAGAACCATTGAAATATGACTAATTAAATATGATCATAATAATAGTGAAAATAGACATAGAAATATAGCCATTATGTTAAAAAAAAAAAACAGTCACAGTCACATAATGTCACAGAGTCACATGATGTCACAGTCACATGTTGTCACATAATGTCACAGAGTCATAAAAATGAACAAAAAAAAAACAAAAAAAAGTTTGCCCCGATGTGGTATCGATCCCGGGACTCTCAGGTTGCTAGCCGTTTGCTCTGCCAAGTGAGCTATCGCGGCTTGACTGTTAAACGATCTGATAATGACATACATACTTGAAACTAATTATGTTCACATAGCAATTACATAGTCATATAGCTATATGACTATGTCCGATACATGCCATGTCTTGTCCCGGGGGGGGGGGGGTCCGATACATGTCATGTCTTGGTCCTGGGGGGGGGGGGGTCCGATTCATGTCATGTCTTGGTCCTGGGGGGGGGGGTCAATTCATGTCATGTCCTGGTCCTGGGGGGGGGGTCCGATTCATGTTATGTCTTGATCCTGGGGGGGGGGGGGGGTTCGATTCATGTCATGTCTTGATCCTGGGGGGGGGGTCTTCTAAGATTGAGGACCCATGATATGAAAGTGATGCCCGAGGGCGGGTTCGATCCACCGACCTTCAGATCATGGGTCCGCTTACGGGTGCTCTGCTCTACCAACTGAGCCATTCAGGCCAGAAGGTTAATCAGCAGGAAAATATTCCTCATATGCGGTTGGAATCACATCACACATGATTGACAGGTCATGTGACCAATGATGATTGACAGGTCACGTGACTAATGACGTCATGATGATTGACAGGCGACTTAGGGTTATCCTGCTTAGAACTGTCTTAATATGCCATAACATCATGATGACGTCATGATAACGTCATGATAACGTCATGATGACGTCATTATAACGTCATGATGATGACGTCATTATAACGTCATGATGACGTCATTATGACGTCATTATAACGTCATGATGATGACGTCATTATAACGCCATGATGACGTCATTATAACGTCATCATGATGACGTCATTATAACGTCATGATGACGTCATCATGACGTCATTGAACGGGCGCGCGCTCTTTCGATTACCTGTTTCAAAATACCCATGCGAATTCGAAAACAATCACGTCACTGTTTTCGGAGCCCCATGGGGCTCCGAAAACACCTCGTGACGTCATTTTGACGTCACTTCCTGTTTTCGGAGCCACACTTTTATCCTGCTGAAAATCCCATTCCTTCTCAAATTTATTGATCGTTCCCACGCTCTGAACGAGTGCACTCTAAAATTTATCGATCGGTTTTCCCCCACACTCTGTACGAGTGCACTCTGAAATTTATCGATCGGGTTTTCCCCACAGTGACGTCAATATGACGTCACTGTTTTCAAACCCCCGTGGGGGTTTGAAAACACCACGTGACGTCACTATGACGTCACTTCCTGTTTTCAAACCCCCACTTTCCCCCTACTCGGAGGCGACCGGTCTACAATGTCAAATTCCGTGGTGCAAAGACAACGACAAACAGCAAAAAGGAAGAGCTTTGCTGCAGCTCAAACTGAAGGGATGATAAAATACAGTAGGCATGGCACCCGGAGAACCTGGCAATAATATAACAATCCCACTACCCCTCGTAGATCGCGTAGATGTGATCTCGGCAACTTATAAGAAGTCGCGTTGAAAACGATATGTGCGTTCTGGCTGTTCGCGGTGGTGTTCTGAAAGCGAAATTTTCTTGAAATCAGTTCGATATCTTCAAACCTAAGTTGTTGGTCGAAAGTGACGTGAAGTTAAATGCTGAAGTTTCTCTGGGCGAGGTAGTAAAATCTGAGTCGAAGTGTGGTGGACAAGGTTTTGTCAAGGGTAACTTTGTCGGGAGTAAGCTGTGCGAGATAATGCTGCAAATGCTTTAAGGCACGAGCGATGTGTAATTCCTTGATTACCACGTAGCGACATTTTAATGGCCAAGCTGCCCCACTTACCTCGGGGTTCAGTTGAAAATAGCTCCTTTCCCCCCACTTTTAATGGCTTTAAGCAACTGGCCTGGCATCCAGTTGAAACACTTATCTGTTAATCTCTTTCATGTGGTCTGATTAGCATATCTGTGCTCATGAAAAAATAGGACGAACTCTATTTCCGCCAGCTTATGGGTCATAAAAATCATAAAAACTTTGTGTTTACACGATACAGCTTGCTGCCATGAGCAAGCCCATGCACCAAAAACGCATCGTGTAAACCCCGCTTAAATGGTGGTTCGAGAAAGAATTAAATATTTTCTGGTCTATTATTTGTGCATAAAAACCACAGCGACAAAAATAGCTATTGGAGCGTGAAAGCCGAGAAATTTTTGTACAATTATATTGCCATAATTTCCGGGGTTCGAACAATTTTGATATGATACATAAACATCTGTAATAATGTATCAGCACAATAGTCTGTAAACAAGACATATTTTTTATTTTTATCTCTTTTTTAACAAGTTTTTATTACAAATAGAAAAACGCATATGAAATAGACTACTGTTTAATCACAAACTGCCAAACCCCGCGTTAGCAGTAAAAGAATTTCTGGTCCCAAAATTTCTCTGACTTCCTGCGTAGCCTAATGTAATTATTAACACTTGGCAAGACGAAGTCTTGCGAAGAGTTACTTACATGCTTTAGTATTAGAGTGCCCGTGAGATTTTCATCGTTTTTTTTTCTTTACGCGTGATTTTGCCCGTCATTTTGTCATCACAACTCGTCAGAAACTAATGGTTCGACTGGCACCAAACTTAAGAATAATATAGAACTTGATCTAATCGAGTTCTATCAATATTTTTACGTTATTAAGCTTGTTTTAAAGGTCAAATTAATACGAAAAGAGAGAGTATTTTTTTCTTTACAGTGAGGTTTTTTTTTGTCATTTTGTCATCACAACTCGTCAAAAACTACTAGTCCGATTGACACAGACTTTTGAATTATTTGATCTAAACGAGTTCTATCAATACTATTCTATATATATTGTTGTGACTGATCTTTTGTTGTTTTCTTTTCCCTTCCATGATTGCAGTTTCATTGTTACTGATCAAGGTTTTGGTCCTCTACTTGAAAAAGTATAGGGATAAACTGAGTATTTTGCAAGTAAATCAACTAAATGGAGTGCGTGAAATTTAGCCATTTGCTTTCAGGGACTCAAAGGCAATTAAAATGCTGTCGCACAGTGCATATAAAAACTGGAGATGCATCTCATCTGTATAAAACCCAACATTGCAATTAAGTTTCCTGCGATCATCAAACAAGTCTTTTCTGCACATAACATGTTCTGATCCCACCCTAGTTTCAAGCATCGAGCCTCAGTTATAATGCCTGTACTTGGAATTCGCCGACTTGTCTATTCAGCACTTGCGGGCTTGGTATGTTCTGTGACCAGTCCTGTTTGCGAGGTTCAAAATGAATATTGGGACTGGCAAAAGTGGTCTTTTCATTCGAATTGCGGGGCGTTCCGATTTGCGCGATTCCATAATAACAGAAATGTATTCAAGAATTTCGGTTCTGGTGGAAAGGGGTCCTATTTACGGGGTGGCCGGATTTCCAGAATGGTTCGATTTCCGGATTCTGGTGTATGCGATATTAGGCCCAATATACAATTTATACGCGCCATAGATATGTTTATATGTCCCACATATATTTTACACATAGTTTTGTTACATACAACACTATATACCGAATATATTCTACACATACTTCTTGTGCACTATACTGTAATAGGAATACTACAATATCTAGAGAGAAGTACAGGAAAATGCGTATCGAAGTCAAAAGTGAATATTGACCGAACCCACACAATTTCCCTTTTGACCCCTCTTGACCATGTTATATTGCTTTTATTATGTGGTTTGGATTTCTTTTGTGCTGTTTAGGCCCATTTTGAAATCAATTTAAATTGCACTTTTTATATTAAAACAAATTACGCCATTACTCCTCCGGTAAGTGATAGTTTACGTCCACGGTATATAAATTTTTTGATTAGTCAATTCTAAATTTAAAAAAAGAAAAACATCTGGTTAACGAATGTAAACTCTTCATTTCTTGAATTTTGATGGTGAAGCGTATTTGAGTTGATCGGTATCCAAACAGAAGGGCCTTGGACATAAGGGCCTTTCCCAAAACGGCCTTTCCCAAAAAGGCCTTTCCCAAAACGGCCCTAAATGAAAAGTTGGACAAAAGGGCCTTGAGAATTTTTTCTAGGATTTTGAGTTTTAATTATTTAGTAAAATATGTAATAAAATAACAAGTAAAAAAATACAAATTTCATTGTGTTTTTAAAGATAACTGCCTTGATGTTTTGTTTCAATTACTCAGTTACAGTAATGAAGCCTTGAGTTATCGAATCCCGGTCATCTGCTCCCCGGTCAACTGTCCCCCTGTCATCTGCCCCCTTTTTTGCAACCCGGTTGACTGCCCCCCCCCCCTTCAAAGTGGAGGGGTGGTCGCTTGCCCCCTCAATATACTATTTTTTCTTGGGTTCTTGGCTTACAAAGACACAATAAATAAAATTATATTTATTTTATTTAATGTATTGCACCTCGGTAAATTGCAATTCACCAATAAGAAACTAATTGCAATTAGAATTGCAATTAGTTAACGGATCAGTCTCTCCTAAGATCAATATTGGTGAATAGATCAATTGTTTCAGAGACGAAGTAGACGGGGACATCACAACTGCCTAATTTTTGAAAAACATTTCTACTAAAAAAAGGAGGGGGCAGATGACGACCCCGTCAAATTGCAGGAGGGTGGGAGGGGAGGGCAGTCGACCCGGGTTGCAAAAAAGGGGGCAGTTGACTGGGGGGGGGGGGGCATTTGACCGGGGGGGGCAGATGACCGTTTACCTAAGTTATCATATCGGATGTAGGAAAAAATGGCAACGAAATAAATGGCAACAGAAATAATGGCAACGGAAAATATGGCAAGTGGAAATAACGGCAACGAAAAATAGTAAAGTGAAAAAAAAACAGAGAAAATGGCAAAATAACAAAATAAAAATTTTATCACATTTGTCAAATTTATTCTTAAGCGTAATGTCACGAGCATGTTGCTCATTCAAGACAACGCCCCTAATAAATGCATTGTGATGGCACCCGATGTATTGTACATTGTACACACAGCGAATAAGTTTTGCCTGATGCACCTCAAACAGATGTATTGTTACTTTGGCACTCGAGCATCCAAAGGATTAACGGTGCCGCACACAGGGATTACGTTTTGCTATTTTTGCTTGCACCAGAAATACCCTGACATCAAGTGGCATTAAGTGGTTTTGATTGGACTTTCTTGGATCCTGAGTAGTCGAGGTAGGCGATTTCTTTGTTTCGCTAGAACTTCAATGAAACCTGCAAAATTTGCCATCCTTTTCTTTTTTCACTTTGCCATTTTCGTTGCCATTATTTCCACTAGCCATATTTTCCGTTGCCATTTTTTCCGTTACCATTTTTTCCGTACCCCGTCATATCAGCTCTACACATTTTTTATACGCACCACACACCATACACACCTGTCCATATACCTATGGAATGCCATTTTTAGCATTCAGTGCTAATTTCTGATATCAAAATATGATTAAAGATATCAATAAATCAATGTAGATATATTTAATTATATTTTGCGATCAAAAATTGTAATTAGATGGCAAAAAATTATTTTTCAGATCAAAAAATCAGTTTTACAATTATAAAATATCTTAAAGGAGCCACACATTTATGTAAAAACTTAACGAATCGCCAATTACATTTTGGACATAAAAACTGAATTATTGATATCAATAATAACCACACAATTAGAATACAATTTTAACATTCAATACTAATTTTTGAAAGCAAAATATAAATAAAGATATCAAAATATAAAAACAAACTGATATTTTGATATCAAAAATTAATTTTTGAGATTAAAGAATTATTTTCAGATTTCAAAATATAAAAGTCTCATTCTGGAGTAATGTTATCTAAAATAAATGCTTGATATAAAAAAAATAAAATAAATTACTGAGCTCAAAATTGAGATTTTGCTATCGAGTATTTCATTTTTGCTAGAATGGAACTTTTGATCCCTAAAAATAAATTTTAGATATCATTTACAATATCAATAAATAGCTTTATATCTCTTAATATTAACAGATAGTAAAAATTAATTTTTGATAACAGAAAATGAATTTTTGAGATCAAAAATTAATTCTTGATATAAATATTGATATGAAGAATGAATTTTTGAGATCAATCAATCTTTTGCAGATTTCAAGAGACAAAGACTCCTTAAGAAATAATGTTATCTGAAATAAATTCTTGATATCACTAACAAATCACTGAGCTAAATATTTAGATTTTACTCATTTTTGCTGTAAAGAATTGGACTTTTGATCTCAAAAAAGTTAGATATCAATAAATCATTTTTGATATCAATAAATATTTTTGACATCCCTAAATATTTATTGATATCAGGAATTATTTAAAATATAAAATATAATTACAGATAGCAAAACTTAATTCTTGATATAAAAAAATCAATTTTTGAGATCAAAATTAATTCTTGATGTCAACAGTTTCCTAATAAATGTGAAAATGGCATTCCATATATACCGCATATACTCTGTTTTAATTAAAGATTTCTTAATTTTTCCTTGCTTTTAGACATTCGTGACTGAATTGTAAAAAATCTCCAGCCTATTTAGAGAAGCAATTAATTCATTTACGAGTGATTATGTCTCATTCAGAGATACCTTCAGCTGAAGGTTTATTCGTGACTTTTCACTGTATAAGTGCCTTCATATAAACCGCAAGGGGGACAACGCACGCACCAACTGGTCACCATGTGTGTCTATGACTGTATAAGCGGCGACCGCGTGAACCCCGTCTTGCCTCAAAGGGGCTTTCTCAGGCAATCAACAAGTACATTTTTAGCATTAAATTAAACAACAAACTGGATTTTAATGCGTAAATAGTTCAAAAAATATTTCCACGGAAGGGTGATTTTCTGCATAAAATGCATGTTTTTACGCAGTGGAATTTTCGCAGAGTATGATAAAAATTTGGGGAGTGGTAAGGGGTTCGGGTTCATGAACTCCCTCGTTTCCAAAAAAAAACGTGGATTTCTCATGGGCCATTTTTTTGTGTTGCAAATTTTGAAAAAGATGAAATGTGAAATGACCATTTCTTTTTACAGCCAAGATGTTGTGATAATATTGTATTAAAGTATAAAAAAAAAAAGAGAAACCCTCGATATACCGGATACCTCGTTATTCTGGACAAATTTGCTCAGTCCCGTCTGCGTTCAGCTTATTGAGATTTTACTTGATTAAAAAATTATTTAATTGAAACTGAACGGTAGTTTCCATGAATTCTGAAAAAGTTAAAGCAACATTTTATACAAACTATGTTTTAGAACACATGGCGAACAGCAGCAACAAAAACAGGTTAAAAAACAACATAAAACAGCGGAGACCAATGATGACAAGACGGCGCAGGCAGAGGAAACAGAGCCGCCTGCACAGGCCGATAAAAAGGCCAAATCTCCTATTATCGCCAAGGGCCAATACGGAAAAAGACACAATAGCTTTTCCGGTGTTCTGCCTTCTGATATTTGGAATCCAAAGCCTCTTAAGAGGACACTGCCAAAAACACCGGTAACCAATCAGAAAGGAATGAACATATAAGTCAACATGTAACAAGCGATAAATGAACCTTATATCTAAAATTAGATTAAAAAGATCAATGGTTCTGGGCCATTTTTAAAATATTTCTAAGTTTTCTAATAAATCCCGAAAAAACCATGTAAATGTCGATTTCTGTTCCATGTTTAACTGTTGATTGTGAATAAACATGGCGGTTGGGGAAGGGAGAGGGGTGAGGGGGCTTCATCTGCTTGTTCATTGAAGTATGAACCGACCCCCCCCCCCCCCCAGGGATATTACTTAAAAAATCTTTAAGTCACCAGTTGTTTCTTCACTCATCTTGTAGGAAGAAATGAAAAGGCTTCAAGCACGCTTAGTGCAGGGTCGAATTCAACTCCGTCTGTGGCACGATCGGCACGCCAGCACTCTAGCCGTACACGTCATACGCGCGCATGACATCCACGGCCAGGAGGGCTCTAACAAGACAGGCATCAAAGTGAAATCTAAAACATTCGTCAGGGTCAGGGTGTTGCCGCACGACAGAGAGAGGTGAAGCTACGCTTGTGTTCTCTGTACTCTTTTCTTCTCGTAATCGAGTGGAATTTCCTTATTTCGGACGGTAACGAAATCGGGACAATTGTCCTGCAAGGCTGAATTTGACCATTTTGTCACTGGCCGCGCAGCACAAAGTTATGGTCTGGAAACGTCATAAATCACACAACCTTTCCTTCCCGGTCTTTCCTTTTCTCTTCAATTCTCTCCCAACTTTGACCATGCATTACGACGTAACATCAGCGTTGGGCAGACGTCGCAATGAGCGTCGAATCAACGTCGGGGTTTGTTTGATTATGGGAGTTGAAACAGCGTCTGCCTACCGATGTTGAATGGACGTCGATTATCCGACGTCTAATAGACGTTGCGAAAAAAAAAGGTTGCAAATGAAAGTCGAAGCAAAGACTAGTTCTCAACGTTATAAAGACGTCGAGAAAGTGACGATGTATAGACGCCGGGAAAATATTAGAGTCGCCGTCCAGACAGGGATAATGGCAAGGCATCCTGGTCTTCCCTACGTCAATGTCCTCTCACGTTTGAGTCATTTAAAAACACAGGATATGTATGAAGTCAGTTTTCATAAATATGTTTGCAAAAGTAGTCCAGACCTCATTTTCGAAGCGACCTGTCATCGCTTCCATTTCCGGTGGTGAGTTTGTTTATGGTTGCGACTCCGACGTCTAAACAAAGTGGATTTTCCTATATGTCTATTCAACGTTGCACGGAAGACGCAACGTTTAAAAAATGTTGCTAAAAGCAACGTTTAAACAATGTTGCTAAAAGAAACGTTTAAACAATGCTCTTTATCAAATTTCTGTTCAACGTTATGTCAAAGGCGTTGATTAGATATTGATCTATGACCGATCACAACCAAATTACAAACCAGATTCAATGTTTCAGCTTGGTCCCGTCAACGCCGCAGCCTTAAATCGACTTTGGTACGATGTCAGAATGTTTATTGGGCATGTAAAAACACATAAAAATAATTTGCCCACGTGAGTATCTTGATTATATCAAGAACAACACAACCCCATGTACTAAACAGAATGATGGGAAATGATACTCGCTAACTCAGTACACTGAGTCATTGTCATGGCGACGCGAAGTGTTATGTTTGATGGAGTTAGCAACAGCAGCTTGTCTCTTTGGCGATACGTGACATTATATATCGACGCCACTATTACCCAGTTTTTTGTCTCTTAACTCTTTTTATAGCGATTTTTAAACGAGTTTTCCTTGCACAATTGCTGGGGAAACATTTCATCTTAGCTAATGACAGGTTGTCATGGTGACGAGTCTACTTTTATTAATTCCGCTTGTTTTGGTGACAATAGCTAACTAACAATGATCGATTAAACTGTCAGCATGTTCAAAGAATAACAAGTCCATTATTTCTAGCATAATTCACGATACAATATGGTTTGGCTCCAGGTCCTCTTTAACCTACAATGCTGAACAACTTCCCAACATCTGCAGCTGGCTTTTAGACCAAATGGAATATGTCGGGATGGTGCGTGCGATAGAATTTTGAATCTGTGAATGTGTGTTAGACAACCTTTCAAAGTGCTATTACTCCTTGAGTTTTGTTCAGAGTGTTTTGATATTACACACGAATGTCACACTAATGGTCATCTACCAGGTTATAACGTTTTGTTTGTTTTGTTTTTTTTTGTTTTGTTTGTTTGTTTGTTTGCTTTGTGTTTTTTTTTTGACGATGTGCCAAACATCGGCTAAATGCCGCAACTTTTAAAGACTTTATTTCGATTTTCAAAACCTATCACCTACACCTTACTATGCATGTCTCTAATACTACCTGCTATTAGGCTACTCTTTTTTTGGCGATTTGCCAACAAATGGGAAAATGAAGAAACCTTGAAAATTGGGCACTTTCAGTTGAGCACTTTTAGGTAAGACGGCAAGACTGGAAAACACTTTGCTGCTACGCTTTAGAGATTTGGATGTAGTTTTGACTGAGGTCAGCAGTGGAAACTTGCCAAAATTTGGCGAAATTCTAAGTCTTGGCCAAATTGCAGAATATCTTGAAAACTGTCAGAGACATGCACAAATTGGAAGATAAAACGTAAAACTTGAAGGTTGTTTAGTTTGGCAAATGTGTCCTAATTAGACAATCTAGTCAAATTTTCGAAAATTTGTTTATCCCAGAAACAGCGTTATTGTTAACATAACGTGCACATTTTTATGTGACCTATTTCGGCAAAATGCCTAATTTGACCAAATTTCAGAATTTTTTACATATGAGACATTACAAGAAAGACGATGGTTTGGACTTCATTTCCGGCCTCTTCATGGTCTATGCTGATATATAAAAACAATATCCGAGCTTTGTTCAGACTGGAAAATTTAACCAGATATATGAGATCTAAAATCTCTTAATTCATTTAACGCCAAGGCTCATTTGTACTGTGGAGCACAGGTAGACTTAGCTCAGGAACATTGCACAGACCAGGCTAATCTTCATTCACAGTTCTCTGTAAGGTGATACCAAGCAGAATGCGCATCTAAGCAATGCTCCCAAGCGGAAGTCGGGGCTAGGTTAGATGGAAGGCGACAGCACACTCCCACATTACTTTACTAATCACTTATTAATTTCAATTTGCGGCGTTTCCCTAAGAAAAAATAATGTGCATCTATTCCATAATGGAAACAGAAAATGGTCTTCCTTTTTATCTGTTCACAGTGCTGTTGTCGAGAAATTCACAAGCCTTGTTCCAACAGCTACAGATATGGAATGGGATAAGACTTTTCTCTACAACAATATGGTCTTCGAAGAGGTATGTCACACAACAGTAACGTGTCATTAAGGCATTTCACATGAATGGGTCGGAATCACTTTTTAGCTTGAGGTACCTGTTTTTGTGTGTTTTTTTTTTTTAGAATTGAACGAGTGCGATTTCACCTGTACTTTATTGGATTCGTTTATTTGTTTTTGTGTTCACTTGCTTGTCCCTGCCGAAGTTGCAAATGAACGTGGCAAAATTGGCAAGAGAAGTGCGAGCAGGCCATTATTAGACATTAAATCACCTAATTTATCCAGTTTTTCCTTTTTGGGAAAGGTGAGTAGAGGAGCTGAAAATAGGAACCTGCGTCATAGCATGTAGCAAATAGAGTGTTTTGGTCTGTGGGAATGTCAGTAGAGCCCACTTAATTGGAACTTCTTTAATCCTGGAATTGGTGTAAAGACACAAACAGTAATGACGTCATCATTATCACATTGGATCTGGTAGAAAATCATGTTTCTTGGCTAAAAATATATGTTTGCATAGTATTTTAAGTGTAATGCCTTGTGTTTTTATTACATAAACCTTTATGTCACTTCTGACTGTTTTGGTGAGAAACAGGGGAGGCTCGAGCGAAACAGTTATGACTTTCAGTCATTTTGCTTTTTCCCTCCCTGCAAGGCAGACTCGTTATTTTCACAAGCCAGTGTTCTGGGCCGCATTGCGTTCTTTGTGCCCGCAGGAGTGGGAGTGGGGGTGGGCGGGTTGAGCAACAAGGCTATTTTCCCTGGTCTTATGTTTACAGAAATAGTCTTGTATTACACTTATTTTACAATGGTAACAGACAGAAGGGAGTATTGTATGGTATTATCTTACCATTTCTGTGATTAAAACTGATCTGGAAACTAGTGTATGAAATGGCCTATCATCTTGTGTCACAAAGATAAAGACACAAACAGCAATGCCGTCATTAAACCTGATACAAAATCTTGTTTCTAGGCTAAAAAATATTTTTATTAGTATGGCCTTTTACTGGTAATATTGTTGTGTTTATATAACATAAATTTTATACCATCTCTTGGTATGGTGTTAACACCTTTATGTCATTATTATGTTACTATGTTGTTATTTGTCACTTTAAACTGAGCAATGAGTAAAACTACTTTCTGTTTATAAATGTGAAAAATCTGAAAGTGACAAACAAATATCTTTGTAGAAAGAAGGAGAGCATGGCATATATATATATATATATATATATATATATATATATATATATATATATATATATATATATATATATATATATATATATATATATATATATAAAAGTAACAAGTGTAGGCAAGTGTTGCAAATCTCTTTATTATCTGAAAGAGTTCAATAGTTCAATAGAAACGTCAGTATTTCGTGTGTCACCTCTTGCATAAATAAGAACGTCAGTTCGTGCGCACATCGAATTGATGCGTTGGCGTGTGGTGTTGATCGAAATGGCATTCCAATCTTCAATGTTCATTCGCTCAAGGTCACGGATATTGGTCTGTCTGTTCATTCTGCGACTTATACGCTTTTTCATTATTCCCCACACATTTTCAATAGGATTCATGTCAGGCGATTTTGCCGACCAGTCCATGGGCGCTATGCCATTGTCTTCAAGGTAGCAGACCCGATACATCATTTCGATGCGCGCACGAACTGAGCTCTTTTTATGCAAGAGGTGGACACAAGAAATGAGTCCAGGCCCAAACCCCCCGACCGAAACCCCCCGGCCCTAAGCCCCCCCGTCAACCCCCCCCGTCAACCCCCCCCCCGACTAAACCCCCCCGGGGGCCTAAACCCCCCGACCCAAACCCCCCCCCCCCCCGTTCTCAAAGAAAATGTGTAATGATAATTTGTTATGGCGCCTCTTTTCGCACTCGTACGAAACAGCCATTTGCTAGATTTTTTTTTTTGCTTTGCATGCAAATGCCCTTAGTACAATATCTTTGGATTCCCTTTAGCAGATGTGATGTATGCCATGATGGTAGCATGATTTTTCACATCAATCTGGGTCACTAAATTACCCATTCATGTGAATCACAATGGATGTAAGTCACATCTACCGCAAGAGAAATTGTAATTTGTAAACTCGACTGATCTCGCAACCGGCATATGAATTGCAATTTTTAATGTGCACACACTCATCAATCGTAAGAGCAATTGCAATTTCCAAAACTGAGTGCCATCATCAATGGATGTATGAAGTTTCTTTTATAATGATGATCAATTCCTTCAGTGGTTCGGAAATTGCAATTTTAAACGCCGTGTGGTCTCTTCAATGGGCATCTGAAGTGTAATTAACAACGTGGATGTATCGCAATTACAAAATATAAAAAATACCTGAGAACCGGGGGATTTTGGGTCGGGGGTTCAGGCCACCGGGGTGATTTAGTTGGGGTTTTTGACGGGGGGGGGGGGTTGGGGCCGGGGGAGGGGGGTTGGGCCTGTTCCCACAAGAAATGCAGAAATATCAAAGATAACAGATGGTCACCATGGCCAGCAATGGCTAATACTTACCAAGAATCTGGGTAATGGTGAACCGAGGAGGTCTGTGCACCATTACCAACGATAAATATATGAGTTTGTCAAACACCTGTATTTTAATTTAAACTACTTAACAAAGGAGATCATATTGTGAGAACACGTAACAGACGGAGCATCCATCTCCGTGTGTGGCTTTCACGGTTCTTGACTAATTGCGAAATAAAGTCTTTCCAAACCCAAAACTAAATGTTCTGTAATACAGAATGACTCAACTAAAGACTAGAGTTCTCTATACCTAATACAAAATGCCTGAACGAAAGATCAGAGTACTCTGTACCTAATACTGAGGCTCAAGTGGCTGACAACTAATAAAAGGACTTCTGGAAATGCATTAAAAATCAAACTATTTCACTACCAAACGAGACCAAACGACCGGGAAGAGTCGGTAGAGCGCAGTCTAGCTGTATCCGGCAATGGTTGGCTTCGTCATGGCCGGTATCGAATAACAAGTCCGACTCGGTAAGCGGTCCTGTAATAATCAATGCCGCTTCACCGCGTCATACGCACCCACATCCCCCGGTTTCCTGGAGCAGAGAGACAAACCAAGGGTGCGGTGATCGGGCTGAACTGACGCAGATGATCAACACAGAATGCCAGCTCACTGATAGTCTTTCCATACTGAAACGTATTAACTACTAACAGTTTCGGTCGGTTGAACGAAACAAAGCAACATAAAAAATAATGGTCAGGACAATGGATGGACGCGGCCTTTGCTTTGGTTAAACCTGGTGTTTTTCGCCCTTGGAGAAACCACCTTATTGCCTGGGTCAGCTCTTTTGCTTCGATGTGTCTCAACAACGCATATAAGTAGCGTTTTCAAGACATTACCTGCCACTATAAACGAACTTAGAGTAAAAAGGCCCGTGAGTTGGTTTTTCAAGTAGTCTTTAAGATAACACTTCATAAATGAGTATTTTGGCTGAGCAAGCATCTTAATGAGTTGGCGACTTGCCTTACATGATAGGCTGTAACTGTAATCTTTCAGTTTGGACTTTAAGGCCACTAAGATAATGTCTTTTATGTAATTTGAGGTCACTTGTTTCGACAAATCTTCATTGAAGAAATTATCAAAGCTTGCTGTTCATCTGGATTTCTCGGTCTATTGCATGTATTTCACCCCTTCGTTTACCCGAATCAAAGGCTAACCAGAAATTAAATCTCACAGTAGCATTTATGTGTTTCTCATTCTTCAAATATATTAGCAATAGAGCGAGATCCCACTGAGCTACTGTGGACTGGGTAGGAGAGATATTTACCTTGAAACATCTGAAAAGCCGGGACAAAGCCCGGTCTTCTGCTTTTCAGCCGAGAACCAACAACAGCTCCATATCACGCCATGGACCCTACCATTTAGGTGTTCTCCGATGATGCGATAGTCCGGGGAATCCACCACCACTGTTGGGGAAGCCTGGAAAAGAGCTTAGGAGCTTAGAAAGGAAACTTAGACTTGTCGCATCTAGGCACAAACTTATCCTCCTGGGAGTGGTAGCCCATAGCACTCCACTGTTTATGAGTTTGCAGCATTTCCTCCATGATCCTTTTCATCTAGGTAGAGAGGATGAGGTACCTTAGATTTAATAGCTGCGGGAGGGTGGAAATACCTCCGGTACGGCTGGAATAGAATCCTCTCCTGTCACGGGATGTTGACTTGTGCCCCCGCACGAGAAAGAAGCAAGCCGTTTCTGGTGACCAAGAGGCCGGATCGTTCTGAGATATAGGATTCTCTGATCAGCTTGTCGCCAAATTCCCTGCAGAGGGAACGCATAGAGGGCTTCTTGGCCTTGGCTAGTGGTTTAACTAGTCCGAGTAAGGTTATCCATACCAGTTCTCCCCAATTTATATGGCGATTTTGGAAAGGATAGCGCTATACGTCCTTCCGCATCTCGCAGGGGTAATGGATCTCCCAATCCCCTAAGTGATCGTCTGGATTCCACTTTGGAGTGAGTGTGAGATGAAAGGGCATGCTCTCGTTGAGTCGCGCCACCAGGGCGGTTGTGACATGGCTCCTGGAGAATCCACATCTTGGCTTGCGTTATTGTTCATGCGTAAGAGCAAGTCTTACCTGTCTTTGAAACAGCAGGTAATGCAATTTGCCCAGGGGACTGTTTTCTCTGTTAATTCTAGGTCACCAAGACGGATTCCACGGCTATCAGACTTACCTGCTGGTTGGGACTGATCGAATATAATGCCAGTGCAGTCTTTTCCTGTCGAACGGCAGTGGATTTGATCCGTGCTTGAGTTAAGTTCCACCTATTCCTAGGAACACACTCGGATTTTGCCAAGTTGGCCAACAGACCTACCGTATAGAGCACGACTCTCCCAATTGGTTGATTGCCACTTCGCCGTCTCCAGGAGCACTCTCATGACCTTTGAGAACGCATACGGAGCTGTAGAAAGGCCGAGGGGGAGAGCCAGATACCAGCAGTGTTTTTGTCTTGTTTGGAAGTGTAGAAACTTTCTGGACATAGTGCACTGCACATACTCTCTTGTAGGACTTCTTTTATCATTTGCGCAGGGCTCATCTGGAACGGCGTTGTATTTAGGAACACGTTGATGGATAACCAACTTCCAACCCCCTGATTTTTGGGGCCCAAGAAAACCTTGCAGAAGAACCCATGTTGATTTTCTGGTATCTTCCCTATCTCCCCCCCCCCCCCTGCTTTCCAGCTCTTTGGTTATCTCGCATATCTCTGATTTGGCTGTCAGACATGGAGAAGAAGGTTTGTGCTTTGTTTTTGCCTCTGCGTTTAAAGTTCTTTAGCCTGTTCTCACAAATCTGTCCCCAGGCCCTTGATGAGAGATGGGCACACACATACGTGTCTCGTCAGTGGCAGATGCTTACTTCTCCTGCAACGATCACAGAGTGAATGTGAATTAAACGTCGAAGTTAGATATGTGCATTGGGAGACTTCGCGAGCATGTTGGGACTGTCTTCGGTCATTTCTGCAAAACAGGAAGAAATGTCGACCTCTAGATCTTTTTACTAAGCAATGTGCATCCAGCTACATGATCATAATTATAATTATGGTTTCCATTATGTCTGGACGCCACACTCACCAGACGCATCCAGGGCCAC
Source organism: Protula sp. h YS-2021 (assembly GCA_949752745.1). Lineage (NCBI taxonomy): Eukaryota > Metazoa > Annelida > Polychaeta > Sabellida > Serpulidae > Protula > Protula sp. h YS-2021. The sequence continues at coordinate 74,917,212 of OX457026.1, forward strand.
GAACGAAATATAATCTTAGTTTCTTAAAGTAGTCCTCAATTACATACAAAAGAAAAGCACGGTAGCCGGATTAAGTTTCACACGGCAGTATTTGTTTTCTAATTAAAAGGATGCTCAAAGAACGTGCTTGTAAAGAAATGCTGAAGCTGACTTGTGGAGATTTTTAAACACAGAGGACTCGTGTATTGTACTTCTTATTTTCGATGACTACAATTTTCCATACCCCGAAACGGACCATAAGTATATTGCTGTAGATTTTGTTGTATTTTGTGAAAAAACGAGACTCAACGCAGTGCCAGATGCCATCTAATTGATTAACCTCAGTTTTAATTAACTTTATGTGCAGTGAAACCAAGGTTTGAAATTCCAGGTGTAATTCCCCTGGAGAGCTGAGTGCACTAAGCGACTATTCAAGTTGTAAAATAACTACAAGGGACATTGCACCCAGCTGAGGGTTCTACATATGGAACAACAATCTGGTGTTTGCTAAGAATAGTAAAATTTAACAACGTTACAACGGTCAACGCGGTACATTTTGCTACAAACTCCCCATGATTATTTGTTCAACCCCTATCGGTTACTAAATTATTAACCGGAATTCATCCTGTTACCTATTGTCGTATTCACGAAAGTTAAATAAAGCTAGAGTTTCAAGTGTGGGAAATCCATTCTACTGTAAAAATATTTTGATCCACCATTTACATTTTTATGAATGTCAAATGTATAGATTAGGGATTTGTGGTTTTTAATTCAAAGCCTTTTGTTTGTGAACAGGTCCCGGCACAGTTGGAAAGTGGCGGACGGGTGGGAGGAGGGATTTTTCGTTCAGTAATTCCTTCGAAAATTCCCTTTCCAGAGAAAAGATAAAGTGGAACATACCAGAGAAAAGGGTTGTTTACCATGCGTATCCGTGAATTTTTAAAATAACCCTTAAAAGCGAAGGGCAAGTTGAAAATACCCCGTTTTAACCGGACACCCCTGTAAATTATATCCCTGAACGCGGAGTGTTAAATCAACTCTGAGAATGCAGGCCGGTTTTCAAGGAGTTTAATTTTGGCCATAAAAACGCATGAAGAACCTTTTGGTTTACGGTACGGCGGTGTATTTGTCAAAAAAAAAAAAAAAAAAAAAAAAAAAAAAAAAAAACAACAACAAAACGTGCATGTTGCATATTTTATTTTTTCTCGAGTTCATTTCAATGGCCTAGCGGCAATTTCCTTAGCGGCACAACATTTAAATTTGACGCTTTATTAAGGGTGATGTTGTGGCGTCTGAGCAAAAACTCGCTTTTACTTCGCAAAAGCTTAGAATTCGCTTATCTCCACTTTTAGATGGGTTTCCCTTTGGTTAGATTTTCCACACAATAGAAAGAAACTTTTTCTCGCTTATAGAATGAACCCTATCCCGCCTTCCATCCAGCCAGCCAATGAGAATGCAGATAACACAAAGTGCTACGTCACTGAAGCTGTCAATCATTCCCTTTTAGTGTGGCGTTGTCAACACACGCCATTCTGTGTGCTCCGCAATTTTTTGGAAAAAGGGATCTAGTTCAAGGTGCGAATTTGCCTTTAGTGGCTTTATTTCTTATCTAAAGGACTAATATTGCTTGTGTATTTTTATGGATTAATTTAGCCCACGATTAAGCAAGGATTTTAGCATCTTGTACTTCGGTCAGGTAGTTGGTGAGTTTACACGGAACGGTGACACTTTCCCCAGTCCCGAGAAGTGTGCCTCTCTTCTCCACAGAAGTCTACAGGATCGAATCTATTACTAGTTTCCAGCACACAGCTTCTAGGAGTTGTTTGAGTCTTTTCAGTCTGCTGTGCCTGCTAAGACTCTAGGCCTTGCCTGGTGTCTGTGTCATCGCGGTATGACCAGGCATGGGTTTGGCTATACTCCTTGGAACTGGTCAGTCGTCTACCAGCAGTGGTGTATTTCTGACCCCAGTTCAGGAGGTAGTAATGCTTTTTGGCGTTTTCTAGCGGTTTTCCGGCGTTTTTGGCGTCGATACCCACTCGGGGACCGCAGGGGACCGTTATGGCTATCCCGTACCGTACTCGGTGCACCGATCCCATCTTAGCCTTGTGGGCTATGGGATTGGCGATTCCATGACGGGCAGGGACCATTTCGTCCCCCCAAGTCCCATCTTGGTCACGGTACCGGGGACTTAGGCCCGTAACGGGTTCTTTCCCCTGACAGGGACCGTCATGGGCACGGGACTAAGTACCGAGACCCATGTGGGGATCTGGCCTGAAGCCTCTTTTGGTCACGGGACCGAGGCCCACGTCGGGATTATGGTACTGGGACCCATAAATTGTGCCCATTATGGTCCCCCTCCCTAGAAAGCAGCTAGAAAGCGCCTTAAAGCATTGCTTTCGGTCAGAGAGTCAGAATTTATTCTGGTTCAGTTAAAAAAAAAAAGAGGTGATTAACGCCAGCAACGCTCGGTCACTTGTTTAAGTCGCAGTAACTCCGTCAGTGTTGCGTTATATATATGTCTACTTGCAGAATCCTGTTGCAGTCACTTATGGCTTCTTTTCTGCTTGTCTTTCAGATATGACAGAGGCCACCCTGCGCTCGCCTCCTAAGCTACTGCAGTGTCCCCACCATCCCTCTGCGCGGAATCCTCATACGGTGTGCGATCGGTGTCGGAGGAATAGTGGGTTGCCCCTCTGTGACGAACTCAATACGTGCCCAGAGTGCCAGGATCTCACATCAGACGACTGGAAACTGATTTATAAGAACAGGGCACGAAACGACCGTAGACGGGATCGCCGTCGTATTCTCTCCTCTACGCCGTTTATCACCCAGGACTTTGTTGAAGAGAAAATGAGGAAAGCCAACTCAGTTATCCTGGATCAAGTCTCCACCCCGGTTAGGATAGACTTAGGTTCGGAGTCTGACGTGCCCGTGACAGGCAAAAAAGCCAAGAAACTCAAAACCAAGGCCTTTGCAGAAACGGTGGCCGAGGTGGATATTCCTGAGAGAGGGGAACGAGAAGTGCTGCGGAGAGCGTGGGCATCTTCTCCCCCCACAGGGGCGATTCCTCCAGAGTCTGAAACCCAACCAAAGTCTCAGTCCCCGGAGCTAGTGACGGTCACTCATACGGCGTCGGGAGCCTCGTTTACAACGGCGGCTGGTCAGCTGGGGATCCCGGCACAGATCGAGCCATCTCCCTCTACCCAATCTCCAAACCTGGCAGGGGAGTTTTCAGCCTTTTTAGCGTTACAAACTCAAATGCAGAAACAACTACATGAATTACAATTGCGTCTCCAGAACCAAGAATCTACGCCGATTCCGAGAAAACGCCATAAGCTATCGGCCACGATCTCTCGTCCCCCAGAGGACCGCGCTTCCTCCCCGCACCCACCCCCCTGCTGGCACGTCGAAATACACTGGCAGAGTCGGGCTCAGCTATTGATGAGGATTCCTCGGAGATCCTCCGATCCTCCGAGGACGTGCCGTTCAGGGATGCTGTCAAAGAAATTGCACGGCTGGCTAACGTCACCTTTGGGTCGCCAGGTCTCGACAAGGAAGATTCCCCCATAAGAATGACCTCACAGACAGTGTTGCCCCCGCAGGACTCGTTTGTAGCACTCTCGACCAGTGAAGGGATTGCCAACGCTATTACAGTCCGTTCCAAAGAGTTTAAGAAGCTTGACGCCAGCGAGGGCCGCACTCTCTCCCGCTTTCACGCATCTAAGCACTGTGCAGTGAGACCGGGCCCGTACAGGTCCTCTGATGACTTAGTACCCCTGGAGGCACTCGAACAGCCGGCGAAGAGGACAGTTTGGATGCCATCGGTTAGGAGCGATTCGGACATCCCATTAGTAGAGAAGGATGCTAGGACCATCGAGTCTTCCTCCCGTCACATACTCAATATCATGTCTTTCCAAGACCACACCCTGAAAGCCTTAAAGACACGCTGGGAGGGCCTACACCTCGACGATCCGGTGGCCTTTAAACTTCTGGAATGCCTCGCTCTAGCGACTAGAGATGTAGTCAAACTGTCCACCTTCCTCATGACCTCCATGGTATTCCTCCGGCGGGATGCGTTTCTTCAGCACTGCTGGTCTAGCGTGAAGGGACTGAGAGACCTGCGGCATGCGCCCATCCTTGGACAGAAAGAACTCTTCCCCCCGGTGGAGGTGGAACGTGTGAACCAAGAAAGCCGCTCTCTCTCGCAGGACTACGCACTCATGTCTCGTATGTCACGAGCGTCTTTCCGGCACCCGTCAAAACGCAAGAGACCATACCGGCAGCCTGCGGATCAAGCGAGACCCAGCACGCAGTCACAGCCTCCTCCTCCCAAAAAACAGAAGCCAAACAACGGCACCAAGACGGAGGGGCAGTCATCACAACCTAACAGGTAGCAGCCAACCAAAGTACCGCCTAGAGACTCCCTGGTCTCCTGGCGATACTTTTCTAAACTCAGAAAACTTAGAAAATTTGTTAGCCTTGAACGCATCCTTTCCCGTAGGAGGAAGGCTAGGCAAATTTTGGCAGAAATGGGCAGAAATGGGAGCCCCCCGCCGCGTGGTCAGATGGTTGAAGGTCGGTTACCCCCTACCGTTCAAGCGGGAGGGGAGGGGCCTTCCACCATCTATCCCCCTTGCCCACAAAGCCCCTCACTCCCTTGTCACCTCCTACCCGCGGGACTCAGAAAGGGATGTATCCCTACAGGAAGTACTCGTAAGTCTACAAGAAAAAAGGGCGGTGGAAGAAGTGCCAGAAAACCAACCAGTATTTTTCAGCAGGGTTTTCTTGGTTCCCAAAAAATCGGGGGGTTGGAGATTGGTCATAGATCTGTCAGCCCTAAACGACTTCCTGCAGGTAACCTCCTTTCAAATGGACACCGCTCAGGTCATAAAGGAAAGCTTGCAGGAAGGGATGTGGGGCACATCCATAGACCTTTCAGACGCCTATCTCCACATTCCAATGCATCGATCAGCGAGAAAGTTTCTAGCCTTTCAAATAGGCCCAAAGCGATTCTGGTTTCGGGCACTCCCTTTCGGCCTCTCCACGGCCCCGTACGTATTCTCAAAAATTATGAAAGTACTCAAAGCATGGGCCAGGTTAGAAGGTATGCTCGTGTTCCAGTACCTGGACGATTGGTTTCTGGCACACACAGACAAGGGCACGGTCCACCGCCAGACCCTTGCACTAGTGCGCAAAGCCTTACAGGTAGGTTTAGTGGTCAATCTCCCCAAATCGGAACTAGCACCCAAGCAAGACATCGTCTTTCTGGGGGAAAGGTGGGATCTGGTAAGTGCGAGAGCTTTTCCTACAGCAGAAAGGCAGCAAAAGATCACGCAGGGCATACGAGGGATTCAGGCAGGAAAAAAGGTAAGACTGCATCCCATGGAGTCTTTGCTAGGTCTCTTAGTGGCCACGGAGCGGACAGTTCCCCTGGGTCGCTTACATTACAGACCTTTCCAAAGACAGGTAAGGAGGGCCCTCAGACAGGGGAGGCACCCTCAGGCAAAAATGACCGTGTCACAGGCTGCCCTGGCCTCCCTATCCTGGTGGACCAATCCTCAGATCTTAAACGAGGGCACACCCTTCCATCCCCCACCCCCGGAAATAGAACTCCAAACGGATGCATCCCAAGGGGGATGGGGTATACATTGCCAACGCCAGATATGGAAGGGCAAATGGCCCCCCTCTTTCAAAAAGTACCACATAAACTGGCTGGAACTACGGGTCGTGTGGATAGCACTGAACAGACTGTCCGACCGACTCCAAGGCAGGAGTGTTCTGTTTCTCCTAGACAACTCAACAGCCGTGGCATATTTAAACAGGCAAGGGGGGACCAGATCCCTCCCTCTATCAATATTGACCTACAAGGTCCTATCTTTAGCTCGCCAATCTCAAATCACCCTCTCAGCGCGTCATTTGGCGGGAAAACTCAATGTACTGGCCGATTTAGCTTCCAGAGTAGGCCAGGTAATCCACACGGAGTGGTGCTTAGCTCCCCAGTCCTTTCAGTGGGTGACGATCCAGTCACCATGGGGGCCCCCCACGCTAGACCTGTTTGCCAATGCAGTAACAACACGTCTACCCAGGTATGTCTCCCCATGCCCGGACCAAGCAGCGTGGGCAATAGATGCCCTCAGCTGTCCATGGCCACTGCAAGAGGTACTCTATGCCTTCCCACCACAGGCAATCCTCTCCCAGGTACTACAACGGGTACTGGACTTGGGCCCACGAGCCCTGCTACTGGTAGCCCCGCGGATGCCGGAGGCCCCTTGGTTTACCTTGCTCCTCAGGTGCAAGATAGTCAAGACGACTCCAATCCCGTGCCACAGAGAAATCCTATTCCAACCCCATTGGCATCATTTTCACCCAGCCCCTCACCTATTGAACCTACACCTTTGGTGCCTGACCAGTCCTTCCTAAAAAAGAAAGGCTTCTCACAGAACATAGTAGATAAAATAGTAAACAGCCACAAATAATCTACTGCCAAGGTGTACAGGTCTCAATGGAACAAATTCGCATCCTGGTGTAATAAGTCTAAGCTATACCCATTCCAGGCCTCTCCTTCAGTGATAGCAGATTTTTTAGATCACCTATTCAGAAACGAAGGTTTAAAGGTAAGCTCCATTGAAGGTTATAGAGCAGCCATAGGCTCCAGGCTCAAGGCTCTAAGGGCTCTAAGGGCTATGACCCAGGGGATGACATGTCTATCTCTCAATTGATTCGTCATTTCAAGGTAAACTCTCCCCCTACCCCATCGAACGTTGCACAATGGGATCTCTCCCTAGTACTGAGGTACCTTCAGCGCCCGGACATTTTTGGGAACGATGTAATCTCAGCCAAAAATGCTACGGTAAGGTTTACTTTCTTGCTAGCCCTCGCTTCCGGCAAAAGGAGGAGCGAAATACACGCCCTAGACAGGACGGTAAGCAAAGAGAACGGGGAGTGGAAAAACATCACTCTCGTCCCTAGGGCCGGCTTCATGGGCAAAACCCACATCATTACTCATGGGATGGGCACTTTCAGTCACATCAACTTACCATCCCTACCAGAGGAACAGATCTCTGAGGACTTAGTCTCCTTGTGTCCCGTCAAAGCCTTACGTCTATACTTAGAACTTTCGGAGGTATATAGGTCAAAAAATCAAAAAGCCCTTATTATCTCCTATATGCCCAAGTTCAATAAAGACCTCTCTAAGCAATCTATTTCAAACTACATAAAAGGGGTCATTATGACAGCGTATGACGAAGCACAATCAGACACAGTCCTTCAGTCAGAGTTAAAAGTGAAAGCCCATCCAGTCAGGCAGGTGGCAAATTCGCTTAGAGCACTACGTAATGTGTCGTTGTCGGATATACTTAAAACAGGTTGCTGGGCTTCTCCCAATTCCTTCGTTAAGTATTATCTTAAAGACTTCTCCCAAGATGAACTCTCAGGCCTCTATTCTCTGGGCCCATTCATAGCTGCGGAGACGACCATTACTAACTAATTGTCAATCTGTTACAGATCGCCTACGCCCAGACCCAAAGGCAAGGGCAAGCAAAAGGGAGGCTATGTCAAGAACCGTGCTACCAGCCACTTCAAGCCCAAGAAATAACCGGTGCACTACCCCACTGGACATACCCTTATCCCAGTTCGGCCGACTTCACGTCGTCGGCTACCGTATAGACCGTCGGACTGTTTTTTTTTCGGATTCTAGTTTCTCGAATTATCCTAGAACTGATTTAGTGTCATATGATCACTGTGATCCACACCCTGGCCTCAGTATCTTCAGAATTTTCCTTGACTCAAGGAAAAAGGGGGGGGGGGGGAGGCGCAGTTCTCCCCGACCCAGCGTTCCCGCAGTCCCGGGCCTTACTGAGAGCCCAGAGGTCATCAAGGGTCTGTGTCACAGTGACCATGTGACCAAGGCCCATAGTACCATTATGGGCTTAGTTGTAAAATCAACGGCATTTAGTGATTTTTATCACCAGGATTGATTCCAATCCAAGTTTGTGAGTGTTCTAAGCTTCTAGTCACCTAATTTTCTCGAAATTGCCAGTCAATTTCGCAAAAATTTAAGTTTTTAAGTGGTAATGATTTAGAGCAGTTCTAACATTTACCCAAGGTCTTAGAATATTTAGCATGCTTTTGTAAGACACAGTCACTTGTAATTATACTGTGTCAAGTTTTATTTTTCATGGTAGCCTTTACAAGGTTACGATCTTTTTGTTAAGAAAGAAAAACAATAAATCAGTATTATTGTTATCTTCTACTCAGAGCTTAGAGTATCCCAGGTCGGGATCCATCCAGTGGGAGGCAGGAGGGGGATGGTAAAGGATACTCAGTCAGTCAGCATAAAGTTTATTCAGACTTTATGACACCGTTACTTAAAAAATTTTTCTATTTGTTACCAGATCCCTTCATGGGCAAGGAGGGTTCCCCTCCTTTACCCTATCAGGGTTGTTTGGAAATCAAATAAAGCAAACTTTCTTAGATTTGGGATTTTATTTAACTTCAATTCTATCCCATCTAACAAGTTTATTTCGCAAAACTCTTTCGAGTATTTGCAATTCGCGTCCTTTTTCACGCAATTTCTTTAGAATGGCAGGCTCCCCTGCTCCGGACTTTAGTCCCATCTAAAAGTGGAGATAAGCGAATTCTAAGCTTTTGCGAAGTAAAACTAACGTTTTATTTCGTAAAACGAGCTTTTACGAGTAAAAGCGCAATTCGCGTTCTCCACTTTTAGTCTATCCTCCCTCCCATCCAGCCCCTACAAGCCTGGGTGAGTTGACACCACCTATTTTGGGCTAAAAGGGAATGATTGACAGCTTCAGTGACGTAGCACTTTGTGTTATCTGCATTCTCATTGGCTGGCTGGATGGAAGGCGGGATAGGGTTCATTCTATTAGCGAGAAAAAGTTTCTTTCTATTGTGTGGAAAATCTAACCAAAGGGAAACCCATCTAAAAGTGGAGAACGCGAATTGCGCTTTTACTCGTAATAAAACGTTAGTTTAATTTCAAGGTTTGTAATGAATCTTTAGAATTCAAAGCATTTGTTAAAACGTTAAAAACATCCCTGTCATGTATGCTCTGATACATCTGACACCCCTCTTAATAATAGAACGTTCTTAGCCGTTCTCGACAAGAAGAGAACTGGTGATTTTTTCGCACTTGATGGTGTTTTTTCTATGTTTTGTACGAACGATCACATGGTGCGGTTTGAATTACCAGGTACATCAATCCGTCGTGGGCACTCCTCCAATGATGTTATTGTGTAACAGTTATAAACAAATCCTATCAGTTGTTCATTTAAACATCTCGTTGGCTGTATTTTGTCTTGGTTATAAAAAATATTTTCTGTCATTTTACATATTTACACTTGGGGATTCGCCAAAATCCCCTAGTGTATTGAATTTGTATGAAAATTTTAGCCGCAGCTGTGACATATTTTTTTCGTTTTTTTTTTTTTTTTAGTTTGTCCCTGGAACTAGTCAGAGGCCGTTAGGGCTAGAAAGATGAAATTTGGATATGATAAACTAGTTGATCCTCCTGTATCTTTTATAAATTCGCTTAATTTTTCAATTCAAAAACGACAAAACAAATCTGCGAAACCGGCAAGAAGCTGAGAACAGTAGTTTAAACTGGCATGATATCAACCTCGGTGTATTGATCCCCCAACTCTCAATGAAAGCCATCACAGCATGCGTGTGCAAGGTCAAGTTGGCTGCAGCGTTAGGGTTTTTTCCGAATTGCTAAAGAGTGATGAAATTTGACTCACTGGTAGAGGGTGATTAGCATTTTTATTAGAATTAGAATTTTTTATTAGAATTTTATGAAAATTCAACACATTAAAAACTCTTTCTTTATCCCTCCCTTCCTTCCCCTCTCCCTCTCTCTCTCCCCCTTCCCCTTTTTTTAATTTTGCCACACATCGGCCAAAAACGACCAGGTTCATGAAAACACAAATATGCTACTCGTCTAGTAGGTATGGATCAATCATTTTAAATTTTAAAAGTTTTTTTGTTTTTTTTGTTATCCTTTCGGCAAAAACTGGTCAAGTAAACTCACAGCCTTAATAGAAACACAAACAATGCTGTTAGTCCCACCCAACACCGAAAACAGGCTTCCACAGTTTCGTGATTTTATATGTTAATTTTGTTTTAGTTGAATTCCAAAGCACTGGAGGTGACTGTGTGGGCAGAAGACCGGCTGCATGAAATGTCCTTTTTGGGAGAAGTGGTCTTTGACTTAGATCAGTCAAACACAGACAATCACTTCGCCTGGTTTGATTTGGAAGATCATGACGAAAACAATGGAGAGCTGTTATTTCCCCAGAGGATAAATCCAGATACTTTAGAGGTAATACATGTAGCTACTTTACAATACCTGTCAGGGATTATACACATTTGTAGTGTAAATAGGAGTATCAACCGTGACTCATAAATGGCCGATTATAACCGATTATCGGAAACCAATCAATTACATGAGTTGTGTAATTATAATGGGGATGTTTCGGCTTTCTTTCCTTACTGCTAACACAGGAAGGCTGATGCCTAAACTGGTCCAGCAAGACATGTGAAAGGGGCGCCACAGACATTGTTCCAGCTTCCATTTACAACCTTTCCAAAAGAAAAAAAAATAAATGCGGCACCCGACATCGAATCAACATCGGCTTTCGGTAGATTATGGAAGTCGAAAAACGGCTACCTGTAGGCATCGATTACACAATGATTACACAATGCCTAATCAACGTTGCGAAAAAGAAATGGAAGTCGAAACAACGCCGAGAGGCCAACGCTGTATAGACTCCGAAATCGTCATCTAAAGACTGACAATCATACGTTGTAGAGGCCACCGTTCCCTCAAAGTGTCCCAACACTTTGGTCATCTGGTGTTGCAGGATACTGTAAACTCAATTTCATAGTTATTGTCCAAACGTGTGTGTGAAAAACTTGCGCGCTCATCAAATTCCTGAGATTAAACTTCATTTTGATCTGGTCTCGAAGCGACCTCATGGCTCTAGATTCATGGTTTTTATTTCCAGTGAGCGATAGTATGATGAAGCTGTTGTGTGTTCTGACCAATATGTCTATGCAATGTTGCAAAGGCGTTGATAAGACGTCAGCGAAAGTTGGGTTTTGGTTACGAACAAAAGCAACATCTAAACAACGTTGCTTATCCAACGCATTTTTAACGTTGTGTCAACGTTGACTGGGCGTTGATCTACGGCCTGGACGAATCACAACCACATCAAAACCTGGTTTAATGTTGCGGTTTGGTAGGGTTAACTAGCAAACTCAAATCGACGATGGATCGATATCAGAATATTAGACTGGTAGTTGTCCCAGCAAACCTACGACGTTTGAAAGACCTTGGGTAGACGTCGTGACAAACGTCGGATGAACGCCGAGAAGTTGAAACAACGTTTCCAAGATTAGATAGATATCGAGGAGTGACGTTGAATAGACGTCGGGGAACGTTAAACAGTTGTTGAGAAAGTTACATAGAATCATTATCAAATGGTGATAATGACAACGTGGCAAAGTAACCCGCCGTCATACGGTAATGCGATACATGCATGAAGACAATTTTCATTGGTGTGGGGGAAAGCTGGGTGTTCGTCGAAATCAAACAGCCAAGTTTAAATTCTACGTATGTTCAACTTTGGGCTAAAGTCGTTTAACAGAAGTCTATGATAGCAGGCGTTTAGTTAATTAGTAACCGTGGTTGTCATGGCCAGATACAGGATAGAAGCCGTTCAGTGGTGAAACCTTAATTTGCAAAATCTTGCATTAGTTTTAGTTTTATCCTGTTCGATTTTGGTTGCCCACAGGTTTACCTTCCCCCCCCCCCCACAAAAGCTTTCCCAAGGCTATGACTTCGTATACAATAGAGTAAATAAAGCAATGGGATATTCCTTTCGCATTGCAAACTCTTCGACGTACCTGCGTCGCAACGCCCCAAGAACGACACAACCCATTTTTGAGTAACTATCGTTATACAAGATCAAATACTCCTCACTAGGATTCGCATTCTACCCCCATGCACTGCTTCATGCCATTTGCGTCCCTCCTCAGTTAGTGAAAGTTAAGCATATATGGAGAAAAGTATGGTAAATCGGCACATTCCGACACGGGTACATTTGGGCTCGCAACACCGGCAAAAGTACGAAAGAGTGATTCATATTTCTACGTTTCGTAACTTTCACACGTGATTCAACCGCAACTGCAAGTATATTGTCACAATCACGAGTAATTTGTACAGAGCTCTAAATGTCAAATGCTTTATCAAGACTCTGTTAAAAACTGTTGACAACGCGGCAAATTAAGGAGGTGACGCACCTTCTAAGCTTATTTGCTTTTTTGTGGCGTTTTCTGCTATTTTGTTATCTGCCAGAACGTCACCTTTGTTCATGCCCAAACAGACGTTAATCTAACCTCTTTTGAGGGCCCGACGTCATTTTAAGACATTCTAACCTGGATAATAGATAAACACCATTGTTCAGTCGCTACCTTATCCCATCGCCTCTCCAATGTCCTGACGCAAACCATAAATAGACATTCGATACACGTAATATGGACTCTCCACACAAGTGAACAACAACTATCTGGGATGCTGTGCGACAATAACATTATTTGCGACAATAACGTCTACCCGGTGGCTGTTTAGCAACACTGTGTGGGCATCAGAAAAGCGACATCGAAAAAAATTTCGATTACACGTTGGCATATCGACAAAAGAGCAAGACCATGTAATTCGTTCACCCAGATTGACGCCCTGACAGTATTATGAGAAAAGAACACGACGATCATTCGAAATATTAGAATTTACGAACACACAAGTTTTCGCATCATTTTGTTGGATGGCATAAGGTGTAGCTTAGAAGCGAGATTGTTGGCAGCAGGATGACTGCGATCTCCTGCTGCCAAGACAAAGATATTTCCCTTCGACTAACGTTGGGCAGTGGCGGATACAGCTATCAGGCAAAGGGGGGGGGGGGGGGGTCAACTTGGGAAACTCAGAGTTAAACAGTCGAACTGCGAAACGAAGTTTGCAAGTGGGAATTAAGAAAACGAACACGCACTAAAGATAAAGTTACAGATAATCAGCACGTTGCTTAGACATGATATCTCTATCGCTCTTAAAGCCCCAGAATACATTGACATTTGAGGGCAATTTCCGTAACATTCCTATCCATTTATAAAACGCCGACGCTTTTGCTTTGACAGCTACGAACTCATTTTGATATGCTTAAAAACAGTCCCATGAAATGAACACGAAAGCAGCACAAACTGCTATGATTTTGTAATTTTTGTTATTTTATTATTACTGGTTTTTTATTTTGCTTGTTAACTTTGGAACAATAACTTCAACAAAGACGTAGTCATTTTCCTTTGAATCACGAATAAGAAAAGATACCGTTTTTCATCATTCTTGCACATATTCATTTTTATATTAATCCTTTTACCTCTTGGAGAGAAAGGCTTTGATTATTTGATTAAAGTAAACATAACACAAATACAAAACCTTTTACTAAAGGTCTCAACATTTTCCTTTTTGTTTTCGCCGCGTATACTTTTGACGGTATTCACAATGACTAAGCAATATCTTCCATGCAACCAGAATTAAATTGTTAAAATTGGGCCATTATGTTTTCGATAAAAAATAAAATAGCTGGGAATTCTATCACGTTAGAAATTTATCGAAAAGGACAAAAATTATGTTCAAGAACACTAGCAGAATGTCCATAAGATCGAACCTTTACTATAATTTAAAAGCCAAAAATATTAGCAACTAATTATTTATTAAAATGACATACTCGGGAAATGTGAAAAAGTGCCTTTCTGGTTTTATTATTTTTTCAGCCTCTACAGCTGGCTTCTGAGACTGCCAAAGATGTGTGGAAGAGTATGCCTAAACAGCCATCACCTGTGCTAGATAAAATGAGAACTCTTACAGAAAAGAAACTGAAAGGTTCCAAAGATTTTGTTCACTTCGTTGCGTTCTTCGGTCTTCGTTCTAACGATATTCTACTGTACTGTTATTTACAAAAATAGCTTCAGTGGCAAATATAAATGGACAACTTGTGTGTATGTGTGTGTGTTTTAGTTCGGTAAAAATATCGGAATTTCATCATAATTACAGCAACCCAAAGCAAAGACTGTTTATTTACTATCAACAGTCTTTGCCCAAAGTAAGCTCATGCATGATGTAGCCACTTAAAAATTGTTAATTTGTGTTTTTAAAGGGTATAGCCTTATCGCCCCCCCTTCACCGTCAGCTGCCCTAGGGACTTATTTAATTATACAACTGAGAAGATCTGTCCATATTCAATGTATTTTTGTATTTCTCAAGATGCAGGCACTAAATAGTGCGTGTCTGTTCAGCAATTGACCATTTTCTCTTAACATGCTTAATTTGAAAATCGCACAAGACGCAATGTCATTCTGCTACTATTCGTCAACTTCACATTCAATTTACTTAATCTATTAATGTGAAATTCGAATAGTTTGAAGCATCGTCTTGGTCCGAAGCACTTCAAATTAGTTGACGACTGCAGGTAAAACAAGGTAAACAGCAAAATACTATTCTTGTACTTTTTAAAACATATAATACAGAATACAGCTTAAGGGTCTTTAAATTTATGTTTTCCTTTTTGTTTCATAATAAGGCGGCGTTGGTCGGTTCAATAGACAGGATTCGGACTTAACTGGATCAGCCCCGGATCTTTCCTATCCCGCCAAAAACAGCTGTAAGTACAAAGGCCATTTACAGGAATTAAAACTGTAAGGTTATGCTCTTATTTTTTCATTAAGGCGGGCATCGTCTGTAGCTGACACAATAAAATTACACTGGTTTGTGTGTAAATATCTTTTATGTTATGTACTATGAAAAATTAGCGACACAGCAAAAGTACAATAAAAGATATGAACGATAATACAAATTAGACCTGACGCAATATCAATTAATTGTCCCATAAATGGACACTAACCACACTACAGTAAGGAAAGTATCAAATACAATATTATTTGAATTGAACATACACTCATTACTACCTTGGTGTGGTAGGGGCGGAGGATGAGTAGTATGAAAATGACAGTTCTACCGCACTTTGTGACGTCATACTGTCTGGACCGGAAGTGCAGTCATACTGTCTGGACCGGAAGTGCTGTCTGGACCGGAAGTACGGTCATAGGTGTAGTCATGGCAACAAAGTAAACAAAGGAAACAAAGTAAACAACAGTTCTACGCCAGGAAGTGACGTCTGGACCGTATGTCTGGACCGGATGTCTGGACCGGAAGTGACGTCATAGTGACGTCAGAGGTGGACCAAATAGAGCGCGCGTATTGTGGTGATTTTTTCCCCCACTCTCTCCACACAGCACGACTGAGCATTTCATAAGCCACATAGGTATTTCAACCTTCTGATGGCAACTTTTTTTCCCCACACTCTCTCTGCACACACACACCACGACTGAGCATTTCATAAGCCACATAGGTATTTCAACCTTCTGATGGCAACTTTTTTTCCCCACACTCTCTCTCCACACACCACGACTGAGCATTTCGTAAGCCACATAGGTATTTCAACCTTCTGATGGCAACTTTTTTCCCCCACACTCTCTCTCCACACCAACAGCACGACTGAGCATTTCATTTCATAAGCCAAATCCGTCAACTATAGCGAAAGTTATCACAATTTTTCACTTTTTACAAAATTAAAATTGTGGTAAATATGCACACAGCCAGCTGCGCAAATAGCCTATAACCACTTAATGTTAAAACTAGGTATAAAACTGAATTAAACAGTGAAAGTTTCATGTAAATCGGTCAATCATAACAAAAGTTATTAGACTTTTAACTTGTCATTTTTAAGGTGAATTCATGATGCATACAGCTAGCTACGCAACCAGTTCATGACTATGTGAAAACTAGATATAAAACTGAATCAAACAGTGAAATTTTCAGACAAATCGGTCAAGTATAACACTTAGGGTCACACTGCAACTCCAAGCAGCTAGACACTGCTGCCTCAGAAAAACAACAAAGCCAGACACCGCTGTCTACGTTGTTTATGACGAAGTCTGTTTACGCTGGCTATAGATGACGCAGTCTGATTACACTGATGACGAAATGCTGGTGCTGATGATTGCAGGTTGTAGGACACCATTTTTTCTCTAAGTAAACACTGCATTTCAAAAAAAAAAAAAAACACATAATGGAGTATAAAGAGCAACATAAGAAAAACATTTTATCATGGTGTTGGTATGTATGCATGAGAGTGTGGAGAGAAAAAGTTACCATCAGAAGGTTCAAATACCTATGTGGCTTATGAAATGAATTGCTCAGTCGTGCTGTTGGTGTGGAGAGAGAGTGTGGGGGAAAAAAGTTGCCATCAGAAGGTTGAAATACCTATGTGGCTTACGAAATGCTCAGTCGTGGTGTGTGGAGAGAGAGTGTGGGGAAAAAAAGTTGCCATCAGAAGGTTGAAATACCTATGTGGCTTATGAAATGCTCAGTCGTGGTGTGTGTGTGTGGAGAGAGAGTGTGGGGAAAAAAAGTTGCCATCAGAAGGTTGAAATACCTATGTGGCTTATGAAATGCTCAGTCGTGCTGTGTGGAGAGAGTGGGGGAAAAATCATCACAACACGCGCGCTCTATTTGGTCCACCTCTGACGTCACTATGACGTACCTTCCGGTCCAGACATACGGTCCAGACGTCACTTCCTGGCGTAGAACTGTTGTTTACTTTGTTTCCTTTGTTTACTTTGTTGCCATGACTACGCCTATGACCTTACTTCCGGTCCAGACAGCACTTCCGGTCCAGACAGTATGACGTCACTTCCGGTCCAGACAGTATGACGTCACAAAGTACGGTAGAACTGTCATTTTCATACTATTAGGGTGGGAGCGCAAGAAAAAGAAAATAGTGCAAGCGATTGGCACAACACGGGTGCTTTTTGTCTGCGAGGCTCCTCCCCTTCTTTCTAGAGCAAAGCCAATGGGGTTTAGCCGTTATCTGAAAAATCCAGACGGCCAGGTAGGGCCACGTTTAAAATAAAATAAGCTCCCTTTATTTGCACATTAAAACTGTAAGTTTATGCTCTTATTTTTTGCTAAGTCGGGCATCGTTTCTAGCTGATACAATAATATTACACTGGTTTGGGTGCAAATATCTGTTATGTTATGTACTTTGAAAAACTAGCGACACAGCAAAAGTACAATAAAAGATTTAAACGATAATACAAATTTGACCCGACGCAATAGCAACTAATTGTCCAAGGCACCTAAAGCAAGAAGTAGGGAGGTACAAAAAACAGCGCACTACTGTTTAACATATATTGAGTCTGGCGAAAGTATGATGTACCATGTGGTGCAGTGGTTTTTACTGCTGGAAATAGTGGGGGCGACCCGGGTTCGAAACCCCACGACACCGCAGCAATGGTAAACTTAGATACGATGTTAAGTTTTTCTACCTATTGTGACGGAACGAACAAAGCAAGAGAGCAAGGAAACATTATTGATAAAAAAATTGAAAAAGATAACTGATAACAAAACACCGTTTTATTTTCCCCTTTTTATACATTACTACAAGAACTTTGCCCTGGATCTACAACACGGACTCAGTGGGTCTGAGAAGCGGATCGACCCGAACCCCATCTCCGGAAAACACATTTTTGAAATTACACCAGAAAAACTGTTATAATAAGTCGACCGACCCCTGAAGGCGTGCATGATAGTCAAGAACCTTGGCCCACTTAAGCCCAAGTTCCAGAGGCACATCTGTATAGCGCAAACAACAGTCTGATGACCGCCCTGCCTGAGAGTTCATCACCTGTGGTGGGAGGTTGCAGGCCAGGGCAATGGTTGCGCCGGCTCGTCTCAAGCCATGTCCACTGTACTTAGATGGGTCGAGACCAATTTTCTCCAGAAATTTTTTTAAGGAAGGAGACGAAGGCTGAATGAGTTAGGGGGAATTAGTCCCCCCTTTGCGAAAGGAGAAGAGTGGGTCCCCATCACTCCCCGGAGAACTGGCAAGAAGTAGGCGGAGATCAGCGACTGGGCATAGGTGTGATCCCGGGTTGGAAGGTACAGCTACGGAAAAAATAAGGGAGAAGCCAATTTTATTAGCGGTAGATCATTGGGCTGGGTGATTTGTATTGAATTCGAGAACGCCGGTGAACGAGCCGCACAGCTGTAGGTGCCATGACCTTTCACGAGTGCCCGAATTTAATGTAAAGCACGCTAATCCTATGGTCTATCGCTATTAAAAAAACACATTCACACACACGGAAATACACCAGAACCGCGGGATCGAACCACCCCTCAAATTGGATCACTTTTCACCAGAAACGAAATTCTTCCATTCATTTCTAGGATTAAGCTGCAAATCGGACCACTCCGCAAATCGAAGCAAAGGACCACTTTGGCCAGTCCCAAATATTCATTCTGGACCCCACAAATCGGACTGGCCTCAGAACAAACAGAGCACGCGTGTGCGGAATAAGCAACAGTCGATTTCTAAATAGAGGAATTTGCTTTTATTGAGGCTCGATGCTTGTAACTGAGATGACGATCAGAGCGTGTTCTATATGCCTAAAATTAGACAGTGGCATTTTATTTTCCTTTGAATACCTAAAATCAACTGGATAATTTCCCAGTATTCCATTTAAGCGATTTACTCACGAAAAACTCTATTTTTCCCCTTTACTTGTGTACAAGGAGCAAAAACTGATTATTGAGAATGAAATCGAATCCATGGAAAGCGCAAAAAAAAAAAGAAAAACCTGTCACTTCAAGATAAAGTAGAAAAAACTGAATAGAGTGAGGTAGAAAATACGAGACAATCAGGGAAAATGTGTGAGATGTTTTTAATGAGGTTTAAAGGCAGATTTTGATCAAACCGTAGTCGTATTCATATGCGTTTTCCATTTGTATAAAAACTGGTTTAAAACGAGATTAAATGAAAAATTATCCTCTTGATCGAGTATCATGCCAGTACATTATAATAGATTACTGTGCTCTCGAAAATGCTGGAATGTTGGAAATGGTGGTCCGATTTCCGGGGTTCTGGTGCAATCACTTTTTCCCAGTTGTTGTCCACCAGCCGACCTCTGCTGCCCTCCGATCTGTTGTGTAATACACCGTTTTGTTCCACAGACCCACTGAAAATTCCACAAAAATAGTACTCATTAAAAGAGAGAACTATATATAAAAACAAAGCGGAAAGTACATCCGCTTTCTCGAGAGAGGCTTGGGTCTCCTCTTAATCATCATTTATTCCCACAGGTAGAACCCACAGGAATATATGCGATCGACCGCGTGTCTGTCAGTCTGTCGGTCTGTCATCAAAAGCTTGTTAACATGATAACTTAAAAGCTCCGGCAAGGATTTTCATGAAACTTGGTATGTGGCTTCTATGGGAACAAACACAGATCGGTATCGTAAATGGGTTAGGTTCGTGAAAGGAAAATGGACCAGCTGGACTTAGAAAATTTCAGCTCTCGATTGACTATTGTGTGAGCTTGTTAATACGATAACTTAAAAACTCCTGCAAGGATTTTCAGGAAACTTGGTATGTAGCTTCTATGGGAAGAAACACAGATCGGAATTGTAAATGTTCCAGGTTCGTCCAAGAAAAATGCACCACCTGGACAATTTCAGCTCTTGATTGACTATTGATGGCCGTGTTTTAACTGATGGGGGGCCTGAGGGGAATATGTGGGCTATGCACACTGCTCTAGTTTCGCCGACACTCCAAAGAAGCATTGAAGTGAAAGGGGACACTGTGACTGTCATGAATTTGAGCCCGGCCAATCCTCCAGTGACCGTGATACCAGAAGGTTGGCTCGGCATCCCATTATTGCAACAATTAGAAGCAGCATGATCCTCCCCTCTCAATGCAATATCAAGGCTAAGCTAGGTAACTGTCTCGGAGCCATGCTGGGCACAAGAGACGACAGAAATGAGAACTATGCAGGACCAAACTCAAGCCCAGTTGGCCTCCCTTCATGCGATTATCCTAGAAAGACACCAAGCCCACCGTTGTCAGTTACGTTATCTGCAGTACAACCTAGAGACAATCTGGCCAGTGATGAGGATTCAGTAAGCCTCCCACTATCAAATCACGTCTCGATGCTGCAACCCGGGAGCACAGAAACATTCTAGAGCCAGCTCCTCTCTCTTGGTCCCAGCTAGGGGTACATATGGAACAGATGGCATGAAATGACCAGAAAACAGGCGAGGAAAATGAACTAACGCGTCGAACATCAGCGGGAGAAGAGCCAGGAGGGGGAAGTGTAGGCACTTACCCACCCCATGAGACTCATAGATGACGTGCGCTCACCAAAGAAGGGTCAGCAATATTAGAGACCAGGCAGCGGGAGGTATCCTTTCATCACATCCAGTCACAATGTCAATCCAGATGGATGCCTGCTATAAGGGGTGGGGCTTCTACCCCCCTCCCCCCGGCCTAGCGTCAAAGCACATAAACTGGCTATAACTGACGGTTGCCTAGTTAGCATTCATCCAACTACTCCACAGTCTGAAGAACAGGTCGGTGAATGTTCTACTCGACAACTCGATCGCTGTTGCTTATTTGTGCAAGCAGTGAGGTGCCCGCTGGGCTGAACTGACTTAGTTAGCGGGAACATCCTATGCCTGGCGAAAAACCACAGGAGCTGGCTTTCAGCGGACCACTTTGACGGCAATTTGAATGTGCTGACAGACCTGGCTTCCAGAGTGGGCAGGGCAGCTCACACGGAGTGGCACCTGAATCGAGACTGCTTTCAGCATATAGTGACACGATCCTCATGGTGGCCTCCTTAGCTTGATCTGTTTGCCAGTTCCCTGACCCACCAGCTGCCTTGATATGTCTCCCCCTGTCCAGGCCAGAAAGCTTTGGTCTGTCAAGTGCCTATGGTCGAAGCAGGTTATGTATGCTTTTCCACCGCAGGCTCCCTGAAATAACTTTTACCTAGAACCCCTGTATTTCGTTAGAGCAAACTGATTTTGATAGGACCGTCGTAACTTGAGGCACCGTGAGTGACCACGATGGCTCGATCCAGAATGGAGAAGAAGTGCTCCAGATCTCTTGCCACCCGGGGTTGCTGTTACCACCCCACTGAGGACATCTTCACCCGACCCACACCTCCTGGACATGACGCTTCCCCTACCTTTCCCTACCTTTCTTAAAAATAAAGGTTTTTGGACGGGATGATAAAGAAAATGATTCAAGTAAGTCATCCACTACAAAAGTCTATCGATCACAGTGGAACAAGTTCTCGAGCTGGTGCGGGAATCAAAGATGTACCCATTCAAGCCATTCCCAAGGTCGTGGCTAATTTCTTGAATTACTGGCATGAAAAACTGCATCTCAGACCATCTTCTGCAGAGGGATATAGGTCAGCCATCGCGGCAATGTTAAAGCCAGTCTCGGGCTATAAGTCAGGGGAAGACTTCTCCATCTGTCAACTCACAAGATATTTCAAGTTAGTCGACTGGACCAGACTTGGTGCAGTTGGTTTTAAGGTTGATTTTCCGCTTTCTGTCAGACAGGGACATTTGGGGAAAGGAACAATTGAAACACTGAAGCTTACCTTTCCTTTGGCTCTGGGATCAGACAAAAGGAGAGGGGAGCCCCATTTGTTTAAAGTAAAAGACTCCTGGGCACAGTGGGTCTAACACCCAGGCCATCGTTCACGTTTAAGTCCCACATAGCAACTAGAGGTTTGGGGACCTTCGAAGAAATGTGGCTCCCATCCCTATCCACGCTCTTGTGTGTACCCTCAGAAAATGCATGGAGTCATGTTATCCCTGTTACAATATAGAACTTTTTAATATGAGACGTGCCTAGTGAGGTTTTCCCCTACGCCGGTTTCTAATCCCATATCGCGAAACTCGTTTTGTTTGGTAAAACGCTTTTTTGCAACTAAAAGCGTAGTTCACGTTCTCCATCTTTAGAGCATTCTTACACCCTCCCTATTCCATCCTCACTGTAAACCCGCGTAGGCGGTGAGATACTGAGATGAAAAAAGGAATGTGGGTAATATGTTATCACTCAGTCTTTCAGACTCCGATTTCACCTGTAAGGCAATTTTGGCAACGCTTATTTACATTATACGCATACACATGTAGAAAACTCAAGTCATAATTAATGCGACGATTATCGTAAATTCCATCTAAAGATGGAGAACGCAAACTACGCTTTTACTCGTAAAAGCGTTTTAAGAAAAAAGAAAACTACAGTTGTACGTGGTTAGAAAGCGTAAAATTTACAAATTATTTCTTGAAACTGAATTGTATTCTCACTCGGTGGGCGTTATAATTTGAAAAAAAATGCACTGAAATGGATATCAAATGATTTTTTCGGAATGGTTTCTGCCCTTTGGTAGAGTTAGACTGCTTTGATGCGAAACGTCTGAAGTTGTGTTTATTTTCTCAGTCAGTTTTCTCACCTTAAGGAACAAGCTTTTCAGCGTACAAGGACAAAACAGAATCACGACCAATCGGAAGTAGCACTAAAACATTCAGCATTGATGCTGCCTAGAAGTTGCTATTCTTTCTGATGTGCTGTAATTGTTTAAGTCTCAGAGTGATTCTTGTCTGTCCTAAACAAACTTAAAATTAAATTTCTTACGACTTCAGGCACGTGCCCTCCAGTAAGCTGCTGGAAATTTGAGCCGCAATTGTGACGTTTTTCTTTTACATGATTGGCTACTTGAGCATATGTCTATTTTCTCGGGATTCTCCATGCACACTATTTGCTTTTCCTTTGCAGCAACTGACTTCAGCCTTGCTGTTCCTTCATGTCACAGAGCTGCAAGTGACAACAGCAGAAGACGAGGTGTGTAAAACACATTTCCCAACAAATACTTCACTTCCTTTGACACTGTGGTAGAATAATTGTCAAATATACTTTGTTCCTTTAGGCTCAGCGCATGTAAAATACATTAAGCAATCCTTTTCAAACTTGTTGAAAAAGACCGCTCCCGAACAGTTTGGAAAGATAGTCCTAAAATTTTTCTCAAATCAAAAAGATATCTGAAGCTTGAAAATTTTTCAAAGATCTCATTCTTTGCTTATTTGGTGAAGGTCGCAAAACAGTGTTTGATAAAATCGAAAATATTGTTGAACACGGGTTAAAAATACATCTAAACTGAACATCACGGTGAAGACCACTCAATATTAAAAGAATTAAATTACTTCGTAAAAGCACCGAAATCGCTTATCTGCACTTTTAACAGGTTTTCTCGTAAAACTCTAAGAACCACCCAATTAGGAACTAAAAGTTTTTCTAGTGGCTCGAATAGTCTCTTCCTTGGTCACAGCCAATCAGTATCCGTCAGTTGAAGGTGAATTTCTCCAAAAATACTTTTATTTGTTACATTTGATGTTCTTTTATGGATATTTCGAGGTGAAGTTTTGTCGGCTCACGTAATTTGGAGATTTTACCCTCGTACGCTCTACTACTAGTATTCCGATTCTGCATCACGGGGGTTTCATAATTTTTTGCCCGAAAGGTGTTACTCGTAGGTATCCACCGTTTACTAGTATGGGCGTACTTTCTTACGAATTATAGCAGAGCACACATCATTTCAGATCGCTGACGTCTGTCCTGATCTCAAGCTACTTGCCGCACCTTGGTCACCTACAGACCGAGCTGCGCAGCGTGGTGCTTCCTTGCAGGCTGCCAGCAACTCCAGAGCAGTTAAGGGTTACTTAGAACTGCCTGAACGCAGAGGAGTTGATTTCAACCGTCTGGGTCGCCTACTTGCTCGGCAGACGCCAGTACTACGGCTTACCGAGCACGCTCTGCGTTCTGGAGTAAGTACGGAGTACCAACTAGTTCTGAGCAAGAGGGCTGGTTACCAAGGCCCACCTAGGGGCGTGATAGCTGCCAAGTGCCAGCGTGCTATCGAAGCCTTGGTTGGTTACTAAGACTTGGTACGTCTGGGTCAGAGCACCGAGGACCAAGCACCATCAGGGTTCTTGGTTCTTGGTTCACGATCAAGCCTGGGTGCGTTTTGGACCCGTGCTGCGTCACCTCTGCGTTCACACGTGCTAGGATGCGTTTATATGATCATTACGTGTAGCAAATAGCTTGGTTCAGTGCAGGTTCTGACAAGTTACTTATACACTGTTATCTTTTGCTGGGTTCCAGCATGACAGAGGCCAGGACTGGGACGCACTGGAGAAGATACGCACCAAGAACATAAAGAGGAGAGTGCGTCGCAAGGTTCCATCCCTGTCGTTGGATATGCCAAGACCAAGTTCACTTCTGCATGGACAAGTGTCCTGTCCTATGTGCCCAGACAGGAATACAGAATCAGACTTTAACTTGCTCCGGAAGCGGAAAAAAGGTCAAGTCTATAGTAACGTCAGAGAAAGTGGCGAAGTCAGTCTTATCTGAGGTGGGTGTGAGGGCTATTTTGGATAGAGCTTGGTCAGCCCTTCACATGGAAACGGAGAAAGCCATTGCAGAGGACTCAAACCTCACATCACCACCATCCGTTCCCGCCTCGAGGGAGAGTGTGACAGTCACGCATGGCAAATCAGCGGCGTGCTTTATCAGCCGGATGGGAGAGTTCGGCATCCCCCACGCCCGTATTCTGCTCCATCGCAAGCTCTGGATGCCCCCTGCGGCCTCAATCGGAGACATTGAACATTTCCTCTTTCCTGGCAATGCAGTCTCAGCTCCAGCGGAAGATTCAGGATCTCCCAGAGGTCAGAACCGAAACGCAGGCACACACACCGACCGCGACTGTCTCCAACCCACCGGACGATCCTCCGGTACTGACAGTGTCCAGCCTCCCCCCTCCTTCGGCATCTTTCCCAGCCTCTGAACACCAACAGCGGGATGTAGACACCAAGGACACTCCAGATACCATCACTTTCAGCGACAGTGCTTCCGGAGCGTTCCCGTCGGATCAAATCTCTGACACAGCGTGTCGACGAGGACGAGGATCTCACCCCACTAGATATATCACCCCTTACGGCGATTCCTAAGGATAGAGAAAGGGCCATATACACCCCATCTCAGGCGTGGTGGCTAAGGACGAGCCAGGGCTAGCTTGGCCAGAGGAAGGGAGCTCGGAGGCCTCAGGTGCGGAAGGTGACGTTGAAGGTGACTCTTCTGGCTGTTCCCCCAATGCAGTTTCCTCTCCGCTCCACGGATCCAATCTTTCCTCGGACAAAGGACAATGTCTGTGGAAAGACCCAAAGGCCGCGGGGAAACGACCGCTTCGTACCCCGTCTCCACCGGATTTCTCCCCTGAACCCAAGGCACCTACCTCGCCGCCAGAAGACTCAGTAGCTCCCGAAATCGTACAATTTTGGAACGCTATCCAAGATATCGCCAGGCTTGCGAGTATAGCCAATCCGCATGACGTCACAACCAATCCTTCCCCAACCGGAAGCCTTCGTTGCTCTGACGACCAGTAACGGAATAGCCAACGCTTTATCGGTACGCCGCCGAGCGTTCAAGAGCTTGAACGTGGTCGGACTGGAAGTGTTACATTTTAATTCCTCCAAGCACTGCACGGCAAAACAGAGCCCATACCGCTCCTCGGACGACCTCATACCCCTAGAAGTTTGGAAAAGCCCACCAAGCGAACAGTCTGGATGCCGTCGGTCCGTCAGGACTCAGATATCCCACTGGTGGAGAAGGACGATAAGCCATAGAGAGCTCAGCAAGACATGTTCTTAACATTCTGTCCTTTCAGGATCACACTCTGAGTGCGCTCAAGAAAAATGTGGATGATCTGCGACTGTCGGGCGAGGTAGCACTCAAACTGCTAGAGTGCCTGGTCTTGGCTACCAAGTATGTGGTGAAAATGGCAACCTACCAGACCATCTAGTTAGTATACCTGAGACAGAACACCTTCCTGCAACACTGCTCGTCGAGCGTCAAAGGCCTCCGTTACCTGCGCCACGCCCCGATTTTAGGACAGAGAAAGCTGTTTCCCTCGGAGGAGATAGATAGTGTGCACGAAGATAGCAGATCCCTCTTGCAAGACTTAACGCTCATGGCAAGGGCACAAAGACAGTTCTCACGCATACAGAAACGCCAATACTCGCAGCCTCCTCGCCACGATAGGTCGAGATCGAGTAGCAAGGCTAGGGCTTCTCTTCCAAAGAAGCTGAGACAGCAGGGCAGTGGCAAGACACCCCACGGACCTCTCAGCAGTGCAGGTAATAATCAGCCGAAGTATCCCTCGTCTCTAAGAGATACTCTTATAAAGTCAAAAGGCAAGGAGGGCTCCAAGCCATCCGAGGGCTGCTTGCTCGTAGGAGGCAGGCTAGGCAGGTTGTGGCAGGTTTGGCGAGAGATAGGTGCCCCAAAAAAGAGTAGTGCGTTGGCTACGAGAAAGTTAAAGCACCAAGCTCCACAGAGCATGATCGAAGACTTATCGCACAAGAGAGCGATAAGGGAGATCCCAGAGAATCAAAAAGGGTTTTTCAGCCGGGTCTTTTTTGTACCCAAGAAAACGGGGGGGGGGGGGGTTGGCGGTCAGTCATAGACCTATCCACCCTCAACCAATTCCTTCACGTGACGCCCTTTCCGATGGACACAGCCCAGATCATAAAGAGATCACTGAGCGGGGCATGTGGGGCACATCCATAGATCTGTCCGACGCGTATCTAGACGTGCCTTTACACCCGATCAAGCCCCAGGCAGTCTAATTGCGCCCTACGACCAAGACCCGTTAAGGCACTAAGCTCTACAGAGCATGATCGAAGTTTTAATGCACAAGAGAGCGATAAGGAAGATGCCAGAGAACCAAAAAGGGTTTTTCAGCCGGGTCTTTTTGCTACTCAAGAAATCGTGAGGTTGGCGGTTAGTCATAGACCTATCCACCCTCAACCAATTCCTTCACGTGACGCCCTTTTAGATGGACACAGTCCAGGGCATAAAGAGATCACTGGGGCATGTGGGGCGCGTCGGCCAGAAAGTACCTATGCTTCCAGATACAGGGAAAGAAATTATGGTTTCGGGCTCTCTCGTTCGGTCTCTCTACGGCGCCCGTTGTCTTCACGAAATCATGAAAGTGGTGAAGACGTTGGCCCGAGTCCAAGGTATGTTGGTCTTCCAGTACCTAGACGACTGGTTCCTGGCACATCACAACCAAGTCACGGTAAGTCATCAAACACAGGCCTGAGTCTATCAAGCAACAAAGGTAGGTCTCTTAGAGAACCTCAAAAAGGTCGAACTACTACCAAACTAGGTAATGGTTTTTTTTGGGAATACAAATGGGATCTAAGCCTTGCAAGGGTCTATCCAACCCCCGAACGGAGGGAAACTATCCCGTCGAGCGTCAGGTCCGTAAAACCAGCTTCGAGGGTGAGTATGGCAAAAATGGAATCCCTTCTGGGCTGTCTGGTGGCAACATAAAAAAGACGGTTCCCCTAGGGAAGCTCCACTACAGGCCGTTTCAGGCAGAGGTCAGACGGGCCTTACGCGAGGGCAGGCACCTCAAGGCCGTAATGTTCGTTTCCGGAGAGGCCCACCAAATGTTGCCTTGGTAGTGCGACGATCAGATCATGAGGGAAGGGGTCCCCTTTTCACGCGGTCCCCAGAATTAGAGGTGCAAACCGACGCGTCTCTGTAAGGCTGGGGGATTCACTTCCAAGACGAGATGTGGCAGAGCCGGTGGTCAGAGCAGGTAAGAAGCTGCCACATAAATTGGTTAGACTTACAGGTAGTGTGGATAGCCAAAATCGACCTGACCTCACTTCTAGAAGGGGAATATGTAGAGCTGTACCTAGACAACTCCACAGCAGTGGTATACTTAAACAAACAAGGCGGTAGCGGGTCCCAGCAACTCACCAAACTCACTGGCAACATCCTGAGTTTTGCCCGAGAGAAAAGGATCCACCTATCAGTCCGGCATTTAGCGGGGTCACTGAACGTGTTAGCAGGCCTAGCTCCCGGGTACGGTCAAGTCATACACACGGAATGGCGCCTATCTACCCCTACATTCGAATGGGTGACCAAGCGTCTCTGTTGGGAAAACCGACCCTGGACTTATTTACAAACGCGATGAAGTTGCCAAGGTATGTCTCCCCATGCCCAGACGCGCAGGCTTGGGCGATCGACGCCCTACCTTGCAAATGGCCGAGGGACGAGGTCCTGCATGCCTTCCTCCCGCAACCAATCTTGCTACGGGTTGTACAGAGAGTAATGTTACTCAGACCCATACACCTACTCCTGACAGCCCCGTGGTCGTCAGAGGCCCTTTGTTTCCTTCTCCTAACCAAATGTGTGACCAATCCGCAGCTAAGGCTACCTTGCACCCAGAGATCCTATTTCTGGCCCCATTGGTCGTACTTCCACCCGTACCTCCACCTCCTGAACCTACACCTGTGGTACCTGTCCTTTCGTTCTTAGAGAAACAAGGTTTCTTCAAAGAAGTAACGGCGAAAATGTTAGATAGCCACAGGGAGTCCACAGAAAAGGTTTATCGGTCGCAGTGGAACAAATTTTCTAGCTGGTGCGCTAAAGCCCAACGGGACCTATTTCGTGCCACACCAGCGGTGGTGGCAGACTTCCTGGATCACCTGTTCACGACCGAACGCCTGAAGGTGGGTTCAATCGAGGGCTACCTAGCCGCTATATGCTCTAGACTGAAAGCCTGGACGGGCTATGACTCAGAGGAGGACCCGGCCTTATTTATGCTGTTTAGGCATTTTAAAGTGAACTCTCCCCCATCAAACACCAATATAACGCAGTGGAACCTTTCCTTGGTACAGCGCTACCTTCAGAGGACGGACATCTTTGGGTGCGTCCTTCGCGGTCACTAGAGTAGGATTTGCAGGGATCGGTCACCAAGGCTAGCCCAATTCACTGAGCTAGCAACCGAAGTTTTACACAAGCACGTTTTAGTGCGTTCGTTTCGTAGCTAATGATTTCTGACTTTAAATTGAATGAGTAAATGACAGTGCGTCATCGGTCATATGCAAGTGCTCCTGTTCTTCAGTCAGTGTCTTGAGTGAGCGCATTGTGGTGCGTTCAGTGTAGGTCAATCGGTAATGTGAGTAGCATACTAGAAGAGCGGATGATGGTGCGTCAATCTGTCTTGCACGAGTACTTCGTATCACTTGCCCAAATACTATGACGAGGGCACTATGTGTTAAGCCTCTAGCTTGGTTCTTGGTTACTTTCTGGGAACTGGAAGTGCCAAGTAGCGTTTAACCATAACTAATTCGTGTGTTCTTGGTAATGAATTTCTAATGTATAAGTTTGTGAGTGACCAAGCATCCCTCAGTGTTACAGCTCCTTGGTCACATAGTTAACTACGCGGACTGTGAGAAACCAAATAAAAAGAGGTTACTATACATATTCTCAGGTCGACCTTTGCGGTTATTGTTTATCAACTCGATTATATTTTGAACTAAGGCACATGAAACACATGAACCATCCTTAGTAGTGTTTTATCTACGCCTTTTTTCCTTCACACGGAACGCGGCATGTTCTTTGGAGTTAAAGCTCAGTTCTTTGGGAAAGAAAAAATTTGTCTGGGCTTGACTCACGATGCAGGTCACCCCGACTCCTGTGTTAGTCCCGTATAAAAGTGGAAATAAGCGAATTCGGAGCTTTTACGAAGTAAAACCGGCGTTTTATTTTTCGCAAAACCCTCTTTTACGAGTAAAAGCGTAATTCGTGTTCTCCACTTTTATCACATTGTCCCTCCCAGCCACCCTAAGGACCTAGGTGTGGTTGATGCAGCAGGACAATACTCGAATGAGGCTTTGTAACAAGGTACCAACGGCGCTGATTGGCTGTGACCAAGAACAGGACTATTCGAGCCACTAGAAAAAAATTTAGTTCCTAATTGCGTGATTCTTAGACGTTTTACGAGAAAACCCGTATAAAAGTGGAGAACGCGAATTACGCTTTTACTCGTGAAAGGGCGTTTTTCAAAAACTAAAACGTCAGTTTAATTCACCCCTGAAAGTGGCCTGTTAGGCAAGGGGAAAATAACCTTGCTCCCAGGTCCGGGTCATTGAAATCGAAAATACAAAAACGAAGTGACCCGGCTAAGTCTAAACAATTTCTAAATAATTAGAAAAACGGTATAAGAAACAAGTTTTCACTTCTTGGACTCATGGAAGAAGTTTGGTTTGCAGACATTAAGCGAAGAAGTTGTGTCAGAAGAATTAAATTGAAAGTCTCGACGGTTGTGAATAACATCGGCACAAAGTTGGTTGATAAGCGTTCTGCAAGTTTAGGTGAGCAACGTCTTTTTTCTTTAATCTGCTGTAAATTTAAAGAAAAACATGCAGTGTAATCTGATTTTTTTACTTCTGCCAAACCGTTAGTTTTGCTACCCTACTATTTCTTCTACACGACTGATTGCATTGCTTATTCTATATACAGTATATATCCGTTACTTCGAAATCGGTTAATTCGAATTTTGGATAATTCGAACAAAAGTGCGAGGTCCCAACGTTTTTTACCACACATTTATACCAAAAAATTCGAATTAATGAATATTGCGGTTAATTCGAACAAAATGAAAAGTGGCCATTTTTTAAAAATATTTTTTATTTTAACTCAAAAATTACTCAAGAAATGACTGAACATCAATGGTGACTTATCTTTTGTGTTTATTTGTAATGAAGAATCACTCAAACACCATTGATTGTGCCACAGATCTCGCATTAAAGAGCAACGTTCATCGCGAATTCACATTTGCAGGTGATACAATTTGAATCCAAACTGTGCCGACTCACTCCGGATGACATGACGCAATTTGGAAGTGAATATGAATCCACATCAATTCCTTTTTATCTTTTTAACCAATGAAATTAAGATTTAGTGATTGGAGGACCCTGTTTTAACCAATAAAATCTGCAGTTGTGAATTACTCACCGTAGGAGTAAATTCAGTTTGGCTATAAATATGACATGATGTACCTGAAATGTATGAACATTTTGGAATGCAAAATGGCCAGTAAGCGAAAATACAACGATCATACATTGGAAGTGAAATACAAAGCAGTAAAAGGGGGTTGTAAGTGACGATCATGATAATTGCAATTAACACTCATCACGATTGCATTTTTATAATATTGTAAATTTTTAACTTTTCTGTAGGTAGTTATTTGCAAAAAACAACTGTTCTATGATCAAGCATTTTTCATTTGTGTGTTGATTACACCTCACCCCCTAACACCCATACCTTTGCTGATGTAAAACAAAAATCTGAAGCCAAATATCGGTTAGTTCGAATATTGGTTAATTCGAACAATTTCGTCGATCCCAGCTTGTTCGAAGTAACGAATATTTACTGTATGGTAACGAATTTCATACCAAGTGCCCCCCGTCCCTGCCTCAGGGGCCAGTCACTTGTGCCGTAATGCTATCTATCATCTGCGTCTTAGACCTTTAACTCAAACCTCGTTGTTCAAGCACACCGCATATATAGAGTTTAATTCCAATAAATCGCTGTACCCGATGAGTGCAAAATCTTTTCCAGTCGAATTTTAAAACGCATTTAATATATGCTGTAATATAGATATTTTTACACATATTTAGATTCACAATCTGCGATAAATCTTGATCTGCGTAATAATCCAAGGCGATTCAGCGAAGGTACCTTGAAATTTAGCAGCAAGAAGGCTAATCTTAAAGCAGGTAATGATGTGTTCTTATACGGTATGACGGCACTTACCGGTGGTGTCGAATACCACGACAACACATGTCCCGAGGTTTTCATGAAAGAGAAGTAGCTTAGAGAATGAAAATTCGATATTCGAAGAAAATGGTTTTCACTAATTGGAGATTGTAAGTTAAGTAGAGGTGCTTCGCGAACGCAAGTTTTACTGAACATAGATATTTATTTTTCTTATTTATTTCGAAAATAGTGAGCAAATTCCTGACCCCAGGACCAAGTTTAGCGGGTAGTAGGTCGAGCAGCAAGGCATCACTGAACAGTGCGTCGAATGGACCGAGCTGCCCCACGTCCATCGCCACGTCAGACGTTGAAGACATGTAAGTAGGCCCTGTCCTCCCTCACCTCTTCAATACCCCTCTTCCCCGCCCATCAACTTCTTCCAGGTTCAACAATGCATCTGCAAATATTTTAAAGATTAAATTACTTTTTAGTCCTACTCATTTCGTCTAATAACATCAGCATCCGCTGTCCAGACGTGCGTATGTGAACTTTCGTTTGAAATTCTTCCTCGCCCGTGTTGCTTTCAAATTTCGTGTGAATGTTCCGTAAGTTCTCATGAAAATTGACCAAATGGTATCATTTTGGGATTTTATTTTTTTTTTGCGATATCAAAATGTGTGAAATGTGTGAATTTATTTTCGCAGTACGTACAAGATGCGGCCCGCGCCGGAAGGTGATGACATAACGTCACTGTTGGGCCCAGGACAAGTTCCCCCAAAACCAAGTTTAGGTAAGTTTAATGTGGCGCTATCAACTGTGAGTAGTATAGTTTACAGGCTCCCATCTTACTACTACTGTGGTAAACTGCGATGTTACAATTAGAAATATCCATCTTCGTCTCAAAGGCTTAATGTACAATAA
Source organism: Protula sp. h YS-2021 (assembly GCA_949752745.1). NCBI lineage: Eukaryota > Metazoa > Annelida > Polychaeta > Sabellida > Serpulidae > Protula > Protula sp. h YS-2021. The sequence goes on from OX457026.1 coordinate 74,949,710, forward strand.
TTTCAACTGTTGACCAGAATTGATAAGAAAACAAACAACTATTGACTTATTTTGAGTCAAAGTTAGGGCATCTTGACCCCATATGAGATGTTGACCCTAGATTAACATGTTTCAAAGGGCAGAAATGACCTAATGTGTTCCATAACATACGCGCCAGGAAATGGAGTGGTAAGGCCAACGGTTGTCCAGAATCGATATGACAACACCAAAATACCCCAAAAAAATGTTTGAATATGTTTGAATGCAAGAGCTTCATAGTTTCCAAAAGACTTGTTGCATCACTAGGAAATCAGAAAACGTCACACCAAATCAGGCCATAAAGTAAAAATGGATTCTTAAATGATAAAGGTTTACACACTTTCATTATTTCTACCATACTTCAGCCAAGAACCATGATTACTGAACAGCACAACAATTTTTTTTGTATGATTTTTTTTGTTTTTCAGAAAAACTGGTCAAGGGAGACATTAAACTCGGCTTCATGATAACGAAGGGACAACTTGAAATAGACGTAATATGTGCCAAAGGACTGGCTGTCGATTCGTCGAAAGAGCCTCCTGGTATTTGTCACAGTAATCTTCAGTCCACTCCCTCTTGATAACACGATTGCGTCTCAAATTGTGTGACTCGGGTTTTTACTTAAAGTTATGTTTTAGTCTGTAAAAATAAGCAATCAAATCATATATCTAAAACACACCATACTTTAATTTCTGTCAAAATATTTTAATTCGTACAGAAAAGAAATTTAGTAGTTCAGTAGCGAATGAGAAGCACGAACATATTTACACTGCTTTGCTTTAATTAACTATATTTACTGTCAGGGTGGTGCTAACGGCTACCTGGGGGTAGGGGGGAGGCTGATTTTACCCTCAGATAAGTACAGACCTGGGAGGTAAAAATTGCTGAGCAAAGACATGGGGCGATCAGATTTAACAATGTTGGGACAATTTTGACTAATATTCTGAAAAGAAAATTAACTCAAGACAGGGTAAACATTAAAAGTTGGCCTTTGATCACAGATACATACGTGAAAACTTACCTTGTGGGCAACGACAAACGACTGCAAAAGAAGAAAACGAAGACTGTTAAAGGCAGTGTCGATCCTATATATAGACAAAAGATCAAGTACTGCGCCCGAAACGTGCACGGTAGATTCATGCAGGTACAGTCAAACCTTATCGAAGTCATATAAGCAAGGGTTGATGACAAAAAAAGGTTGATGCCAGCCAACCCATTTCTTTCTAAATTAGCTGAACGTAGCGAAGCGAATTCAGAACAAATATCTTGTGGTGGAATGGTAAAAAATAAGTTACACTATCCCGATTACCCAGTAAACATTTTGACGTTGCATCAACACTGGATAAACGTCGCAATCCGATGCCATTTGACTATGGAAATGGGTTATGATAGATTATGGAAATCAGTAAAAAACGTCGATTATCCTACGTATAAATGCGGAATGGTTGTAAATCAGAACAACGTCTACTTATCGACGCTGTGCAGGCGTCGACAAAAGTCATCTAGAATCGCTTTCTAGACAGTAACAATAATAAGGTGTCATAAGTACCCCTCCGTCAAAGTATTCCCACGCTTGGGGTACCCGGTAACCGGTCACAAGCGCCCAACTCTTCCCAGCCTACGTTTGAAAAAAAGCATGTTGGCCGCATTCATATCCTGCGTTTCCACATGACCGAAGCGTTGGTATGCTGTGAACGGAGAGGTGAGCATGATACCTCATAATTGTCTCTGTCGAGATGCTGATTTCAAACTATTTTTCGTGTCCCTGTATTATACAACGACGAGAGACTAATGTTCTTTCGATTTCCATTTGCAACCTTTCTGCAACGTTGATTAGACATCGAATAAGCGGCTTCTACTCAGTGCGTTTTCCTTAAATACTTACAGATACTTCAATATTTACAGATACTCATCAAGAACAAGTTAGGAAATTTCGAACGCAACCCGTGTTTTGGAGAAGTGATCGTGAAGCTTGACAATTTAGACCTGAGCTGCTACACAATGGGCTGGTACAAGCTCTTCAAAGAAGCCTCAACAAGATTTGGTTCAACAGAATCCTTGTGTTTATTATAATGAGACTCGTGCGGTTACTGAGTCCGCGACACCTCGTATCTGGACATTTCGCAATTTGACATCTTAAATCTGAACACTTTTTATTTGCATTTTAACCTTTTAATCAACAGAGCACGGATTCTTAATGTCTGTTTTGTGATAAGGTTTTGTGGTTGTGATATTGGTCAGTATTTTATTTAGTAATTTATTTTATGAGAGGTACTGTAGTTTATTAATCGCAGTATATTTGCTTGTTGTATGAATCTTTTTAACTGCTGGTTCCGTGCTTCATATGTCCCGGGGGGGGGGGGGGCACTCACGTGCCAGTTGGTTACCACGACTATGAATTCTTAAAATGACCCCTAAACGCTGAGTGCCAATTAAAAAAAAAACTTTCTAACTAGATGCGGACTGCAGTTCTGAAAGAACCCATAGTTTTTATGGGACTACTGGATGGCAACTACCACCCTTTTAACGAAATTGACACTCTGCGCGGACGGCATCTAGCCTCAGAATTACCCCCTTCTTCGCGTTTTTTGGTGATGTTTGATGTTACAACAGATGATACCAATAGACCTCCGAGGTCCCAGGCATTATACAAATATCGTTCATGCGCTTACACACAAAATTTTGTGAAATAAAGGAAATCTTATGTTCTGTCCTTTAGATGGGTTCTTCTGGATATCGAAATATATTTCTATACCACATCACGCAAATATGTAAATAAGTTTGACTTAGGTTAAACATCAATCAGTCACCGCCATTGATCTGAAACATGGGATTGGTTTGTTTCTTTAGTGCAGTAAGAACATACTTGCGAGATGTGAAAAGCTTTCGAGCGAATATAGTTGGCGAATTGAAATTAACGATTGTTCTTTTTGTGCGTTCGTATTAACTAAAAGCTATATATACACATCTTTCATCCATTCCACTTTTTAAATACCAGAAAAATGGATAACTTATACACAGCTCAACAGGTCAGGGTGCCAAAACGTTTTGCATATTTATGCGGCATATAGCTTTTGCGAAATAAAACCTTACATCAACGGACTGGGGTGGATTATAAATCCGGATGGTGTAGTATTGTCACTTGTGAAATTGCGCTAATTTTGTTGAACACATTTGGAGCTCATCTGCTTTATGGATCATGTATTTCAAACCGCACGAGTATGAATATTTACGTGCACGTATAAATACGAGTTGAACTAATAATCAGTTCATTAATGATATTACTTTTAGGGCCGTGGTGAGGAAAATTTGTTGTCTCTGAAAAGGGGAAAACTGCCTTATTCTGCAGGTTGTTGGAGGATCAAAAATTTCAGAGTCCTTATTAAATATTTTTTTGTCTCTTTGCTCCTTTCCTTTCACTAATATATTTTTATCAATAGAGAGTCGCCGGTAATCTAGTTTTTGTAAAGCAACATCCATTGTTTGCCTGTGGGAGAAGGGATGGAGAGGGGTTGTGTGGGGTCTATGAGTTGACATAAAATTGTACTGTGAGTTCTTTAGTGTATATTGTGCCTTAAAAGCAAACCTGTTAAAAAATACTGGCTGATTTTACTGATATGCCTGACGGTAAAAATGGGAAGAAATAAATGGGCAAATGAATTGCATTCTTTCTTTTTGCGCAACTACTGAAGGATAATTTTAAGTAGATAAAGTAATATAATGCCTGAGAATTGTGAGTATGTAATATATTGCCTGATATCGAATGTGTGCTATATCTCTTGACAGCCTGCTTACAAGCTGTGGACGGTTATTGCAGTTACATTCACTACTTGTTTCACTCTACTCTGTTCTACTCTTGTACTCAGTCTTCTCACTCTGAAACCCAGTCCTTCTTTCGTGACCGTTCAGTGCCTTGCCTGTTTAGTCGAGAGCTCTGTAAAACACCAGCAAAGATTTCAAAGAGCTCTGCTTCTATGTCTGGTGACCAGACGTGTTTGACATATGTGTATTGTTTAGCATATCTTAACACTGGCCTGATTTCCTGTCAGCTTTCCAATTTTCTTCGACAAATTTAGCAAACTTTACATTAGCTATTTCGTCATGTCATTTACATGTAAAATTAGTCTTAACTTTGCACTGAGATACCACTTTATGGTCAGATCCTACAGTAGAAAACGTGTTTCTTTGACGTTGTTAATCCGCTTTTCTTATCGCTATGTAGTCGAGTTGTCACTTTTCTGATTTTGGAGATAAGTAAGTCTAAAGTCTTGACGTCATATTCTGGAAAGACGTGTCGCTCAGCACAACGTTCTTCTCTTGTAGCAACCCCACAACTTCCTCTCCATTTCTATTGGCTTCTCCATGATGTGCAAATTTTGCAGCACCAGAACATATTCTTGCATTGAAGTCACCTAGAACAACGAGTATGTTGTGAGCTGATACGGTATCTCTGCGGTCTTCTTCAGTTCTACATAATATTTGTCAGCTATTTCTTCATTTTGAACATTAGTCGGTGACTAGGTCAAGATCAAAGGTTGCAACTAGTATTCGCTCACAGACTTTCCTAATACTGAGAAATGCCTTCTTCACTTTGATTTCTGGAAGAATTTTTACTGCTCCAGTTGCAGCGCCTATGAGGCTTTCCCACACCAATGTTATGATCATCATAGTACCTTGGTTCTGCTCATATCTAAATGTGAATTATGTGGTGTTGTCGCAATCTTAAAATGTCTGTTTTACCCCTACAAATTCGTGCACTAATTCATCCTTTTATTGTTCTCGCATTGTTGAGATGATGGTGTGTCTCTTGCAACCTCTCATAACCTTTTACTCGTGCTGTTACGGGACGTGTTCCTTCAAGAAGACTTGCAGGGTACTGTGTCATTCTCTCCTGTGCGGATAGCGCTGTTCAGGGATGTATCTAAATTGGGGACTTCAACCCTAAGGCATAACTTAAGGACTTTAACCCTAATAAACTAAGACAATAAGCAACACTTCAGATTTAGTCAGTGGAGAAACATAATGTTGTTTGCTTAAACTCAAGTGGAACATGGGAGCTGCGTATGCAACTATGGGGTGTATTGTGGTAGTATACCCACAAAATAGATCGAATAGAGAGACTTCAACATCTAAGAACTATAATAGAGCAAACAGGAGATGATCCTGATTTTGCATTAAAAAAGCTTAGCGATAAATATAGGGTATTTGCCCAGCAGCAAATACAGTTCGTTTTCCATCACTTCCATGTATATTTCGAGCGAAAATTTTGCGATGTGGCAGCTCAGGACTTTTGTGTCTATTTGTGCAAACACATGAGCAGTTTTTGGAAAGGTTCACGATTGCTTTGCGATGCTAAATCACTCACTGGGTCATCTAGAGTGTGCAGGTAAACACATCTCACGGTAGGAAATCTCCTTCTCTCCCTCCCCGCACCGTAGGCACTTACTTTACGAATGGAGTCTAAAAGCACATCGAAATCACAACTAATAAGCTGAACGTGCCAAGTGGTACCGTTGTGATGTTTCAACTGAAAAGATCACTATGAACTGTCAATATGTTATTAACAAAATGTTAAATCATATTACTAAAATATCATTGGTGCCAATTACATGCTTATGTATGGTAAAAAAATGTCAAATTAATAATTAACAAGACCGTCAAGTAACAATGCCCACGTGCCGTCAGAGTGACAAGATTGTTTAAGTGCAATGTTCAGCTGACGACAGAATCACCTGAACTGGCACCACGGTTTAAAAATGTGGTAAGCAGTTGGTGGCCATTTAATTTTATTATTGTAGATTTTCTTTATCCTCAAGTTTAGTTTCATTCATCGCAACGCATTTCTTGTTTTTTTTTGCATCGACAGCATAGCTGGTCATGATACAAAGACGCCTTAGTCAATTTACTTTGTGTTTCTTACAGCTTCGATGTGAAAGCGCACTATCCATACTACGATACTACGAACGCATAAATGAGTAAGTGTGGCTATGGATGACAATGTATGATAACCATGCCATGTGTTGTGCATTACATTTTACACACGCAGCACACCGTTGTCGGCATGTGAGGTGGAAGATGTTGGGTTTGTTTGAGTTTTTGTCGTGCATGTCTGACTTCCCTATAAAAGCGGTACGATAGAGCCCGGGGGTCTATAGGATTGCCGTTGTCTGTCCTTGTGTCACACTTTGGATACTGTTTTGTTTCCACGCAAGTTCTCCGAAACTATTTATCCTAGGCACATGCAACCTCGCACAGTGAATATATATATATACTTATCAAAAATTGTGATCTATTGAGATAACTGCAATATAACACTTGGTTGCTTTCAACGCGATTTCTCCGAAATTATCTATCCTAGGCATATGCTACCTTGCGCGGTGAAAATACATATATTGAAGTTGTGCAACGTCGTGCTATTTTTCAAATCGGTAAACTATTGCTAAAATGGCGACTTGTCAAAACTTGCCAATTTATTAGATAAGTCTAATGTAAAAAATTGCTAAAATGGCGACTTGTTGTGTCCGGTTCGGGTCTGAGCCTTCGACGATGGCTTGTTATATTTTAGGGTGGAGATGGGCTGCTCAACGTTATAGCAGCTTTGCGTGTGCTTATTTCATCATGTAGGGATAAGCTGTCAGTAATGGCTGAGCCCAGGTAGAATTTCTCTTCGACTTCTAGAAGTGTATCATTTAAGGTAATTTTAGGGGACTGGCTGGCTCTACACGTCGGTTTTCTACATGTTAATTATCAAGCCATAGTTGTGGCAGTCATGAGTAAGGCAGTTCATAAGATTCTAAAGCTTTGTGCACCAAAAGTAGTTCTTGCGGTAGATCCCTCGTGCGTTTGGTCGAGGTCTGCTGCCACTGAACAGCATACCGTTGGTCATAGTCTGCTGTCATTGAACAGCATGCCGTCGGTCATAGTCTGCTGTCATTGAACAGCATGCCGGCGGTCATAGTCTGCTGTCACTGAACAGCATGCCATTGGTCGAAGTCTGCTGTCATTAAACAGCATGCCGTCTGTCGAAGTCTGATCTAACTGAACGACGTGCAGTCGGTGTATATAGGTGGCCTCTTCTTGTACAGGAAACGCGGCACGTTGGCACAAGCGGAGACAATCTACTTCATGGTTTCCTTACGTTGAATGCACACATTTTAGTCACCTCCTTCTTTTACGATCTTAGAGACCAATGGGAGTGCAAACCTATGAGGCTGAGACCGCAGATAAAACGGTGCCCGCCTCGCGGATTACTAAAAAGTATCTAATGTTACGTTAGCTAAAGAAAAACACGAACTGGAAAAAGATGCATTACGGAGATGTGAGGAGTTATACTCAAGGCTGTGCGATACAGAGCTCACTCCAGGCGAGGAGGCCGAATACTTAAATTATAAAACAATAAATAGTTATAAAGAACAGGGGGCCTTTGTGCGGCCTAGGGCCCAATTTATAGAAAACAATGAAAAGAGTAATAAATATTTCTTTAATAAAGAAAAAGAAATATTTGAAAAGAAAACTGAAGATAAAATGACACGGATATTTTAGACTCAGCTCTTATTCTTCGACAGTTAAGACGTTTTATAACAATCTTTATCAAACCCAGACTTATAACATTCCCGAATTTAATATTCTATTAGGCCCGAAGGCAGAAGATAAAAATATTTAATTGGACAGCAGAAGATAAAAAATTATGTGAAGGACCACTAACCGCATTAGAATGTAGATGTGGTTTGAATCGCAAGAAAAGTTGTAAAAGTCCGGGGTCTGATGATTTGAGTCCTGGTTTTTACCAAGCTTTTTGGCCATATATCGGAAACATTTTGGTTAACACATTAAATTTCGCAGCGGAGAATCATCAAACTTGCAAAAACGTAATAAAGATCCAGAGATTATTAAAAACTGGAGACCAGTTTCCCTTACAAATGTAGACTATAAAATTCTTACTAAGTCGCTAGCCATTACAGTAGAAAAATTTTACCTAGATTATTCATGAAAACAGAGTGGTTTCGTTAAAGGTCGTAACATAGGGGGAAATATTCGATTGGTGCAAGACGTTATAAATAAATTAAATATTCAGCGACAAACAGGGCTTATTTTAATGCTAGATTTTGAAAAGGTATTTGATAGTGTTGAGTGGGGTTATATGCAAAAAGTTTTAGAAAAATTTAATTTTGGTTAGTTGTTTAGAAATTGGGTATCTATCTGTTACAAACACATAGAGCACCGTTATTAACAATGGATATTCCGATGGTTGGTTTGATATTAATCGTGACGTTAGACAGGGGTGCCCATTGTCAACAACCTTATTTATATTTATGTCGAACCATTGGCACAGTTAATTAGAAATGAAAAAATCTCCGGTTTATGTTTTGGTGAGGTTGGGTATAAGATCACTCTGTGTGTGGATGGCACAACTTGTTTACTGAAGGATATTAATTCAATTGATCAAGTGTTTGTGGTTACAAAATGGTTCTCAAGATACTCTCGTTTGAGAGTAAATATTGAAAAACCGATGCTATTTTTATAGGTCCATGAAAAGTCAAACCTAAAGAAGATTATGACCTTACGGTTATAGTAGCAAGCTTCAACATGCTAGCATTGCAGTAGGGGTTCAAGTTGAAAAATGTACTCAGGTTAAAAGTGTAGACAAAACAAAAAATAGCAACACGCCTATATCTTTTTCATTAGGGACGGTAAGCATAGATAAAACTAGATGCTCGAGAAGCAGGAATCCGCCGGGATTTAGGCAAACTTCGAAAGTAATTGTTTAACAATTTACCAATTTGTACTTTTCTGTCGTATTTAAAAAATTCATAGTCACTACACTGCACAAGGGTTGGAACTACCCATGCGTAAAATTTAAAAAGAATCCATCCCTCTAATAAATGCTCTAGGCGCGTGAGACTGAAAGTGCCCACAGACGGATGGACAGACAGACGGACAGAGTGAAAACTATATCCGTCCTCCGGCGGATAACTATTGGAATGTCTAATTTCATATATAGTCTGAGCATAACCACTTGCACGGACAATAATTTGTCAAGAGCACAGTCTTTGATAAATATGTTTATTTGGTCACATAAACCCAGTAAGATTAAACATCGTACATTAGCAGGAAATTGACGAGAGGGGTATTCGTGCCCCGGACTTAGTTGTGATGAAAAAAATCCCTGAGATTGGCTTGGTTATCACGACTGTGGGATAAAACTATAAATAATGTTATAATACAGTGACATGGAAAAATATGGCGGCTTACAATTAATTTTACATTCAAATTTTAATTTAAAATATATACATCTTCCTTGTTTTTATAAAGACATGCTTATGTTTTTTTTCTGAATTGGACAATCAAAATAAGTATGGGGCATTTTGAGGAACAATAAAGACATAGTAATAAATAATAAATTTCTATATAGTAAGCAATGTCATACGAAACGAATATTATACATTAAAGATTTACTAGAGAGAACAAGTTTTCTCTTTATCGAGTTTTCAGAAGTACGATCTGAAGTTAGATATTCTGCTCTATAACGGTCTAAAAATTCAAATTGGCAAATGGCTTAAGAATATGGATAACAATAGATTTTTAACAGAAGACTGGTAGTCCCTTGTTTAAGATACAGGATTTTACACTAAATGTAAGGAGAGCTAAATCTAGAGATTATTATATCTTTATAAAGAAAATTGTTGATGCTCTGGTAAGTTTTGCCTTTTGGATACAGGAAGGACTGAATGAGGAGGCTCGGATTTTCCAAAGTATGCCTTCTTAAAAAAATAACGAAAGAAACACAATTATTGGCCGTGCAGTTTAAATTAATCCACAACATTATAGCTACAAACAAGAGGAAACTAGGCTAAAAGCATCGGTGGAAGGCCATGTTCTACCAAAATATACACATGTATTTGAAGAGAGTTGTATATGAGATTCAAGTTGGATAAAGAAACAAATATTCTATTCATTTTACAACTTAATTCCTAACACAACTTGAGTAAAATGCTCTCTGTGGTTCATACCCAACCATTCACATTTGCCATGTTAATTTTCAGTTCATGAGTTGCCAAAACATGAACTGTCTACTTTCAAAAACAGCGAAAAAGGAGTGCGCAGCAAATGAGTCACTGATAACCCAAATGCAGCACACAACAGTCTTTAACGAATGCAGTCACACTGCAATGTTCAACCTAAAGAAAACATTGCCATGAAACCCATAAAAATGCCTCTGTATTTTTTTAATCTATTAAAAAAAACCTGTTTTAATATTTCATGAAAACAGTGAATCTTTGAAACGAAATCAATAAGCTATCGAAATTCAAAGAATATCGGCCAAAACTCAATAACAAAATAGTAAGCCACACTCCACAGGTTAACAAATCGCTGTGACTATGGCAAATGTACACGACAAGTTGCGACTTGTTCGGTGGTCCAGTATTCCTAAGTCGCTGTTTTTCAGTTTCTTTCAGACGAAATGCAATAAATGTCCAACTCCTTCAATGTTTGAGACATACGTTTCTCATTGGGAGGTGATAAATATTCAAAGCAGATGCATGACATCACAAAAATCTTAAAATTTCATTGGCCCATTGTAGTTGCTATTAGTTGAGACATCAATGAACGTAAACATACTATGAATGAACGTAAATTTATGACTGAAATTGGAACCGTCTCAAAAAAATCCCCCAAGCGGAATGTAGCACTATAGGAAGCCCAGCTTGGGCTGGCCTTCCAAAAAGATTAGAATGTTGTGGGATTAGAAACGTGTCAATTCTGTAGTAGTCAGGATACTTTACTTCACCTTTTCTGAATTTATTTTCACCAATATACCCATATATTCTGGGAGTGTAAAGCCACTAGGAAAATAATTAATAGATGCCTAAGCGTGTTGAAGCTGCACTCTTTAATAAGTGGGATTTTCTACTCGGGAAGAAGAGCTTACCAGAAGATAATCTCCCGCTTTTAATAAAATATCACATTCATCGGTTTCGAATTCACAAGGAATAGTTTCAGGAGAACAATTCTATCACGAATGCTGCGATACGGTACACTACAGATCTGAGAAATCTACAGGATGCACTGTTGCAAAAAAAAATGGTCTTTACTGGGTCTCTCGCTTTTGAAGGAGGACAAAAGCATTGCAACTCGTCATCTGATAATCATTTAATTATTTTCCTTTGTTGACGCTATCGCAGCTACACTTGTATGTACATATATGAATTGTAAATACCCCTGAGCGGTATGGACCCACAGCGCCTACTTGAATATGGCTGCGCTAAATAAAATTCCCCAAAAACAAAGTTTACTTTCTTTAATTGCAATTATTTTTATGTTTCGGTTGTTACTTTTTTCAGAATCTTGACATTAGTTTCCTGTGTTAACTCAATAACAGGGGGCAAAGGGTGTCGAGACGCTAAATTCACTGTATCAGATGGATATATCTGTGTATATATTTATTCATTTACATGTTTATATGGTTATGCTTCCCATGGAAGGGAAGGAATATCTTTCTTCCGGGTAGAAAACCACCCATGACACTAGACCAGCCAAACAGCGACAGCTGGCGGTATAATTTACAATCAGTTTGTTAAGGGGAAGAACCGAGTGACTCGAATACTTGGCACGGCAAAGATCTGTACGGCATTATGAAAAGAGGACGCCGTTAAAAGACTAAAAGAGGCGCATTGACGCTTTTATTATACATTTTGTACTTCAGACACACAAAGTGTTTAATATGTTTCGCATTCAGCTGTTCTCAGGCAGCTGTGACCTTGACACTGTAAGTTAACTGCAAGGTGCAAGGACAATTCTCTCTGGTTGACTCTGAGATGTACTGACTGCATCAGCCAATCAATTAGCCCGTCGTTGCTTTCCGCATCTCATACTCTATAGCGTTGTCTTGACAACCCTTCTATTTCTTGATTCGCTAAAAAAACACAACAGTAGAAGAATAACTACTTATTTTCACCAATATACCCATACTTTTGAGTGACTTTTACTACTGAAAGTAAAATTAGAAAATAGTTTATAAAAAAAAACATCTACATCCGAAATAAATAATTCCACAATATGTTCTCCAAAGTTTACAGGTACATTCAAAAAATCACAGGCGAGCTAACAATCAAAACATAGTGTAAAAATTTTATTATTTCAAGTAAATCGTTGAGCCGACAATACTCGGGGTTCATCCTCAGATGGGCTAAGTACTACTAATTACATCTAAATCCGCTAACATCAGAAAAAGATCAAATTAATGTGTCTTGAGGCAGACAGAACTCACATAACAAGTGCCGAGTAAACTCACACCTAAGGAGGAAAAGGATTGGCCACAAAAGTCGTCATGTGATGGCGATACTTACAGTACAGGAAGTACCTTGGCTTGCAGGTATACAGGCAGGAGAAGTCGACGACAGTATGGGGCGGGGTATCTACGTTTTCGCTGCTATCTCGTCCCACCAGTACTCACACAAGAAAGCAATGCAGCGGCAGCTGGCTAAAATATGGAAATAAATCACTTCAAAAGCCTGCCTCGAAACTAAGCCAGTGGAATATGTCTTTTGTTTTTTTTTTTCAAATTATCAGCAGTTTTATGTAAAATCTATAGCATTAACAACGAACATTAAAATATAATTGTATTATTTCTTTGAAAATTAATATTCAGTCTTTGATTTTGTCAGAACATGCTTATTTTTTTCATCTCTGGACAGTCAGTCCCCTTTTTTATTTCAGTTTTTTTCTTTTCTTACAATGCTTACAGCACGAATATTTAAGTTTCTAAAATAACAAAAGTTTTATTTTATCATAATTTTTATATAATTTATTTTCTTTCATTCGAATTTCGTATTTTTTTAACTTTGTGATTATAATAACAAACCATACCAAACATACTATAGGATGCGTATGATAGCCTATTAAGTTTCACCATTTAGGAGATTTAAGAGAGTCATGTCACTGATACTGTCAGTCTACAAGTTGTCCAGAAAGATGTCTTTTTTTTAATTCCACTTATACGTGCCTCTTAAGATTGAAAAAAAAAAAAAAACAAACACAAAAAAATATTATTTAGTCTTGATTTCGCGATATTTTTACACGCCTAAAAGACCCGCTCTTTACACACGCATATAAGATCCGCTCTTTACACACGCAGATAAGTCGCAGGAGGTTTAACTAACCTGCGGCTAGTGTGGTTTTTGTGAGAGCGTCTATTTCCTCCTTTGTTTGCCTCTTATTGTTGTACAACACAAACCTCTTAATCTTCTCCGCCGAATCTACAATTATATTCATCATTTCTATTATATTAGTTTTTGTAGCCAAAATGTCGAAGTCCTAAACCGATTATCCATCATCCCTTGGAAAGATTATTATTCTTTCAAGAGCGGTGAAAAAGAAAGAATCAAATATGTGCACTGGTTTGCAAAAGAATAAAATGTTCATAATTTTCTACGCAAAAGAACTTCGCTGCATCTCTTGACTAGTTTTTGAAAATGCATTACCCATAGAAAATGTAAGGTAATCAACATGGTAGTGGGGGGGGGGGGGGGGGGTGTGGTGGGGTGGGGGCACGGGAGACCGACAGAAGAAAACTGCTCATGATTCAGACAAGCCCGCAATGACGATCGCCCCATCCCTCCCTGATCTAATGGCAAATATCTGTCAGGATGCTCACCCAAAAGACTGCAATCTTCACTTAAGGTTGACAGACTTGCTTGAAACTCACGATACGCCTCAGGTGGAAGCCTATTTCGCTGCTTCGACGGGCCATCTTGCGGATTGGTGAGACAGTCTTGATAACAATAAACAAAAACAACTGAAATTACACGATGGTATTATAAATAGGTGAATACCCCTGTACCGGCTAAAGCAAACTGCATGTGCAAAGTTCGAACTTTCTGACAAAATACAAACAAAAGGATGTTACAAAACGTCGTCCACCAATACCACAAACATCCTACCTTTCTATCCTTTGCAAATGTGAACCTCATTTTTAGTTGCAAAAGGGGATATTACAGAACTCGCTATGGCACTGCTACACAAGAAACCCGGATGTAAAAGTCAGATAGAAAGAAAATGCTAGGCAGTTAGTGAGAAGGCAAGCCCGGCAGACTGGAAAGAAAGCAATGGATAAACAGTGTGAAACTAGAGCGGCCAGTGCACACGAACATAAGAACAAAACAGTGCGAAATCAGGCTTGTTGATGAAGCCAATTCAGACATGCTTACTTTCTCTCTCATAAACTTCCCAAACTGCATCAAAGAAGGATTTCAAATCTTCTATTCTTTTTGTTGCGTTACTCTCGGCCAGGGACACCGACGGTGTTAAAACTTCCACTGTGAATTCGGAACACCTCGGATGAGACTCGACAGTTTCCGACCTCACCTTTTCCTTGTGTCGTTTTTTCTTTAGTTTTCTCTTTTGATTTTTTGTTAACATTTTTGCTGCAACAAATAAAAAAATAAATAAATGAAATGAACAAATAATAATTCGATAAACAATTAAATAAATAAATAAATAAATAATAAATAAATAAATAAATAAATAAATAGCACAAGAGGCGGAACCATTTTACCAAACTAAAGCTGATAGGTCACAAAAGGTAGACCAGTCTACAATTCTTTTGCTTCTGTGGCATAGTTCTTACTCATGAATCAGAACGACTCAGCACGCATTCTTGCTTACCGGTTCCACTTTTTTCTCCCTGTGGTGAGAGGGTTTGTGCATCATGTTTAGTTTTTAATCCACCAAGCGTCTCAAGTTCTCCTTTTGGCTTCTTTCTTCTCCGCCGTTTTTTCGGCACGCTCCCTATACCCAACACACTCTTATATCTTTTGTAAATGACTTGATCACGGAATATTTCAAATTCACGAAGCAGCCTCACACAAAAATCACACGTGACAAATCTTGTTAATAAAGAGAAACATTTTAAGCTCCAAATGCGGAGGCACGTCAGGTGTGTACCAATACTGTCATTCTCACCATCACCTGTATCTAGGTCATCTTCGGAAATGTGTGACGACGAGCCTCCTTCATCTGCACTAGCAACATTGATCGTTCCTTCTGGCTGGATGGGTAGACCACCTCCTGGCAAAGATGCAGTGTACACTTTGGGTTCCCATTTTAATACGTCATCAGCCACATGGGGCTGAACCTATAAACAATGATGTCAAACATACTGGTAATTTCTGAACTGGGAACGAAGATACTTTGAGAAAAAAATTGAAAATCCATGAATAGCGACGTTTTTGAAGTACTGCGATTTTTAACCAAGCAGCTCAAAGCTAACGACCAATTTTCCATACCATAACATCATTCACTATGCAAGATGGTGTCGCTGCGATAGCTTTGGTCACCTCTGGTCTTTCTAAACAGTCAGATTCCCCGGGGTGAAGATGCTGTAAAACGCGTGACCTAAAAACTGATTCATTAGGTTGTAGTAATATCTCATTCTTCCAAATGTTCGTAACAGACACAAAAAATGAATCCGAAAGGCCTAATGTTTTGAAAACAGTATTGAAAATATTAAATACCTAAACAATTTATCATCTAGCTCAGAAACACAATTACTGACTATGATAATCAAGTTGTTAACAGGTGGCAGGGTTGGCACATTTAACACATAGGTGGTTTAAAAACACGTGTTTTACACCGGTTTAAACTGTCATGTCATAAATAGGTTTAACACCGTCAGTCGGTGTTAAACTATGTAAAACCCAAAATATAAAAAGAAGTGTCATTTTCTCCGTTTTGGGGGCGGATGCATGTACGCTTATCCATTTATTTACTCCCAAGCCACTGTGCAATCAATGCCCCGAGCGGACGCATTGCCAGTACACTATTTTGCCCTGAGTTGCAGGTATTAGCACACTCACAAAACAAACACAGGACTGGCTCAGAAGCAACTACCTTTTAATCGGTGCTTATCTAACTTGGCTTTGTAAATAACTGCCGGAGTTACAGGCTGCCGAATGTTGATACCCTGCTACTTGGGGCATGTAAAGAGTTACAAAGTTCCCACAGATTTTGTCATCTGGCCGTCCAGCTGCTATCCTCACCTTCGTCATCAGCTACCATCGAACGCATATTTTCTAACTTTGGTGCAATTCACTCGAAAGTTCGAAATAGATTGGGTACAGAATGGGCTTCAAAACTGGTGTTTTGCTACAGAATGTTACGTGGGGAAAAAAAGAAATTGACTATTAGTTGGTTGCTGTAATTGTTTGTTCTTTGTGCGAGTTACTGTGGACAAACTGACATATTTTACGTTGAATTTAGATCAGTAAAGTTACGGAAATAAACGCCACCAAATTTTGATTTTCGAGTTTTTGACAGTTTATGACAGTTTTTGACGGTTTAAACCCTTTAACACGTGTTTAACACACGTTTTACACCATGGCACGTCACAAATACCTTTATGACGGTGTAAAAGCCAACCCTGACAGATGGATCGTGAGCACCATGTTCCACTGTTTGAAAATGCAAGCGTATGGAAATTCACTATTAAACTGTTTTTTTTTTCGATAATTTCTTCAGCTAAAACTTACAGAACATATCGATCTGCTTCTTTCAAAACGAGCCCTTCGCAGAAATAATCCGGAAGTACAAATAATCAAAATCATAATTTCGGTGTCCCGAATAAAATACGCAATAATTCTAAGGTCACTGCAAACCAGCCGGGTAAAAAATGAACGAAATGACAAACTTCCCCTAAATGCCATTTTTAGTGCACGCAATTTTTCGGTTAGTGAGGATTTTTCGTTTTTGGGTGGCCGCGGTCTCTCATATTTTACGGTGTGAATTTAGTGTGTGTGTAGAGAAGGGGAGTAGGATACTCGAGATTCCATCCAACTCCTGAAAAGTTTCTGCAAATGAGCCTGAGTCACCTCCCCCCCCCCCCCCCCCCCCACCCGCGCCGTAAGTATATCAATATTTTTTCTCATCGAAAAGCAATCTCGACTGCAACTTTAACAAGTTTTAAAAGGTAGCTTGAAATTGTTACTGCTAATACGTTCTGAGTATACGCTAATTTCTCCGTCATTTCTTTCATAGTTTACTCGGTTGCTTTGTAGTGAAACTGCAGAATTCTTCCACACTTTACCACTTAGATTTAGCAAAGACGTGCAAGCGCTAATAAACGGCCCGGCAGTACAAATCTATTACAAACGGGGATCGATTGTAAGTTCTTGACAGCATATGTGTGGTTCATAGGCTACAGCGCACGCTGACGACAATTGCGCCATTCAAATGCTGATACATGCCTCCGGTGAGACAATCAATAGGTATGGCGAAAAAAAATAGAACAGGTGCATTTATCGGACAGGCTTAAGGGCTATAGGGTCATCAAAATGTAATGAAGCTAAGTAAAAACACTTCAAAAGTAATACAAACAATACAGAATTTTTCGAGAATTAAAATACCATATCCACAGGCCCGCTAACAGAGATTTTTACTGCCGGTGTGACATCAAATATTGACCCCCATAGAAAAGTGACCCCCCCTCTGTCACAATTTAATTATCAAATACTGACCCCCCTATCAAATAATGACCCCCCCCCCCTCTTTTGTAATATATAAATGAACTATAAATTAAAATACAAGATTCTATCCGATTTATTGGCGTTCCAAAACAAAAATATGTGTACAGCAAAGAAAAATAAAACTAAAAAATGTCCACAGTTTTAGACGGTATTCACTGGCTCAAAATGGGCGCAAATGTTCGACATGTACATGCATTCCTCTAGATTTTGAACAGTGCATTTGAAGAAGCCGATGTCTCTGGGTGCCGATAGCGCTTGGCCAAAGTCGCGTTAACTGAAGCTTTTCGGCCCTCCCGTCTAAAGGTTCCAGACTTGTTTATGTGAAGAACCTTGAACGGTCCAACCCATCTGGGGGTCAGCTTGTCACCTTTCCCCTTTGATATCAAATATCTTTGGAAGTTGTCACAAACTCCGGCCATTCTTTGGTATTTTCCCTTGATATTAGAAAGTCAGTTATATATTGTATTTCTTGTGTATCCATGGCGAATTTCTCACTCGACAAATGGTTTACTGATGACCCAATACCGTCAGTTTTATAGTTGAAATTTCAATTGCAATCGGTTTATTTCATCTACTCTGGAAAGAATTGTCCAATCATAAGAGGTGTTGTAATTTCTGCTGTCCAATGATATTCAGGCAACAAAACTAGCATAATTGCAATGACAAATTGCAATGTCTATAATACCTTAATACACCGTTTGCTTTTGTGTAAACGCAGAGATAACATGAAAGAGCTCATGAACATCGACAAACTGCATTTCCAATAATCTGGACTGATAAAAGAGGATACAGCATAAAAGGGTTTCCTAATTGCAGTTGGGATATCACACAGTCTGAAAATGCAATTCTCAATTGACATGAAGTGCTCTGGATTAATAAGAGAGGATGTGGTATAAAATGGTTTCCTAATTGCAGTTGGGATATCACACAGTCTGAAAATGCAATTCTCAATTGACATAAAGTGCTCTGGATTAATAAGAGAGGATGTGGTATAAAAGGGTTTCCTAATTGCAATTGGGTCTGATATCACAGGGTCTGAAAATGCGATTCATAATTGACATAAAGTGCTCTGGATTGACTACAATTGCACATTAAAGACCTGGTTAAGTGGACGGCCTTCCTTGAAGCAAATACACGGGCCCATGAAAAAAGAATTTTGGAATTTAGGGAGGGGGCCAATATTTAATGGCGGGGGTCAATATTTGATAGGTAGATACTGAGTTCTGTTAATGTTTCCACCTTTTTTCTATCACCCCCTTACGAGTATACCTTTAATCCAACGGGTTGCAGTCGAAACCTCAAAATGTTCAAAGAGCGAATTCGCTTACTGCATATAGATTGTTTTGAAGCTTGATTGTTCTTCGATGCAAAGAAATTTTACTTGAGATGAATTCTCTTTCATTTTAATGGGTTGGTCTGAAGTCAAAGCACTGAATGTTAGCGGGATTTATTTGGAACATCTAAAATGTGACAAGCCAAAGCACAGTGCGGTTTGAATGCAATCCAACGGTGTAAAAATGCAAGGAATGACAGGGAAATTTAATCTACATTTTTGTGCATCGAAGGCCATTTTAGTTTTTTTAATAACCCATACTCGCATGCTATTCGTACTTATCTAAATTTTTTTTGAAGTTTTATAAAATAGTTTTAGGATGTAAATGCTTGCATATTCTCAGTAAAACCTACTCTTGCAGCCAAAACGGGGAATTGTTGCGCATTTAATCAGAAACATAGTTTGACTACAAGGAGAGAAACATAAAATTGAAAAGCACATCGCAATTGGCAAAACTGAAAATGTGTCCTTTTAATGCGACAACAGCGTTTGCGGCGGTTGTTCCATGTTTATTTACAAACTTTAAGCCATGCCATTCACTATTTCATTCTTATTATGGGTCATAATAATTTTCATCACCCAACAGACGAGTTTGTATAATAACCAATTACGATGTGCTGGTCAATTTGAATGTTCCTTGGCTTGTATATGTGTATTTCGCGTACGTGTATTTTCGCTCGTATAAGCCTAATCACACTTTGTGTGTTTGAATAAAATGCGCAAGAATTTGGAATTTCGACTGCAAGGGAAGGGGGTAAAAAATGAAAGAAATGATAGAAGAAATATGGCAAAAACAGCACACACTCGGAACATAAAAGAAACTGAAAACTATTGTTGTTGTTGTTAAAAACATGGTTGTTAAGAACATGACTGCTCTTTGGTACAGGAGAAATTTGATATTTAGGCGTAATCTATCATTTCTTTCATTTTTACCTGTTTAGTTGTATTCGAAATACAGAACTTTTGCGCGCTTTATTCGGAACCCCAAAGTGGGATCTGGCTTAATAGTGGGCGATAATTCAGTTTGACTTTCTTCGAAAGCACACTCACATTGATCTCTTGCCATTTTGCAATAAAAACTCGCTTAACTTCTTAAGGATCAATAAACAACTTCTATTTTGAAGGTTTCACAACAACACTGGTATATACATGATATTTCTTGAAAGGGAAATACCCATTTTTTACTGTAAGCATAACACTGCGTTGTGCTTGCAGGGGCAAACACTTGCCTGTGTTTTATTGGGCAAGGATAATGCCTGCGTGTTTTTGGGCAAGGATAATGCCTGCGTATTGGGCTAGGATGATGTCTCGAAAATGCTTCGGAAATCAGAAAATGTTTCTTGGTTTTTCGATAATGTCTCGAAACATTTTCGAGTGTATCGAGCTTTACATTCAGATAATCTTCCCATAATCCTTTTCTGGATTCTGTGAAAAGAGTGTATTTTTGGAAGTAAATGCAAAGTACAGCACAGAACACTACACAGCTGCTCAGCTTTGTGCGAGCTCTAACTGCGTAAATAGATAATATGGCCTATGCCTGATCAGTCAATAAAACCTTAAGTAAACCAAAACTAAACTGTCTTATAAGACGTATTCAAGCCGTATTGTTTGCTAATATGTTTAGCCGGTAGTAAGTTATCAATCTATGGAGTTTTTTTCTTGACAATGGTCCGATTTTTTTGTGTCGTCTTCTTGTCTGGCACTATGGATCCCAGGATAACGAAACTTTGGACTTGTGCAGAACTTGTGAATAATAATAATGACACAGATAATTTTGGGCGGGGGCCATTGGCTCCAGTTTCAGAAAATGGCACCCCTTAATTTTTCGCTGGGGCCTCGATGGCTCCCAGATTCCATAAATTGCCCCAAGTTTTTATGGCTGGGGGTCTATTGATGCAAGTTGTAAAATACTTTATATTATTCAAGAAATAACCCATTGAAGGAAGTATTTTTGAGTTTTAATTTTTGTCAAGTGTTTAACCTTTCGCTAGCGAAATGCCGTTCTAGTTCTCTTTTATATTTATAATTAAGTTGAAACTGATCAAAGCATGTATTCTATTGCTATTTCTCAGAGGAGTTTTTCTATCCCACTATACAAATGTTATCATTGCCTTTTTTGCAGTCTTTTAATTAGACGTTAAATTTTTGCAAGGACTTCTTCAATCACTGTTTGATTTTCAAAGTCAGATTATGATCTTTTTATGATTATGAAATGTTTGAAAATTTCTCAACTAAAATGACGTCCTTTTTGTATGGATAAAAGAGATATTAACAAACATTGCTTCATTTTAAAATGCAGGCATAAAGTGACATACTGAAACAAAACTGTAACAATTTCATGAAGCACTGAAAGGTTTGTGTATCATTATTGTTATTTAACTCCTCAATTCTCTGTACAGTCACCGAGCTATCGGCGCACAGTAGCTGCTCTCGTAGTTCGTTCGTGTGTTTGTTTACAAATAAAAGCACGTTTTGTGTAAAACATGTTTTATTTAATTGGCTTAGGGCTTTGTGATGCAGAAGACATAACCGTAAAGGGTCTTCAGATTGTACGGCAATGTAAAAGGGTTTACTTGGAGGCATATACATCTATTTTAACAGTAGGAAAAGATGCATTGGTAAGTATTACATGGGCGATAAAACAATGAGTCAGAGAGGCGTAGTTGGAACTAATCCCAGCGGACCCTTTCTATTTTCCTAGGACAGAAAGGGTCACAGTTCCTGCAATAGAAATGGCAATTGATCTCAATTTTCGAGGCTCTGGAACTTTCGGCGCACGTTCAAGGATACCGAGGCTCGAACTGGCAGGCTTTCTTTAAACGCACACTGAGAAGTACCCTGGCGCATTATTTCCGACCTCAGCGAAACTCCCATACTAGAGTAAAGCGTGGTTTTGCTACTGTGGATTAACTGTTGTTGTGGGCGATAATGAGGGATTCGATATCCCGATCTCAAGAAAACACATATTTTTCTCAGTAAAAAATTGTTATCTGACCATAAAACTTGTGCGCCATATTTTATAATTGGGCCATTTATGTGATGCAGCCTTTCTAAAATAACGCCGTTGGCCCCAGTCGTGCGCCGAGATTTGAAAATTGACATCAATGACAGTTTCTATTGTAGGAACTATGACTCTTGCTGTCATAGGAAGGCCGCAAGAGTCATCTAGGACTAAGTTGGAACAAGTTGTACACCATAAGCCGAATCACACTTTTGGCCTGTAAAAATGCGCAAAAATTGTGCATTTCGAATCAGAATAACCGGGTAAAAATGAAAGAAATGATAGATTTCACCTAAATGTCAAATTTGTCTTGCACCAAAGAGCAATCAGATTTTTAACAACCTGTATCCTATTTTAAAAACCTATTAAAAGTTTAACAAATGGTTTAAGCTTATTGTTATAAAACAACTGGCCTCTGCGAACATCTGTCTGTTATGTATTAACACAGTGCGGAGATATTTTTTTAAAAGTGGTTCCTCTATTTATGAGGACCATTTTCACGGATTTCCCGAATAGGTCTGCAGAGTAAAACGGTATTATACACAGCAGACCAGACCGCCGTAGAAGTTGGTTGTTGAACATAGTTTAAAAGGAAGTTCGACTCTTTTAGGAGTACTATTTTCGAGGAACCCCCAGTCGGTCTGCGAAGTAAACGGTTTTTTTTTACACAAGAGACCGAACCGCCGAAGAGGTTGGATGTTGAACAACAACGATAGGCACACCCAAAATCGACAATGAAACAAGAATGAGAAATTTGACCCAGATAGACCGTAACATACTTTACATATTTTTGTGTTATATATATATTGTATATATATATGAGGAAGTGTATCTCATCATATTGTAAGATAAAATTATATTTTTTATTTATATTTTTAATTTTATGATGCAGAAAATTAAAAATTCTTTTTTTTCTCAAACCAGTAGATGAAACTGAAATTTCAACTGTTGCGAGTGATTGTAAAAACAAACATCAATTGCTTGTTACGGCATTTCAGGGCAAACTGTAAAGAATGTTATCTCGGGCGTAGAAGAAACTACTCGCTCATACTTTCAACATCGCACTTCAGATTGGGATATTTCCAGATATCTGCCTAGGATATTCCATTGTGTAATTGTTTTGGTCAATTGTAGACTAGTTTCCCTGCTGCAACAATTTTCAAAACTATTAGAAAAACTATTCAATCCAAGGCGTAAATGGAAAGCATTGAATTGTTAAATGACAGTCAAAATGGCTTTAGACGTGGTGCCATTCATACAAATAATTGAAGAAATATATGGTGCAATTGATCAAAAGAAGAATGCCATTGGCGTATTGATTGATCTGAAAAAAGCTTTTGATACAGCTAACCAGTCTTTATTGCTACAAAAGCTTAATCATTTTGGTATTCGTGGTATAGCTAACAACTGGATTAAAATTTATTTAAACAATCGGAAGCAATCCGTACAAATTAGGTGATTAGGGCCTAAGTTATTTATATTGTATTAAATGATAGTGGTTATGTTTCTGATGTACTTCGATTTGTACTATTTCCTGATGATACGAATATATTTAAAAGCGGTGATGGTGTTGAGATTATAGCTGAGGGAAATAAATAAAGAATTTGACAAGCTACATATATGCTTTGATATCAACAAGTTCTCGCTGAATGTATTAAAACAGAGTATATGGTTTTCGGTCCTGTCAAAGAAAATATACGGGTTTACATTAATGGTAACGAAGGACATTGTGCAATGTGTACGAAACTTTTAGGAATATCAATAGATTTAAAATTTGCGTTGTTGGAACATATTGATAAGGTAATGGATAAATTGTCGAACTGTCCATCTGTAATGTCCAGGAGCAGATTTGTGTTAGAAACAAAAGCACTGTTAACTAGGGGTGTGACGACAGTCATTCCCACGGTTCGGTTCGTTGTACTTCAGTTATTCGATTCGGTTTTTTCGGTACGAGTTTGCAAAAATTGTTAAAATTGTTCCGAAATGGTATAATATTTGTATTTAGCTAAATATGTACCGTGTAACGGCCAATAATGCGTTTTATATATGTGACTTGAAACAAAAGCACCAGTTTATAACATTTATAACGCTCAATTTTTTTTTAAATAAGGCATCACTCATTCAAAATGTATTCGGTGACGAAGCACCTAAAACAGGTCTCTTCAAAGACCTAATAATGATTTTATTAGTCTCCCGCCGCCGCGTAGCGCGAAGCGGAAGCCTATAGTATTCGGTTTGTCCGTCTGTCTGGCTGTCTGTCTGTCCGCTGGAAACATGGTTTTGTCCGCGCAAGTTCTCAATAACTGTTTAAGGTATGGTTCTAAGTTTTTTGTACTGTGAAAATATATATATTGTAGATGTACAGTGTTGCGTTATTTTTGAAATCGGTGAAAAATTGACAAAATGAGAATTTGTCAAAACTTGTCAAAAATTATTTTGGACTTACAATTGTGCAATGTTTTGTAGGCATCAATTCGCGTATAGCAATTTGTTGTGGGGTCCTCCACCCTTGCACAGTGAAAATATATATATTGTAGATGTGCAAAGTGGTATTATATTTGTAAAGATCTGTGAACAATTGACTAAATGGCAACTTGTCTCTCTTGGTGTTAGCTGAAAAGTGATCATGCAAGACCAGCAAGAACAGAGGTTACTTTCTAAAGGTATTAGCTAACTACAGTTTCAGTCAAAAACTGAGACCAGGCTAAAGTGAATGGGGCAGTTTGGGGCCGAGACAACTCATCTATTATAGAAGGTGTTCACAAATGGGTGGTGTTCAGTAATGGAGGTTTTACTGTATATAATTTACCAAACACAGGGGATCCTGTCTCACTGAGACTCTACTTTGTTTTTTTTTTTTTAAGGAATCCTATTATGGCAGAGAAATAATCTTAGCTGATCGGGATATGGTTGAACAAAGTTCAGGTAGCGTTAATTTTCATGATACTGGGTTTTTTTATTTATTCAGGAATCCCCGAAATCCACACTTGATTATTTACCAAGACATCATTTAATGATAATGCTGTTTAGTCGTTAAAGAGTTCCGATCCATTTTAACAAGATATAACCACAAATGGGCAATTCTGAAATCTCCATGTATAATTTGACTTGCAACTTTGGGTTTTAGATGACATACTGCAAGACTCGCTAAAAGAAGACGTGGCCCTTTTGGTTGTTGGAGATCCGTTCGGGTATTAGTGTTTTTTTTACACTTCTTGTCATAAAAAAATGTCAAAAAGAAGCATACGTTAATTGGTTGAATAAAGGTGTTTTTTTTAAATAATTTTAAAATACAGATATTGTTTTCTATATTATATTCAAAGGGCCACCACCCATACGGATATGGTTTTAAGAGCCAAAGAAAAGGGCATAGAGTATAAAGTAGTGCATAATGCCTCAATAATGAACGCTGTGGGATGCTGTGGTCTGCAGGTGGGCAAGAACTTCCCCATATTTATACTCGCTGTTCAGACCTTTGACAAAAACTTTTGACGTTTACATATCTGTTCTTCAAAAGCTCATGAAAATTGTGTTTTTTTTTCAAAGAAGAAAGTTAAAATCCACTTAAACTGTGAAAAAGCAGAAAGAATGGAAATTTCCCTTTTTACTTATTTTTTGTTTACAACCAATGTTATTGTGTTGCTGTTACTTTCCTTATGATTTCAGTTGTATAATTATGGCGAGACAGTGTCTATCGTGTTTTGGACAGACACGTGGCGTCCCGATAGCTTCTATGATAAAATTGCACAGAACAGACGGATTGGCTTGCACACTTTATGCTTGTTAGGTAAATTAGGAAATGAAACAGAATATGTTTTATATTCGCCACATTATTTGCATTGAAAATCAACATCAAATTAGAACATGGAAATATTCAGAGAACACGTTGACCGATTGGGACAAAGTTTTGTGACGTCCTGTTGTAGACTGTAGTGTGATCGAAGGCTGTTGTGGATGGGGGAGGGGGAGGGGTGTTAGGCCAAAGGCTATGCATATTTTTAAACTATTCTGAATGGACGTGTGCTGCAATTTTCCTGTGTATCGGTGGAGGAGGAGGAAGAGTTCAACAAATTGGTAAAATTTGACGTGACTACTGCAAAAATCATCTGCTTGTGGATGACTTAATTTTATTTTTACAGTGGGTGCCTAAAGCTGTGATATTCGTATCCTACAGTAATAAATACTAATTAACTGCAGACGTTAGCGTAATTTTCATCATTACACTCCAAAACTAAAGTCACGTTTAGAAGTCGAGGCTTTTGATAATTGTCCCCAAAACTCTCATAACGTTTTATACCAATTAATGCTCTTTGCTAGATGCCATGGAAGGTTACAGGTTAATCCATGATTTCTTTCTTTTGCAGACATAAAAGTAAAAGAGCAGTCTATTGAAAATCTTATGAAGTAAGGCATTGGATATTTTGTCGAGAAAAAGAGTAATCAAATGATCAAGATTATATTCCTTTTTTTTTTGCCAAAATACCACGTACTATAAGGAACAAGTTTTGAGATATAAGGATTTGACAATGTTTATCAATGGATGAAGCAACACGTAGATTTTATGATGACATAGGAAATTAACTTTGTCAACTTCATTTTCTTTAAATAGAAACAGAAACAGGTGAAATTCGTGACGTTGATTTATTGGTAATAGGGGACGGAAAATTTATGAGCCTCCGCGTTATATGACGGTGCAGCAAGCTGCCAGTCAGCTGGTCGAAATTGTGCAGAATCGAAGACAGGAGAGCAAAGATCTCGGTGAGTAAAGAAAAAAAAAGCTCAGTCATAATTTAGAAATTTAAAAGTATTTTCTTGTGGAAGAACTGGAATGCACTTGCCGAATTTGAATTCATTTCAATTGAAAATTTTGTCATGGGGTAGTATTTCCAAAAAGAAGTACCATGTGTGTTCTGTTTTCTGTCGTTTTTTCTGTGAAGTTTCAAATTAAAATTAATTGAACACCCAAATGATTGATTCAAAGTTTTAGTTTATCGTTTGATGAGGTGTTTTTAGCTGCAGGGCGTTCTTTGCTTGTATATCGTGGGTCGTGATATCATTAGAACGTTCATCGCTTCAGCTTTCGACGAGAAAAGCATTTGCGTTGGCGTGGCGAGGGTGGGCTCAGACAGCCAGGTGATCAAAGTGGGCACCCTACAGCAGCTGTGTGACGTAGATCTGGGCGAGCCTCTGCACTCCATGGTCATAGCGGGTCACATGCACCCACTCGAAATAGACATGCTCAAGCAGTTCGTTGTAGATGATTCAGTGCTGGAGCATTTAAAACAGGCGGTAAGCCGCTTCATTGTGTCTTTTGTAAAACGTTAAAATTTAACCATAACTACTACTATTTTGTGCTCCACATATATTTTGTAGTAGTATACTTTATACTTTTAGTATGCTTTAAATTTTTAAAATATTTAAAAAATATTTAAGTATTTGAATTATTTGAAAACTATGTTAAAACAATCTGTTCTTGGCTCACATAATGGAAAAAATTGTCACTGAAATAAGACCGCGTCTAAAGTGAGACCTTTATGGATTGGGGCCGATGGTGATCTTAATCGCTGGGTGTCGCATGTATACATGGTACTGCATGTATTAGGTCAGTTACCAGCTGAGTACAATGCACATAAATGTTTATTGTTTACTTTTCCAGGAAATGAGCCGTCAATTCACTCCCCTGGCTGAGGATTGTGATGCCTCGAATGGATAGACGACAGAACATTCGAGTGAAATACGATTAGTCAAATACCACACCAAATAGTGTATAGTTTTTTCTGAACCACGATGATAAGGCCTTAGAGTGCAGTTGTTGCATGCCTTGTCAGGTGGTCTAATCTGATTGGTCAATTCTCAAGTAACTAATTTTTTAGTGTTGACCGAAACGCAGATGTCTGTAGATATTGCAGTTATTTGCAATTAAAACGCAAATTAAGTGATGTGACAAAATAAACAGTGACATATTTTGAGTCAACGTGAAGATATTATTGACCGGTAACAAAAAATGTCAACCTAGAGGTCAACGTTATCTTACTGGTCAGTAGTACGTCGTCCTGACGTAAGTCAGCATGTGTATTTGTTGATTTAAGTATAGAAATAGGTGACAGCTGTTTCAGGATTGCTATGTTTCCGGAATAGATTGTCGGCTCTAAGCTTTGGGTTTATCTCGTTTCTGAGTACTTGCCTATCACCACTGTGCAGAAGCAAGGAATGTTATTAAAATTACATATTTGGACCCCTGTCCCCGCACAAAAAAAAACAAAAACAAACAAAAAAAAAAACAAAAAAAAAACAAAAAAAAAAACACGGCGCTGATCCCCTCTGTTTAGGCTCTAATATCAAGAATGTCCGAGAAAACCTGCAAAGAAACGAAGAATCATTTGTAAAATAAAGGAGATTTTACAGTCCCTTTATTCCTGTAAAAATATTTTTTCAAATAATACCAGGTGAATTTAGAAAACGATAATTTTAAGTTCTGCCATCTCTAGAGGCATGCTTGAATTATAAAACATTTATACTCGTAACTTACGGGGAATTTGCTGTCCGTTATATTGGTGTGTGTAAACAATTTTTCAAAACGCTACTCTTCCTACATTTCTGGTCCGATTGTTTGAAATTTGGCAGAAAAGTTCCATACATACTATTATTATTATTATTATTATTATTATTATTATTATTATTATTATTTTCGATTTGGCAAAAAATAGCCAAAATATTGGAAACACAAAAAATGTTACTGTTCCTACGAGTGCTTTGAAATTTGACAGGCATGTTCCCCTCAAGCTACTGCATCAGGCTTGCAGTTGTTTGCCGATTGGACCAAAACTGGCCAAAACATTAGCCCCAAAACAGTAAAATTGCAAAAAAAAAAATCACAATGTGCTCCTCCTTGATGGGCCTTCACCAATCGCCTGACCACTTGCCTCGATAGCTCAAGCGGCAAGATATCGGACGGATAATCACGAGGTCTTGGGTTCAAACCCCGTTGAAGGCGAATATTTTCATTGTCTCCTCTATCGGTTTATATGCAATATTTATAGTTCTACCTCCTATAGCAATGGTTTGCGCTGTCGCCTGCGAAGCAAGAGGTTGTTAGTTCAAGTTCAATTTTCTTGTGTTTTGGTTGCCTTCTATAGCTTAGTGTTTCTCAAGGTGCGTAATAATACTTAATACTTTTTATTAACACCTTATCATTGTATGGCTGCAATGCAGTTGTAGTATTTTTCTTATTGGTTATGCAAAAACCGGCCAAGTAAACTGATAGCTTTCAGAGAAACACACACAAAAAATGTTCATCACGCAGATCCTGTCCGATTACTTTTTATAGCATGAGGCCTCGTACCAAATGTAAATTTTGTCATAATTCGTCGGTCTTTGTAATGCCTTCACTTTTATGGCCGGACACAATGTCCACGGACATTATTGTTTCACTCGTCATCAGAACGAGGCCCTGCTTAATTTTCACGCCCTGAGCTGGTTCAAGTATGCCAGGAAGATGACACAAAAACAAAGCTGGGGGTCTGGTTATTAATTCCACGACAGTAGTGTGAAAAACACTTGACGGCAACATGCTCACGGCAGACTAAATTATGTCGCTATGTCCCCGTGCTTGCTATGGACTGAGGGCAGGTGGGTATAAATGTCAGATTAAATGATGTGAGCGGCCATTACGTGTATTACATTGATTTCTTGAACAATTCTCAAAATTAAGTTTGATTCACAAAATGACTGACGTGTAAAATACAAGATGTGCAATACTTAACCCTCTTAAAAAACAAAAAGCATATCTTAAATTTTTGGAATTTTTACGAAATTTTATTCAAAGTGTGTTTTTAGTAACATTTTAGATGTGTTCCTATAACTAACAGCCTTATTTTAACACATTGGACAAGTTATATTGCAGGAAGAATAAGGGAAAAAAATTAAAAGATTTTTAAACTCATTGTACATGTTCGTTAGCCACTGCTTATTGCACAATATGGTACACTTTCACGTCGCCCATACCTGGAGATCCGATATTGCTTTTACAATAATTGCATTCTCTTTTTATACAAGGCCATTACTTTTTGTGATCCGTTTTGTGTACTTTGTTTGCACTGGACTGCAGATTTGTCGCAGTAAGTTACTGCTTTACAAGACGAGTACGTATCTGGCTTTCAAGGTGATAAATCCAGTCGGTACACAACAATACAATAAGGCAGTTACACAGTAAACCACACATAAGGCGACATTCGCCAGTCCGACGGTGGTACACCAGAAGCCCTGGGCACAGGACCAACCCGCAAGCAGAACCACCTCACAGGTCGGACCACTTTTAATAGGCTCGTTTTGAGCGCCTTCCATACTTAAGAGCCCCACCAAACGGGACCACCCCGTAGGTCACACCATTCTACCAGGTGACGTTTCTTTATAGGCTTACAGATGCCGGATTTAAGACGACTGCCTGTCGTTTCCCAGTCCCTTTCAGAGATTTAGCATGCGTTCTATAATTTACGAGTATATTATTCATGGTTGATAAACAAATTTACTCTAGAAGAATTCTATAACAGCGACGGACACAGGATATTACGAAAGGGGGAGAGTGTGTAAAAGCATTGTATTTTTTGTTTTACAGGAAATCATAAAACATAGTATTTTAGAAAGAAATTTGGTCCAAAATAGGGAGCGGTCCCGCTCGCCCACCCCCCCCCCCCTCCCTCCCCCTCCCCACCCCTGTTCTGGACCCGCCTGCGTATAGTTCGGATCAGTGAAGCGTTTTCTGTAGAACATTTTAAGCCATGTATATTTAATGAAGCGTTAAGCTCTGTTACCCATGATAAACGTACCGGGATCATTGCTATAATTTTATGGATATTTGCAATTTCGATATACATGTGCAATTAAAAAACAGCATTCAGTGCACACAAGTTTTGAATTTGAGAAAAAAAAATCGTGGAATTGGTTTCCATTGTTGTTGATGGGAAAAACAAGGAGTTTTTAACAGCCGCTGCTTATTGTGCGTAATGTTGCGCATCACAATATTTTGGATTTCGCTCGCTTATTTCTCGCCGCTTCGCGGTTGCGAAGCACTCGCCTGGGAAGACCTCGTGTACAACGAGAGGCATTTCCACGACTTGGCCTTCGATAGTACGCTCATCGGCGAAAGCGTAACTCGGCAAGCCACGCTTCTGATCAAATTCACCGAAGAGTGTTACCACCACCTTCAGTCTGAAGACATTTATCCTGAAAAACTCGCCCCTTCCGAGAGACTGACTATTGCTTACTATGATGAGAAAGTGCACGCGGACGCCGAGAACAAATGGTTCGTCAATAGCGAGATGGGTGACGTCAAGTCTCTGTTTCCGGTTAAACACGATTGCCTCGCCGCCATGTTTGTTTCCCCCAAGAAGCCAATGACAGACGCTATGTTTTGGGAATATAAATCAGCTCAAAGGTTCGCGGAGTGGTTTTGGAATATTGCAAAAATTCAAATATCTATTAGTAATCAGTACAGAGGCCTTATTCAGGTGCAGTTTAAGGGCAAAGGGCCTGCGGTAGAGTACCAAACATTAGCCAAAGGAGAGAGTGTTGATTTATCTACATATGTTGGTTACTATGTTACGTTTTCTGATCTTGAATCGAACAAAATTTTCTTGTGGATTTTACTCGACTGGTCTGATGCTGGGAGAGAGATAACATTAGACGAGACACATGGAAAAGAGCTTACAGAAGAACAATACTTGACGAATATAAATCTGGAGCATGCAGCCTTCATAGAAGAACAGACTCGAAAAAAGACCCGCCTATCGACTATGTATATTCAGATATTCAAACAACCAATGATGGTCTTTCATTTCAATGCCGATGGCTACACAGCTCTGAGGTTGCCTACGGTTCTTCATGATGCCTTGATACAATATAAGAATAAGCCTGACGCGGATTCAGAGGCGTCTGGTGACGCTGGTTGTCTGGAGCCAATCGTAAACACGGATGACGTATCTGTTCGTTTTCTGAAACTCTCGAAACGACTCAAGGATGCGCTAATACCCGTTGTTGAAGAAACAGTAAGGGAGTGGCTGTCAGTCGCACCGGAAGTGATCACCGTGAGTGATGTGTATGTTTACGGGAGGGGCAGCTACATACGTCATCATGTGACGCGCATCGAGAAACACCTCACTGCTGCGATTGTCGTCGATTCGACCGGCGCCGATGGCGTGATTTATGATGTCCTGAACTACGCCGGTCTTCGGGAAAGCGTTCGGGTGGCGCTCGGGGACATGATTGTGTACGAGTCGGCCTCTTTAGTACACGGCTGGAACGAGCCATTCCGAGGGGACACGTTATCTATGGTATATATTAACATTAAATTAACAGAGCCGTGGCATTGGCACTCGAATGAAGATAATACCGCAGCTGTGGCTGAAATCGGTAAAATGAAAGCGAAAGAACAGTTCACGTCGTTTAGATTAGGCCTTAAATTCAAAGAACGTAAACCACAGTTAATTCCAAAGAAGAAAATAAAAACACTTCTCAAGCATACGTAAAGCAAACACGATGTTTTGTACAATACCAGACTCCCCACCAATTAAAAAGGTACACATAACTGGTCAGTGTTTGAATTGTCCGTACAGCTATACGTCATTGGTTCTGTATAACACTGCCTAATCATCCATCACAGTGTTTTCCAGTTGTCATGTGAGGATCGCAGTTTGGATTGAGATTCAGCCGCTTTTTTTTCGAGTATTAAAATGGCGGTCAGTTACCATTTTGAATTGTAAAAATGTAGTTTCTGTTAGGCACAATAAGTGGCAGAATGCGTTAACTGAGTTTCATTTTAGGTGTCGCTTGGTCGCTTAGAAATATTAGACCTCATGTGATATGTTACCCTTTGGTTACGAAATAATATCGGAAAGCTTGCAAATGAACGATGCCCCAGGCATCAGCCAATAGTCTCTTATCTAGGGACCTGCCGCCAAAAGAGAAGAAAATTAAGGTGCATTAAACCTGGCCTTCTTATACACTATAAGGGTATATTAATCTTAGTCTGTCATCTCTTCTAGTCTGCCGAGAAGCCATTTTTTCACCAAAATGCGAAGTTATTTGTATGGAACTTTCAGGTCTGATAAAGCGATTTATGAAAACTATTTTCGGCCTTTGTTTCTTTTCTTTTTTTCCAAGCTTATTCCGTTGCTTAAAAAACCACACCCGATTTGCACTTGTTTTCCTTTTTGTGCTTGCATTGTAATGCTTTTGCCGTACGGGAGTATAGATATTGTTTTGCCAGTTGCGAAAAAGATTAAAGTTTTTCAGCAGCTGATATTTTGATACTAAATTAAAAGGTTTTTTCCTTGTTTGTGCACAAACTTTCGTCATTGTTATCAAAAACATTAAAAAATAATAGCAATTTAATCAACATTCCGCACCACAGGCACTGCCTCCTTGGAAATATGTGTTACTCTTATCATATAAATGCTGTTTTTCCCTGCGATAAAATACACGTTTATGTTTTGTAATCTTCTGGTGTGTAGGATGTTTATTATTTTGATCCGTGAAAAATTTTGTTGATCAAAACCAGTCAATCCAAGTTTTCAAATATATCAAAAGTAAATAAGTAAAATTGCTTGTTGTGAGCGAAAGATACGGATGCAGATATTGTCGCGAGTGTTGTTAATTATTATTAATTAATGAGCCTTTTTCGAAGAAAAATGTGACTAAAGGCAAAGATAAAGACTGCCTGCGTAGAGATATGGGAGGGGATATAATACCGTGGGTCCCGTCTGAATGGAAGTGCCTAGCTGTCTCTCAGTCAACGCACCACCCTATTCGGGGCAGGCATCTCTCGCCAAGCCTGCCAGAACTTGCCTAGCCTGCCTCCCACGAGCAAACAATCCTTGGAGGGCTGAATATCCTCCCTGTCTTCTGACCTTATAAAAGTATCTCTTAGAGACGTGGCGCTCCCCCTGAGAGATACTTTGGCTGATTGTTACCTGCACTGCTGCGGGGGGGGGGGGGGCGTCTTGCTGTCGCTGTGTAGCCTAAGCTTCTTTGGAGGAGAACCCCGCGCCTTGCTACTCGACCTCGACCTATCTTGTCGTGGGGGTTGAGGCTATCTGCGCTTCAATGGGCGCGAGAATCGTCTGGTTGCTCTTGCCATGAGAGCAAAGCCCTATGAGAGGGACCTACTTTCCTGGTGCACCCTTTCTATCTCCTCCGGGGGAAACAGCTCCTTCTGCCCCGGTATCGGGGCGTGTGGTAGGTCACCGAGGCCCTTTACGCTGGACCAACAGTGCTGTAAGAATGCGTTACGTCACAGATATACCATCGAGGTGGTAAGGCACGTTGCCAGTTTCATCACATCACTTGTCGCTAAGGTCAAGCACGAGTACCACCGGGTCAGTCAGTCGCAGATCATCCACGCGCATTAAGCGCACTCAGCTTGTGGTCCTTGAAGGACATGATATTCAGCACGTGTCCAGCTGAGCTTTCAATGGACTTAGCATCCCTCTCGACCAGTGGAATGCCTGAGTCCTGGCGAACCGACGGCGTCTAAACTGTGCGCTTGATGGGCAGAGGAACGGTAGGGGCCCTGCTTCACTGCAAAGTGCTTGGAGGGGTGGAAACTCGTCCCTGCCTGGCGCCTGCGCGTTTGAACACCGTGCCAAGAGGCGTTGGTTACCTCTTTGCCGGTCTTCAACGCGATGAAGGTTTCTGATTGGGAAATGGCGGCTTGTGATGTCATACGGATCGGCGGATCGTCTCTCTCTCTCTCTCTCTCTCTCTCTCTCTCTCTCTCTCTCTCTCTCTCTCTCTCTCTCTCTGAAACTAGACACCCGTACTCGATACCCGCCAGCCTGGCAATCTCTTGTATGGCATCCCGGAATGGCACGTCTTCGGGGGCCACTGGTTCTGATGGTGGAGAAAACGGTGTCGCTGGCAAGGGTGAGAAGTCTGTAGGAGACGGGTGCGAATCGGCCGTCCGTTCGATGCCGCTGGATCCTTCCACAATCGCTCTCCCTTGCTCGGAGAGAGTATGGGGTCCGTCGAGCGGAGTGAAAACTGTACCGGGGGCGAGACTCACTGGGTGAACCACCTTATCACCCTCCTCCTTCTAGCTATCATCCACGGTGTGCGACAGGCCCTGTTCCTCCTTGGCTACCAAGTCTGTGACGGGCGAGTAGATAGCCCTTTCCCTGTCTCTGGGGATGGCAGATAAAGGGGACGTATCCAAAGCGGGTTACTCGTCATCGTCGACCTGTTGTGTTGACGAAATTTGGCTGGATGGAGGTAAAATGCCAGACTCGCTCTCTTTAAGGGTAATCGCCTCCTGGGTGTCTCCGATGTTCAGACCCTCTGGTTGACCAGCGGAGGAGGTTTCGGATGCCGAGGTAGGCGTAGACACCGTCAGCACCGGGGGATCATCCAGTGGGCGAGAAATGGTTGTGGTAGGTGTGTGCCTGCGTCTAGGCACTTGTCGAGCGAGTTGAGTCTCTTGCAACTCTTTGGTCTGCTTCCAGGGATCCAGGGTTTGCAGCGGAGGGATGTCCGGGCGCGGAGGAATGCCAAGCTCACCCACACGTCTAGTGAAGCACATACCTGACTCCGTATGTGTAACTCACATTGTCCTTTGTGGATACAATTAGTGGCAAGTTTGACTCCTCGGAGAGAGTTTTTTTCGTTTCATGGTGGAGGGCTAACTAATCTTTGTCCATAATGGCCCTCTCACCCGCTGCTGGCAAGTCTAACACGGCCACAGCTTCCGAAGAAGCCGTTGGCTTAGGCTTCTTGCGCTTTCTGAACACTTCAAAGTTCGATTCCATAAACCTGTCCGTACACTCCGGAGATGACACTTGGCCAAGTACCAGCGAACCCGCCCTTGATATCTCGAATTACAGGAACTGCACCTTGCGACGCACTCTCCGTTTCACGTTCTTGGTGCGGATCTTCTCTAAGGCGTCCCTGTCTTGTGGAGATAAGTGTGCACACTTCTCGCAGGTATGAAGTGCGTCACAGAGGGGAATGCCTCTATCCC
This sequence comes from Protula sp. h YS-2021, assembly GCA_949752745.1. Taxonomy (NCBI): domain Eukaryota; kingdom Metazoa; phylum Annelida; class Polychaeta; order Sabellida; family Serpulidae; genus Protula; species Protula sp. h YS-2021. The sequence continues at coordinate 74,985,589 of OX457026.1, forward strand.
TTCTGCATCTGACAGAGAGAGAGAGTGAGGATTGACTGCTGACACTGGATGGACGCACAAAATCGTCCGACTGCTGAGGACTAGGTTAGCCTCTATCATGTCTGAAAACAAAGGAAAGGAAGGCTTGCATAAGTAACTTGAACGCAAATTACCAATACTCATCTGAGAAAGCTGAAATCTGCACAGAACCAAGTTCTTTGCTATAGCGAGGAACGTACTGATGACTCCTAGCGCGAGAGAATGCAGGGGTGACGCAGGACGGAACAAGGACGCACTCGGTCTTGGTAATGACCAAGAACCGAGATGGTGCTTGGTCCTTGGTAAGTCACCTGGCCAAGATGTACCAAGCCTTGGGTACGCACCTGGGCCTTGGCACCTCTTGGTACATGGTTCGTACCAAGCACAGAGATGTGACTTGATGCCAAGTCACCATGCCCAGAACCAGGTACCCAGTGGGTACTCGGTACCTGAGCACAGCCCGTCGCGGAAAGTACTCAGCAAAAACACTGAATACTGAAAGGGTAGGCTAGCTCCAGGGTAGCAAGTCTGACGAGCAAAAACAAGCGACTGCCAGGATTGAAATAAAAATCAACCTCCTTTGTTCAGGCGGTTCTCAGTAACCTCGTCCTGTTCCGGGTTACAGTAGCCTGCTAGGAAACACCAAGCTACGCTGCTTGGTGCGGGATCGAATCCTGCTTGCCTATTAGCTGTGTACTCGATTATGATCACCCTAGGGATTCAAACTGGAATGGCCCATTTCAGTATAATGTGACAGGGTAGTGCTGATATAGCGCTGAGATCGCTGAAAGGGACTTAAACACCAATAAACTAAACCAAACCAAACCTAAACTAGCAAACGGTGGAGACCTACGAGTTACATTTTTCGGGGAAACTTAGATTTAATAGCAGAGAGCGTAAAATCTCCAAATCTCCAACGTTTAATGACAAATTCGGAGAAATTCACCTCAGACTGAAGGCAACAAATAAAAAATTTTTCTGCCTAGCCAAAAATGCATGTGATTGGAACGAGAATTAGGCTTGGTACCAAGGTACCATGGATGTTGATTGGCTGCGACCAAGGACAGGACTATTCGAGCCACTAGAAAAATCCTAGTTCCTAGTTGCGTGATTCTTAGAGTTTTACGAGAAAACGCATAAAAGTTGAGATAAGCGAATTTGGAACGGCAAAAGCAAAGTTTAAGACGCATGGGGAAAACCTGGTTCCAACTGTACTCTGATCGCACTGGCCCTAGAACTCCCAAATTTCGCACATATGCAGTACTTGATCGCATTTTTTTTTCATTTTCCCGATCAAAACGCGAAGTAAAAAAAAAACAGTTATGTTTTATCAAGAAATCAATCGTTTGGGCTGCAGCAGCATTTGCACAAGCTTGTCAACAACTCAACTGTGCATTGCATAAGTGATGTGTGCTTCATTCGCATATACGGAGCACATAGTGAAATGCTTCTGTTTTTTTAAGAACGGTGGATACAGTCTAACCTGGTCATTTAAATACGCTGAATGTTCGTGTAAGTTTTTAGTTCAGTGACGCACTATTCTTTGTGAGAGCCGGAGGAAGTCAGATTCATAGAGTAAGTAGCAAAGCTTTGCATTTTTTTCTAGAACGGTTTTGAAGTGCAATAAAGTTCCTTAGAACGGTTTCGGAATCTGGAAAAAATGTTTTGTCTGTAAAGGAAAAGAACCAAAATCAGCCTGTCAGTGAAAAGTTTTTAAAAGTCTACTTGAAGGGAGACAGTTTTTTTTTTAAATATTAATTTTTTTTGGCCAAGTGTTTCATATTTCGCCTTTGAGGAGCAGGTTCTCGTTTTACCGAAGTCTTTGTCGGTGATGTCTTAAGTCTGGTTGTCAATACTTAAATGGTATCGAAGAGCTTACAAAAAATATCAATATTGTCAATATATACGAAGACATTACTGATAAGAACAATAAATAACCAATATTTCTTCTCATTCATGTATCGACCTTCTTACCTGAAATAAATATGTATTGTTAAAGTACTCAACTGAGGCCTGATCGACTATCGCATTGGCTTTTTAAGCCAGCCGACTATCATCGGGCTGGTCTACACTGATCAGAGTTTGCCCAGTGTATTATACAATATTTTACCATGGTTGTCCGGGACCTTTTTTCTGTTCACTGATCCATCATTTTGTCTTTACTGCTTCTCTGGCCATACTGGCTTTAAGGCCACCAAATTTCGCACATGCGTCGTATTTGATCTGAAGTTGTGCACTTCATTTTTTGTTTTCGCCTTGTCATTTTCATGACCAAAACGCGAAGCAAAAAAAAAATTTAAAAAAACACACACACACACATTTTGATATCACCAAAAGCAACGCGTAAGGATCGCAGCAGAGGACCCATGACGAAAGGTCGAGTGTCAAAAGGTCGACGACAAAATGTCGAAACTGGAAAGCGCGACAAAAGATCGAAATTTTTACCGTTTTTTTTTAACTGTTGAGGGAAGTGTTTCAAATTTTTATTTTTTTTATTGTTACATTAAGGACTGGAGGTTGTTATTTCATGAGATCTGTTTACTTCAAACTGCAATTAATTTCTTTCATTTGGTTCGCTGATAATCTATAAAAGTAGCCATGGAATTACACTTGAACTTGAGCCTAATCAATCACAGACATGATAAAGGTAAATTGTTTCGTTGCATTTTATGTAATTATTTTTACAGCAAATAGAACAATGGAAAATGAAATTCATTGCGGAAAAAAGGGCAATAGGGAATTACTATTTATGAAAACTCAGGAGATAACGAATTACACACTAGAGCAAGTTTAAAATTGATTCCAACTTAATCCATCACATATCATAGTATTTGTTTTATTTGCAATTATTTTGTTGCCAAATTGCGTCTCCTAATCCATTACTCGCCAGAGTCAGTCTGCGAAATGGCTGCTTTAATTGTGAGGTTAAAGTGCAGAGGGAGAAAAATTATTTTATTTGAAGAGTCTCATAAACGTTTGAACTAAACTGTTTTTTAATAAATAAATCGTTTGAATTTATAACTGGACATATTTTTTTATTAAACCTTTAAAAATCCAGACGTTTTGTCGCGTTTTTTGCACTTTCAACCTTTCGTCGCTCTGCCTTTTGACGCTTGACCCTTTGTCGGTACACCTGCCTGGTGATTTTAAATACATTGAATGTTCACATAAATTATTAACGTCAGTTACGAAGAATTCTTGGTGAGGGTTAGGGCAGAGATATGGGAGGGATAACATTTCATAGATAAAGTAGCAAAGCTGTTTTTAGAAAGGCTTCGAATTGGCAAAAAAAGTTTCTTAGAAAGGTTTCGAAATTTGAAAAAAAAACAAAAAAAAAACGGTGGCTTGGATGCAAAGAAAGCAAACCAAAATCAGGCTGAAAATTTTTTAAACTCCACTCACAAGGAGAAGTGATGTTATTTTTTTTTGCCAGTGGTTTAACACTTCGCCTTTGAGAAATAGGTTCCCGTTATTGTTATGTTTGAGATCTGTTGTAATAATATCTCGGTTGGTCGAGTGGCATTATTGTGTCAGTATTTACTCGGTTTTAGGCAACTGGACATAGTTCTAACTTATTGCAATAAAAAAGCATTATGTAATTTATTAAACAGACTAGGGAGAGCACAGCCTGTGGCATCTGATAAGGCCTTTGTTGCTTCTTTTGTTTTTGGTCAAAACCGTATATTCACTCGCGCCAATCGTTTGTATATATGACGTCATCATTAAGAACTGTGAACGGTATTGTTATTGTGATTCCACTTATGTGTGGATTTTTTAACCATGACATCGTCATCTGAAATATATGAAGTGTAGTATTTGAAAAGTAAATTGTTATTCTAAAAAAAACATTGAATTTACGGCCTCTTTGTATCGAAAACAAGCCTCGATACTCAGCACAAATCAGCCCGAGTGCCTTTTTGTCACCCCTTCTGTCTTTTGACTCGTGAAAAAATCATTTAGGACACATCAAGTGAACGCTGTGCATGCCAAAATATATTACTTTTTGTCACCCCTTCTGTCTTTTGACTCGTGAAAAAGTCATTTAGGACACATCAAGTGAACGCTGTGTATGCCAAAATATATTTAGGTTTAAGTGTCCCCGGTTCCAGTCTTGGAGTTGTCATCTGTGATGTGTTACACTTTAATATTCATTTGAACATCGCAAAAAGTTTACAACTTTACCTCCACCTACACTTCATAGTAATGAGAAAGTGGGCAAGCTCACCATACAACACATCATTCAACTTTTATTCAGGAACTTATAACAGATTTTCGCTCGTATGATTTGATATGATTCACGGTGTAAAGTTTGTCTTCCCGGTAGGTAAACCGGTCTAGTTTACTAAATACCATCCAAAATTGACTAATCGGTGTCATCAATTTAAAATTCACATGGAATTCAAAATATTTAATAAAGAACGATAACAAAATATAATTTGCATCTTCATTGTTCATTTTAAAATGAAGTTCCGGGAGACTTTGACGCAACACAGTTACGATATTTAGTGAACGCTGCACATTAGACCAGGTAAAAACGAATTAAAAGTACAGTGGAACTTCGGAAACAGGACCAACCATGGGGCTATGCTAAACGTTAAGGCTAGCATTTTTTCGAAATGGTACGTACGACCTGGAGAATCTATTGTTCAGTAATTTGGGTCTTTCCGTCAGACAGGAAAACACTTTAACACATTGTTTTAGCAAGGAAAGTCTATAGAAACTCCTCCGCTTTTGAAAGCCTGTTCATAGATGGAAGCACGACGGTTAGGTTGGATCTTGGCGGAAGTAAAGAAACAGTCCTGCTTCTGAATTCGCCAAGATACACGTCTTCTGACAGCGAAGAGGCGGCGAAATCAACGCCTTCTGATGTGCTGTTATTTATACTTGGATCCGATGCAGAGTTGGTATTATTCGAGTTCAGATCTAAGGCGGTGTGATAGAGGGAATTCCGTAGTTTGTTCATTTTGGCGCGAATTTCGTAAAACCGCTCAAGCAAATCCTTATCTTCTTGTTTCAACACAGCCTGACAAAAAAAAAAAAAAAAAAAAACATCGGGTAAACAGAGCTTTTCGTGCAATATAACATAAAAGAAACATTTAAAAAATGATATTTAAATATAAAAGGTGTTTTCATTACATCCATTATTTATTAAATAACGTGCAATCAAATATGACATATCTGTTGACTATCATTATTCCATAAATGTGATATGCGTGACACCGAATATTGAGGTTAGTAAAAAAACTTTAGTTTCCTGTAACGAGAGAAAAGGGGCAGTGTTTTTCTACATTAACACGGGTTTTAAGGAGGTGGAGCGCTAAAATGTTTGGGGTGGGAGCCCGCAACACAACCGCCCTAAAACACGACCTGTCTTCGTCGTATGGATAAGGCGCAGGGAAGACTGCAGCCTTTTCAAAGTTGCCCAGGGTTGCCTGCAAGACTTATTAACCTCCTGTTATTCAGTTATTTACATTGCACATTTACAATAAAATTGCGAATTTTGCTGTGCATGTATTTTATAGCCATTTTATGCTAATCTAAAACAACAGAGTAGGAAATGGCCGTTTACCCCTCCAGATCTCCACGTTCCCTTTAGTAAATAACGGAAGCTTTTCGATTATCACAAGACATGGAGTTTGGTGACAAGGAGTTCGTTAGGCACATCCATTGAAACTAGAAGTCCACGGCTACGTATGATTTTGGCAAAGACGACAACATCTCCCAGCGGATGGGGTTTCTGGAAGAGCCCTAGGTCATTACACTGTTAGCCTTATTTTTTTTTAGGAAGGAAATAAATATTTGTGAAATGAATCTCTGGCTGTAACCTTATCGTGTCTAGCACGCTATGACAACAACTTACTATTATTTAAGCTACAATATATCAGGTACTGCTTCACTCGGGTAAAGAAGTTATGGGGTAAAAATCTGGCATACATAGCAAAAAGCAGGTCAAATAGAACGTCCCCTAACTTATATCATCTCTATAGCTAAGCTTTTGCATGAACTATACACCAGTATAGGATAGCACAGTTATCTGAGCCCTCCCCCCTTCCCCGCCCTGGCGCCAGGCCATTCAGATTTCTAATACACTTTAGGATAAGAAATTTTGTATTAAGACTACACCTCGTCCACAGATCCGAGGTGAGAGGTGTTGCCACTGAAGATGCATCTATTTAAGAAATCAACGAATCAATTTATCGACCAATCAGCTTTAGATTTACCTCCCCGCTCTCCACCCAGAAAAATGGCAACAAGCGGAATGTCCTATTCCCCAGCCCCCCCCCACCTTCCCCCCGACGTCACCTCCACTTCTCGTACTCTCCTTTAAATATTAAAAACACGTGATGTTGACATGGCAAATTTCTGTCAAATGAACGTCTTAAAATGATGCATAAATAATTTAAATCAATGAATTGAATTTATTGTATTCATAATTGCTTAAGTCTAAAGATGTCTGCGGATTAAACTTACCAGTTGATGTCTGATCCAGGAGAGGGCCTGGCTTAGATCGCCCTCCGTGCAGACCGGAGGTGGCGAGGGCTTCTCGACTTCCTCTATAATATCGTCAGTTTCCGGTTCTATAACTACTCCAATCGTTAGATCGTCAAAAGAAGCCTTTGGTTGAAAGGTGGTGTATGTCATTTTATATTTTTCATACTGCTTTGGTCTAAACCGTTCTGGTAACGAACACGGAGTTGATGGCCCTGGTAACTGTAGTGTATTATCCAATTTTATTTCCATGTTTTCTTATTACGAAGCACACTCATAGAAATAAGAATAATATAAGTGATGGCGACAGTTGATATTTTTACTTCGGCAGTTTTATCCTCATGCTCGGGTTAAAGAAAAGCCGCTTCTCACCAAGAAAGATGATCCGTCCGTTTTTGTTGCTGCAAAATAATTGAGCTAAATATCCGAGACGATGTTTTACAGATAGTGTTTATCAGCACCAGATTAGAGGAATCCTACCCGAAATCTTGCAGATAAAAGGCTACCGCTGTGGTATTTCTGGAATCCTTAATATTTATCTCTGTTCATATTGACTCTAGTATTTAGTAGTGGTCACGTATCCTTGCCATTTTCTAAATAAAAATAACCAGAGCGTTATTGACAGGTTGAGGTGGAATAGAAAGCATCAACCTTCAAAACTGATTCATTGCATATTTATAAAAAGCTTGCAGTGCTATTTATAATTACAGCCAAAGTTATAGTTTATCAAAAGAAAAGGTGATGATTTAACTGTGTTTAATGCCAGTTAGTAGTTTTTATGACATGAATTATAAACTTAGTTTGACATAAACTGTGATTTGCCTATTTTTATTAAATTATTTTTAGACATTTATTCTAATAATTTAACATCTTTTCTCCAAAGAAAACGAAATGAATAACTGAACTAGTCTGAATGTGTTGCATGTTTTGTCCAAAGTGAAGAGGTGACGGTCTATTTGTCACAGACTAGCGGGGTTATCTATCATACTGAAAAGCGAGATAGCGCAGGTACATTGTTTTTGTGTGTCAAAGAACTTTGCAAAGATTCTTATCGAAAAACTATGATACAGTAACAAAGTGATCTTAATTGCATATTCAGTGAGCTTGCGCTCCTGTTTTCAAGTTTACCAAGTGCGGAGTTATCTTAGGTCACAAAGAAACATGGGAACCCCTCAGATATTTAATTTGTGCCGAGAATCTTTCGAAGCTGGTCATGGCTCTGAACCTTATCATGTTTCTAATGTGTCGCCTTAATCATAATAAACCTCATTTACGTCAGATATTAAAGCGTGTATATATCACTTTTTTTTTTTTTATTTATGTACCTTTCATACTTTATGTACTACTGAAAAACTGTATTTCCTCCTGGGTTTTTGGCCTTCTTGTCTTGCAATTTTGGTTGTAGGTAACGGACGTTAGTGCCTACCGCGCTGTTACTTTTTTTTGGCAATTTGCCAAAAATAATGTCCAAAAAATTTTTCTTAAAAACGTATCTCCTCCTAGGATTTTAATGGAAACGTCCTAAAATTTTAGTTGAAGGTAGCGGACATTAGTATCCACATGGCTCTTACTGTTTTTGGCGATTCGCCAAAAATTGAGAGATTGAGAAAAGAGAAAAATAGTCTTCCTGTCTTGAAATTTGGTTAAAGATAGCAATCATCGTCTTTTCCCCCGCTATTACAGTTTTTAGCAATTCCCTAAAAATTTACAAAATATTGGAGAAAAACCAATTTCTTACAAAAATTTTAACTTACGCTAAACATATAATCTTAAAATTTTGAAGAACGGAAGCGTACATTATTACATACCTGGCTATTATTATTATGATTTTTTTTTGGTTATACGCCAAAAATTGGCCAAATTATTTATTAAAAACAATGTTTTCCTATAATCTTAACTGACGCCAGAAAGAACCTTACTCTCCTAAAATTCTGGTTAATGGTAGTGAGTTGTAGCCACCTGGCTGTTTATTATTATTATTATTATTATTATTATTGTTGTTGTTGTTGTTGTTGTTGTTGTTATTATTGCGATACCCAAAAACTAGCGGAAATAATTTTTAAACGTAAACCTCTTAGAATTATAGAGAACAAAAATTTGACTGAATATGGGAGGCACAATTGGCTGTCATTTGTTTTGCAAATTATTAGTGGAAATGTTGGCGAAAAGAAATTCTTATTAAAATCTATGGTCTTGCTGACTTGACATTTTACTAAACAGTAGGTAGGAAACGACAGTTCTGGCCCACTTTGTGACGTCATACTGTCTGGACCGGAAGTGACGTCATACTGTCTGGACCGGAAGTGACGTCATACTGTCTGGATCGGATGGCGTAACCACGGCGTAGCCAAGGCGTAACCATGGTAACCAAGGCGTTACCATGGTGAAGTGAGGACCTCCCACCCCCCCTCCCCCCCCCCCCTAGGCGAGCAACATTCTGCCAAATCAGCTGTTAAAACAAAGTGCTGTTTGGCGAGTTACACACCATATTTTGATTACATCAGAGTTTTATATAAGGATGAGCTCTCCGCACTATGGATACAACAAGGATGGCAGCTATTTCGGTAAGTGGTTATTTACATATGTTTTTAAAAACTAACATAATTTTCGTTATGGTTGGTCGATTTGCTTGAAAATTTCACTCTTTGATTCAGTTTTCTATCTAGTTTTGTTATAAAGTAGTCATAGGCTATTTGCACCGGTGGCTGTATGCATAATTTGACATACCGCCATCTTAACTGTGTAAAAAGTGAAAGAGTGGGATAACTTAAGCTGTAGTTGATCGATTTGCATGAAAATTTCACCGTTTGATTCAGTTTTGTATAAAATTTTGCTATAAAGTGATCATAGGCTATTTGCGCATGTGGCTGTATGCATAATTGTAACATACCACCATTTTAACTTAAAAATGAGATAACTTCCGCTTTAGTTGACCGATTTGAATGAAAATTTCACTGTTTGGTTCAGTTTTATATCTAGTTTTGTTATAATGTAGTCATGGGCTATTTGTGCAACTGGCTGTATGCATTTTTGTAACATGCCGCCATTTTAATTTTGTAAAAGTGGAAAAGTGTGATAACTTTCGTTATGGTTGACCGATTTGAATGAAAATTTCACCATTGGATTCAGTTTGATGTCTTAGTTTACAGTAGTTTGCATAAATAGTTGTTGGAATGGCGCGCGCCCGCCATTCAAACATGTGTTTGAATTATTTTTTATGAACATATTACGTCAAACTATTGTTCAACAAGTTGTTTAACAATTGTACAACAATTGTTCAACAAGCTGTTGTTCAACATGTTCAACATGTTGTTGAGCAAGTTGAACACGTTCAACATGTCAACATGTTCAATATGTTGTTGAACAAGTTGAACATGTTCAACATGTTGTTGAACAAGTTGAACATGTTCAATATGTTGTTGAACAAGTTGAACATGTTCAACATGTTTAACAGGTTGTTCAACATGTTGTTTAACAACTTGTTGTTCAACATGTTGTAGTTCAAACAATTGATGGAGCAATAGCAGTCAGTTCAGAAAAAAACAAGACATATGTTGAATAGTTTTATTAACACACTTAAACTTGTTAAAACTGCTGACTCAGCAATAAAATTTTAAAAGTTTGGCATTTTTGACGAGTTACACACCATTTTTTGATTAGTAATATAAAAGGAAGAGTGAGACATGCATTTCATCCATATCAAACAGCAATGAATTCTGCTGAGTCAGTTTTTTTTGGATAAAGCGCGCGCCTGTTCGAATGACGTCATTATGATGTCATAATGACGTCATAATGACGTCATGATGACGTCATAAAGACGTCATGACGTTAGACTTCCCTAAGCAGCATAACCCTAACCCTAGGCGTAGACAACATGTTCAACAACATGTTGAACATGTTGAACTTGTTGAACATGTTGTTCAATATTTTCTTCAACATGTTGTTCAACAAGTTGAACATGTTCAACATGTTGTTCAACAAGTTGTATATAAGGCTATGTTTAAAGGCTTTTTCATCATTTGAAAAGTGTATGTTGAACCGAAAGGATGTATAAATGTAACATTTGTTTGAAATCTTACAATTGGCCACAAAGTCTGAGAAGGCACTTAAAGGATGCTCACACTTCAGAGGAAGAAGAATTGGACATAGATATGGAAAACCCTGTAAAACCACCTATCACTGAAACTTTAGATGAGTCTTCTATGGAAAGTCAAAGCGTCAACATGACTGAAAAGAATGCAAATGCTTGTACAGAATGTGGTGCGTTATACAACAGTCAAGAAGCTTTGTTCAAACATATGGAACATTGTGGTGAATGTGATGATGACAGCAGCTCTGAAAGTGAGTCAGAAACAGACTCAGAAAGTGAGTCAGAAACAGACTCAGAAAGTGAGTCAGAAACAGACTCTGTTTGGTATGATATGGTTCAAGAAGTCTACGATGAATATGATACCAAATTTCAAGAAAAGGTTTCAGAATATGAAGAACAAGGGCTTGAAGATGCGCGTGAAATAGCCAGTGATGACCTTCGACCCATTTATAAGCGTCGACTTAAACAACTGTTTATGAGACTATTCAAATATACCCAACGTCTAGAACAAAACGAACATTATCAAACCATTTTAGAAGACTTTAATTACTTTGTTGATGAAAAACATTACGAGTATTCAAAGGCACTAAAGGCGGCTATAAGAAGAAACGATGCATTCTTTGAAGAGCTTCTAGATGAGGAGGAGGAAGATGAAAGCAGCGACGAAGAAAGTGATATGGATGACAGTGAACAGAGTGAAGCAGATGAAGAGAAATAGACTTATGTGACTAAACTTTATAATAAAGACTTTGTAAATCAACAAATGTTATAATATTGTTATAGATTTAAGCTGTGTGTATTTAAGTGTATTAATAAAACTATTCAACATATGTCTTGTTTTTTTCTGAACTGACTGCTATTGCTCCATCAATTGCTTGAACTACAACATGTTGAACAACAACTTGTTAAAAACATGTTGAACAACATGTTAAACATGTTGAACATGTTCAACTTGTTCAACAACATGTTGAACAGGTTGAACATGTTCAACTTGTTGAACATGTTGAACATGTTCAACTTGCTCAACAACATGTTGAACATGTTGAACAACAGCTTGTTGAACAATTGTTGTACAATTGTTAAACAACTTGTTGAACAATAGTTTGACGTAATATGTTCCTAAAAAATAATTCAAACACATGTTTGAATGGCGGGCGCGCGCCATTCCAACAACTACTTATGCAAACTACTGTAAACTAAGACATCAAACTGAATCCAATGGTGAAATTTTCATTCAAATCGGTCAACCATAACGAAAGTTATCACACTTTTCCACTTTTACAAAATTAAAATGGCGGCATGTTACAAAAATGCATACAGCCAGTTGCACAAATAGCCCATGACTACATTATAACAAAACTAGATATAAAACTGAACCAAACAGTGAAATTTTCATTCAAATCGGTCAACTAAAGCGGAAGTTATCTCATTTTTAAGTTAAAATGGTGGTATGTTACAATTATGCATACAGCCACATGCGCAAATAGCCTATGATCACTTTATAGCAAAATTTTATACAAAACTGAATCAAACGGTGAAATTTTCATGCAAATCGATCAACTACAGCTTAAGTTATCCCACTCTTTCACTTTTTACACAGTTAAGATGGCGGTATGTCAAATTATGCATACAGCCACCGGTGCAAATAGCCTATGACTACTTTATAACAAAACTAGATAGAAAACTGAATCAAAGAGTGAAATTTTCAAGCAAATCGACCAACCATAACGAAAATTATGTTAGTTTTTAAAAACATATGTAAATAACCACTTACCGAAATAGCTGCCATCCTTGTTGTATCCATAGTGCGGAGAGCTCATCCTTATATAAAACTCTGATGTAATCAAAATATGGTGTGTAACTCGCCAAACAGCACTTTGTTTTAACAGCTGATTTGGCAGAATGTTGCTCGCCTAGGGGGGGGGGGGGAGGGGGGGTGGGAGGTCCTCACTTCACCATGGTAACGCCTTGGTTACCATGGTTACGCCTTGGCTACGCCGTGGTTACGCCATCCGATCCAGACAGTATGACGTCACTTCCGGTCCAGACAGTATGACGTCACTTCCGGTCCAGACAGTATGACGTCACAAAGTGGGCCAGAACTGTCGTTTCCTACCTACTCTAAACGTATCGGACATAGGTGGTTATTTCATTTTTTAAAGGAAAACATAATCTTCCAGGATCTTAATAGAAACGACTTGAAATTTTGATTGAAGGTAAGGGACACAATTGCCGACCTGGCTATTTGACTATCACTTTTTTTGGCGATTCGCCGAAAAATGGCAGAAATATTAGCAAAATATTGACAAACCATTTTGTATTAAAATCCTCACTTACGACAGGGATATACCCTTTTCGTCGTGAAAGATTAGTTCACATTTAGCATTGTATGTCATAAATGATGCCATCAGTATTTGCGAACTGATTCGAGGGATAGTAGAATCTTTACTAAGGAGGACCGCAAAAGAAGACAGCAAAATATTGGCTGAAAAAAAAACAGTAGAATCCCCCACCCCCTGAAAAAAAACAGCAAAAGGAGAGCACGGGATAAAACACTTGATATTTGTGAAGCAATCTAAACTAGAAGCTCATTCCGCTAGCGAAATGTTAAACACTTGACAAAAATTAAAACGCAAAAATACTTCCTTCAATGGGTTATTTCTTGAATAATATATTGCAGACAACACAGCTTGAATACGTCTTATAAGCCGAGTAGTGTTTGGTTGTTGTTGACTTGTTTTATTGACTGATCAGGCATACGCCTTGTTATCTATTTACGCAGTGAGAGCTCGCACAAAGCCCACTGAATAAATGTGTATTCTGTGCTGTCGTTAAATGCTACGCATTTGCTTGCAAAAAACACACTCTTTTCACATGTTTAACAAAGAAAACGAAATCAAAGACGAAAATAAAAAGTGACATGCACATGCTCAGATCAAGCTCTTCATAAGCCCCAAGTTTCATGGTCGTAGGGCCCATAGTGTCAGAGAAGAAGACACAAAAAATCGGAAAAACTGGCAAGAAGAAAAAAAAGGACGAATTTTGCTCGCACAAATTCATATAACCCTTGCAAGCCAAAGACTTGTCAAGTGTTAAAGATAAAAGACGCAAGAAAAACACGATCTGGTCAGTGTGTATAACTGTGTTGCATTTAAAGTGCGCACAAATCAGTTAGCATTTAAAACACAACCAAATATACGGAAGCACCAACTGAGCATTCAGTAGCATTCATACCAACTAAATTTGTCACTTGGCTTATTAAATGGACAAAACACAATTGAGTGACATTGGATCTTACATGGACTGTCATAACAATTACGATTTTAAGACAGTGACTTTCTATAGTGAGTGACTACAAAGTCCCCCTACCTCCTGCTCTGGGGGTTGCACTCACGTACAAGATGGTCACCATGAGTGCACGTGACTAAAACAATCCAAGATACAGCCGTTCATGAAGTGCGTGCGCGCAGTAGATGTAGGAGGAGGGTTTGGGACTATGTGTACATTAAAGCTATAGTAAATTGGTGACACCACAAAGTTTTTTTTTCTTGGCTTCATAATTAAATTACTTCTAAAAAAAGTTGCTTCAACGCGTCATCTTTTTCCCTTTTGCGGCATGAAACGCGTACATTAATGAACACAAGTCAATGAAGCGCAAGTTCATATAATGTGTCTCTAGTGCACAACAGGTACAGCTTTCTATGAAGTAGATTTCTTTAAATTTTTAATCTTTTAAGTTTTATTTTTTAAGTTGAAAAAATTATGCTGCCAAACGTTTGTTATATAAATATCACGTGACCCTAGTGAAATAGCCAAAAACTTAATTAAAGGGGTTGTGCATTATTTGTAAAGACATACTCAGTTAACTACCAGATGTAGAAATAGGCATATATTTATTCTGTGTACCCGCAAATTTTAACCTAACATTTCTTTCATAATTTTTGCAACATCAGTTCAGAAGTGTTTGGGGTGCTTACGCAAAATTTAGTTCTAAATTGTTGTGCAATAAACAATTTCCCTGTTTGTAAACAAATATCAGTTATTGAGGAATATGTATGGTTATTTCCGTATTCTTTCTTTACAAGAAAGGGTAACACAGTAATTTTCAATCATTCATTGTCTTGGTCCTTTGGGGGCCTTCAGCCAACGCTAATAAAGATTTGTGGGTCGTTTAACTTTGCACAACATCGCCATAGCGGTGCCTCAAAGCGAGTGACGTTATACACATAGATACAAGCAGGGCAGCAGTACGAACATTGCATCCTCCACTGTAGCTACTTCTTGCATGAAAACCACACCGATTTCCCATCGATGCAACATTAAAAAAACAACTTGTTACATGGCATGACAAAATCCTTAACCACACTATCAACAATTCATGAGAATCCGTGTTTGTATAAAGTTTCCGGCTTCTTCAACTAAACTGGCCAGTGTTTTTGTTAAAACAAAAACGGAGATGTCTCCCCCCCCCCCCCCCCAATCAGTCAAGTGGAAAAAAATCCTTGCTTAAAAGTACAACACTGGCGAATCAAAAAAAAATTAAAAAATCGCCAAAAATACATTTTTACAGAAAATGAAGAAAAACTTCGCAGTAAACACTTGCACTATATGTGGGTTCTTCTTGCCACGTTTCAGCTTAATCCAACCAACTGTTTCGGAGATATCGCAACAATATGGCCCAAAAAACTTAAAAATTAAAAATTTAAAAATTCGCCAAAAACACTTTTACAACGGAAATGAAGAAAAACTTTGCAGTATACATTTCCGCTATATTTGTGTTCTTCTTACGACGTTCTTCTTACTGTTTTGGGGATATAGCCTTCCAAAGTGAATAAATGTACGAAAACCCACCCTATGTTCAAAAATTTGTCAAAAAAAATTTTTTGAAGTAGCGAAAAAAAATAACACGGGCATCATTTAGATATGTACCCCAAGACGTATGTATGTTTTGAGAAAAATCGACTCATTAATTTCATAAGAACTCACTGCGGACAGACGGACGGACGGACGGACGCACCAAATGCTATACATGTCTCCCTTAGGAGGGGGAGACATATAATTCTTTGTCTTCGAAGAAAATCGTTAAAATTCGAATCCAGGTCAAACTGACTACAGCCAAAATGACCCAGATTTTTCATTAGAAAATTTAATTAATGTAGGGGTCTTTTGGCATTTTATTTTTTGCAACAAAATTGTATTTGGGTCTTTTACTTTGTCAACAAAATTTATTTTATGAAATGAAAATGGTTGTTTTTTTTTCTTCTTCCATTTATTACAACATAATAAACTGAATCAATGTGAAAATGTGATAAGAGAACGTATTTACACACGCGCAATTTCTACAACTGATGAGAACTACAGCTGGAATAACGGCTAAAACGAACATGTTAAAGTGTCAGAACTTTAAGAAGCGTATCAACCCTCATACGACCAAGTTAGAGTCAAATAACGTTGGTGTGATATCTACTCTGAGACGAGCAGTCCCATAACGTCCCATATCAACCCTGGAATTCTTGATTCTCCAAATTCACTGGCATCCAACGTATGTTGTGTCCGATGCCGTCGATAAATTCTGGAACGGTTGTGAGACGCTTAGCACGATCTTTGCACATCCTCTTGAGACGTCGTTGAAGCGCCACACACTAATTTCGGATTCGTATTCTCGGGAGTTCTCCTCGGATATCCTGCAGAATGTCTGTACGGACGGGACAGTCCGTAGTGAAAGTGACACGAATTACTCCGAACAGTCCGCTAAAAGCCCGCAACGCTTTATAAAAGTTTTTTATTATTGTACTTTTCATATCTGGGGGCGATTTGACCGCAGTAATTTTGACGCACCTTGCAGATTTCGGGGGCATTTTGGCCGTAGTCATTTTGACCGTAGTCATTTTTGCCGATACCTAAAATTCACACTCTTGGTGTAAATCAAATCCTAAGTAAATAAAAAAGCACTAAAAAAATGAACAAAAACAAAAAAAGACAACCGCGAAACGTTTCCCATCCCAATTTATATTCCTAAGTCGATCCAACGTCTATATGAGGTTGCAACCTCGCCGCAACCAAACCGCGAGATTAAATCTGGTTGTAATTTGACTGTGATTGCTCACGCCCAACCATACATCAATGCCAAATCGACCTCTTTGCTACAGCACGGTCTAGACGTTGGTCTTGACCACAATCCAAACCCCACTGTCTCCGATGTCTAATCAACGGTGCGACGTTGAATAGTAGTAAGAAAATCGACGTTGTATAGAAGTCGAAAAATCGACTTGGTATAGAGGTCGGGATCACAACCAAATAATAACCTCATGATGTTATCGATCACCGGATATTGAAATAGTGATTCAACGTCGGGTGCGGCGTCTACCCAAAGACGTCTATCCAAGACCTGGAACGCCCCATGGTCACTGGGATAAGTAGAAATATAGTGCAAAACCATGTTGTACTTCGACAAAAGGCCTGCAAGGTATATCATAAATTAAAGTGGAATATCTGCATTAAGATCACCATTAAAATAAGCAAAAAAGGGTCTTAATTCTCAGGCCTTCTTATTGGTGGACGCCAACTCCCCCCTCCCTCCCCCGGCCCTTTTCCCGCCCGGCCCCGTTCTACCTTCAGTTCTCACTAGGCCTTTTTTTCCCGCCGGGGTTTTTTCCTTCCCGGAAAGCCAAAATTCTACTCAACGGTTTCATGTGCAACAAGAAAAATGAAACAAAACGTCGATTTATTACTTGGTGTTGCGTTAGGCGTCATGGCAGCTCTTGCAAGGCTGTACTAAAACATCACTAACAATAACAGAGAAAGAGCTTACAGATGTGCATAATCACGAAAGGCTCAAGTACATCAAAGAGAGTGTGTGCTAATCCTCTCTCTGTCTTTGGGTGTCATTAGGTGTCACCTGGTGTGGAGTTCTAAATGCCCCGTTCATCTCCGCGCTCCGGCGTTATACCAACAGACCCAGACCTGGTGGACCCTGTAGTGTCATCTCATAGTACGTGGTTTTTGTATAAATACCGGCATTTTGCAACTAAAAATTAAACAAAGTTTAACAACAACACGATTTTTTGGATGAACGCAAAACGCTGCGGGAGTTTATAAGAGGAACTGAACATGGTGTTCGACTTGGAAATTCATTTCAGAACAGTGATAGTTGTAGCCTTGTGACTGTTAAGTCGTGAGATTGAACCCAGCTCGGGTGGTTTGGGACAGTTATTTTAACTGTTGCAGTTATGGGAAAAATTTTTCATTGCAGATGTACCACTGAGAAGCGGTCGAAAAAAAAACAAAAAAAAAAATAATAAAGTTGGCCAAATATCTGGGTTTTTTTTTATTGAGCGGTTGATCAAATGTCAATTGGTCAAATGGCGGTTGGTAAAACTGCATGTTGGTCAACTGCCCTACACCCTATTTTTTACGTATTTTGCACCGTCGAACGCACTGTCCAAAACAGTTTTATCTCCCTGCTGAAATCACTTCCAAGAAACAGCACTAAAAGCCTTGAATGCATCAGAGAATACACCACAATAAATTCTACTGGAGAATTGATAGATGCCTAATGTTCATATATTGATCTAGCATGGAAATCGGATTACATACCACTAGGCCTACGGCCCACTACGCCTACGGTCCATTACGTCTACGGTCCACAACGCCGACACGGGACATCCTCCACTCAAAGATAAAGATCATGAACCAGAGATGTTGACTGATGTGCTCAATCATATATAGAATTATCTGTTAAACATGGAATATTATTGACCGGCTCTAGCTTGTTTAACAAAACTTGAACAGGACAATGTGTCTGGATTTTAGTAACAGTAGTAATCAGAATGTTGCAGAAAGTAGTGTAGAATACAATAGCTATTTTTAATTTGAGTAGATATGTATATTATAGATTTTGTTTAATAAAATAGAAAATGTTATTGTTATTTCTATCTATTTCTTGACCAGACTAAAACCAAATCTGGTTAACAATTGTAAACTGCAATAGAGACCAATCTAAAATTAATCATCATCTCCAGCTGTTAACGTTGGTAATCTCTTGGCTATTGAGCACGATGAAAATTGCAATCAAAATCTGTGACGTAACATCAATCACAATTGATCACAACATCAGTCATAAAACTTCAGTTGATAATAGACTACATCAATAAAAAATCTGCAGATGACTGTTGGCGTAGTGGAATGTTACAGGGAAATTCGTCTTTGGTCATGAAAAATAGGTTATCATTTTATTTTAAAAAAAAACAACAATAACAACAACAAAAACTCGTTATCGTTATCTATTCTTCGTAAACGACACTAACTTTTTCCTATGCAATTACATTGTGGGGCATTGTTATACTTTATTTATTTCGCTAACATATTTTGAATACTTTTTGGCTTCAAATTTACCGATACAGCATTACCGAAACCAGCGTCGAGTACGCACCAGTAACGAATCTCAGTTTCTGTCAATGTCCGCTTTCACGGCGCCCAGCTGTTGTTTTCTCCCACTTTTGCACTTGGCTTCGTGTTTTTGTTTTCAAAAAAAAAAAAACAAAAAAAAAAAAAAAACGATGGCATGTTAAGAATTAATATTGTGAACAAACACT
Organism: Protula sp. h YS-2021; assembly: GCA_949752745.1. Taxonomy (NCBI): domain Eukaryota; kingdom Metazoa; phylum Annelida; class Polychaeta; order Sabellida; family Serpulidae; genus Protula; species Protula sp. h YS-2021. The sequence goes on from OX457026.1 coordinate 75,004,780, forward strand.
AAAACTTTACAAGAAATTTTACAATAATGTTTACTATTTGGTTTGAGAAACATGCAATTACCTTTTTCGGTTTCTTTGTCCTTTGCGAAAACGCACTGAACGCACGAATGATATGACAAGAACAGCAATTTGTGGCTATAATAATTGCTAAAGCGCTTAATAATGGTCTCTTACTTAGGTCTTTCACCTCCTCGGGGGTGTCAAAACAGGACAACGATATTGACCTCTGTTGAAATTTTTATTTTAAAATTGGATAGTGACATCAATGCCAGAGTGATTTCCCATTTTTCCAATCTGTGCGTGTTTGGAAAGGCTTAAACCTTTCGTCCGAAGGTTGCTAGTAATAGTGTCTGTCAACTGTTGACACCCTTATGGTGTTAATTCAATGTAAAACGATGCCGCCGGGTGTTCCCTGCACGTCTAAAAACACGTCAATGGGACAGTTAGTTGAAAGGCTGAAGAAAAAGATTCGTGCACTTTTTTTGGAGTTGTTTCTCCCTCTGGCATGGAGACACACGTGTAAAATCCGCATAATGCCAGATGGCAACATCATCATCGTGACGTCATCGTGATATCATCGTGTTTTTGCACAGCACAGACTGTACTGCGAGCTTGACGTTCAAACTTCAAGCCGTGGATCGCATTTTGCACAAGAAAGTATCCGTTTGTCTAAGCGACTTTACTTCAACACCTGCAGTCATGTTACTTGATATTTTGACAGTGCTTCGGGCGTTTGCTGTCCTGTTAGGTGCGCGGGAGAACTATAGATGTGGATTCTATCCTTCTGTCTGGCCGCTTGTCCATCGCTGACCACTACCACACTGCCAATCCATTTCCCGGGATATAGGATATATAGTTGACCTGTCATGGTGGTTAAACAAATGTCATTTTTATTTTGAATTGACCAGATTTCAAGGTCACATTCCAAGTAAACAAGCTTGGATAGACGTCGCACCGACATCTGATCAATGTCGGGTTTTCGTTGTTATGGAAGTCGAACAGATGTCGATTATCCGAGTCTAATCAACATTTTCCGTAAAGGCTACAAATGGAAGGAGAAACAACGTCCATCTCAGGACGTTGTATAATCGTCTGGAGAACGAGTTGTACGAGAAATATTAATCTGGAAAGACAGTCACAATAATAGCGTGGTTTCCCTTCCGCTGCAGTACCCGCATCATCCGGAAAGACATGCAGATGCATGAAGTCGATTCCCATGAACTGTTTTCAAAAGCAGGTGGGAAAAATCTCGTGCGCTCTGGAAATTCTCATATTTCACTCCTCGTTTTGGTCTATTTTCAAAGTACCCTGTCATGGCTCCCATTTCCGGTGAGCGATAACACAAGGAGGTTGATTTGTCGTTGCGAGTCCGACGTCTTTACAACGTCGATTTTCTACGTCCATCCCACGTCTTTTTTCTGACGTCTACTTAACGTTCTACCAGAGACGTTGATTAAACATCCGAGAAAGCAACGCATAAACAGCGTTATCTTTCAGATATCTTGGATTTTCACGTTATATTTCATGTTGACAATACAACATCAAAAATACTTAACAGCGTATCATTAAAATTCAGGCACAGCTTAATAATTTCAAAGGCAGGCTTGATTTTGGGATTGATTAAAAAATTTAAAATGCCCATATTTGAAAACATGGGGTAAAATTGTTCACATTATTCCTGAATTTTAAACACAGGTTAATTATTTAAAATCTAATCTATATAAAACATGAAACTGTTTGGCATGGATTATATCTAGCATAAGATTTAGTGAAGTTTCAAAAACTGTATGCCCTGCCCATTCTTATATACTGAAGGACACAACAATGATAACACCTAAAACTGAATATTTTTTGTTACAAAGAATCCGATTTTTCACTTTTTACCTATTTTACACCACAATTTGCTTGGTGTTGATGAAGTGTGTTCATACATGGCGCATTAATGAACGTGGGTTCCTGTTCTGTAATTTTTTTTCTTTCTTTTGATGAGAATGAGAATGAGAACGAACACACGTTAAAACTTTCACCAAAAATGTCGCAACCAAGCCACAGGCACGTTGTAGAGCTTTAATCAATTGGTGGACTGACAGTTTGCATGCAGTAAACCTGCTGTTTTCAAGCTGAGGAGGCGTTATCAAGACACAGGGCGCACCCAGGATAGACCTCGGTTGTTTTCGTTTTTATCACGCCTCGTCACGTGATCACCTTGACAGTGCGACAACGACCGCACAAGAGACACCCAGGAGGACAAATAGCCAGATAAGTGCAAAAAGAGTCATTAGATCCCTCCATGAAACCGGAATCGGAATGGTGTTGAATGACCGAAGACATCGAAATAGAATGTGTTAGGTGAACAATCATAAATAAAGGTGGCCCTTGGAAAATGCGTAATTGGCGCGGTGCAGTTGTTAGTGACGCGTCCAGGTTCCAGCGTTGCCGCGGAGATGGACGCCAGCGCATCGTCGAACCTCACGCCTCCGTTTTATGTTAGCCAGATTTATTGCTTTGATGTTGGCAGCGTAAACTGCTCTTTTTCGATAACAAAAATGTTGTTTTTGTTTTGTTTTTTTTTTTTTGGTGGGGGGGGGGGGGGCAAACGGGTTGTATACACGTTACTGAGACTTTATGACAGCATAAATTCTATGAATGATAAAAATGTGGCCCCTAAATAAACATCTAGTGTCACTGTAAGCTTTTCCTTGTCCTTCAGTATATAAATATGCTGTTTTGATTTTTTGTTTTTCATTTTGTGACCAAAACAAAACTGAATAGATAAAAATTGATCCATCTGCATTTTAATACGGCCTTTAGATAGTAAATTCATACTTAATCAATTGATAAATTACTCAGCTTTTGTTTGCAATTGACGTAATTAGTGCATGGTTGAATTTTAAGAACGGTCATTCGGATCATATTTACAAAAACACAAACTGATTTTAAAGGAGTCTTTTTGTGATTTTCAGCTTGTCCCGATTTGCTCATTATATCTCCCCGTTCTTTGTTTTCTGTTCATGTAACCAGTTATCCTGTTATCAGGATGTCGTTTTTTTCACCCATTTTCGAAATTAGAATAAATTCATACAGACTCTTCTAGGAAAAAAATACAAAACAGCTTTCCGCATAAGGCTTTTGCGAGAAGAGTAAACAGAAGACACTTTCGAAAGAAAAGCATTGACATTTTAATTGACAAAAATACTATTTAAATTTATTGATATAAAATTCATAGGTTTGTTAATGAGTGTTTTTAATCTGCAATGACAAATTTGCCTGAATTAGTGTCAGGAGATTCAAATTAAAGACAGTTCTTTTTCGTTTTACTGTTGTTTATTTATTAATAAGAAAGAAACAAATCAACAGGAGTCATGTTTACCAGCTTCTGGAGTCATGTTCAGGTTTTGAATTTATCAATATAATTATTGGGAATTATGAAATTTGAAGCAAATTTAGAGCACATATTGGTTATCGGACACTTTTTAGCTCAAGTGCAGACTACGAGGGTGTTATATGTTGTGTTCAGGTTTTTTGCCACAGATGTCATTTCCTCAGCATCCCTTACGCTCTGACACATCTTTTGCTTTAACCTCCAATGAAAAAGTGTCCTTATTTGTAAATTAATATAACTGGTAAAAACTTAAATATATCAACTACAGCACCCTAGCTTATATTCAAATTTAGTCCAATTGGGTGTTTTGTAAGTATAGGTGCAAACTTCTCAAAACAGAGATTTACTTTGTAAAAGCTAACGTTCGCTTATCTCCACCTTTATACTGGATTTCCCTGATTTACGATATCGACGCATAAATTGTAAACTTTTCTACACGTGGAGGCTTATCATGTCAATAAACATGCGCAAAAATTGCCTTATATGGGCATATCCGAATTTTTCGGTACTATAAAAGTAAGAGACATCCGATTACCCATCATTCCTTTTTATGCGCAGAAAAAGCAAGACGCATTTTTGGGAAGAATCTTTTGAAGATTTCCTCTTCTTAGTTTCCAGGATAGAAGGTGCTTATTTAGTTTTTGGACAACGTTTAGTCATGTGTAAAAGCTTTTGTGTTACGACGGGAGTTTTAAGGCGTTTTGAATGCAGAAGCTAAATGGCGTCAGGAATCGTAGTGTTGGCCTCGAGTTAACAAACTCGGTCTTTGTCACCGTAACGTGTTTCTCGATTCTCTCCTTCGGTCAGCAGATTCATTCTTACTTAGTGACACCCGGAGCTTTAAAAATCTGACCGTCTGTTGGGTTGTTAGCGTCAGATTAAGTGTGAGAGAGGCACGGAGACAGGCGTTGGCGTTGATAGGTTCTGTTCTTGCCTGCCTTTACACCGCTCCTTGTAACCCCAGGGCTGCTGGGTCTGAATTAGCAGAGCGTTCATCGGGTTTATACGTTTCTAGCCAGATTTATGAGGTTATGGCCTCATTCGCTGCCCCTGTGGGCTTGTCGGGGCTTCAATTGGTACTACCCTCCTGGGTAGCGGAACGTTTTGAGTACAGAGAACCAAGTGGCTCCTTCTAATTCGGTGACAGGGTTAGCAAGAGTGGGTATTCCCTTGTGGCTCCACCACGTGGCTCCACAGGTGGCACTACCCACGTGGATACTCCCCCCTTGTCGATAGCCCACCCGACGTTGTGCCTCTTCCCCCCTCCCCTATACAAGCATAGATAGGAGAAGCGGCGGTTAGGAGATAACTAATCGAAGTTTATTGCTTGAGTACTTATCTCAAATTTCTGTTACAGGAATGGCGGAGACAGAAGTCCTCGATGCACAAGGCAGAGTGTGGGTCCCCATCTTTAGCAGGCAACCCCCACTCCCTCTGTGACAAGTGCAGAGACTTAAAAGGGCTCTCCCTCTGCGTAGAACATAATGCCTGCCCCGAGTGTGAACATCGCACCCGGGCAGAATGGGAAGCAATAGACACAAATCGTTCTAAAAATCGGAGACGTAGAAAACTGATGGAGGAACGCAAGATTCAGAAGGCCCTCTCACACACAAAAGAGACCTCTGGCCGAATCCTCTCAGGCGGCAACATTCCAGGCCACCAAGCATGAGGCTCCTACACCAGGTAGAAGTAGGAAAAAAGCAAAACTGAACCGCTCTGTATCTTGAGAAACAGTAGCAGAATTGGATACTTGGGACAGAGGAGCCTTGAGGGAGGCCTGGCTATCGCATCGGCACCCGACCACGAATGGGCCAACTCTCAAAGGCAACGAGGTGTCGGTAAAAAGCATCAGTCGCAGTAGCTCCCCCGGTTCGATTATGTGCGAGGGAGTTAGGGAGTTAGGCATCCCTCTGTCGTAAGATCTAGAAAGGAGTTAGGCATCCCTCTGTCGCAAGTTCTAGACCCACAAGGAGCCACACCGGCTGGCACCACTGAGAAATTGAACCAGAAAGTGGCTCCGGAGCCAGAATGGGTAAGAGAGATGGCGGATATGAAAGCCCTACAGGAACAAATGCAAGCTCAATAACTGGCCTCTCTGCACGCTCTCATTGCACACACGGTGTCGGCAGCCACCATACACCCCCAAGAGACACAAGATAGTGATGAGGAGTCGGCAGGAATTCCTCCATCAGGCCACACGTCGACGTTACATCCCCCGGATACAGATGTACAATCTAGAGCCAATTATTCCGGGTTTGTTTCCCCGGGGAACAAATATACCAACTTCCCGCCAGAGGAAGAGGAGCAAAAATCGGACGAAGAAGTGGAGCCATCACATCTGGCTTCCGAGGAGGAAGGTGATGGCTCCGGGAGTTCGGAGATGACGAGTTCCGGGAGGGAGAAGTAGAAGTGTTAACTGAACCCATTCGGCTTCTGAATAGTATGCGCGCTCCTAAGAAAGGGCAACACACTGGCGAGACCGGGCGGCGGCAGGCAGGCGCCTTATCCGCACCCCATCTCCCCCTACTCTACCAACCCAAGAGGCTCCAAGATCCCACCTTCGACAGATTCATTACGACCTGACGTGACTAAAGAGATAACACGTTTAGCAGGGATCGAGACGGGCAATCCTTACGCCGACAAAAAAGAGCCCCCCTAACCGCTTAACATTCCAGAGCCAAGGGCCGGACCAAGAGGTATTTCTAGCATTAACTCCTAGTGCCGGAGTTGCCAACGCAGTAGCGGCCAGACAGAGGGAGTTCCAACGAAAGGATCAGGGAGAAGGCAAGCTCATGTCACGCCTCTACCTCTCTAAGCAACTAGGGATCAAAGTGGCCACCTACAGATCAGCAGACAACATTATCCCTATGGAACCTCTCGAGCAACCCACAAAGAGAACTGTGTGGATGTCTAAAGTAAAGTCGGACTCGAATATCCACCTGATAGAGAAAGGCGCTAAAACCCAAGAAAAGGACTAGCCCGTCAAGCTCTAAACATCACATTTATGCAGGACCATACCCTGAAGGCCGTGAAAGAGGCGCTGGCTCAGAGGGGGGCTATCTGACCCGATAGTGCTAAAGCTCCTAGAATGTGTCTCCATATCCACACAGACACAGCCAACTAATTAATGTCGATGGTACAGTTTCTTTTACACTGTTGGTCATCTGTGAAAGTGGCCCGAGAGTTGAGACATTCAAACATTCTTAACCAGTCAGAGTCATTCCCTCCGCAGGAAGTAGAAGGAGTAAACCTGGAAAACAGAGCTTTGTGCCAGGACCTTGCTCTGTTGGCTCTCCCAAGGTGCCCCTATGGAAGAGCTTCTGAGGCCACTCCAAGAGGCAATATAGGAAAGAGATATCTACACTGCAATCACGTCCCCACTCCCTAGCTACCAAGAGACAGAGACAACAAGATGACAGCGCCACCAGCTATCATGCCTGACAACAGTAATATAGCAAGCAATCACGGTACCGCGTGGGTATAAAGCACTCATGTCTAAGCGATACCGTTCTTATAGCTCAAGAAATAAAGGAGCTTTTGAAGTGCAAAGACTCTTGGCCCGTAGAGGAAGGCTAGGCTATTTCTTTACAAACTATGGGCTGAGATGGGGGTACCAAGTCGAGAAGTCAATTGGCTCCGACAAGGGTACTCCCTTCCCTTCGAGAGGGACAACAGAGGCAGGTGCCTCAAAATTCCTGTCTATTTCAAGGCTCCGAAACACATAGCCACCTCTTACAGCCAGAGCTCCCAGCAGGGTCAAGCTCACCAACAAATGCTACAATGTCTAATAGCTAAAAAAAGAGCTATTAGACAAGAGAGCCATAGATGAAATGCCAGACTCCGAACAGGGTTTTTTTCAGTCGGGTATTTCTAGTCCCCAAGAAACACGGGGGTTGGAGACTTGTCAGATCTCAACCAATCTTTCCGCACAGTCACTTTTCAGATGGACACTGCCCAAGTTATCGAAGGAATGTTGCAAGCAGGCAGTTGGGCGATTTGATAGATCTATCAGACACGTACCTCCACATCCCAAAAACCCGAAGAGCCACAAATACTTATGTTTTCAAACAGGGCTAAAAATACTGGTTTCTCCCTACAGCCCCCCCCCCTCCCCTGTGTTCTCAAGGATGATGAAGTTTCTAAAAACATGGGCCAAACTAAAGGGTATGCTAGTATTTCAGTATCTGGACGACTGGTTCCTCGCTCACACGGAGGATATTCAGACCAGACTCCAAACCCTCCTTCTGGTAAGGTAGGCGTTACGGGAAGGACTTGTAATCTATCTCGCAAAATCAGAACTTACGCTCAAACAGCAGATTACCTTCCTGGGGACAAGGTGGGACTTGGAGCTAGCCAGAGCCTACTCCACAAAAGACAGGTGGGAGAGAATCGTTTCAATTGCCAAATGCATCCCCTCTAATCACCCCATGAAGCTTGCCCAAATGGTGTTACTACTAGCAACAGAAAAGACCGTCCACTTGGGCAAATTACACTACAGGAAGTTTCAAAGGGCCATGAAACTGGCAGTAGCTCGAGGGAAGGGACCTCACAGAGTACTGTTCGCCCCTACGAAAGCCCCGAAGGGCCTACAATGGTGAGTGTCTCCAGACTGCAAGGTTACCCATTTAAGCCCCCTCCCCAGTGCTGTCGGTCCAAACAGACGCTTCATCCGAAGAGTGAGGTTTCTATTTCAAAAGAAAGTTGTGGAAGGACACCTGGCCATCCAATTTGAAAAAAACACACATAAATTAGCTAGAACTAAAAGTAGTATGGCTAACAACCACACAACTTCTCTTATCTTTAAAGAACAAAACAGTAAACATCCTAATGGACAACTGAACAGCAGTGGCCTACCTCCCCAAGCAAGGGAGCACTCACTCGGCAGAATTGACATAACTGACAGAGGAAATCATTTATCTAGCAAAAAGCACGGCATTTGGCTCTCCGCCAACCACATAGCCGGCATATTAAACGTGATGGCCGATATGGCCTCCAGAGTAGGCAAAATAATTCACAGTGGTGCTTAAACTAGGACTCCTTTCGGTGGGTAGTGACACGATCCCTATGGCGTTCCTGGATCTATTTCTGGATCTATTTGCCAATGGACTGAACCACCGCCTACCCAGATATGTTTCCTCCTGCCAGGACGCAAAAGCCTGTGGGCAAGACGCCTTCAAATGTCTATGGTTCAAACAAGTGCTGTATGCCTTCCTGCCACAAACTATAATAAACCAAGCACTCCTCATAACCCTAATGTTTCCAGAGCACAAGCTAATTCTAATAGTCCCAAGGCAACCAGAGGCTCCATGGTTCACTCTACTATCGTTTCAAGATAACAAAGTGCCTTCAGATCCCTTGTCATCCGGGACTCTTACACCAACCATATTGGGACCACAGTAACTCCACACCTCACCTCCTAGGCCTGAGGGTATGGTATCTCTCCCTGTATTTCCAGGGAACCAAGGGTTTTCAGATAATGTAATAAAGAAAATGACCCAGACACACAATCCATCTACGGCTAAAATTTATAGAGCTCACTGGAACAAGTTCTCGAGTTGGTGCCACAAGCAAAACCTAGACCCCTTCAAGCATCTCCAGGAGTCCTAGCAGAGTTTCTTAATTCTCTCCACGAAGAGGTAAAACTAGAGGGATACATTTCAGCAATCGCATCTACACTGAAACCAGTTTCAGGCTACGACCCGGGCGAAGACTTATCTATTTCAAAATTAATAAAACACTTCAGATTAGTATCTCCCCCTCCCAAATCAAGTATAGCCCAGTGGGATCTAGAATTAGTCCTGAAGTTCCTAACGGACACAGACACCTTTGACGAAACAATTATTTCCCCCAGATGGGCTACCCTAAAATTCACCTTCCTTCTAGCTCTAACGTCAGGTAAAAGAAGGGGGGACCTTCACACCCTCGAACAAGAGGGCTTCAAAGTAAATGGCTAGGATACAGTCAAACCCTTCCTTTAGGGGTAAGACACACATAGCCACAAAAGTGGCAGGATCATTCAAGGAAATCAACATTACGGCCCTTCCTACTCCCACATCACAAGAAGAGCCAAAGTCCCACACTATGCGCTGTGCGGGCCTTTTGGAAATATATGGAGCTATCCAAAGATTATAGGGGACCAAATAAGAAAGCTCTAATCACATCATTTAAATCCAGTGTAAATAGGGACATCTCGAAAACACCATCTCTAATTATATCGAGCGGGTAATTTCAGAGGCATACTCCAAAGCCCAATCGGACCCGGAATTCCTAGCCTACTGCATAGCAGCAGAAAAAGTCATTTATAACCCAAATTCTCTGTCTATTACAACAGAAACTACAGTCAGAGCCAGGGAGGAGCACATCCAGCAAACGGAGTCGAAGCAACAAGCGATCCCTAAGAGCCACACCCATAGGAGGAAAGCATCCCCAGAGCAACGAACGACCCATAGACTATAAAACTGTTAGTTATCAAAGTGGTTCTGTACATTGGAAGCCGTCGGCTCAAAGAGAAGTGGGTAGAGGCATTTTCCCCACTTCCCACTTAGTGTCGTAGAGTAATGATCCTATACAATTCTCACCTTCCTGACTTTCTTATATCGGCTGAGAAAAACTTTGTTTTAGTATGTAAATTGATAATTAATTTTAATTACCCTAATCACCACGTTTTAGTTGATTTGAGTTCAATGAAAGAAATTTTATCATTATATTCAAATTACCGCACTCTAGTCAGTTCTTACGTGTGTTACCCGACATCGGTTGGGCGTACCATCAGAGGGAAGTTGGAGTTGGATGGTAACAAAACCTTGAGTATTTTGAGATTCATAGTATTATCTACTTAGTTGTCTTAAGTCGGGCAATACCCACAGTATTTTTTACGCACACCCACCATGATATCATCACGGCTTTGCTTTGGAAAAAGTGGGGGGAACCAAGCAGGCAGGAGATAGAGCCATCTCTAGAGATGGCTCCTCCCTCATGGCTTCACCCATCTTCCACTTGGTCCACAATGAATAGAGCCACTCCCAAAAACATGGCTCCTCCCATATGATCAGAGCCACAGAGTTCTAGCATGGCTCCGTTAGAGCCAACCTGGTCCTGGCTCCATCCATCTGAAATATTAACTATTGTTCTTTCATTACATGTGAATCTGATTTGAAATTTATATTTCATTGTATTCAGAATTTTGTTAGTGACTGAAGACTCGTTAAAACTGAGGCTGAGATGAAAAAGGAATGGTGGGTAATCGAATGTCTCTTACTTTTATACTATCGAAGGATTCGGATATGCCCATATAAGGCAATTTTTGGACAGGTTTATTGACATGATACGCCTCCACGTCTAGAAAAGTTCAATTCACAATTTATGCGTCGATATCGTAAATCAGGGAAATCCAGTATAAAGGTGGGGAACGCGAACTACACTGTTTCTCGTAAAAAGCGTTTTACGAAAGAAAACGAAAGTTTAACATGTTCGAGTATGAATTTAATGTGTCTGAGTCACGCCAAGTCGTAAATTTCGTCAGACTGGGCCTATTGTTAGAAAGTATAAGCTCATTGTGGGTCCTTAGCTCATAATATAATCTAGCGCATTCGGGTTAGTGCTGAGCACCACATATATGCAAGAGAAAGAAAGCAAAAGCAACACTGGTTTGATTTGTTAGCGAAGAAAACCGGACTGATGGAATGTTCGGACATGATTTAGTACCAGAAGAGTTTTAATAAAGGTTTACAGACTTTTCTTTAGTTTTAAACATTTAAGTTTTTTGAGTAGCAGTATAGAATATCAGTCTGATATGTAATTTTTCAAGCGTATTTTTTTCTTAAACAAACACTCTAGAAATCGGATCATACAGCAACTTGGACAACTTTTCACCACAACCGAAATTGTCTGCACACATAGAAATGCCTCTCCAGTTTCAATTAATTAGCACTTTGCACCTGCATAAAAATTATCATTTGGGTTCCTGATATCAACCAGATAATTTTCCCGTATTGCATTCAGGTGATTTACTCACAGAAAAAGTCAGTCTATCCATTTGCTCCTGCCCTTGCATTCAGATGTGTACATTTCAAATATTTGTAATTATGGGTACATTATTAGAGACAATTATGTACTCGTATAACATCAAAATTCCTGATACCGCGAAAATAAGACCACTTTCACTCAGTGCCAAGGATGGTCCGATTTCCGGGTTTCTGCTATATAAAATTGATCAGAACGGATACACTTGTTTGGTTCGAACAGTACTCTCAAATACATCTCATTCCTGAAGTATATATTCTATTGGGGAAACGGACCAAACCAAACTCCAGGACGAAACCGCCCCATTCGACCAAGGACCAAACTGCCCCATACAATATTCTTAGCTTATTGATTTTTTAATTTAATTGCCTTTTCAATTTTTTTATTTAACTGACTTTATATTTTCGGTCATATTATCTGACGTTGGTTCCTTTTAATTGACTTTGATATGCAATTAAAAAACAGTTTGAGGCAATTGACGGAGATTATTCATGAGCTTGTGCCGCAGTACAATTCTTAGCATTAACGTTTGATAATTCAGTGATCGTTAATTGCAATTTTTAAGTTAACTATAATCCATCTATTGAATTGCAATTCTAATCTAAAATTGAAACTCAAATTTAATTGCCCTTTATCTTTACCCGCTCTGTATATAAACTGTGAAATTTTACACCATCATAATTATCGTTATTAGCTCAATATAATGCAATATGGAAATACTGAAAAATCAGGAAGGCGGCCTAAGACTGCGGCGGTTTGGTCCTACAGTCATTCTGTCGTCTTGTATTCCGCGCAGTAGTCATTTAAGTTTTACATTATGTTGTCTTAAATTGTGGTTATGGGAGGCTTGTTTGAGTATTTATTAAGCAAATTTCAGAAATTTAGGTTTTATATTTATCGCTTTCCTGTGACATGAAAGGAATATTATACGAGGGCATTGTGAAAGTATGCCCAGTGACTCCGGCATATGAAAAATGTAATTAAAAAAACCAGACAATATTGCGCTTTATGTTTTGACAGTCTCGAATTTCTGACTTTTGTTACAACGAAAGTAATGGTACTGAAATCATTCTGCTCAGATTTACAATGCTGTTTTTGCAGATTGTTCCATAAAATTACGAAAACTATTCAGGTAACCATGGATTCCTTTATTCATGAAAAACGCCCAAGCAAAGGTTTGTTCCCATTATTACCAACATACGTCCTCATTGTGATAAGCTCAAGTTGACATTATTGGGGTGCACTTATCGTTCTAGTTTAATGTTATTTAGTAAAAGGCCTTCTTTCTTTCTAGTTCCATTCAAGCAAGCTAGTCTTTAAGCCCGGGCGTTATCACTGGTTCCACTGACATTGGCTCATGTCATGCCAGTCTAATTGGCCCTCAGTTGTCTTGCATAGACTGTAATCCAATCTTGTTATTGAAGCACCCGTAGCGACGCTCTCACTCAAAGTGATTGATCTAAATGAGATCAGTTCCCACAACTGGGCTGACACTTCCCAGGCCGCTGATCTTTTGCTTAACTATAAATCTTCCCTTCACTCAGTTTTTAAAAATATATTATCAAAGACAAAATTTCTTTGATCGTTTTTAGTTCATCCTTATGCATCGTAACTGATGCTCTTTTTGCTTGATCTTATCTGAACTCGCCATATATTGTAACTGATAAACATTCTCACACTGATTTGAGTTCACTTAATCGAAAATAATTATGAAGAAGACCGTCGAGTGACGGTGCCCATGTGACGTCAGAGTAACGAAACACGAAATGGCACTTCGATTCGATCAAAACACTACGGACAATTATGAAAAGTATAATTCTATTATTAAATATTTTACATATCCTCAACATTAATTTCGTTCTGGACTGGAAATTCTAGCTTGTCTTCATTCCGCCACCGACATCGTAGTTGAATAAGACGCAAAGGTGCCTCAGCCACTTTCATTTTGTTTCTCGTGATCCACAGTGTGACCTTATGGAAAAGCACACTAAAACGCATAACCGAACTAGACCGAGGAATGACCCCCTTGCGGAAACCACGTAAGAAAATGTCTGTATTACATTATGACCCAGAAGGTCAAAGTCACTCAGGACCCCTCCTTTGTCCTTGGTTTGGCCCAAATATTCTTTAGGCCCAAAGGGTAATAAATCTCTAACCGTTTCCGAGATAATAGTGAGCTTCTGAGTTTTTTTTTTACCTTGACCGTGACCGAGAAGGTCAAGGTCACCGAGGTACCTCTTATGCAACGTTGGCTAAGCCCAAAGGGTGCACAATGAGCTCAAAATACGTTTAGGTATTCAAACTAAGATCTGAGCGCTTTTTCTAGCCATTTCTTGTAATGAATAAGCGTTTTAAAATATATTTTGACCTCAATTTGACCTTGGCCTTTGAGGTCAAGCTAACAAATTTGTGCGGTTATACCGATACCTTATGAATGTCTATAAGGGTACTTAATATGAAGCTCGGCCGACTCAAACTGTAGGAGGAGTTGTCTTGAAACCATTTTGTAGAAAAAAATAGCTTTTAACCGTGACCTTGACCGTTGAGGTAAAAAAATTGCGGTTTCACTGAGACATTGTCATCCAATTTTGTCTTCCTATGTCAAAGAGCGTGATGGGAGTTTTCTGGAAACCATCCAACAAAAAAAGAAGAAGAAAAAGGGAGAGAAAGGGCAGAAACTTCCAGAAAAACTACAAACTAATACCCATTTGCAAACGAAGTTTGCAAGTGTAGATTAAATCTGATTATTGATGCCAACGCGCTTTAGCCGGTCTAAAGTGTATTGACGCCAATGTTTGGAGGTGCTAAAAAGTAATTTTTAAAAAAAACATCACTTGAAGAGCATTATTCTAAAATTCCGAATAAATCCAATCAAGCTGCAGCAGGCAACACATGTTGGAAAACAAAGGGATTTACAACGCCGCCAATTCGCAAATTTTTGGGAATTCTAGGGAACATTCGTACATAATTTGAAAGTAATCTGTCAAAATTGTGACCGAACTTTGAAAATTCGCTAAGATAGCTTTGGCAGTTTAAAGTTGATTCTGTCAAAACTGTAGGAGGTAATGTAAAAAGAAGTTTCAAATTTACCTTTTTGTAAGACCATTTCAAATTATTTGGTAAAATTTCAATTAATCACAAAATCATCGATGCCAGCAGATTTTTTTGTTATTTCTTACATTTTATCTTACATGAGGCACTCAGCAAGACAGTTTTCTTGGGCGAAAAATATCAAGAGCGAAAACTCTTGAGGAAATATTTTCTATTTTCTAGACTATTGTGCTAAAGGGTTGCCAGATAGCCGGCCAGTTCCGTGTAGTAACACGATGAACCAGCCTTTTCTTAGTCAGACCCTCCCGCTCAGTCCTAGGTTACTACGTCATTCATTTATTCTACTCCATCAAGTTTATTTTTCTGAACAACAAATAATTTGAGGAATAGATAGTTGTCTAGCCATAGCCAGAATTTACTGTGTTAATTCCAAGATTTTTCAATAATTTTGATTATCTATAATAATCAAGGGGGGTAATCTTACAAGATGAGGTACCAGAATGTCAGTGTAAATAAATAAACAAAGAGGGAGCATGATGAGTAGCTTGATGAAATATCAGAATTAAATGCAGGAGGCAGTTTTGTTGGTAAATATTTTCCATACGGCATTTTTCCATATATAACATTTCCTCCTCTGTCCATTTCAGCTGCATCTGCAAAAAAAGTGCTTTATTTTGTTTGTTTTTAACAAATCAGTCATTTTTTAAAATATTTTTGTGAAAGGTATTGGTTCCTTTTGTACGTTGCTTTAAAGTAATATGTATTATTTTGGTATCCTGTTTTATGAAATGATTAAATGTATATTGACCACAGATGCCGCGGAATCTATGTGCTAGTGTTCTGTGGTAGCTCCTGCGGCAGCTCCAGATGTCAACTAGATTATCTTAAAATTCTGAAAATCCTCCGTTTTGTGACTATTATCTGTTGTTCATAGCTACCGTTATTTTAATTAAGCCTATTCAAATCCCCCCTTTTGAACTCGATACACTTAAGTATTTCGCAACAGTTTCGCGTTAGAAATACTAAGATTAGAGATGATTTTATGACAATGGCATTTGATTGGTCTTACCTTCTGGCGTCATCACTGTGACGTTGTATGAGTAAGAGCGGCATGGTTTCCAGTCTGAGTTAGCAGTCGTGAAAGAAGTGTCTCCACCAATCACAACGTTTCGCGCGTTGTAGGCAAACAGGTGCTTGTTCTTACCACGACAAGAGATTTGTGTCCAAGGTATGGGATTGCGTCTAAAAATACCCAAACTATTAAAATGAGACATATAGTTCATCTCCGAATGTGTGTAGTCCCTTTGTCATTTACCCCTATTTCTGACGGACTCCGATTCGCGCCTTAATTGTTGACACGAAAGAGGTTATTGGGAAATATAGGAGTGTGACTGGGCTTTTGGTGGTTCCACTGTATATATAAATCTCATTGTGCCGTAGTAATCATTACAGTGAATAAAGATAAAAGAACTTTCTTCTTTTAAAATTATCCAGTCGAAATGTTACATCATTTTCCTTATTTTCTGGCATTTATTCAACGTCGCTCCAATGATGTTGTTTATCAGCAAGAGAGAGAGAGAGAGAGAGAGAGAGAGAGAGAGAGAGAGAGAGAGAGAGAGCGAGAGAGAGAGAGATGAAGAGAGGGAGAGAGGGGGATAAAGATTATCAATTATTTTTAGGTTATACTTATACTTTATAAAGTAATAGATGCTGCTAATATAAGAATTTTTACCTTGAGAATGAGATGGCGATAACATCTTTCGGCTTAACGTTAATTCTATCTTCAGGTTGCAGTATAAAATGAACATGGCCTTTCCAAAGCGATACCACCTTCGTACTCCCAATTAACTTGAATATGAGTCGTGTGTTGTGTGGAACAGGCCTCCATATCTGTAGGTCAACTCGGGTATTGCGAAGCTCACTCAAAAAATACACATGCCAGCCAACAACAACGCCGTCTATAGTGCTCGTTCTGGATGGATCAGTAATGAAAATAGCCCTTTTCACAGAATCTCGGTTCTTACGCCAAACTGCAGCCGAACCTATTTCTTCCGTTTTACCTGTAACATGTTTTTTTCGTTTACATTATGACCCTAAATTTTAGTGTCAAAACAGAGTGTGAGATACTTACTGAGAGATAGAGAGAGTGTGTGTGTGTGTGTGTGTGTGTGTGAGAGAGAGAGAGAGAGAGAGAGAGAGAGAGAGAGAGAGAGAAAGAAGGAAAGTGAGAAAGAAGGAGGAGGAGGAGGAGGAGGAGGAGGAGGAGGAGGAGGAGGAGAGAGAGGCGTACTGCATTTTAACGGGGGGGGCGTTATTGAAGGCCCAAAGATATTAGTCCACAAAGAAATAAATTTATTTTGAGACAGGACCCCTGGACCTTTTTTGCCTTTTCTACGTCTACGCTTCTGCTCTCAGCTTATCGATGTGAATGGAGTTATTTTCTTTTTCTTTCGGGGGGGGGGGGTAATTTCTATTTATGATTTGAGTAATTTGTATTCGCGATCACCATGCCCCTTTGGTTGAAAAGCAGGTACCTATACAGAGGCGTGAACAACAATGACGAAATAGCACAGACACGACGAACTACACGTGAGCATTAGTGGCGTTTCCGGAAACATGTTATGAATAGTGATAGGAAACTCCTATGAGGAGAACTTCGAGAAATGGAAATGAAACAGTTAGATCAATCGAAGGAAAAGTATATCTGTCCGAAGTTGTCATTGAAAATAGGCAAGATTCTAAGAAGCTCTTTCAGACCATAAAGAAAATAATGAATAATTGTAAAATAAACGCCCTCCCTGAGCATGCCTCTGCCAAAACTTTCATCATCATCATCATCATCATCATCATCATCATCATCATCATCATCATCATCATCATCATCATCATCATCATTGGCACAGGCGTTAGTCGCCCCTTGCTCCCGCTATGTAGCTCGCTCGTCTCCAGCCTTTCCTATCAGGTGCCCACAATTCAGCTGTTGCGAGGGGTATGCCTGTATCTTGCCTTACTTGGTCAATCCAACGTTTGGCTGGTCTTCCGCGGGGTCTTGGATTAGGGAAGTCTTGTCGGTACACTCTTGAGACATAATTCTCTGGGGGACGACTAGTTACGTGACCGAACCATTGCAATCGCCTTTTCTTGATTTCTTCCGTTATGGTTGGTCCGGATTTAAGTCTCTGTCGTATGGTTTCATTTGATAATTTGCCCTTTAAGGTGACACCGAGGATTGCGCAAAGACATCACATTTCAAATACTTCTAATTTTCTTGCACCTTCAACGTTTAATGTCCATGTTTCGGAAGCATATATCGCTATAGGTAAGATGAGGGCTTTGTAAAGTCTTATTTTCAGTGCGCAGCAGATCTTGTGCCCGTTCCATACAGATTGATTTAGGCGACCAAATGCTGAAGATGCCAAGGCAATTTTTCTCTTAACGTCAGCCGAACTGTCCGGTACCGAGCTGCCGAGGAAGACAAATTCATTAACTGATTCAACTTGCACACCATCGATCATGATTGGGTCTTGACTTGGTGACAGTATCTTGCATTTGGCACCATTGATATTCATCCCCATTTTTTACATGTTTATTCTAGTTCAGCTGTAGAGAGCTGCAGTTTCTCGAATATTGCGGAGAGAAGGGTGGTGTCATCAGCATATCTTATATCTATTGAAAGTGTGTCGTTCATATTCAAAGTTTGATCTAGAGATTTTATTTCCTTCATAACATATTCTAGAAATATATTAAAGAGTGTTGGCGATAGAAAACATCCTTGACGAACACCTATTTCAACCTTGGGCACTTATGGGGCAAATAGGAGGACAGAACAGGTCCTTTAGCCTTGGATGGCAACTGTTCTAGGAGAATGTGCACTCCGAATCGAGACACCTGCTCGCTTTGCACAATAGTCTGCAGTTTGGCTTCGGGCAGCTGTAGCTTCGTTTGTGGAAACGGAAAGGGGCACTGTTCCAGGTGCTTATTAGGATACAGCGGCCAGCCACACCTTGGGAAGTCCTTTAGCAAGTATTACAGCTAAATCACCCACCATGCCAGCACAATCTACTAAACGTCCCTCAGTCCCGCGCACTCGAATGAGAGAGGGTGCATCATAGTTCAGAAAAAGTGGAAAGGTCACATGAAAAACAGCCGTGCATATCACTCTGCAGATGTGGGTTCGAATCACTTCCTGCTCATGGCAACATGCTGTATGAAACCGAAAACACCAAGAAAGATAAGCCGCATACCGAAACGCTTCTATGTAGAAAAGCTAGAATCTTTTTTAGTTTCCCATGCTCTAGAAGTAAAAATCGGCGGATTGTTTGAACCACTGATCAGTTTAGAAACAAACAGCATTGAGGATATCTATGACAAGTTCAAACATGCAATAAATAAGGCAACAGAAAAAGTCGTTGGCTATAAGAAGAGAAGTAAAGTACATGGTTTTCTGACGGAAGTAGAAAGAAAATGTGATCAAACGAGTGAGGCTAGGAAGCAATTACTTAACAAGCCTAACTGTCTTATAAAGAAAGAAGAATACAACAAACTCAATCGAGAGGTGAAAAGAGCTGTAGAAAAAGCTAAAAATAGAGAGTTAGAATCTAAAATAGAACAACTGGAGGAAGATTTCAGGCATCATAAAACACACAACCTATTTAGAACTGGTCGAGAACTAGAGGAAAAACCCAATAAACTACTGGGTGCAGCGAAAGATAAGTCAGGCAATATATATACCATACAAGAGGAAGTGCTAAGCTGCCTGAAAGAACACTTCAAGAGTCATCTGAATACTGCCTTCCCACACAATCAGTTAGCTCTGACAGAAATTCCAGAATCAATAAACCAAGACCAGAAATAACCACAGTTACGAGAGAAGAAATACAACAAGCAATCAAAAAGATGAAAAAATCGTAAAACACCTGGAATAGATGCCATCACAGCAGAAGTGCTTAAAGCATCAGGGAAACCTGTGATCAACATGCTTGAAAAATATTTAGCTTAATATGGAGGGAGGAGAAGACCCCACAAGACTGGTCAAGGATGTTAGTGACACCGATATACAAAAAGGGCGACAAACTTAACCCAGAACACTACAGAGCTATATCTTTGCTGTCAATACCAGGGAAGGTTTTCTGTCACATCTTGTTAGAAAGGATGAAAGACCAAACAGAGAAAGCCACAAGGGTAAGCCAATTCTTATTTAGACCAACAAAAGGTACTGTTTTATCACGAGACAGATTATTGAAAAAGCCAAAGAACACAATGTGCCGCTTCATTTTAATTTCGTAGATTTCAAAGCGGCATTTTACACCGTATGGAGCAAAGTCTTATGAAAGATGATGAAAGCTATTGGCATTGACCCAAAAATTGTACGTATAATTGAGTCCTTGTATAGTGAGACGGAATGCGTAGCAATAATTGATGGCCAACTAACAGACTGGTTCAAAACTTTGGCTGGCGATTTTTTTGTCAAGTCTAAGATAGACAATATTAGAAAGGACTTTGTCGATGATATTGACACGGCGTTCCAGTATGAAGATGGTGACGTTGAGTCTCCATTGGAGACTTTTGTTGACGTTTCAATTGAGGACGTTCCAGTGATTGTTCAAAAATCAAAAGATAAATTTTGCGAATTGGATCCATTACCAACGGCTATAGTGAAGAGGTGTTCCGATTTACTTGCGGCAGTATAGGAAAGATTATTAATATTTCCCTCGCCACCTCGAAAATGTCAAACATATACAATACGGCGGTTGTTAAACCTTTGTTGAAAAAGCCCTCTATGGAGAAGTCACTGAGTAGCTTTCGTTTGGTGTGAAATTTAACCTAAATTGGCAAGTTAATCGAAGAGTGTGTACTTCGCCAGGTGTCGAATCATTTAGTTATCAATGACCTAGGAGAGGTCCATCAGTCCGCCTACAAATTGGGTCATAGCACTGAGACAGCGCTTATGAAAGTGTTCGATGATATTTTCAGGAGTCTCGTTGACAACCGTGCAGTGTATATGGCGATGCTGGACCTCTCCGTGGCCTTTGATGCGGTTGATCACCATATACTTTAATTCGTCTGGAAAAACTGATCGGTATTAGAGAATCGGCACTTAAATGGTTCGCCTCATAACTGTCAGATAGGTGCATGCGAGTGGTGGTAGCAAACGCTAAATCAGAACCAGTTTTGCTGGACTGCTCGGTTCCGCAGGGGTCTCGGCTAGACCTCAGGATTTATAATGACCTTACGCTACCATTAGGAGTACTAATCAGGATTTTGTTAATCTTATTTCACTTTTATGCGGACGATTCACAGTTACAATGGATAACGTCATTATGTGAATCTGATCAGAAAGCTGCCGTAAGCCATCTCGAACGATGCATTAGTGCTATTGCACAATGGATGACAAACAATAAATTAAAACTAAATCCGGCCAAGACAGAGTTCCTTGTGATAACGAGTAGAAGAAATAATGACAAATTATGACCAATTCTCTCGCGTTGAACGATAGTATTATTCCCATAGCAGATACTATAAGGAACTTAGCATTTACTATGGATTCAAACATGGATTTTGAGGTAGACGTTGCCCAGCTACGGAAAATGTGCTACTTTTATATTTCGTGGCTAAGACAAATTCGCTCCGTTGTCAGCCAAGATGACGCTAAGGCACTTATTCATTCGCTTGTAATATCGCGCCTCAATTATTACACTTGGGGATTTGCCAAAATCCCCTAGTGCATTGAATTTGTATGTGGCATGTTTTTTTCCCGTTTTTTCGAGTTTGTCCGTGGAACTTGTCAGAGGTCGTTAGAGCTAAAAAGATGAAATTTGGATATGATAAACTTCAGTATGTCTAGTTGAGCCTCCTGTAATTTCTTTTAATTCGCTTAATTTTTCAAATAAAAACGACAAAACAAATTTGCGAAACAGGCGGCAAGAAGCTGAGAGCAGCATTTTAAACTGGCATGATATCAGCCTCGTTGTATTGATCGCTCAGCCAATTTTGTCGGACTGGCTAAGTCGTATCACTATAGGGGGATTGAATGTATATGCGTAAACTTTTTCTGTAAAATACTACTCCTCCTACAGTTTTGTTCCAATCGTTTTATACTACGCAGGAATGTCTCCTGGGTGTCTCCCACTTGGCTATTACTTTCTTGACGATTGACGAAAAACTGACACAATAGCGGCACTTTTTGTGCCCGTTTTGACCCATTTGTAAAAGGCTACTCCTCCTACAGTTTTGCTCTAATCGTTTAGATGTTTCTCAGCGGTTCGCCTACCAGGCAATTATTTTTAGGTTCGCCAAAAACTGCCAAAATGGCAGAACTTTGAAGTTTGGCAAAAACTGGAATAAATGGTAGTAATTAACCGAATTGCCAAACCATTCCTTTCTCTCAGTCTTTTTCAAATAGTTATAAAATTTTAATCGAAAGTTTCTTAGATGCTTCTCCACCTGGACTTAGCTTTTTTCGCAAATGACAAAAAATGCCGAAATGGTGGAATTTTAAAAATTTTGTAAAATTGTGTAAATGTCGGTAAATACGCGAATCGTCAAAACCCAACCACTCCAACATCCCTTTTCGGGTAGCTTTCACACAGGAAAACCCGTTTTTGTGCATTAAAATTATGAAAAAATTACGTTCAGAGACAGTTCTTCATTTTTTCTCCTAACAGTATCTGTTTCAGAGTTTTTCTCTTTGTTTGGTAACTCGGCTGGGTCATGTCCTTGGACATGCTTGTTTCTTGACAGTGAAAATCCATTTTCTTGTCCAAGCTTCTTGCATGTGGTGCAAGTTTAAGTTGGTTGCAGCGTTTGGGTTTTTCCAAATTGCTAAAGAGTGATGAAATTTGGCTCGCTGAGAGACGGTGATTAGACGAAGTAAAATCCGCATTTTCTGAACCATGACCTCAGAGAATGATTGACATCCTCGGCCATGGTAATGTCAAAAACTGGAAGTGGGCCATTATCTCGAAAACGGTTAGGGATAGAGCGATTTTGAGCTTTTTCGATCTTTTGGGCCTAACAGACCACATGTAAGAGGTACCTTGGAGACCTTGGACCTCCTCGGCCATGGTCAAAGTAAAAAAACAGGAAGTTGACCATTATCTCGAAAACGGTTAGAGATAGAGCGGTTTTGAGCTTATTTTCGATCCTTTGGGATTAAAAGACGATATGTAAGGGGTCCTTGGTAACCTTGACCTCCTCCGTCATGGTCAAAGTCAAAAACCGGAATTGGGCCATCATCTCGAAAACGGTTAGAGATAGAGCGATTTTGAGGTTATATTCGACCCTTTGGGCCTAAAAGGCGATATGTAAGAGGTTAAGGTGGTACGCAAAGAGAAGAGATCTGGTACGCAAATACAAGAGATCCAGAAACAAAATAGAATATTCTAGATGAATTCATTTGGTACAATAAATACATCCAAATAAATAAAAAAACAATATATTTCGATGAACTCTTCAAATCAAACATAATAAAAAAAATGATCTTATTGATGACAATGGAAAATTTATAAACCGAAAGGCAATCGGATTAATTGAAGCAATCCCACATGAATGGAAGGGAATAATATTAACCCAAGCTTCCCGCAATATTGCTTTAAATTTGTAGTCTGAATTGATTTTGAAAACGAGAAACCAAAATTTAGATTTATAAAAGCATCGGCTAAACAATTTTATTCATTCTTGGTAAAACAATATAAAACAATCCCAAACTGCATTTAACGATGGCAAAAGGAATTTATATTTTTAGACAGTAAAGAATGGACAGAACTCTTTTCAAAATCGCATACACTCACAAAAATTGTAAAATCAACCATGATAAACTACAAAATACTCCGAAAACAATATGCTGCAAGTAACATAGTTTCGAAGTTTGACCCCTCAGTTACTGAAACATGCCTAAGCTGCATAGTGCTTTGCGTTGTAACTCACATATTTGTACATTGTAAAGATATTCAATTATTTTGGAAATTATTCAAAAACTGGTTAAATCAAAATATTGCATGTGACAAAAATCTACAATTAGGTAAGAGAATTAAACTGTTTGGTGTTATCAAAAATGACAAAATAAAAAGTGAATTTCTGATAAATTTTATATTAGTGCAGAGTCGAATTTATATCCACAGAAACTACTTGAATAAAACAACACCCTCTTTTATTTTATTTTTTTAAGATATTTGAAAAAATAATTAATAATAGAAAAATGACATTAGAGAACAGGAGTTTAAAATTAGAAGATCTTTTACGTCTTAAAAGAGCATTATAAAATAAAATATGTGCAAAAGTTTTTGTTTTCTTTTAATAGAGATGCATGCTGTTTTAGGGCGTCATAGTAAATGGTTTGTAAAATATTAATTTAGATCAGTAAGAGATAATATATCTATGTGCGTTTTTTCTGTTGTTATTTGTTTTCTGTCTGTATAATGTACATTTTTATTAAATAAAAAATCCCACAATGATGAAAAAATGTCGCAAAACCATACTGACCGGTCGGAGTACACAATTCATAAACTATATTATCTCTCGGGGAGTATATGATTGAAAATATGACACATATGACAATTACTCGAAACTGACGACCAAAATAAACTAGAGCATATTGCCTATGAAAATTATTTACCCCTAAAAACCTAGCAAACGAGAGCAATTTTTCACTTTAAAGTAGATCTAAAGTAGAGTTCCGCCTATATATACCCGACGTGTTTCCTTTACTCTTCACAGTATAGAGTCGAAAATGGATTACTGGTTTTATCAAAGGCAATCACATGTCACATCTGACTTATAAAAAGGTAAACAAATTAATTTATGAAATTAAATTGGAAAACTTCTGAAAATAAGACATATTTCAGTAGCGCATCATTTGAGCAGATATTTTACTAGAAACTTCCTATTTTTTTTAATTTCACAACCGACTGGTCACTCAAATTAAGTGAGAATTACGAAAAAATGCTGAGTGGGGAAAAAAGAGGCTAAGAGCTCAAAATCGTATTTGCCAAAATCCCCTAGTGTATTGGATTTGTACGAAAATTTCTGACATGTTTTTTTTCGTTTTTTTTTTTCGAGTTTGTTGGTGGAACTAGTCAGAGACCGTTAGGACTAGAAAGATGAAATTTGGATATGACAAACTTCAGTGTGACTAGTTTGATCTTCCTGTATGTTCTTTTTTAATTCGCTTAATTTTTCAATTAAAAAAAAAACGACAAATAAATTTGTGAGACAGGCAGCAAGAAGCTAAGAGCAGTAGCTTAAACTGGCATGATATCAGCCTCGCTGTATTTATCGCCCAACTCTCACTGAAAGCCATCACAGCATGCGTGCGCAAGTTTAAGTTTGTAACACTTGGTAAGTCTTTGACTTGGTTAAGGCTTATGTGAGTTTGTGCGGGCAGCCGTTGGGGCTTTTATTCTTGACAGTAAAAATTCATTTTCTTGTCTCAGCTTCTTCTCTGACACTACAGGCCCTAGGACCACAGAACTTCGTACTTATGTAGAACTTGATCAATGGGTCTGCGTCGACAATTTCGTTTTAATGCTTAAAATGCCATGCGAACACAGCTGATTTTAGAATAAATAACAAATATTAAATACAGCGCATTTAAAAGCAAAGTAACGGCTGAGGAAAACAGCACAGACATAACCAAGCAGATGTACACGGTTTATAAACGGAATTTAAGCTGTGATGTTTGCTAATATATCAATGACATGACAACTTCATTAGAAAAAACGTGCCCATATAAAACATTGACATACTAATAAGTCCAAAATATTAATACTATTTGAGAACGGGGGGGGGGGGGGAGGGCGTCCAGGTAGTTTCAGCGGGAGGGGGGGGGCTTTATAGTTATTGAGGAGCGCATGCCAAAATAAGGTTTGCTTTTTAACTTTTAATGTTTGTCAAAAGTTGAAGATTTTGCTTCCGAAATGCCGTTCTAGTCCCAATTGCTAAGGAGTGATGAAATTTTGCTCACTGATAGAGGTGATTAGACGCCGTAAAAACCGCATTTTTTAACCATGACCTTAGAGAACAATTGGCATCCTCGGCCATGGTCAATGTCAAAAACCGGAAGTGGGCCATTATCTCGAAAACGGTAGGGGATAGAGCGATTTTGACCTTATTTTCGAACCTTTGGGCCTAAAATACGATACGTAAGAGGTACCTCGGTGACTTGACCTCCTTGGACATGGTCAAAGTAAAAAACAGAAGTTGACCATTATCTCGATAATGGTTAGATAGAGCGATTTTGAGCCTATTTTCGACCCGTTGGGCCTAAAAGACTATGTGTAAGAGGTACCTCGGTGACCTTGACCTCCTCGGACATGGTCAAAGTCAAACACCGGAAGTGGGCCATGATCTCGAAACTGTTAGAGATAGAGCGATTTTGAGCTTATTTTCGATTCTTTGGCCCTAAAAGACGATAGGTAAGAGTTACCTCGGTGACCTAAAAGACGATAGGTAAGAGTTACCTCGGTGACCTTGGTCTCCTCGGTCATGGTCAAAGTCAAAAACCGGAAGTGGGCCATTATCTCGAAAACGGTTAGAGATAGAGCTGTTCTGAGCTTATTTTCAACTCTTTGGGTCTAAAGGATGATATGTAAGAGATACTCAGTGACCTTGATCTCCTCGGACATGGTCAAAGCCAAAAGCCATTATCATGAACACGGTTAGAGATAGAGCGAATCAGAGCTTATTTTCGCTCCTTTGGGCCTAAAAGACGATATGTAAGAGGTTAAGAATTCAGAATCGTATTTTTGTGACCCCCCAAATTTCGCTACTCGGTAGGGAAAACGGTCTAGTTGCAACTGTTTTATTATGGTTTGCTGGAGTATCTTATCCATGATTTGCAAATGGTTATGAACGACGCAGCGCTCACAGTCGTTGGGATTGGGCGTGACGCATCCTACCAGCATAACTGAAATTTTAAAAGCATTACACTGGCTACCTAAAAAACTTCTACGATCGATTATCCAAAATTCTAGTGACGGTGTATAAGGAAATTCACGGTGTCGCTCCTAATTAAATTTCAGGACTTTTGCAATTTAGACCTGTGTCATTACGCAGCTTAAGGAGTTATGACTGCTTAAAGCTAGTGACACCAAGATGTAAGAACAAACTGGGAGAGCGAGCTTTTAGCTATACCGGTCCTAAGCTGTGGAACTCCATTCCAGTTGAGATTAGAACGAGAACCTCATTTCGCTAGCGAAATGTTAAACACTTGACAAAAATTAAAACGCAAAAATACTTCCTTCAGTGGGTTATTTCTTGAATAATATATTGCAAACAACACAGCTTGAATACGTCTTATAAGCCGAGCAGTGCTTGGTTGTTGTTGACTTAAAGTTTTATTGACTGATCAGGCATACGCCGTGTTATCTATTTACGTAGTGAGAGCTCGCACAAAGCTCACTGAGCAAATGTGTATTCTGTGCTGTCGTTAAATGCTACGCATTAACTTGCAGAAAACACACTCTTTTCACATGGCGTTTTAACAAAGGAAATGAAATCAAAGGCGAAAATAAAAAGTGACATGCACATGTTCAGATCAAGCTCTTCATAAGTCCCAAGTTTCATGGTCGTAGGGCCCATAGCGTCAGAGAAGAAGACACAAAAAAATCGGAAAAAACTGTCAAGAAGAAAAAAAATGGACGAATTTTGCTCGCACAAATTCATATAACTCTTGCAAGCCAAAGGCTTGTCAAGTGTTAATGAACAAACTTTAAGTGCTTTTAGAAGATCTCTTAAAACCCATCTTTTAAGTCATGTTATAACTGCTGAATATTCTAATCATTTTTATAGTATTATTATGCTTAAATATACACTTTAATGTTTATGTATCGATTGTGCGCTTAGTTATACGCGCTTTATTAATGCTGCTAAATGACTAAATAAATACAAAAATTTGCTTACTTTTCCTATATGCTATATGTTATGTACATGTATATGTTACAGGCAATTTGTGTATTCAGGCAATTCGTGAATTGCCTGAATTAAATTTTCACGAAAATTTTAGTCAATTCACGAATTGCATGACCCCTACAGGCATTTCACGCATTGCCTGAACATTTCAGGCAATTCACGAATTGCCTGAATACACAAATTGCCTGTAACATATATACCTAGTTTTATATGTTCTACTATTAGACAAATAGTTTGGGCAGTAAGGAGTGTTTAATGATAGATCACGGTGTGCTTCTTTTAAACTTTTAAACAATGGTAATTAAAAGTGTTTAATGTAAAGCAGTGCCATAATTGCACTTATTTTGTCTGTCGATGAACTTGTATCCCCAAACAAACATCTTCTCATCAATATTCGTCAAACCAGAATTGGCTTTCCGAATAGAGTCCCTGTGCAAACAAGGATGGGCTGTCAATTTCTCTGAAATCTCTGCCCAATCAAAACACAGCTAGGCATTATCTTGCGAGTATTGTCGTTACTAGGGACAAGTGGAATCGATCTTTTGCCAGTCAGGCTCTGCGGAATCCTATTTTTTTCTAGAATACCCTCAGTTCTTTTTTTTTTTATTCCTCACTCCTTTTCGTTTCGGGGCGACAGGCTTAGGACCATGGCGTGGGGGTGTTGGTGGGCTGGAGTGTCGCTTAATAGTATTCTACGAAGAAACCAAGGTAATATTTGTCATACCTAAATATTTTCTCCAGATCACAATGTCCCCCGTCCCCTCCGCCCCCTTCCCCCCCCCCCCCCCCCCCCGCCTATGGTTTCTCAGTCAGGAGTCACGGAGCGCACGTCTCATAGCACTGGAAAAAAAACTTAATGGTTAGGAATTAGGAATGGTGCCGTGCAGTGCGCTAGTGAGCCACAAAAACATGCATATTTATTTTCACAACAGCAATACAAAAACAAAAAACAGCAATGGTGATGATTATAATAATAACAATTATATTAATAATTTTTATAACTTATAACTGATAATATCTTTTCTTAATTTAAATGTTGGAAAATTTTTCGCTTTGTTTTTTTTCTTCCACGTGATTAAATAAAATAAAACGAGCAGATTACAAATATTAAAAGTGAACCGTAGTTGATATAATTTTCCCCACACCAAAGAATGCTCTTTGGTTAAGTTGGTGAATTGTTGGTTGATCAGTAATGACCTCATGAGCAACTGCGTAGTGACCACTGGTAGGCAATTGGCGTGGGCACTGTTTTAAACATTTTGGCACTTTCTATAAAATCATTACAATTCCGTTAGTTGGTTTTGTTTGGGCAAAGTCCCGTGATAATAAACTCGAAAGACAAAGCAACCACTCTTAGCAAGAAAATAAATGGCCATTGTGTAGTCTGGTGACAGTGAAAAGTCAACCGTGGTTTTTAATTTAGATAGGAAGCATTTTCAAGGCACCACCGACTCCAATAACCTTATCATATGCACCTCACGGTGACACTAACTGTACCGATAAGCAGTCCTTCCGGAATGCTATTCAATTCGAAAACAACGAAATCGTGACTGTTTTTGCTGTTGAATTGCTGTATTGCTAAAACGTTGTGAATGTTTGGGTAAGACTTATCCCCAGGTCAGATTTTGCATGTGACTGTGTCATCAGGAGTCCAATAAAAAGTTCCGTATTGTATTAAATCTATGGAACCGTGATTACGATAATATAACTGCTCACATAATATCTTTTTTATTTCTTGTTTTTTTTTTTGTTGACATACCATGAGCCATCGGTGATTTATTAAGCACATGGATGAGCAAAACACTTGGTACTTTTTAAAAATTATAGATCACAATGAAATATTTACAGATATGTCGATAGACAGCAAACCATGTTAATTAAGACAACTGGAACTAGAAATAAAAACTAATAGGCAAGTGAATGTTAATTTTCTGACGACAGGACCATTAACATTTGCAGCGCTGGCAACGTGTATATTTCCGGATAGTCTGGACAGCGTCATATTTGACGTTCTTGTCTCAACGCGTTAGTGCTTTAGACATTTTTTAAAGATTTTTACTTGAAATTATTGAAGAGCCTTTGCATTGTAATCTTTAAGCTTGTCAATAAAAATAAGTTCGTTCCTCGTTTTTTTTCGGCGGTAGAAATGTGACTTCCGATTCCCCACACAGATATTTCAAAATTGACCTGAGCAATGACTGATACATAAAAGTAATATGGTTTAGATACCGAAGTGACGTCATGAAGATACAGACATATCAGCTGGGACTCTAAAAGCAAAAGCAGCCAGAACCCTGTATTCAGATGCCTAACCACAAAGCAAAAGAGCAATAGATCTTACCTGATATGAAAACTCTTACCACACATAAGTAAAGAAATCCAAATATTAAGAAATTCTTCGACAGAACACATATGAAATTTTCACTGTTTATCCTCATACTGCGTTCAATCGCAAATCAAAGTAAGGCTTTGAAGAGGAAAATAATGTAGTTTATTGAAAGTTACTGCAGTCCAGAATTGCCCCGGCTAATTTCAATCAAGCACTGCCTCACTCCGACCTTCAGCTGCTGACGTCACAAAAAGCTGCCTATTATGCCCTGCAATATTTCGTGATGGACACGACGTACCAGTCTTACATTGATGTCAGAGTATAGAGATTTCAAAAACAATTATTTAATATTTATATAAAATGTAATAATACGCCCCATCGTTCACGCTCCCATTCACATAATAGAGAAAATAAATTAGAAAAAAAAACATATTCACAGTTCCATTTAGAGACAACAGTTTACAATTATCCAAGCGATGCAACATACAGTAAAACCTCAATAAACTCGACACCCACGTGACTGGTTTGTCCGGTTTAGCGAGGTGACGGGTATGTTGAGGGCCCTTCGTTTTCCACACTCTAACGCAATATCATCTATATCTATAATTGGCTACAAGCAAATTATACATTTCACAGTCCAGTTTGTCCCAGTTTTAAACATAACTTGTTTGGTAGGGTGAGAGAAAGTCCGCGTGGATAAAACCGCCCCATGATAAAACCCAGCCCATTTCCCGTTTTTTGTTCTTGTTTTGCATTTTTTACAACTGCAGAGAAAAGCACCCCCCCCCCTCCCCGACATTCAGCCATTTTCGGAAAAATAGCTCTATGCAAAAGCTTGCCATTTGTGCAGGATTTTTCTCACCTTTGGAATTTAATTTATTTTAGAGAATGTTTTTTAAAATAAAATGTAGTTTATTGTTTAATGGGGTAGTTTTGAAATCATGCTTAACTCCCCGAAACTGCGAGTGCTTGCAGTAAAACTGGATTCCGGTAAGGTTTTGTTAAACTCCAGCATTCGAAAATCTCCCATGCATTCATTCAAAAAACTGTTATTTTCTTACCCTTCAACCCCAAACAATGACCCCAAAATAAAGTCTTTCTTGTCATTACTGCCCCCTCCCCAAATATCACGGCTGGCGCTCCCAGACCCATTCCTCAAAAATAGATATTATGTGAGGGAAATATTCTCCGAATATTGCAAAAACATTTGTGGAAACTTTTCTAGTTGCCAAAATGGGGTGGGGTTTTTTTCCGGAGTCGATTTTCTCCAGGATTCGTTTGGAATTGCCCAAAAGAGCAACCCAGTTTAAATGTGTAACAGGTGTTAAATATGTTCTTTGATTTGTATCCATATGTAATGGTTTGTAATTTTGCTTATTTGACCAAATTAAGAAATCAACCAAATGAAGTTTTTGACCAAATCAAGATTGGCACGTACTCCCTGACCACATAATTAATCTTGTAGCGTCTTCGTTGTTAGCAATCAGTCATTAATCATTAAGCCCTTAATGTATTTCAGGTTCTCTTTTTTCTGCAGTACAGATGTCAAAAGCCTGCTTTAGGACTCTTAGTTGTGAATGTCGACATTCTGAAACAACAGTAAGACTTGCATTTGGCACCACGCAGAGAGTCCGGTGTCGTCCAGTTGTGATCGGTCCTGCTTATTGAAGTTTGTTATGCAAATGGATGACAAATAAAACAGGGGTTGAAAATTTTGTCCGGAACAGCCTCGTACCTGATGTAACAAGGGTTTTAGACCCACCAGCGTCACACAGAATTTCAGTTCCCTCCCCATGCGTTCCAGCAAGCGGTCACAAAATCACTGCTTGCTGGAAAGCATATAGCGTTCGATGCGGCAATTGTCAGGGCAGTGCTTCGCTCCCTGTTCAGCCGACACGAATCGTTTCACCCGTATGTTTATTCCAGTGGCGAACCATAGGGTGCTCTGTCTTGACTGCACCCAGATCCGGCAAGAAGATCTTGTGGGATATTGCCACGTCTGCGAGCTCGTTCAATTGCCTGGAAAGCGATGGAACATTCTTGCAGGAGTCACATTCATCAGCATTGCCTTAGCTGAAGTCTGTCCAACGGGATCGCCTTTTCCCGCTGCTGCAATCAGGTCTGGCTGCTTATCGGCGAACGGTAACGGCAGATGACCATCCCTCAATCCCGAAGCTATCAAGCTGCATCTCCTGCATCCTTTTGGCTGCTGGGCGCATTATGACCCTCATGATCGTTGAGGAAGACAATTATTTGCTTTGGCTCGATTTCTAATTTTTGCAGTTCGATTTCGCATTGTCTATGAGCAATAGAGTCTGTCTGTCCACATGATCCCTGAGTATACTTGCGTTTAGTTAATCGCCCAGATAATGAAATAGTGAAAACAAAAGTTGTCGACCCCCATGCCTTCAGCGGTCGCATTGCCTTGCTGAGCACCCGGTGGGCTCGTGATAACCCGGGCGGAAGAACCTTGTACCACTACATCTTTTTTCCACTTCAAAGAAGTAGGTACTTGTAGTGCTGCGGGTGCAAGGGGAAGTGGAGCAACATACACCTCTCCAGCGTTTTTCTCAGATTTGGCAAGTGCTCATTTAGCATGAAAGTATTTCCAGCAACGGAGTGAAGGGCTTGAACTGTATGAAAAAACGACATGGAAGCTAACGTCAGACAAATCGGCCATTGAAGAAGCCTGACTAGTCTGGTGGGCAAATCTTCAATCGCCTGCTTACGCACCAGTTTTTACAAGATGTCTGTTAGGCTAACTGATTCTACGACCCCCTTCCTCCCCCCACCATTCCTTCCCTGTAGGAGGTTATCAAGGCATCCACTTAGTTCTTTTTGATCACTCTAAGACAGTGGTGTTGTTTCGTGTAGCCTCGCTAAGGCTCAAGAGTTTGAGCGCCAAATCTACAACCTTTGCTGTTCGGTCCTTTGCTCTCTTCTCCAATTGTGTAAAAGCAACTTTTTATAATAAAATAAATCAAACCTTTTTTCGATTACTTCAGATGTTGTTTAGATGTTTATTATGAATGAAATCAAAGCCGGCGTTATTGAAAGAGTTACTTGCTTCAAGGCAGTTATAGCTAATACAATTTGTGCAGGCAGCTGATTGCAAAATGTGACATCTTCTACATGACTTATAATAACGATATAACGCAACTATATATGTATTTACACACAGGCAATTACCAAAGATCAGCACGTGCTCGACGTTTTGAGAGAAACTGCAGCTTGAAGCTTTGAGCATATTGTAGTAATTTTAATTGATCTGCACAGAAGTATAGATGTCCTTTCTGTAGATATCTTGATTAATTTTTAGACATTCAATTGTCTGCCTTTTGCCTGTAATGGCATTATAAAGCATACACGGTCACGTTTCAACGAAAAAATAATTTTAATATCTTTGACATACTCTCGTTTTAAAATATGCTTGGATAAATTGATACCTTAATATAAAAAATGATTTGGGGAGAACGTCGAGGTAAAAATTAATAGTGAAAGGTTCAGGGGAAAACAATAAAGATTTTGTCCAATCCGCCTGGAGTATTGAATGGTATTTCTGAAGATTGTGGTTTCGTGGGTTTCAACGCGATCCTTCACCAGCGTCAGTGTAAGAAAACCCATATACAAACACAGGTGTATGTAGAATGCAAAGTCGTGAAAACAATCGCCTGTGCTCCCATCTAATCATTTTATGCCAAAAGCATTTGTAGCTGTCACACCACCTGTCAACATGTTTTGAAACAGTTTTATTTTTTTTTTGCAATCCAGTTCACAAAAAATGCAAATAATTGATTGATTTGTTATGGAAATGACATACTTTTATCAGAGAATATATACAGAACTAGTAACGAAAACATGAGAAAACAATACAACTTTAAGTTGCTTATAGTGTGACCAGAAAAGCTCGACTTAAAGAAAGCCTATCACTCCAAGGAGCTCATACAAACCGTGTAGATGTTCATTCAACACAACCCACAACATTCTTTTTGCTTATTGTTGCTGTAACACATGTTGTTCAAATTAGTTGTCAAAAGGGCTTGACATCAGTTAAGATATGATATCATTGGAAAGTATGGAATTGTTTATTTCGCACAATGACCAAAACTCGTCACAGAGGACGCTTTGATGCATTATATATTAATTCCAGTTGCTTATAGCTGAAATAAATAAAATAAGCAATAAGATCTTCGATCAAGTGATCCGAC
The DNA here is from genome assembly GCA_949752745.1 of Protula sp. h YS-2021. Lineage (NCBI taxonomy): Eukaryota > Metazoa > Annelida > Polychaeta > Sabellida > Serpulidae > Protula > Protula sp. h YS-2021. The sequence goes on from OX457026.1 coordinate 75,038,678, forward strand.
ACTGGATTTTCATTGGGATATTCATAGAAAAGACAAATATGCATAAAACGATACACATTAACATGTGCAGCTAGTTTAAATCCGGTAAAGCTTAAACATGCCGTGATACGGCTATTTCGAATTTGGGATTAAAACTGGTCACGATGTGTTTTACTTGAAAAGTGGTTGAAAGGGGGGTACCGAGATCAATTGCGAGTGAAATCAGAGTTCTAACAGTTTAAACATTTATTTCTGCTTTATACTGATTGTTAACAATTAATATAACAATTTAATCGTTTAATAACCAGCCTTTAACCGTTTCTTTTTTTTCTGTGCACCACGATCTTTTAAATCTGAAATTTATCCCTGGCTCGAATCCAAACAACATTCAATTTTCCTTTCGGATTGCAACCCAAAATCTTTCACAATACCTACACCCCTTTACAAAGCAGTCCAGGAAAAGTTTGAAGACTGGTTTTGCTTAGAGCAGCTTATAATGAGTGATTTTATTGCACACAGTCACAGCGTAGAGCTCACCTACCCTTGTGACATTGTAAAGTAATAACTTATGATCTCGGGATAGACACCACACTGGTAGAAAAGCTCACCTCTCCGACCTTAAATCCGAGTCGACAACCCTTCAGAGGCGTTGATCCAGCCTTTCCCCTTTGATGCGCGGGGAGGGGTTACTAATGGTTTTGATAAGCCATTTTTTTTTTTGAAAGGCCAAAAATGGAACCGATTTTTTGTAATTTAAGATCAAACTATTGATATTCCGTTCTGATGCATGTCTAAACGCATCAAACGTGTCATAAATATTATCAAAAGAGAAAAAAACCAGTCGTTTTATTACTGATACTAATAGAGGAGCTTAGGAGCCAGAAAGAAAGTCAGAACAGTGGCAGATCCATGGATATGGGTATCGGAGATGTGACCTCACCTATTCCCCCTCCCCTCTGGAAAAACTGTTTAAAAAGCTTGACTGCCTAAGCTGGAAGCCACAAGGAAAACACTGTTAAACTTCGCATTTACTGAGGCCCTAATATTCCACATGAAAATATCTCCAACTGGTTCTAGCAGATCCGGCACAGTGATGCTGATTCGACGTTCAGTGCATTGGATTGCTTGATTGGTATGCGTCACCAGTTCAAATACTCGGAGGCGGGGTCACCGTCTGCTCGGGACCTCAGTACCACCAGTGGTACTGAGGTCCCGATGTGGCACTGAGGACCCGGTGGCACTGAGGACCCAAAGTATTTTTTACTTTAAAATCCTAGATTAAGTTGTTTTAAGCTGAAAGAAACGTTCAAAACCAAAAATCAATGCTTACTTTCAGAAAAAAGTAAAGTGGTGGTACTGAGGACCCGGTGGTGGCACTGAGGCCCGGTGGTGGCACTGAGGACCCAAACTTTTTTTTTCTTTAAAATGCTAGATTAAGTTGTTTTAAGCTGAAAGAAACGTTCAAAACCAAAAATCAATGCTTACTTTCAGAAAAAAGTAAAGTGGTGGTACTGAGGACCCGGTGGTGGCACTGAGGCCCGGTGGTGGCACTGAGGACCCAAACTTTTTTTTTTTGCTTCAAAATGCTAGATTAAGTTGTTTTAAGCTGAAAGAAACGTTCAAAACCAAAAATCAATGCTTACTTTCAGAAAAAAAGTAAAGTGGTGGTACTGAGGACCCGGTGGTGGCACTGAGGCCCGGTGGTGGCACTGAGGACCCAAACTTTTTTTTTTGCTTCAAAATGCTAGATTAAGTTGTTTAAGCTGAAAGAAACGTAAACTACGTAATCTAAAATTTAAAACAATCGGGTCCTCAGTACCACCACCTGGTCCTCAGGGCCACCACCGGGGCCTCAGGACCACCACCGAGTACTCACTACCACCATCGAGTCCTCACTACCACCACCAGGTCCTCACAACCACTACCGAATCCTCAGTACCACCAACCGAGCCTCAGGGCCACCAACAGGTCATCGATGCCACCACTTAGATTTTTTCGAAAAGTATTATTTTTGTTATTGTTATAATGGTTTATTTTCACTCTAAAACATGACAAATCTAACATGTAAAATGAAAATAAAGCAAGAATGTCCAGGGACATTGTGACCAACCGAGATCTAGTAAATCACGTATCAGTAGGCTTGTATGGTGGCCAGAAAGTGGTCATATTGCAAAACACGGCTGCAGAAAAATCTTACAAATTTATGAAGGAATCCGCTCAAAATTGTGGGTGAAGAAGCATTTTGAAAATTGGCTACAAATAAATTGAAGAATGACCCCATTTGGTCAATTTTTGGTCGATCGCCAAAACAAGTAAATTTTCAACAGAGAAGCATCAAAAGAACAATCGTACAAAATTGGAAAGAAATCCAATCAAAATTGCGAGAGAAGCATTTTGAAAATTCGACGCCAAAAATTAAAAAAGAAAAATGCCCCCACTTAGCCAATATTAGGCGGATCTCCAAATGAAGTAATTTTTCAAGAGAGGCCTACCTAAAAGTATTCTTACCAATTTCAAGAAAATCTGACCAATACTGTGGGAGAAGAAGCATTTTGAAAACTAGACCAAATTTCGCTACACGTAGCGAAATAGCACCCACTTGCAAGGGCAGAGACACAACATATTTGGTCAAAGACACATTTTTCAGTGTTTCGACATAATTGTCAGCTTCCGGATTATTATCTTGAACGAGGCCATCGAAGTGAATATAATGTAACCTCATTTGGGCACAAATAAATCAAATTCAGTTTTCTAGCCGTTTTTGAGATACTGGTCAACTTACAGTTTTTGACCTTGACCATGATGGAGGAGGTCAAGATCACCGAGGTACCTCTTATATAACGTCTTTTTGGCTAAAAGGGTCGAAAATGAGCTCAAAATCGCTCTATCTCTAACCGTTTTCGAGATGAGTCGGCCTGTCGTTAAGGACGCGTGAAGTCACGTGACCTTTGACCTTGACCCTCAAGGTCAAGGTTAGTGATGAACGTTTACCCTTTACTGAGTACGTTTTATGCATTCACACTGGGATTTTAGCACCTTTATGGCTACTTTTCGTGATTAATAGGTGTTTCCAAAAATACTTTGACTTCAATTTGACCTTGACCTCTGAAGTTCAAGGTTAAAAAATTTTACGGATTTTACGACAACTCATTACCCTATGTCTCTGCCTAATGCCGTCTTTTTACGACAAACCCTGTAGGAGGAGTTTTCTGGAAACCACTTTGTGGTCAGAAACTTTGACCTTGAACTTCAAGGTCAAGGTCAAAAAGTTTTGCGGATTTGACGACATTTCGTCACCCTCTATCATTGTGCCAAATTTCATCGTCCTACGTCAAATAGCCTGGGAGGAGTTTTCTGGAAACCTCCGTGACGAAAAAAAAAAGAGAAGAAAAAAAAGGACAGAAATTTCGAGAAAAACTACAAACTTATATCCATTTGCAAACTTCGTTCGCAAGTGGGAATCAACAGTCGAAAATTTTTTTATGTCCCCCGCCCCCATATATATATATATGCTCTCCCTCTCACTCCAAAAAGATGAATTGCATTTTAGCCCCCCCCCCCTCCGATGCCAAAAAGAGAAACTTCGCTTTTTTAATTTTATGAATAGACTAAATGTATTTGTATATATTTACTCTAAATTGGCTAAAATGGCACATACTCGAAAAATGCACGCCTCAGTGCATCAACACCGAAAGGTGGAATGCATAAACAGAGTGAACAAAAACATGCCGTGTGAAAACGTCAACGCTGCTCATAGTGCTGCTTTGATGAAGCCGCTTCAAGGCTTTATAATTACAAAGCCGATGGGAAAGGCAAAAAGAAAACGCAATTTGTCTTTGTTGGAATGGTGAGGGCCATATATATATATATATATATATATATATATATATATATATATATATATATATATATATATATATATATATATATATATATATATATGGCCCCCACAGGGGCGGGGAGGGGGAGTTCATATGAAAAATTTGTCGGTTCCTCAGTGCCACCGGGTCCTCAATGCCACTTCGGGACCTCAGTACCACTAGTGGTACTGAGGTCCCGAGCAGACGACAACCCTTACTGAATACTCGCGTGAACTTTACTTTGTTGACGCCTGCCACAAGACTATTAACGTTACTCGATGCATCTTTTGCAGAGCAGTACATTTCCCTTCTTTTTTACCATTCCGTGAAAGATTTAAAGAAACAGTGCAGTCAGTGATTGTAAAATATCACTTTTCTGAAAAGTATTTTTATGACTGTAATGTTAGCAATATGAAAAGTAATATTGAACAATGAATGTTGTAAAGCACACACGGCCAGCACCAGTAAGGGTTGTCGTCTGCTCGGGACCTCAGTACCACTAGTGGTACTGAGGTCCCGAAGTGGCACTGAGGACCCGGTGGCACTGAGGTCCCGAAAAATTTTTCATATGAACTCCCCGTCCCCGTCCCCGCCCCGACCCCATCTTTAATTGTATCTTAAAATCACTGCTTCTTCCGCCTCCCTCCCTGCCACCCCGTTAGGCGACGCCGTCAGGGGTGGCATGGGATCTTTTATCTTCTTGTATTCCCACTGCCCCGCCCCCACCCCCACCCCCACCATCACCCAATATGTTTATCTCAATATCTTACAGTTTTTTCCATAAAATATATACAAATACACATGTCTATTCACAAAATGTTGAAGAAAAAAAAAGATGCGAAATTTTTCTTTTTGGCATATATATATATATATATATATATATATATATATATATATATATATATATATATATATATATATATATATATATATATATATATATAGCCTCCACCACCACCCCACCCCACCCCTCCAACAAAGACAAATTGCGTTTTTTTTGGCCTTTCCCATCGGCTTTGCAATTATTAAGCCTTGAAGCGGCTTCAACAAAGCAGTACTATGAGCAGCATTGGCGTTTTCACACGTCATGTTTTTGTTCAATCTTTTTATGCATTCTACCTTTCGGTGTTGATGCACTGAGACGTGCATTTTTCGAGTATGTGCCATTTTAGCCAATTTAGCCTAAATTGGCTAAATTGGGTGCATTTTTTTAATTGTTTTCCACAAAATATATATAAATACATATGTCTATTCAAAAAATTAAAAAAAAGAGAAGTTTCCCTTTTTGGCATCGGAGGGGGGGAGGAGGGAGAGAACGGGGAGGAGGGGGGAGGCTAAAATGCAATTTATCTTTTTGGCGTGAGAGGGAGGGCATATATATATATATATATATATATATATATATATATATATATATATATATATATATATATATATGGGGGCGGGAGACATAAAAAAATTTTCGATTGTTAATTCCCACTTGCAAACTTCGTTTGCAAATGGGTATAAGTTTGTAGTTTTTCTCGAAATTTCTGTTCTTTTTCTCCTTTTTTTCTTCTCTTTTTTTCCGTCACGGAGGTTTCCAGAAAACTCCTCCTAGGCTATTTGACGTAGGACGATGAAATTTGGCACAATGATAGAGAGTAACGAGATGTCGTCAAATCCGCAAATTTTTTGACCTTGACCTTGAAGGTCAAGGTCAAATTGAGGTCAAAGTTTTTCTGACCTCAAAGGTGGTTTCTTGAAAACTCCTCCTACAGGGTTTGTCGTAAAAAGACGGCATTTGGCAGAGACATAGAGGGTAATGAGTTGTCGTCAAATCCGTAATTTTTTTTTTACCTTGAACCTCAGAGGTCAAGGTCAAATTGAGGTCAAAATATTTTTGGAAACACCTATTAATCACGAAAAGTAGCCATAAAGGTGCTCAAATCCCAGTGTGAATGCATAAAACGTACTCAGTAAAGGGTAAACTTTCATCACTAACCTTGACCTTGAGGTCGAAACACTGAACCTTGAGGGTCAAGGTCAAAGGTCACGTGACCTCTCGCGTCCTTAACGACAGGCCGACTCATCTCGGAAACGGTTAGAGATAGAGCGATTTTAAGCTTATTTCCGACCCTTTGGACCTAAACAATGTTACATAAGAGGTACCTCGGTGACCTTGACCTTCTGGGTCACAGTCAAGGTCAAAAACCGGAAGTTGACTATTATCTAGAAAGAGGTTGGAGATAGAGCGATTTTGAGCTCAATTTCGACCCTTTGGGCCAAAAAGACGTTATATAAGAGGTACTTCGGTGATCTTGACCTCCTCCATCATGGTCAAGGTCAAAAACTGTAAGTTGACCAGTATCTCAAAAACGGTTAGAAAACTGAATTTGATTTATTTGTGCCCAAATGAGGTTACATTATATTCACTTCGATGGCCTCGTTCAAGATAATAATCCGGAAGCTGACAATTATGTCGAAACACTGAAAAATGTGTCTTTGACCAAATATGTTGTGTCTCTGCCCTTGCAAGTGGGTGCTATTTCGCTACGTGTAGCGAAATTCGGTCTAGTTTTCAAAATGCTTCTTCTCCCACAGTATTGGTCAGATTTTCTTAAAATTTGTAAGAATATTTTTAGGTAGGCCTCTCTTGAAAAATTACTTCATTTTGAGATCCGCCTAATATTGGCTAAGTGGGGGCATTTTTCTTTTTTAATTTTTGGCATCGAATTTTCAAAATGCTTCTTCTCCCGCAATTTTCACTGGATTTCTTTCCAATTTTGTACAATTGTTCTTTTGATGCTTCTCTGTTGAAAATTTACTTGTTTTGGCGATCGACCAAAAATTGACCAAATGGGGTCATTCTTTAATTTATTTGTAGCCAATTGTCAAAATTCTTCTTCCACAATTTCGATCGGATGAGCTTCCAATTTTGAATAAATGTTCACCAGGCTTTTGTCTCTTGAAAAACCGATCATAAAGAAAATTGGGTAAATTGGGGGCATTGTAAATTTTTGGGGTGCTAATTTTGAAAATGCTTCTACTCCCGCGATCGGGACTGACAACAATTGGCCAAATAGGGGCATTTTTAAATTGTTTGGAAGCATATTTAAAAAGGTTTTTTTCTCACAGTTTGGATCGAATTGTCTTCAAAACTTGCAAAGTTGTTCTGTGGGCGGTATGATTTTGGAAAGTTATTTTTAGCGATCAGCCAAAAATTGGCTAAAGGGGGGTATTTATAAATATTTAGTAGCAATTTTGTAAAATGCTTCTTCTCCCACAATTTTGAGCGGATTCCTTTACAAATTTGTAAGATTTTTCCGCAGCCATGTTTTGCAATATGACCACTTTCTGGCGACCATACAACCCTACTGATACATGATTTACTAGATTGGTCACAACGTCCCTGGACATTCTTGCTTTATTTTCATTTTACATGTTAGATTTGTAATGTTTGAGAGTGAAAGTAAACCATTATAACAATAACAAAAATCATACTTTTCGAAAAAATCTAAGTGGTGGCATCGATGACCTGTTGGTGGCCCTGAGGCTCGGTTGGTGGTACTGAGGATTCGGTAGTGGTAATGAGGACCCTGTGGTGGTAGTGAGGACCCGGTGGTGGTAGTGAGCACTCGACGGTGGTAGTGAGTAACCGATGGTGGTCCTGAGGCCCCGGTGGTGGCCCTGAGAACCAGGTGGTGATACCGAGGACCCGATTATTTTAAATTCTAGATTATGTATTTTACGTTTCTTCCAGCTTAAAACCACCTAATATAGCATTTTGAAGCGAAAAAAAAAGTTTGGGTCCTCAGTGCCACCACCGGGCCTCAGTGCCACCACCGGGTCCTCAGTACCACCACTTTACTTTTTTCTGAAAGTAAGCATTGATTTTTGGTTTTGAACGTTTCTTTCAGCTTAAAACAACTTAATCTAGCATTTTGAAGCAAAAAAAAAAGTTTGGGTCCTCAGTGCCACCACCGGGCCCCAGTGCCACCGACGGGTCCTCAGTACCACCACTTTACTTTTTTCTGAAAGTAAGCATTGATTTTTTGGTTTTGAACGTTTCTTTCAGCTTAAAACAACTTAATCTAGCATTTTGAAGCAAAAAAAAAAAGTTTGGGTCCTCAGTGCCACCACCGGACCTCAGTGCCACCACCGGGTCCTCAGTACCACCACTTTACTTTTTTCTGAAAGTAAGCATTGATTTTTGGTTTTGAACGTTTCTTTCAGCTTAAAACAACTTAATCTAGCATTTTGAAGCAAAAAAAAAAGTTTGGGTCCTCAGTGCCACCACCGGGCCCCAGTGCCACCACCGGGTCCTCAGTACCACCACTTTACTTTTTTCTGAAAGTAAGCATTGATTTTTGGTTTTGAACGTTTCTTTCAGCTTAAAACAACTTAATCTAGCATTTTGAAGCAAAAAAAAAAAGTTTGGGTCCTCAGTGCCACCACCGGGTCCTCAGTACCACCACTTTACTTTTTTCTGAAAGTAAGCATTGATTTTTGGTTTTGAACGTTTCTTTCAGCTTAAAACAACTTAATCTAGCATTTTGAAGCAAAAAAAAAGTTTGGGTCCTCAGTGCCACCACCGGGCCTCAGTGCCACCACCGGGTCCTCAGTACCACCACTTTACTTTTTTCTGAACGTAAGCATTGATTTTTGGTTTTGAACGTTTCTTTCAGCTTAAAACAACTTAATCTAGCATTTTGAAGCAAAAAAAGTTTGGGTCCTCAGTGCCACCACCGGGCCCCAGTGCCACCGACGGGTCCTCAGTACCACCACTTTACTTTTTTCTGAAAGTAATCATTGATTTTTGGTTTTGAACGTTTCTTTCAGCTTAAAACAACTTAATCTAGCATTTTGAAGCAAAAAAAAAGTTTGGGTCCTCAGTGCCACCACCGGGCCTCAGTGCCACCACCGGGTCCTCAGTACCACCACTTTACTTTTTTCTGAAAGTAAGCATTGATTTTTGGTTTTGAACGTTTCTTTCAGCTTAAAACAACTTAATCTAGCATTTTGAAGCAAAAAAAAAAGTTTGGGTCCTCAGTGCCACCACCGGGCCCCAGTGCCACCACCGGGTCCTCAGTACCACCACTTTACTTTTTTCTGAAAGTAAGCATTGATTTTTGGTTTTGAACGTTTCTTTCAGCTTAAAACAACTTAATCTAGCATTTTGAAGCAAAAAAAAAAGTTTGGGTCCTCAGTGCCACCACCGGGCCCCAGTGCCACCACCGGGTCCTCAGTACCACCACTTTACTTTTTTCTGAAAGAAAGCATTGATTTTTGGTTTTGAACGTTTCTTTCAGCTTAAAACAACTTAATCTAGCATTTTGAAGCAAAAAAAAAAAGTTTGGGTCCTCAGTGCCACCACCGGACCTCAGTGCCACCACCGGGTCCTCAGTACCACCACTTTACTTTTTTCTGAAAGTAAGCATTGATTTTTTGGTTTTGAACGTTTCTTTCAGCTTAAAACAACTTAATCTAGCATTTTGAAGCAAAAAAAAAGTTTGGGTCCTCAGTGCCACCACCGGGCCTCAGTGCCACCACCGGGTCCTCAATACCACCACTTTACTTTTTTCTGAAAGTAAGCATTGATTTTTGGTTTTGAACGTTTCTTTCAGCTTAAAACAACTTAATCTAGCATTTTGAAGCAAAAAAAAGTTTGGGTCCTCAGTGCCACCACCGGGCCCTCAGTACCAAATCTTCACTTTTTTCGGAAAGTAACATTGATTTTTGGTTTTGAACGTTTCTTTCAGCTTAAAACAACTTAATGTAGGATTTTAAAAGTAAAAAATATTTTGGGTCCTCAGTGCCACCGGGTCCTCAGTGCCACTTCGGGACCTCATTACCACTGGTGGTACTGAGGTCCCGAGCAGACGGTGACCCCGCCTCGCCAGCACCGAAGCGTTTAGATGACACATCTTGAAAGGTATGTCATACCTTGATTACCTCAGCCTCCCACTCTCTTCCCGTCTCCACACCAAATGATGAAAAGAATAAGTCATTTCAAAGTGAATGGATGCACACAGCTGTAATAGATACATAAACATTTTCACTCATCTGAGTCATATTCCAGTTGTGTGTTTCACTTTCATCTGTTTGGATAAGAATATTTATTTAGAGTAGGAATATTTGCCGACGGTTACCTTAAAAAATGCCACAAGGTTTGTGTTTGACCGACAGAAAAAGTTATCTCAGCAAGTCTGGGATTTGAGAATAAAATTTCAATCACTTAGACACTTCACTTTGATTTCAGAAATCCGTCTTTGCAAAGTAAGCTCTGCTCTGACTTACATAGAAGATTTCGAGAATCTTTCATCAGTCAAGCTTAAATAAGCATTATAACACGCACCAATTGAGTAATGCACTCCCGTAACAAGAAATGATAAGAAACCGTCAGCGTGCTCTACAGAAGTCACAAAGCCAAAGTAGAACCTCACTTCGCTAGCGAAATGTTAAACACTTGACAAAAATTAAAACGCAAAAATACTTCCTTCAATGGGTTATTTCTTGAATAATATATTGTAAACAACACAGCTTGAATATGTGTTATAAGCCGAGTAGTGTTTGGTTTCTGTTGACTCAAGGTTTTATTGACTGATCTAGCCAGCATACGCCGTGTTAGCTATTTACGCAGTGAGAGCTCGCACAAAGCTCACTGTGCAACTGTTTGTGATGTGGGTTAAATGCTACGCATTTACTTGCAAAAAATACACTCTTTTCACATGGCGTTTTAACAAAGAAAACGAAATCAAAGACGAAAATAAAAAGTGACGTGCACATGTTCAGATCAAGCTCTTCATAAGTCCCAAGTTTCATGGTCGTAGGGCCCATAGTGTCAGAGGAGAAGAAGACACAAAAAATCGGAAAAAGTGTCAAGAAGAAAAAAAAGGACGAATTTTGCTCGCACAAATTCATATAACCCTTGCAAGCCAAAGGCTTGTCAAGTGTTAGTGACAAATTTCGAGCAAAATCCCGAGTTTTTTGCCTTTTTCCGCTATCTATGAATCGATTTTGCTTGTTTGTGTTATACAGGGGATAGATCCTGGTGCAGTCGTGCTTTCTATGGGATTCAAGCGCTTGTGGAAGGCCAGTGAACAGGCCTTCCACGCGTGCCCGAATCCCATACAAAGCACTCAGCCCCATGATCTATCCCTATAATAAACAACGTAAACAAACACATACAGTGGCAGTTGAAATGACCCCATGACATGGAGACACCCCATGGCTTGCGTGCAACTGTCCATGACTTATTACACTTGGGGATTTTCAATCCCCTGGTTGATTGCTTTCGTACGACTCGGTAACGTGTTTCCATGTCTTTCCTTTTTCCCGCCAAAACCTGGTCACCCGAACTCCTCTGAGACGGCTAGGGCTAGAGCGACTAAATTTGACATATGCAGTTGGTCCAGCTGAATTTGTGAAAAAATTCATTAACATTTAATATGCAACAATGGACATTGAAATTTTGCCATTCACGCCCATTATAAGGCAGGCAAACGCTTTGATTGTACTTGGTATGATAACAGCACAGCCACATCGATCGCCCAGCTGTACATAATGAGAGCGATTACAGCTTGTGTGCGCATGTTGACTGCACCGTTTCACTTTTTCCCATTTGCTAAAGAGTATCAAGTCTTCACCCTTTGGGCCTAAAAGAAATATTATATATATATATATATATATATATATATATATATATATATATATATATATATATATATATATATATATATATATATATATATATATATATATATATATATATATAGCTTTTTTAAATAGTTTAAGTTTACGCTATTTCACATAGAAAGATGAAATTTCGCTCCCTGACAGAGGAAGAGGAGACATGAAATCCGCATTTTTCCACCATTACCATGACGATTATATCGAAAACGGTTATAAATAGAGCGATTTTGAGATTATTGTAGACCCTTTGGACCGAAAAAACGATATGTAAGAGGTACCTTGGTAACTTTGACCTCCTCGGCCATGGTCAAGGTGAAAAACTGGAAGCTGACCATTATCTCGGAAACGATAAGAGGCAGAGCGTTTTTGAGGTTGTTTTCGACCCTTTGAGCCTAGAAAACGATATGTAAGAGATACCTCGGTGACCTCGGACTCCTTGGTCATGGTCAAGGTGAAAAACCGGAAGCTGACTATTGTAAGCGGTTGGAGATAGAGCTATTTTGAGCTTATTTTCGACCCTTTGGGCCTAAAAGACGATACATATGAGGTACTTCGGTGACTTTGATCTCCTCGGCCATGGTCAATGTCAAAAACCAGAAGTGGTCCATTACCTCGAAAACGGTTAGAGATAGAGCGCTTTTGTGCTTATTTTTGACGCTTGACCCTTTTGGCCTGGAAGACGATGTGTGAGAGGTACCTCGGTGACCTCGACCTCATCGGCAATGGTCAAAGTAAAAAACCAGAAGTTGACCATTATCTCGAAAACGGTTAGAAATGGAGCGATTTTGAGCTTATTTTCGACCCTATGGGCCGAAAAGACTATATGTAAGAGGTGTCTCGGTGACCTTGACCTTCTCGGCCATGGTAAAAGTAAAAAACCAAAAGCTGGTCATTATCTCGAAAACGGTTAGAGATAGAACGCTTTTGAGGTTATGTTTTGCTCTTTCGGCCTAAAAGACGATATGTAAGAGGTATCTCGGTGACCGGAAGTTGACCGTTATCGCGAAAACGGTTAGAGACAGAGTTATTTTGAGCTTATGTCGACCCTTTGAACCTAAAAAGACGATATGTAAGTGGTACCTAGGTTACCTTGACCTCTTCGGTCATGGTCATTGTCGAAAACCGGAAGTTCCAAAAACGGTTAGAAGTAGTGCGATTTTAAGCTTATTTAAAGCTTATTTTAAGCTTATTTTCGACGGTTTTGGCCTAAAATAGAAGATGTAAGGGAAGAAGTGCTTTAGTGGCCTTCATCTCGTTCTTAGTCAATTCTGAATTTTAAGAGTTCAGAATCGTATTTTTTGTGGCCCCCGAGTATAATTTTCGTTACTCGGTAGCGAAAACGGTCTAGTTATATGTAGATCAGTTCTCGTTTTTACTCTCTCAAGACAAGATGGTATCATTATATTATATATCGACATCTATATCACTGCAATTGCAAAACAGACACAATTACATATGACCAATCCGGTAAAAACTGAAACAGATATAGATTTTTAAATGTTTCTCTGCTTTTGCAGGTTATTATTTTTACCACTGTACTCGTCTTGTCTCTTGTCGGATACAGCAGAAGGGAAATAAATGGACAAAGCAAAACAGTCGATGAGAAAGAATTACCGAGAAGAGTTTTGTTTTGTGCCTGGATTCCTTAAGTGAAGATCATTTGTGGCATGGCAATATGCGGCTCTTCAAATGAAAGAAAGGTGAAACGAAACAGGTAGTCTAGTTTTGGTCTCATAGTATATTGGTTTTACATAGTTTACATAGGAAACAAAAAGAAAGTTAACATTTTGTTAATATAATTTTTTATTTCCATGTGATATTTTACATTGTTCAACTGATTTTATTTAAATTGCATCTGATGTGGTTTACATCGCAAACATTTAATACACATTATATATATATATATATATATATATATATATATATATATATATATATATATATATATATATATATACAGTGGTATATATATATATATATATATATATATATCTGTGTGTGTGTGTGTGTGTGTGTGTGTGTGTGTGTGTGTGTGTGTGTGTGTGTGTGTGTGTGTGTGTGTGTGTCTGTCTGCCATGTCTGACAAGATTTCCGGTGTATGAAATTGGATTTAACTAAAAATTCTTTTTAGATTAACAAAATTCTAATTTCGCCATCAAAAAATTTCATGTTAATATAAATCTTATTTGAAGTTTATGCAAATGTAAATCTAAAATCGATTTAACATATTTGAAATTTTAATTTTAGACTGAAATTGAACTTGAATCAACAGTAAATTTAAACATAAAGAAATGAATACAAAATCACTCCAGCCATTTCGTACATTTGGAATAATTTCATCATTATCATCATCCAAACCATTCAAGGGAACCCCTGGGATAAGACCACACCAAAAAATATGACCACCTCGTAAATAAGACCACTTTTCTATGGTCTCTACATGGTTCTATTCAATTATACAGCGCCCCATAAACAATACCACCCAGAAAAAAGACCAATTTTGGTTCAGTTCCATTGGTGGCCTTTTTACGGTGTATCACTCTATACCGCGTTCACAGTTGTATCACTTTCAGGGTGCCACGCAGGTAGCAACTGGTTACACTGCGTGTCCATTCCTTCATAAAACGACCCCTAAAAGCGGAGTGTTATGCTAGAAAGAATCCCCTCCCCCGCCTTTTTTCTCTAATCAAACGCAGAATACAATTCCGAACGCACCCATCCTTTTATGGGTAACGAGGAGTACCGAATGAAAATTACCCTCTCTTTTAAGGAAATTTGCACTCCGATCTCAAAATTACCCCCTTTCTCCGCGTGTTTTTTTTTACACGCATGGTAACACCTATGATAAGAAATGGCCCCCTGGGATTTCACTGTTGTATTAATATAACTTTCTTATATTTTTTAGTTTCTGTATTCATTACATAAAAATATAAATTTTAGAATTTTAGCTTTTACAAATTGCAAGAGTAAAGAACAGCGTATGTATGACGAACGCAAGAACAAATGTCATTAGTCTGCTGCCTGGCCAAATTTGTCTGTTTATTTTCATCCAAAAGGATCGTGTTAGTGCGGAGTTATTATTTATAGAAGACAGTTACGGATAGATAAAAAGACTAAATTCGTTCATGTGACCCTTTGATAAGTGCTTTTAAGTTAGTGAAGTTGACAGCGTGCTTTTGTGATGTGTTAGGGTGTGTTATGCTGTGTTTGAGGGCTTCAAGTCAACCACAGTTGTGACATTTGTCTTGTGAACACCATTCAGACAGTCTTGTGAACGAATTTTGCTAAAACAGATCATGCGTGGGTGGACTATTTTTTTTCTTTTGGACAGGTCATTCAAGGTCATTACTGAACTTTTCAATATCTACTTTTAACACCGGTGTGCATTTGTGGACACCATTATGCCAAAGTTTGTGAATGGTTTTGTCGTGTGAGTATTGATATGAATGATCTTTCGGGATGATTACAGTTTGATGACATCCCGTGGTCTGTAAAAGTTACGACTAGACTGAACTTCAAATTCTGACATTGTTGTTTACCGTTATAACTGAGGATTTCTCAGTGGATTTGACATTTCACTGGTTTATCCAGTTTTCCAGGCATTCACGTTCTGACGTACACGTTTCTAGTTGATCTTTGTTGCAGTTTTTCTTCACACGGTCTTGGGTCACTTACAGCGAGTAATGTTTTAATGACTTTATTTCTTTAACTGTGAGCTATCCGTTTTAGTTACGGTTCAGACTCTGTCTGGTACTTGTACGAGTAAATAACACAGAATATACCAATGCATTAATGTGTGTTTGTGGCAAACTATGGAGTCGAGTATTTATGCTATTGTTTGATTTGTTCACAGACGGACGCTGTTGCAATGAAAGGGGCTTCACTGCATATCGCGTGTTTTCTTTCGTCACAATATTCACTCACAGTAATTCACCTTATTACACTAAAAAAACATTTAAAAATAATACTAAATAATCACCTTTAAAATGAAAGAATGACGATGTGGAAAATGCACAATAAACACTTAATAAAGTCGTTAGTTTATAACCGGAAATGGAATTGTTTATTAATACAGAGGCAGCGCTTGGTACTGTTGCATGCTGGGAGCGGAAATCTCGTGCTCTTCTCGTTTCATCCAGCTTTAAATGCGAACGCCCATCGTCAGAAGAATCTATATGTCTTTCTTTGTTTTCATTTTCTTGTCGAGTGTGGTGTTCGTTCGTATTATAATGTGGCGATAATACAGGTGTTGAGACATATTCCTGCTTCTCGCAATCAACTTGAAAAAGAAGAAAACACTGCTTATTTGGCACTTTTATCTTTAAAATACAGTCATATAGTGTCGTAGTTACTGCGTCCATTCAAATACAAACTGCTCAGTTTGACAACTGTTGCTACGTCAAGGTTAAAAGATGAAAAACAGTGCATTATCCTGCCAGGAAATCTCGAGTTGCGTAGCAACGAGGGTTTTCTGACAACAGAATACGTTGCTTTGAATCTTTCAACAGACTTCAGAGTCCTATAGGAACATTAGTGTGTTTTCTGATCAAAGAATCCACACTAAATATGTTTTAATTATAATTAAAAGTTTGCAAATTTCATTGATAAATGTGCTGTAGTAAACACAAAATAAGGGACAGTAAGAAATGGTTTGACGGCAGCACACACGATGAGGTTAAATGCCACAACAGCTCCTTCGCATTTCGAGGGGAGAAACGGGAATCTGAAGTGAAAGACCAAAAAGGAATCGTTTTAGGGTGTCAGCACCGTCAATTGCAGTAAGGTATTGTTGCCCTTCAACATCCTGGCTACTTCGTCTACTACGAGAATGTTCTCTTCGTTTATTGTAAAATATGATCAAACGTGCACCTGCAACAAAGTAACATAGTAAGTGAAAAGTTTCGTTTACCTCGTTTTGAATCCAGCAAATACGACACTGCCTGTTGTGACAGAAGGAAAGGAATGCCCTCATTGCAGGCGGGATCGACGGCAAACAGCAAGCCTGTGCTTGTCTTCCTAAATGACTGAAAAAAGCCATTTCGTTTCAACAAAGCTTGTCAATAGAACAAACACTGAAAAATACGTTTTTTTTAACAGAAAAATTGGTTTAAATGGATAGCCCAGTTTAAGGATGGTCTCTGGACTAGAATTTACAATGATGGAAATAAATACTTCGTACCGAAGATTCAGATTTCAGAAGTTAAAACAGCTTAAATCTACACTGATAAGATCCTAGCATTGATCAGATTAATCACTGAAAAGATCCTAGCATTGGTCAGATTAATCAGTGAAAAGGTCCTAGCATTGGTCAGATTAATCACTGAAAAGATCCTAGCATTGGTCAGATTAATCAGTGAAAAGATCCTAGCATTGGTCAGATTAATCAGTGAAAAGGTCCTAGCATTGGTCAGATTAATCACTGAAAAGATCCTAGCATTGGTCACATTAATCACTGAAAAGATCCTAGCATTGGTCAGATTAATCAGTGAAAAGATCCAAGCATTGGTCAGATTAATCACTGAAAAGATCCTAGCATTGGTCAGATTAATCAGTGAAAAGATCCTAGCATTGGTCAGATTAATCACTGAAAAGATCCCAGCATTGGTCAGATTAATCAATGAAAAACAGAAATGTTGTCAGTTTCTGTAGTCAGATTGTCGAGGGCTGAAAATGACGTCGCACTGACATCGGGATCCGATCAAGTTTGCTTCTGAAATTTTTGCTTTCTAAAGAGAAGCACTAGATGACAAATTTCAGTGAAAGTTGACGTAGTACCAAAATCCCGGACAAAAACTTATGGTGATAGGGCCTTCTCTGTTTCGGCACCGCGACTGTGGAACAACCTATCAACTGCCCTACTTTTAGAAACGAACTCACCTGTCTTTTAAGAAGAAACTAAAAACTTTTTTATTCAGTATTACGTATCTGTGATAACAACCTAGTCAGTGTCTTTTAGCTATTTTACAATGTGATCAGTTATTTTTATATTGTTGTATCGTGTCTTTGATTATCGTTTAGAACTAGGCACGTAAAATCCATTTACCATTTACTATTTACAATAAAGTTTGTACTTCGAACTTGTAGAAAACATGCCCAGTGACCCACTCCCCCCCCCCCCCCCTCCCCTTCTTAAAACGAGTGTTTAAATAAAATTGGTCATGAACTGTAATTTTGTTTTTGTGGACTATCACTTCAATTATTTCAATGTAAAATGGCATTTTTTTTTTGTTTGTATGGATTTTCCTTTAAATCCAATAACGGTGTAAAAGGAAGTTAACAGATCTCTTTGTGACAAAATATTTGGCAATGTTCATTTATAATGGTGTCGAAACAGTGCGGGCAAAACCGGAAAACAAAAAACAGGTTTTTGAAGCGTTCATCACAGAGCTATGGCTTTAAGTTATCCTTTGAGCTACGGCTGTTCCAGACGTTTTAAACCTGATTGTCACGAACTTGCATCCAAAAAATGCCAGCGTTTAATGTGCATTGGTTCTAACAGAACAACAAATCCCAAAGCGCGTAAAGTTGATACATTAATTATGATTACAGAAATGCTAAAAGCCGTATTTAATAAATATAAAAGTAGCCCTGCTGCCAGGGGTGCGGGGGGGGGGGCACTCATATGGCAACAGGGTACCATGCGTGTCCATTACTCTTTAAAACAGCATAAAAATCGAGCATTGCTAATTTTGTTAATAATATCCCTTTTTAACCAAACCCGGTGTGCAGTTCTGAAAGACCCTCTCCTCCCCCCCCCCCCCCACTTTGTGGGAAACGGGGAGTACTGAACGAAATCTGGCCTCAAACTTATACGCCTTTCTCGGTTTTTTTTTTCTTTTTTTTTTTTTGAGGGGGGGGGGTGCATGGTAGCACATATGATGCCAAATGCCCCCCCCCCCGGCTCTGCTGCCTGCCTTGGATTGGAAGAGATTGCCAGAAGAGTGTCTAGTAACAGTGTAATGACACCACGATGTGGGCGCAATTTGTTCTCAAAAGCAATGCTATATTCACACTAAATAAGTTATGGTAACGACCTTTCCAGAAAAACAAAAACAAAATAAACCAAAAAATTATATATGCAATTCATTTTGGAAAATGTTGCTTTTTAGGAAAATTGTACCATAATGTTTAGGTATATAATATATAGCATGCAATTTTAATCAAACACCATCTGAGTTTTTTGTTTAATCGGAAGTTGATACAATAGTGCTTTTGGCGGTGGGTCGCCTTAGGACTGCATCATCACTCAATTTCGAACCCACAAGAGATGATGACATGGTGTGCGCAGCTGTCAGTACTTTAAACGATCCATTCGAACTTGCCTTATATTCACTTCTATATGTTACATTAAGTAAACGGCTTGCTAAGTCTCATTAAATGCAATTGGCGTGCGTTTGATACACGGTTTATACTTTGAGTACGTGTTTGTTTTCTGCATAGAAAGTGATTGATGTATACGTCTGCATAAAAATATAATTGCGTATGTTTCGTGTCTGTTTGGCGCTTTGAGCAAATTTATTGCTTAGGCGTTGCATATTACCATTATTATTATTATTATTATTATTATTATTATTATTATTATTATTATTATTATTATTATTATTATTATTATTATTATTATTATTATTATTCTATTACTCACAAAGCAATTAGCCGGGCCGTATGCGTCGCCTGCCAACCTCGCTATTATATACTTTGTGCGATTTTCGCGCCAGGATTTCAAGCATATTAACTGTATACCTTTAAACAGAAAAAAAGCTTACATAAATACAGACGTTCACCATAGTAAACAGCGGACTTTGTGGTGCCACATCAAATGCGACAAACTCTGTTGAGTTTGAATATTTAAACAAGCATGTCCAAGGACATGACCCAGCCGAGTTACCAAACAAGGAAAGAGAGAAAAACTCTGAAACGAATACTGTTAGGCCAAAAAATGAAGAACTTCATTTCTGAACGTAACTTTTTCATAATTTTAATGCACAAATACGAGTTTTCCAGGCTGAAATCTCAATAAAACACACACACATATACATAGACACACACACACAAGCACGCCCAGGAATATGGAGAGCAGCCCACGAACGTTCAGGCGTACTATTGAAAAGATTCAATGGAAAAAAACACATCAAGAAAAAAAAAGCAGTAGATTGGGTTAAAAACCACTTCAAGAACTATGTAAAATGCACTTATTTCGAATTTGGAAGGGATGTTGGAGAGGTAGGGTTTTGACGATTCACTTATTTATCGACATTGACACAATTTTACAAAATTTTTAAATTCCCACCATTTCGGCATCTTTTGTCATTTGCGAAAAAAGCAAAACTCCAGGTGGAGAACCACCTAAGAAACTTTCGATTACAATTTTCTAAAAATTTAAAAAAAAAAAAGACTGAGAGAAATGAATGATTTGACATTCAGTTATTTACTACCATTTATTCCAGTTTTTGCTAAACTGCAAAGTTCCGCCATTTCGGCAGTATTTGGCGAACCGCAAAAAAATAATAGCCTGGTAGACGAACCCCTGGGGAACATCCCTGCATAACATCTAAACGATTGGAGTAAAACTGTAGGAGGAGTAACATTTTAAAAATGGGTCAAAACCGGTACAAAAAGTGCCGCCATTTTGTCAGTTTTTCGTCAATCGTCAAAAAAAGTAATAGCCAGGTAGGGGACCACTCAGGAAACGTTCCTACGTAATATCAAAACGATTGGAGCAAAACTGTAGGAGGAGTAGCATTTTAAAGAAAAAGATTAACATACGCACATACCCACATACGCACATACATTCAAGCCCCCTATAGTGATACGACTAACCCAGTCCGACAAAGTCGGCTGGGTTAAAAAGTACGTCAGCAAAAAGCTAAAGAGGTTTTTAAAGCTGACATTTTCTAAATTTTATAGATTAGAAATCAAACATACTCTTATAACATACTCTTAATATATGCTGACTCCGGTATCTGTAACAACTTATTGAGAACGGGAATTTATCTGTTTTCGGAGTAAAGAATATACCGGACAAGAAAAGACTACTGTGTTATCCTATCGCCAATTTATCATAAGAACACGCACCTGGCTTAGACGAACAAGAGCTGACTATATCTATCACAGATGAGCCATTGATATTACAGCCACTGCGAAAATAGCTATAACATCTGGTAGTACCCGTATGTATCAGGTACTTGCCCCCGTCCGAAGGACAGCTTTGTGGCTCCGTTATGTCGGCTAGAAAAAAATCGCCATAATATTTAACAATGTCTTTGTGTAGATATGTAACAGTATCTCAGTCAATATTAGTTATTTAAAGCAATAGATAATGCTTGAGTTAATGAGCAAAGAAAACAGTCTCGGGTTACCGATTGTAAAATGGGACATTATTCCAATCATTTCTCCTGTTAGATATTTAAAGAAAAACAACAGGGTCAGCCTTATACTTTGCCTCCTCTCCACTTTCACAAGAAAAAAAGAAAATAGGTGACATAAATAAAGGTATGAATGAAAATGTTTATTTGAATGGCATTAAGATGACGTGAGTCGCGGAACATATATAGCTGAGAGGCACGCGGAGCAGATCCCCGGCATAGCGCCACCCCGCAAGTGGTACCGCTTCACAAAGAGGGAACATTTGTCAACAGTCCCGTTCGAGGAGCTTTTATTAAGAATAACCCCTATAAATAGGACCACACTTGATATCCCACCACTTTAGTTCAGTCCCATAAGGGTACTTTTTCCGGGGGTCCCATATACATCATCTTCTCTGAGATGAAGATATGAGACATACTAGTCAATTGTGTCCTGTGTAGGCTCCTTTACAAATACCCATTAAAACAGGGGAACTTCTACCTTAAACCCTCTTTTCGCACCATGCGGGAACTTCATATCTCCGAAAAAGAAAGACGATTTTGTATTGATAAGGTTATCATGAACAACCGCACTTAAACCTCACAAAATATGATTCAGCAAGTTAACTAATCTCGAAACAATTCAGATTACTGTCTTTTGATAAAAATACACCGAAAATGATTATTTAACGTTTCTGACCAGTTCAACAACCAGAACACCCTTTCCCACTACACGAATTTCTGGCAGCTTACAAAATTAAGACATAACTAGACTGTTTTCGCTACCGAGTAGCGAGAGTTACACTCGGGGCCACAAAATTTACTATTCTGAACTGTTAAAATTCGGAATTGACCATGAACGAGTAGGTCAAGGACACCAAAATTCCTATTACATATCGCTTTATAGGCGCAAAGGGCCGAAAATAGGCTCATCCGTTTTCGAGATGATGGTCACCTTCCAGTTTTTTATATTGGCCATGACCGAAGAGATCAAGGTCATCGAGTACCTCTTTCGTAACGTTTTTAGGCCCAAAAGGTAAAAATAAGTTCAAAATCGCTCTATCTCTAACCCTTCTTGAGATAATGGTCAGCTTCCGGTTTTGACCTTGGTCGCGACCTAGGAGGTCAAAGTCACAGATGTACTTCTTACGTAACGTCTTTTAGACCCATGCGGTTGAAAATAAACCTAAAATCGCTCTATCTCTAACCGTTGCAGATATTGGTCAACTTCCGGTTTTTGATATTGATCATTACCGACAAGGTCACGGTCACCGAAGTACCTCTTACATGTCGTCGTTTAGGCCTAAACGGTCGAAAATCTCTAACCGTTTTTGAGATAATGGTCAATCGTTCTCTAAGTACACGTTTTGTTTCGAGGCGTTATGTCGCTAAGCGTTATGCTGGGATACCATATATATATATATATATATATATATATATATATATATATATATATATATATATATATATATATATATATATATATATATATATTTCCGTTTGTCTGTGGGGTTCTTCTGTGGGGATTTCAATTTGTTTGACCCCCAGACAAATTTTGGATCAGTGAATTATATTTTTTCTTTCTTATAAATATGTGTGATGTAATTCTTCTTTATTGTTTTACATCTATCAATTATTGATGTTACGTAATTGGATTGATGTTACGTAATTGTACTGATGTTGCGTAATTGTATTGATGTTAAATAATTGTAAATATATTAATTAAACATTGGCGGTACAAGAAATTTATAAAAATCCCACCTGCGTGTTTATTTTCGTGTTCACAGGACGGCTTGAAATCATAAATTGCCGTTTAGGTCCGCCCACTGACCTAGACGGATTTATGAATAAGCCGTCCCTCTGATTTGATTGGTCTAAAATTATCTGTACTCAATGAGGGTAGCTGTTAAGCATTCAGCAACCTCATTCATTTTACTCTCCTCGCGTGTAACACATTTTATATAATTAAGCTAAGAAATAAATTTGTTTAAATCCCTCCTCCGCCCCATCGCCTCCATATATTGTTTTGTTACGGTGGGGGATTTCAATTTGTTTGACCCCCAGACAAATTTTTGATCAGTGAATTATATTTTTTCTTTCTTATAAATATGTGTGATGTAATTCTTCTTTATTGTTTTACATCTATCAATTATTGATGTTACGTAATTGGATTGATGTTACGTAATTGTACTGATGTTGCGTAATTGTATTGATGTTAAATAATTGTAAATATATTAATTAAACATTGGCGGTACAAGAAATTTATAAAAATCCCACCTGCGTGTTTATTTTCGTGTTCACAGGACGGCTTGAAATCATAAATATATATATATATATATATATATATATATATATATATATATATATATATATATATATATATATATATATATATATATATATATATATATATATATATATATATATATATAAATATTTACATCTATCAATATATATATATATATATACTCTTTAGCAAATTGAGAAAACTGAAACGCTGCAGTAGTAGCATGTCTAGTTGGTCCAGCTCAGTTTTTTTTTTTAGAAATTCATTCACATTCTATATGCGAAAATGGACATTGAAATCTTACCATTGAAGCCCGTGATGAGGTTTTGATGTGGCAGTTAAGGCACGTGATGTAACATCAGCATAGGCATATTGATCACAGTGTTTCAGTTTTCTCAATTTGCTAAAGAGTATATTTGGTCGTCTTATCCCCAGCCGTATCGGAGGAGTTCGCGTGACAAGGTTTTTGGCGGAGGAAAGGAATTATACCGAACGCTTTACCGAATCGTACGAATGGACTGAAAATCTCCAAGTGTAATTCGAAGCCTTAAGGAATTATCCAACAGAAGCAAGGCTATACTCCAAGTAAATCAAAATTCATATATAAGGGACACCGGGATGCATTCGGATATGGGGAGTATTGGGACACGGGGTGTATTGGGACACAAAGGGAGGGAGGGTTCTGGAAATCCAGGGCAGAGAATACGAATACAAAAACAGTTACACATATGCGCAGCAGCTGTTTCCTTAAAATGATACGTACCTAAACTGATAAGGAACAAATATATGGAAAACGAAAGTCCGATTTGAACTACTTCAAGTAAAATCTTCCAAATTTAGCAATTTACATGTTCAATAACCAGACTTTATTACCGAGATTCAGAAAGCATCTTAATGTGAACAAAAACAATTAAAGTACAAGGCACCATTGTTAACACCGAGGTTTTAAAATACAGTGAAAAAAAATTGAATTTTACATTAAAAGATGGATTGGGGTGCTTGGAACACTAGAGCCCTGACTTTGGCCAGTGTCTCATTTAATTTTTAGAATGCCAACACATAATGACTTGTCTTGTGAAAGTGGCGCTCGGTGAAAAGACATACAGGCTCCTGTTAAGTCTCAGGACGGTTATTTTTCCCCTGAACCTCAGCTTTGCTTTGCGTTGGATTTAAACAAAGTTCCTTAATTTGGCCGTTAAAAAATCAAGGGCTGCATTGGGACAACAGTTTTATAATGCATTTTCCTATCTTGAAATGTTTTCCAAATAACTTTACCATTTTTCATAAATATCAGTAATACCAAAACTGTTATTTCAGTTGTCATTCCAGTGGCTAAATGTTTTCTGTTATTTGTAAATTTAACTTTTTGTCCCAATGTTCCCTGGTCTCTTCTATTTCTCCAACACATTACCAAGACAGAGACTGGCATTTTTAATGCGCTCAAAGGCGACAGTCTGAGATACAGCCACAAAGGAAATCTTCAGCGTCAATTTTGAAATGGTTTCAAAACCTTGGAGAAACACGTCTGACATCACATTATCACACTGATGCTTGCAGAGTTTATTTCTCATTCACTACTGTCTAGGTTTGTGAGAGAAATTGTCTACAATAAAAAACTGGAATCAGCACTGAGGCAAATAGTCTTGTTTCCACTTGCAAACTTCGTTTGCAATTGGGTATCAGTTTGTTTTTTTTTTTTGTTTTTTTTTTTTTGGAAGTTTCTGGCCTTTTTTCCCTTTTTTCTCTTTTTTCCGTTTGGATTTTTTCCAGAAAATTCCTCCAACAGTTTCTGACAGAGGGAGATGAAATTTCCCAATGTGTAGAGGATAACGATGTTTCGGTGAATCTGCAGTTTTTTTACTTCAAATGTCATGATCAAATTGAGGTCAAAGTTATTTTTTCAATAAAATGATTTCCAGAAAACTCCTAGCATTTGAGTCAGCGGAGGTATATATTTGGTACACTTGTAGACAATCATCAGGTCTCGGTGAAACCCCAAATATTTTTTACCTTGACTTCAAAGGTCAAGGTCAAAGTGAAGTCATAAAAATATTTTTCAAAACCTATTAATCACGAAAAGTGGCCATAAAAAGTGCTCAAATACCAGTTTGAACATATAAAACGTACTCCGTAGGAGATAACTTTCCATTCTAAATCTTGACCCTGACGGTCAAGGTCAAAGGTCACGTGACTTCATGTGCCGTAGGAAGATTTATCGTGAAAACAGTTAGTTATAGAGCGATTTTGAGCTCATTTTCGACCTTTTCGGCCAATTGACTATTATCTTGAAAACAGTAAGAGAGTTTCAGCTCATTTTCGACCCTTTGGATTCATATAAGTTATATATAAGTTATATAAGTGTCTCTTATATACGTTATATAAGAGACCTTCTTGGTCACGATCAAAGTAAAAAACCAGAACCTGACTATTATCTCGAAAACGGTTAGAGATACAGCAATTTGGAGCTCATTTTTTAACCTTCGAGGATAAACAACGTTACATAAGAGGTACTCTTATGTAAAAAAAACTGGAAGTTTACTATTATCTCGAAAACCTTTAGAGAGCAATTTTTAGGTTCATTTTTAACCCAAAACAAGGACAAAGAATTGGTTCTGCGTGACTTTGAGCTTCTTGGTCATAATTTAATACAATTTTTAGTGGTTTCTGCAAGTGGGTACTTCCTCTCTCTTGCGTAATTCTGTTCAGTTCTCATCCAAAAGTTTAGGCACTGTTTTATATCTTTTGCACATAAAAACTGATTGAGGATTCTAGTAACTATTTTTGCATTTATTTTAAAAGTATGCTATAATTTTGAATAGCACGAATAGACTGAGTTTCTTTTCTTCACTTTTCCTAATTTTATAGCGCTCTAAGGTTTTGTTAAAAAGATACGAGCAATGTTTTTTTCCTGATAACTGGCACCTGTAGCACTTTTCCCAGGTTTTTGCTGTCCGTCTGCGGATTGATTGAGATTTACAGCAGTAGTGGGGGCTTCAGATTCCCCCTGCATGTCAAGAAACAGCAAAAAGGAGAAAAAAGCACGCAAGACCACTACCAAGACTTAGTCTTCCCCGACAAAAAAACACAAATCAGAAAAACTGGTACTGCTGCTGCTGAGTAGGGGGAAAACAGGGGAGTTCTACAACAGTCAATCATCGTGACGTCATCAATCACGTGACCTGAAGCCCCCCCACTAATACCATCTGTCTATCATGACGGAATCTGTCAATCATCGTGACATCAGACCCCCTCCCCTAGGACATACTGTGTGAGGACCCCCCAGGCAGCGACAGTTCTACCTCTGTCAATCATTGGACCATACTATGTGAGGACCCCCCTAGGACACACTATGTGAGGACCCCCAGCATATGGTTCATCAGCCTTTTTACGAACAACGTGTGTGCAAGAGGAAGTGGCAGTGTTATTGTTAGAGAAAGATGGGAGGAAGTGAAGATTTGTGATAAATGAAATTCTTTGTTGCTTTAGTCATTTTTTTCTTTGGTTGGTTATGTGACGGAGAAGAGCATTCAAAGATGTGTTCGAATGGCCTGCCCATTCACAGATGTGCTCGAATGGCCAGCTCATTCAAAGATGTGCTCGAATGACAAGCTCTGCCTCCACTCAAAGACGTGATCAGCCCACACTTTTTTCACTTTCTCCTTTTCCCTGAGAATGTGTGTGTCAGTAGCTCTAATCTGTGCTGTTTGTATATGTGCGACGAGAATTCTAGGTCACTCGATCCAAGAGAATTCTAGGTCACTCGATCCAAGACTTCCCCACAGTGTGGGAATAAGTAGGTCAAAGACCCCGCAGCGTGGGAAAATTCAATACATTTGAGAAGGAATGACATTTTGCCACGCTGCGGGGTGGGAAAGTATAGTATACCCTAGGGGGGTCTGACGTCACGATGATTGACAGATGACGTCATGATAGTGGGGCGGGGCTTCAGGTCAAGTGATTGATGACGTCACGATGATTGACTGTTGTAGAACTCTTGATTTCCCCCTACTCTGCTGATTCTAAAAATAGCAATTGTGAAATTAAAAATAAAAAAATGATGAAAAATACTCACGTATGAGCATTCGTTTGATCGATCCAGGAGAATAAAAGTCGCTTGTCGCACAGTCATGAAAATTCACGTCTTGTTTCCTGCCTGTAAAACCACCATAGATAAAAATATGGGATACCTAGTTTTTATGTAGAAATACACATTTGCATACATTAGTATCAAAGTTTGCCACAGTGACGAAGAATGTTTAGGTATAAAAGTACAATATTTATATAACTCTGACAAGCTACCGCAATTCCATTGAGAAAATTGTGATCAAACAGGACCGATTCCGTGCTACGTAATGGCATTTTACACTTTCTGCACTTGGCATTTTACACATTCTGCACTTTCTGTTCATTATATTCTCACAAATAGTGATGTCTTGAGTCATGATACTGCAAACTGCAACAGATTTTAGATACTAAACCTTTGAAATATGTATGATATGGCAATTATGCTTAAGTTAAAACAGCCTGCACGATGAAAATACACACAAATTCAAACCCGGCATAGCGTTGCCAGCATTTAGAAGTCTCCAAAAAACAATAAAAAGTAATAAGCACTTCGAAGTACTGCACGGAAAACGCATTATTCTAAATAAATACTGTCTTTATGTAAAGCAAAATGAATTGAATTAGTAGCATCCTAGCTGCAAATAAAGAAATGAACAGTTGGTGGAAAGGAAAGGATACAGTCAATTGAATACTAAAGTGAACTTGGAATTATCACGATATTATGGAATGCCGTTTTCACATTTATTAGGGAATTATTGATATCAAAAATTAATTTTTAATCTCAAAAATTGATTTTTTTATATCAAGAATTAATTTTTGATCTCAAAAAATCCATATTTTGATATCAAGAATTATTTTTTTATATCTCTAAATGAATTCTTGATCTCAAAAAATAATTTTTGATATCAATAAATATTTAGAGATATCAAGAAATAGGTATTGATATCAAAAATCATTTAATGATATCTTAAATTGATTTTTTTAAATCAAAAATTCAATTCTTGAGAGAAAAAATGAAATATTTGAGGGCAAAATATCGATTTTGAGCTCAATAATTCATTTTCCTTTTATTGATATCAAGAATTTATTTCAGATATCATTATTTCAGAATGAAACTAATTTAATTTGTTTTTTGAAAACTGCAAATGATTTTTTGATCTCGGAAATTGATTTTCGATATCAAAATATCAGTTTATTTTTTAAATAAAGAATTCAAAAGCACATATCTGTAAATTAATAATGGCTGGCTCTTGTATGCAGAATCTTTGTTTAAATTTTTACTGTACAAAAAGGAAGCAATTTGTGAGATCAAAAAGTGTGTTGTTATTATTCATCTCAATAATTCAAGTTTTCATCTCCAAAATTTAATTGGCGATTCGTTAAATTTTATGTAAGTGTGTCTCTCCTTTAAGATTTTTTTAAGTTTGTAAATTTTATTTTTTGATCTCAAAAATAATTTTTTGCAATCTAAAATTCAATTATTGATAGCAAAATATAAATTATTGAGATCTACATTGATTTACTGATATCTTTAATTATATTTTGATATCAAAAATAAGCATTAAATGTTAAAACGGCATTCTATACGATATAAGGATGATCGTTTCAACCATTCGTATATAATACTGGGGCTGATCCAAACAAGGGAGGTGCGTATTTTAAGGGCTAGACATGGTAGTACATAAAAATCAAATGCTTTTTTTATTCGTACAGACAAATATCTGATTAGAAATGGAACTGTATTTCCTTATTTCCCCCCACTTCTGCAAATGAACACAGTGTGTTCCTAGCCTTCCTGGATATGTTCTTCTCTGTGGACATGTTGATGTGTTCCTATTCCGTGGATATGTGGACATGTTCCTCTCCGTGGATATGTGGATATGTTCCTACCCGTGGATATGTTCCTATCCGTGGATATATGAATATGTTCCTATCCGTGGATATATGGATATGTTCCTGTAGGTGGATAGTCGCTGCGATACTTGCCTTCGATTATTTCAACAACGCCTTCTCTTTTTCTTTTGAAGCGCACGCACTGGTAATGAAGTGAACTGTAGAAACAAAAATTAAAAGATCTCTGAATAATCTTAGATGTTAAAACAAATATCAGTATATCAAATGAACCTAAGAAACGACAGTTTTGAAATTCTCATAATGTGCTTATCGAATCACAACGAAAATAAACATTCAAAGAAATGAGAATAAAA
The DNA here is from genome assembly GCA_949752745.1 of Protula sp. h YS-2021. Taxonomy (NCBI): domain Eukaryota; kingdom Metazoa; phylum Annelida; class Polychaeta; order Sabellida; family Serpulidae; genus Protula; species Protula sp. h YS-2021. The sequence continues at coordinate 75,068,091 of OX457026.1, forward strand.
CGTTATTTAAACAAATGCTGTGTTTCAAGCACACCGTCATTTCGTAAAAACGACTCCAGAATTTGTGATCTTATTATTAAGCATTAAGATGTATTTCGTAGCACTTCGACACTGTTTTTTTTTTCTTACCATCCATGTGAAGCAAAAGTAAGGGCTACCACTTCCCAATCACCATTCTCATCGGCATTCTCATTGAATTTCAAGCAGCGAAATGCCTTTTGGGTAATGGCTGTTGAGCTCGGAACGACGCTCCTTCTGTGCAGCTGGAGCAAAGTGTTCGCTTCCATGTTGAATGTGTACAGATTGTGTCCCGACAGATCGCGCCAGCGGTCCCTAGTAAGCCACGACGGAAAGTCGCACTCTGGAGAACTCCAACGAAATACATCTGCCGTTAAAAAACATATTGGTACACAGGGGTAGTAGGAAAAAATTAAACCCACGATCGTCGCTTTGTATAGGCGTTAATCACACTTCCAACATCAGTTCAACTTGGATACACAGCGAAGTGTTTTGTTAGTGTACACCTCTTCGCGCACTTTTCGAATTCTGCTAAATATTGTGTGAAAGCATTTATCTATTTCTTACTTATGATATTCGTTTGTCTATCATGAAGGACGCAGTGATTGAATATTAATTGCTTTTCTATAAAAAAAAGTGGACACATTATTACACTTGACCTGGATTATTTGGTTCCTCGGGAGGCCACTCCCGTAACAACCGCTTACCATGTGTGTCCATGACTTTTTGAAACGACTCCTAAACACGGAGTGTTAATTTTGAAATAATACCAGTTTTATCAAATGCAGAGTGAAATTCTGAAGAATTCTCCTTTTGTGGGAAACGCGGAATTGAGTTGTAGTATTTTCTCAAAACAAAGTAGGCACGGTTATCACCCCTGACCTAAGTTATTTAGCTCTCAGGGTGGCCACTTCCGTCCCAACTGGTTACCATGCGTGTCCATGACTTTTTGAAACCACCACTAAACGCTAATTTTGAAACAATACCAAACGCTGCGTTCTGAAAGTGCCCCCCCCCCCCTTGTGAGAAATTACCCACTTTTTTATTGAAATTGGCTGACCGCATGTGGCCTCAAAATTACCTCAATTTCTCCTCCCTTTTTGGCGGGGGGGGGGGGGGCACGCAGAGTAACGCATATGAACCAAGTCCCCTACCCCCCGGGTTTTGTCTCGATAGGCGAGAAGGTGGTGGTTAGGCTTATTTTTTAAAATAAAATATTATTTTTATTAACTTAAATAAAATATATGTTTGCATAAATATTTTTAATAAAATTTATGAATATAGTTTTCGCATTTTTACTGATATAAAACAAGTGCTCAGTTTGTGATATTAAGTACTAATATGGATGGTAGTGGAATTATTGATATAAATAAAACATCTTTTTATGTCAATAAATTATTTTTTATATAAAAAATAATTATAAATATCAAGAATTCGGAAATGAATTAAGCTTCATGTATAAGGCAAACTTGATTACCAATTGCGTGTATTAAAATTGTACCATAATATTGTTAATGTTATTGATATCATTAATTTTAATGAATTGTACTGGCAAATGATATCAAGAAATTTTTTCAATGACTTTAATGAAAAGTCAAAGACTCGTACTATCATGCCAGGTTATTTACAACCAAAGCGTCAAGCCTGAGTTTATACCAATGGTAGAGGAAGTGAAATACGCCACAACTTATTACTACAAGATGGGTTAAAAATAAAACAGAAAAATTTCGCACGTTATGGATAGCCGCTGTGAAATTAACTGCGTTATGAATCTTGGACCGGAAGTTTCAAACACGAAGTGGTTTCACAATGCTTCATCTCAACCAATTCTTCGACTGACCTCTGGCCATTTCCATCACCAGGGGACCGTCTCGAGCCGCTTGCAGCCCTCTACACGATGCATCGGAAGACATGGCCACGTACACCAGCGTCCCATAAATTTGATAAATCTGTCCAAAAAAAGATGAATGTGGCGTTAAACCAACCCTGTAACATTTAAGGGAAAACTTTGTTATATATTCTTGGCACTCCCGCGAGACGATTTTAAATTTGATCTCGTTTGATCCTCAGTGCTTGATCGTCACATATGAAATCACTATGGGAGGAAATCCGACAGGCTTTGTTACCACGACAATCTGACATCAAGGCATTTTATAGAATGACAGCTAGAGCAGTGTGTGACGCATATTGCCATTGTATGAACTCTTTTAACCAGCAAAACAATTACATGCTTGCAGAACTGTAGCTCGTCAATTAACCTCGACCAGAGAAGTTTCCTCTTTTTCATCTGTCCGCTAATAGCAGTATCTTCTGTGGTGTACCATAGTCCAGTATGATAGGCTTCTCACTTTTACTTATTTCCTTTGCTACATTGTTACGTCAAGCCCGCGATAAGCCACAGAATACGGAGTAGCATTTACTCTAAGGGATCAGTTACACGGGATCTCTTTCCCATAGACTCCTAAAGCATGTCAGAGACCCAGAAACTGCCGTCGCAAGTTATTCCTCCCCCCCCCCCCCCCTTACCAAACCCCGTTAGGCAATAGCATTTGAGGTGGCATGGGACTAGCGACAACTCTAACGGCATCGTGAGGCATATAGATCATCTCTGGCTTCGGAGAAGAATTGGCCTGATTTTTCGAGTTGTTTCATGGTCAAACCCTGAGGGACCACCTGTTAAATATGTCAGCACAGCAGGGGAATTATGGCTGAACGTGCATTATTCTGTTCGCCAACTGTTGACGTAATAACTTTGATGAACGCTAAGGTAGGGGATCAGATTTTTCGCATTCGTACTTAACTGTTGGCCTAGAAGCAAGATACATAAAATATGCGTTAATTTGAATTTTTAATTAACGAACGAAGCAATTATGCTGAGAGGTTAATTCACTTACGAGCCGTCCGTATGTGTGGCTTAATTCATTTATGAGCCACTTGTATTTGGAAGTAATATTACTTGCTAGGCATCCGTACCTAAAGGTTAATTTACATACCAGAAGCTTACATCTAGTGATTACTTCATCTTCAGTTTAATTCATTTACGAGTCACCTGTATCTTGAGGTTAATTCACTCGTGACGGCTTTCAACTGGAGGGTAATTCACTTACAAAATACTTTTATCTTGAAATTAATTCACTTTCAAGACACCTGTATCTTCAGCTTAATTCACCTACGAGACAGCTTTCCCTGTATTTTGCGGTTAATTCATTTTAAAAACCCTTTATCATGAGGTTAATTCACTAGCCAGCATCAGTGTCTTGAGGTTGGGGTCAATTCACTTGCAAAGCGTTTCTATGCAGATGTTAATTCACTCACGAGACATTTATACTTACAGGTTAAATCATTACGAGACACCTGTACCAAGAACTTCATTATCCCCCGTGAAACGGAGGGATATAGTTTTGAAATTTTCGGTCTGTCCGTCTGTTTTTTCGTCTGTCACGCTTCAGTCTCACGCACCTACAGGCCACATTAATGGATGGATTGGTTTCAAATGTTGTACACGAGTTCTCTGGACCCTTCCGCAGTGCAGTGACCAAAAATTTTCCGGATCGGAAAAAATTGTTTGCTTTTGAAAATCGACACTGGACTTAGCGCACCTACGGCAGCCTCACGAGCCTACTGGTTAATGGATTGATTCGTTTAAATGTTAGACACTACGTCTACCTATCCTTCCATTTTTAAATTTTGCGTAGTCAACACGCAACAGCCTACACACACCATATCGAGCACGGGGGATAGACGTACTCCTCGAGACGTAGCCAAGTTTACTTGCCAGGCCCTAGTTCATTGGTTAATTCAATAACGAGCCGTCTGTATCAAGAGGCTAATTTACTTACGACACACCTATGCCTACAGTTTAATTCACTTACGAGACACCTGTACCTACAGTTTAATTCACTTATGAGACACCTGTATCTTGAAGTTGATTCACTTACGAAACACCTGAACTTAGAGGTTAATTCACTTACGAGACACCTGTACCTACAGGCAAATTCACTTACGAGACACTTGTACCCAGAGGTTAATTCACTTACGAAACACCTGCATCTAGAGGTTAATTCACTTACGATACACCTATACCTACAGGTCGATTCACTTACGAGACACCTGTACCTAGAAGTTGATTCACTAACGAAACACCTGCACCTAGAAGTTAACTCACTTACGAGACATCAGCATCTAGAGATTAATTCACTTAAGAAGACACCTTTACTCACAGCTTAATTCACTTACGAGACACTTGTACTTACAGGTTAATTCATTACGAGACACATGTACCAAGAGCTTAATTTACTTGCCAGGCTTTGGCTTCATTTGTTATTTCACTAACGAGCGGCCTGTACCCAGAGGTTAATTCACTTACGAGACACCTGTATCCACAGGCCAATTCACTTACGAGACATCTGTATCGGTCCTGTCTCTTGGTTATGTGTGGAGCCCGAAGCTGCACAGCCAAGTGCATCTGTCCCCCGTGAGTCCAGGTGCCCATGCACACCAAATCCACTTCTGTTTGAAAATACCAAACAAGCTTATGGCATTATGTATTGCATTGCATCGCGCTACTTTTCCTTGGATTCTGGGTGTCGAACCCAAAAATGACGTTAGTTGACCCGTAATGTTTACTCTGTTCTAATAATGAAATTCAAATCCAGATGAACATTTGTCCTGATATACCCGGAAACCAATTCAAATGACATCGATAATCAACATTTTTAGTGATATTTTTTTTTGTTAACACATAAAAGTCCTGGCCTTGTTTGTCAGTGTATGCAGCGACGTCACAGTGTTCGAACAGGAGGCGGTAGTGTGCTTGGCCTGCACACGCCATGGCGGAGGATGGCGGTTGGCGACAGAACCCTCCGCTGTTGTTGTTGTAGCCGAATTGGAAAGCATCCTGGAAAGGGCATGGTGTCGGCTCAAACTTTTCTTCATATGAAAAAATAGCAAACAAATGCCATGCATAACTTTTGTTTTAAAAATGTGAAAATAGAATTATTTTGAAGAAGTTAAAAAATAATTATGGCAGCATGAAAACTTAAATAACAAGGGAAGTTCAGAACGTGTGAATTTTTGGAAGGTACAGACAAAGTAATACATTTCTATGCATGCCTGCAAATCAGTGCGGAGCTTACCGATTCCACAAAGGTGGGGCGCACTTAATTCTACACGGAGGGAGTTCGTTGGCACACATGTTGTTTATTGGGAGGGGGAGTAGTTATTATTTATTGGAACATATTTACTATTTAGAAGGACATACTTATTATTTACTGGTACCAATGTATTATCTGCTGAAGCGAACTTATTTATTTGTTATTTTGAAGATAGACCTATAGTTAATTGGCTGTGTGGAAGATGCGGTACTGTTTGATGTTGATGAACAGAGGCAACACAGTTAAAGATAACCGGGAAATTCTAAGAACCTATGACTATCATGCGCAGTGCTAAGATTTGTTCACGCGAAAGGGTGTGGCTTTAAGGTATTTGGTTTGTGACCTGATTTTAGCCCTAAAATATCTGTGGCCGCATTCTCTCTCTCTCCTCTCTCCCCCCTCTCTCTCTCTCTCTCTCTCCCTCTCTCCCCTCCCTCTCTCCCCTCTCTCTCTCCCCCCTCTCTCTCTCTCTCTCTCTCTCGCCGCCCTTCTCTGTCTCTCTGTCTCTTTCTTTCTTTTCTTCTATCTTTCTTTCTTTCTTTCTTTCTTAATTTTGTTTTTTTTTCTTTTTTATTTCTTTTTTCCTCAATCTATTTTTCCCTGCATGCTTTCGCTTCAGTATCAACCCTTCGAAACAAAAATAATCAGATCGGCAGCATTGATCCAAATGATGCAGTTGTCATGACTTGCGATAACAGTCTCGTGGGACTTGTAATATTGGCATAAAAAACACACACACACACACCAACACTGCTAAAAGGACAACTTCAAACGTCACTTGAGAAAAAAAAACGCGCTTTCACAGCTCTCTTCACATTTTTTCTATCATCGCCAAATTCTACACTATTTATTAATCCCGTGGGAAGCAGTTCCTGCAAAATGCATCAGTCAAGTGTTGTTTCAAGTACAACCCTAAACACCCAGAGAGAAAACACCTCAGGCTACAACAAAAGGACACCATGTCCACCTTATTTTCATGGAAAATAGCTAATAAAAGAAAAGATGACTTGACGAATTTTTCCAGAGGACGAAAAGTGTAAGGAAAAATGGTTTAGTGGTTTTGCTATAACCGAAGTCGTGTAGCTCTTAAGGTGTGGAAAACAACCGCCTCAGCACAATTTAACGATAAAATCCCCATACTCTAATCATGCAAACAGAACACAACACCAATAACCGTATGTATACTTTCCGATATCACCCTTCTAATGCCTATGTTTTGACAAATATAAAGCTATTGAACTGCCTCCCAACCCGCATCCCACCTCTCACTCATTTGAATCCAAGAAGCAAGCGGTGCTATTCACAAGATGGCGTGCCAATGCCAGAGACTCCTTCCGCTAATGCCTTTTTTTGGCAGTGCAAAACAGCGAATAAAAAACACTGAAACTGTTCTTGTAGAACTCCCTCGCTCCCTCGCTCAACAGTTTGTTCCAGAGTTACTATTTTATAACCTGTCAAATAAATAGCCATGATTTAAATCTTAAAGTGCTACCGTTATGAAGCTAAGACCACATTCTATTGTATGTGCCAAGAATATTCTGTGATCAATTAAAGTCATACCAATTCATTGATACTGGGCAAAATTCAATATTCTGTATAGGTGGGACCAAATAAATGGATTGTTCTAAAAGTGAAAGGAATGTTCAATTTAATTCTCAGAGCGATACATTCGGCTTTCAACCCTCATGCAGAGACAGGTTTTAACCTGCAACTTATACCGTCACTGCACCTCCGGGGCACTGCGAATAAGTGCCCAAACTGTAAGAAGAAGCCGTCGCTGGAGACACAATGAATGGAATAGAGGTCTTTTTACTAATAAATCAGGTTTTTGTGTCGCTTTCTCTGACGAACGCTTATGCAATTAGCGCCAGTTGGTTCAACGCTTTAGCGATGCCTGCGCACATGAACGCGATCGATGCGGAGGCCAAAGCGCCATGGTCTGGCGCGTAATTGCTTTCGGAGTAAGGACTGAAGTCGATATCCGCCCCATCAACGGAAATCTCTACAATATAGAGAGCAAATCTTGGAACCCTACGTTGTTCCCATAGTTGTCAAAACAACCTCATTTTTCAGTAGAATAACGCACGTCCTCGTAAGGTAAGAGGTGTATTCAAGCAGGTGGAATTGATATTTTGCCATGGCATGCGTTTTCGCCAGATCTGTCACTCATAGAACACGTTTGGGTCGAACGGTCCGGGTGTGTTACTACAGCTACGCCAAGCCTTCGTGGAGGAGTGGCACAGCATACCTAGAATCTCCATTCAGCGTTTGGTCATGTCAATCAGGCGCAAATGCACGGGAGCTGCAACCAATTCCTATCATTGACCCAAATGATATCACTGGGTCAGTTTTCCTGAACGAATGATATCATTCGGTCAAGTGATTGTTTTAAATCAATCATTGATCCAAACAAGTATCATCCAAGCGAAATCTTTCAGTGTAAACAAACCGACCAGCTGTGCGAAATGTATAGTGTCTACATAAATATAACCAAAGCTATCATCACAAAAAATACAAAACAAGAGCAATCAGTAATTGCCATATCCCCCGCCGTGGGTGTAATTAGTAGGGCGGGTGCTGTACCTCGCACTTAAACTGAGTAGACAAAACAACTACACTATATTGTTGTTATGCATACGAAATGAGAATCGAATCCGGTAAATTTTAGAGTTATCTAGAAAACAAAGTACACTCTAGGATCTGCTCACTAGTTTCGGAGATATCGCCTGGAAACCAAAGCACACGTTCAGATCCGGATTTTGGGATTCTAAGTCCAAATACAGATCCATATAGGCTTCGGTCCGAGCAAAATCCCAAAAAGGCACATCTAGATGTCTTGGCTGTTACGTATATCAAATATGAACGGGATCCGCTCACTAGTTTCGGAGATATCGCCTGGAAACCAAAGCACACGTTGAGATCCTGATTTTGGGATCCAGATGGGCTTCCATCCGAACCAAAACCCCCCCCAAGGCACATCTAGATATCTTGGCTGTTACGTATATCAAAGGTGTGAACCAGATCCGCTCACTAGTTTCGGAGATATCGTCTGGAAACCAAAGTGTATTGAGATCCGAATTTTGGAATTCTAAGTCCAACTACAGATCCATATAGACTTCGATCCAGTTAAAACCCCCAAAAGGCACATCTAGAGGTCTTGGTTATTACGCATATCAAATATGAACCGAATCCACTCACTTGTTTCGCAGATATCGCCTGGAAACCGAAGTACACGTTGAGATCCGGATTTGGGGATTCTAAGTCCAAATACAGATCCAGATGGACTTACATCCCACCAAAACCCACAAAAGGCACATCTACATATCTTGGTTGTTAGGCATACCAAATATTAACTAGATCCGCCCAGTACTTTGGGAGATATCGTCTGGCAACAAAACTGGCGACTGACGGACGGACAGACAGACGGACGGACGGACACAGTGCGTTTCTATATTCCCCGCCTCCGGTAGGACGGCGGGGGATAATAAACGAGTAGCGCTCTTTGAAATACTGATATGGGAATGTATTGGACAAAAACTTGAACGAATGATATCAGCCGTGTGCAATTCAGTGAGAAAACACGTAAGTCAATGAAATTTGATAAAATATGGAAACATTTTTCATCAAAGATAATCTGTGTAAAAGAATAGATTACTATACATGATTCATGTGTGGAAATGAAGAACTGGACCGATGATCATAAATTTTGTGTGATAGATTTACCAGATTCTAACCACAGGACTGATGTTGAATGATCTCTTTCAAGTCATTTTCTGTTATACTTCTGTTTTATATATATCATTCGGCCAAAATATTCAGGTATTCAAATCATTTCACAGACCTAATTATTTCTAAAAAGACTATGTTAAGAATGAGATCATTGGCACAGGAGGTTTCCTGTGCCAATGATCCAAAAGACACCACTTGCATTGCCAAAAGACACCACTTGCATTATTTCCGCCCAACATCAAATACTGATATCACTGGGCCAGCTGAACTGTTCATATCACGATCACTATGTCAATGTTTAATGTTAAATGTATCCTTTTAAAGACTTCATCTGGCGCAAAAATGTAGAATGGTTACAGCTATGTGTGATAGTCCTTCAAGGGTTTGCAAAAAGTGGACAAAAAATTGGACCTCTTTCTAATGAACAAATAGCAATAACCACCCCTGAATAAGTGAAGCGATGAATAAAAAGCATTCATATCTTTACAAAATGTTATTTGGGTAGCCTTTCTTCATGTGTTTTTTTCACAGATTCATACGAAAGTAAAGTAACCCAAACACGTATAACTACTAAACATGTCAACAAATGAAACGGTTCAGTATTTTCTGTTTTGAACGATTCAGGTACACAAATACACAAGTTTCGAGACTGATGGGAATTGGTCACAACAGTTATCAAGCCAAAGGCTGACACATTATTGAGATATTATTATTATTATCATTATTATTATTATTATTATTATTATTGCAACTTTTTTATATAGCGCCCTTTTAGTTTACCATAAAAGCGCTTTACAATGTGGACATAAAACATCAAGTGATACAATGAACAAAGCATAGTAGAAATTAAAAACATAGTACATCTAAAACCATATTTGAACATTAGCATAACTAGTCAGTCTACAGTTTTCCAGCGTATGCAGACTTAAAAAGCATACGCTCGTGGTACAGCACTAGTTCGCTCAAATACGAGGGCGAAAGGCCGTTCAAGGCCTTAAAAGTTATGACCAAAACTTTAAACTGAATTCTCTCCTTAATGGGTAGCCAGTGAAGGTGTATGAGTGCATCGGTGATGTGGTCATGTCGCAGGGTGAGGGTAATGAGTCGTGCAGCTTCGTTCATCACCTTTTGTAGTCGATGTAGGAGCTTTGCTGGTAGGTTTATGTATAATGCGTTGCAGTAATCAAAGCGGGAAATGCTGACTGAGTGAACTACGTGCTGTATGTGGTCTTGAAGGGATTGTTGTTCATCAATGAGGACACCTAGGTTTCGAGCGGCTGTTGATTTCTGAATTATTTCTCCACCGACATTTATCTGATTCTGTGTGACTTTTGCTAGGTTGACTTTACTTCCGATCACTAAAAACTCCGTTTTGTTCTCGTTCAGTTTGACCTTGTTGGCGTTCATCCAATCAGATACCGATTTTATGGCAAGTTCAAGGGTGTGGAGAGCTGAGCTTATATCGGATTGTGGTCGTGGGTTAGCTGCCTTCCACAGCTGGGAATCGTCGGCGTAAAAGTGGTACCTTATCACGAGGAGAATTATTATACATTTCGGGTCCAAAGAGGGAGTCCGCAGGTGTGAGTGACAGGCTCAGATGTTTCACCGTGGGCACACACTCGTTGAGATCGACTGGACAAATATGAGCGTACCCAGTCCAATGCTTTACCACTAATAGCTTGTGATTTCTCGATACGGTTGATCAAGATATGTAACTCGTTATCTTGTTAGACACTTTTGCCGTGTGACTTATCATGTGTAGATGTGTTCTAGTTAAACTGTACTTCAGTTGTATATAACACAAATCAAAAAAATAACACTGATTAAAAACTTTTAGCAAATATTGGCTGTTTACAACCACACATTTTTTGTTTGTTTGTTTGTTTGCTGAGCCTTTTCGAAAAAAAAATGCAGAATAAAAACTCACTATTTTTAATAGGTCGAACCTTTTTGCAGAAGTTGATCTCTAGGAATTCTCAGAAAGATGTCTTTCTTGTGTAGTTTCTTTGCCAAGTTTTACCTAAACCTTGCGATAGGATTGCCCCACCAATTTGAGCATATTTAAAAAAATCAAAGTCCCTTTTTAGTAGCTTTCAGTAATATATCCAACACGGAACTCGCAATACTTTAAATCATTCCTTTTTTAGCCAAGCTTACGTTACACGTCCGTCAGTCAGTTAGTTAGTAAGTTCGTTAGTTAGCTGTTTATTCAGTAAACTTTGTTTCAAAATGCATTTCCTCCTACAGTTTTTATCCGATGTCATTTATTTTTGGTATAGGCATCCTTAGGTGGGTCGGACATACGGCTTGTGCTATTTGACTCGACTTGGGAATTTTTGATTTCGGGGGAATTTTTGATGAAAATACCTCAAAATGCATCTTCTCCTGCAGTTTTTATCAGACATCATTTATTTTGGGGCTGAGGCATGCCGGGGGTGTCGTGAATACGGCCTGTGCTTTTTGAATCGATCAGGGAATTTTTGAAGAAAAAATTCAAAATGCATTTCCTCCTACAGTTTTTTTCAGATTTCATTTATTTTTGATATGAGCCGTCCCTAAGGGGTCATGCATACGGCTTGTGCTTTTTGACTGAATTGGAAAACTTTTGAATTTTTTTCGGAACTTTTGAAAAAAAAATTAAATGAATCTCCTCATACAGCGCATAAACGCAAGTTAAATGAATTTCCGCAGTAGTCAGATTTAACAACCGTACATCAACGCAAGTGGAATAAACATTCACAGCAGTCCAAATTAAGCACTGCACATCGATGCAAGTTAAATAAACATGTGCATTGGTCCGAAATGTGAACCGCGCATCGACGGAAGATAAATAAACATGCTAACTAGTCCAAAATAAGCACCGCGCTTCAACAGAAGTACGCATCGACGCAAGTTGAATAGACATGTGCAGTGGTCCGAAATGCGAACCGCGCATCAACGCAACCCAAAGAAACATGCGCACTGGTCCGAAATACGACCCCCACATCGAGGCAAGTTAAATAAACATGCGCAGTGGTCCGAAAAAGAGAACTGCGCATCAACGCAACCCAAAGAAACATGCGCACTAGTCTGAAATGAGAACCACGCATCAACACAAGTTAAATAAACATGGAAATGCGAACCGCGCATCGACGGAAGTTAAATAAACATGCGATCCGGTCTAAAATAAGCACCGCACATCAACTCAAGTTAAACAAACATGCGCACTTGCCCGAAAAAAAAACCACGCATCGACACACGTTGAATAGACATTCGCAGTGGTCTGAAATGAGAACCGCGCATCAACGTAAGTTAAATAAACATGCGCAGTGGTTCGAAATGCGAACCGCGCATCAACGCAAGTTAAATAAATATGCGCAGTGGTCCGAAAAAAGAACTGCGCATCAACGCAACCCAAAGAAACATGCGCACTAGTCTGAAATGAGAACCACGCATCAACACAAGTTAAATAAACATGGGCAATGGCCGGAAATGCGAACCGCGCATCGACGGAAGTTAAAAAAACATGCGCACCCGAAAAATAGACCACGCATCGACGCAAGTTGAACAGACATCCACAGTGGTCTGAAATGAGAACCGCGCATCAACGTAAGTTAAATAAAAATGCGCAGTGGTCCAAAGAAAGAACCACGAATGAACGCAAGTTAAATAGACATAAGAGTCGGACATCGACAGGACTTAAATAAACATGCTTTCTGGTCCGAAATGCAAATCGTGTGTCAACGCAAGTTAAATGAACCTGCGCACTGATCCGAAATAAGAACCGCACACCAACACAAGGCAAATAAACATGCGCACTGATCCGAAATAAGAACCGCACATCAATACAAGGTAAATAAACATGCGTACTGATCCGAAATAAGAACCGCACATCAACGCAAGTTAAATAAACATGTGCACTGTTCCAAAATGAGAGTCCCGCATCAACGAAAATTAAATAAACATGCGCACTTGTCTGAATAAGAACCGCGCATCAAGGCAAGTTACATAAATATGCGCACTGGTCCGAGCGTTGTTTGAAGGTATCTATGGCAGACTATCCAGTCTACCAGAGATACAAAAAATCTGTTTCCCATTTTTCTGGGAAAGAAATCTTTGTATGCATTTATCGGTCTATGTTCTGGTCCGGTTGTAAATTAATTATTGAGCTAGCTCTTTTGAAGCCCAATTTTTTAAGGAAATTCCCTTGCTCATGCACGCTGGAATTGGTCTTATTGCTTTTCGTAAGCTGGGACTTTGTCCTTGGACAAACTTGTTCTTTTGTTTTTTTCTTTTCTTCTTTTTTTTGGATTTTTCAAATTTTTCCATTATTTGTTTAGTTAATGCTACACTCTTTTTCACATCCAGTCACACACCGAGATGCTCTCCTTTACAAACAAACAGGTGACACCACACCAGATGGCACAGAATCCTTTTTATATTCCAGTAACAAATTGTTTGGGTATTGAGAGTATTTAGATTATAATTAAGGGCTACCCATTAGGGTTCCATCGTTTACATACGTAGAATCGATCATAACATTTCTTCCACCTTTACAACATTAGCCAGTGTTCTAGAATGTTAAATATTAATACAAATCAACATCCACCGACATCAGCGTTGTTAGGTTAATACAATACCGTGTCTAACTTGATAAATTTAATGTTAACAACTTGAGCAAAATGAGCACTGTACTCTCCTTCACAGGAACTTAGCCTGGACGAAGTTATAATCCTAAGCCGTTATTAATATCTCGTAATTCAAAGTTTGCCCAACTGATTTTATACACCGGAACCAAATGGCCAAAAGTGGTCCGATTTCCGGGGTGGTCCGATTTCCGAGCAAATTTGATGTGTAAGAGTGCATTTTTGTTATGCTTATAGCGTACCCATATGAAATGAAATAAGAAAATCTCTTTCTGTTCTAAAATTTCCTTTCAAAACTCGTTGGATCTGAGATTTGCTCAATCAAAATTTTCTTAAGTTTATTATCTCAACTTTTTCCTGAATAGAGAGATCTTTTCGCTTTTTTCGTGCGCTTGCCATGATTTCGAAGTTTGTGGTAATGGTCATTTTTGCCCCCTTTATATACGAAATAAAAAATGCAATTAAGAACGTGAGTATACAAATCAATTGAGTTTTTAGGATTAATGCATTTTTAAAAAAACTTCGGTCTATTATTTTAAAAATCTCCGTTTTGTTTGAAATGGGTTAAAACTGTATGATCAGCACCGAATATGCGACATCACACACCAGAAAATCCCGTTTTATATTCACATTGATGGAGTTTCTTTTAATCAAACAAGTCCTTTATGTACTCAAGAAGGCATAATCCCCAATCCAGTCAAAGCAGTCAATGAACCTGTGATCATGTGTTGGTTATTGAATGGTCACGAGTAGTGCATGGAATATACTGTGCCCGGGTGCGAAGCACAAACTTGCTGCATTGTTTTGGAGATCGACCCTGTTTGATACCTTTAAAGAAAGTATGGCAGGATAAAAGAAGGGGGTGGGGAGTGGTTTTCACGCATTGTTTAAACTAGTGCATTCAATGCAGTACCTCATGTTCAATAATAAGTTTAAAAGGGGATATGGAAGCCAATTTCAGTGTTTTAATAGTGCAATTACCGACGAGGATTTGCTACTTATACCAACTCAAACATTATTTGATCCATCTAAATTGGAATCCGAAAGTAGCGGTGTCCTACCGCAGAATAAGAGATATAGCATTATTACGGAAAGCGAACAGGAAGAAACGCTTAAAAATCGGATACCAAAAGAATACGCGGCAAAATACATCATGGGGATTTAAGACATACATGGATTGGGTTCGCTTCAGAAATGAAAAGCCGGAAACCGCTTTAGATGGCATGGATAAGTACTAATAATTGTTAAAGCTAATGTTAAACTTTAGTTCTCTTTCCAAAAGGGCAGTGATGATTATTTGTTTTGTGGTTATATGGACTTGTCTAACAGCAATATTTTAAGGTAAATTTACAGCTGTCTTTTTGTTTAAGTAACGGGGGTGGGTGGGGTATTAGGGTCGGGGTAGGGGTGGTGATAGTGGGGGTTGAGCGCATGGGCAGAGTGTGGGCGATTAAAGTACTTTTAAGGTCATGTCTTTTTAATGGCTCGTTAAGTAAGCCTATGGTCAACTTTGTTGCAGCGCTGTATTTTTCATACAGCTCATGCAAGCCAATGTCGAACATACAGCCGGTTTCTAGCACCTTTTCTTTTGCTTAAACAATGCAGCATTTTCTATATTGCACTCGCTGTATGTCTGTATTGGCGTAAAACGGGGCTATATGGGATTTATTTCACCGTATTTTGATCGAGAAAAAGAGACATGCAGTAATAAACATTATAATCCCCAACACCGATAACCTCAGTTGATGTTTGTTTACTGAGTACATGTCACGTGCGTAGGCTGGTCCGATTACCGGGGTTCTGTCTGCGTTTGGACTCACAAAAGTGGTTCTGTGGTTCAAATTGCGGGTGGCCCGATTCGTGGGGTTCCTTAATAATAGAAACCAATGGATTTCATTCGGTTCTCTGGTATATTTTTCGTGCCATAACAGGAGTCACCAGGGTCTTTTTCCCCTTGCGTTGCAACTAGTATACTTAAGTAATAAGCATGCAGGATTCATTCCTCTACCTTTTACTCCAAAACAAAGAATGATATGTCGTAGGTTATATGCACTTTATGGACCAGAAATAAAAAAATATGTATTTTAGCCAAGATTTAATACTTTTACAATCAATAAACGAATGGATTGATGTATCTTCTATAATGCCTCCACAGCATTCACAGAAAGGGCCATTTTTAATTTTAACATGGAAAAGGTTTTTCCCACGGTTTATATACTAACCCACAAAAGAAAGTATAGAGCAACTTCAAGCACCAAAATATCACAAGCTGCCTATCAGAATTTTTAACACTTCGCACGTTCACAGTATTAGGAATGCTATGCAGCTGGACAAAACATGAAAGCGAAACTCCTTGCAATAAACAAGTAAATGTAAATTGAGTATTACACGGATGCCATTTTTCATTTACACAAACAAGTCATCATGCATCACCGAATAAGAACGTGTATGTCCACCATTAGCCCTGAACATAGCTTGGATCCGTCTTGGTACTGATGTAACCAATCTATTGATCCTATACTGGGGCACTTCTGCCACTCCTCAATGAGCGTTGAACGAAGTTCAGCGTGGTTGCGTGGAGGAGGCTGTCGCGTCCATACGACCCCAAATGTGAGCGTGTGCATTATCGTGCATGAAGAGCACTCAATACGATGTCAATCTGTCAATTACCGGTACGGTTTCAATCGATAACCGTCAGTTGCGAACGCCAGCGAACAATTTGCCGAACACAATGTCTACTGTAACGTTCTCCGACGTGCCTATATACGCGCTCACAACCGTCTGTGCGAAACCGATATTCGTCACTAAAAACCACTCGAGTCCAGTTGCGCTGTCTCCAAGCTCCCTGACTACATGCATGTCCGCAGTTAACGCGATTTTGATTCCGATGGGCATCTTACACGAGACCGACAACTAGTCAGCGACAACAAATTCCACGCTCGCGAAGGCGATTAATGACTGATTGACTGGAAATTCGTGGATTGTGAATGCCTGGGGTCTTGTTAGCAGTCATTGCAGCATTGAGAAAACGGTCACGCAGATGTTGTAGGCGAATCCGCGAACACGTGGTCGACCGCTACGAGGCCTGTCCCAAGTAGTTCCAGTCTCTTCATGTCGTCTTTCCAAATGTATTGCAGCGGAAGTGCAACAAAAGCGCCTGGCGACCTGTCTTGCGGAGACTCGTACACTTAACTAGCCGATTGCTTTCTCTCTTTCCGCTTATGTAAGCCGTGGCATTTTCATTCGTGATTGTTTAAAAAATTCAATTGTTCAAACACGTGCCTATATTTTAAGAGCACACAAGACCAATTAAACAGTATCTAAACACAAACACATGCTCGCTATGACAGTACCTAATCAAGTTGTTTCACACCTACCTCATTATTTCGTTAATTGTGTTAAAATGGACAAACGCTGTAAAAGGGTAAAACAAATCATATGTATAAATATAAAACCATGTCTTAAGAAGTAAAAACGTTCTATATCTTAACTATTTTACTGTATACTTTCTCTTTTGGGATCAGTGTAGTATTATGCGTTGATATCAATTTCGGCTCCGTGGTGCATTTCTTGCCAATACGAAACTGATGCAAAACACGTCGTTGGATATTTGATGTGAAGTGAACCATTTTGTAATCTGTCGTTCTCATAATATCTACCTTCTGCTGTTTATGGTTTTAGAAATATAGCTATTACTGAGGAGGGATGGATGAGTCTCCTATCTATTTGGCCACGTTCGCCACAGATACTTTCCTGTGTCTAAGTATCACTTGTACAATTAATTTCACAATTAATTAGGCTCTGCCGATTATAAAATATTCTGCATTTTCTGCTTTCAGAATTGTTTTTTACTTCTAAAAGAATTGTTCTATAAATACTGGCAGCCAGTGCAACTTGTTCACGTTATTAATTATTTCCTTCTACCCTTTTCAATTAATGCTTTACTTTGTGAGTCAACGCCATTGATACCACTTTCGTCACATTTACTTATCATTTCAGAATGCTTAACCTTATGTCCTCTATATCCCCAAATACCTATTGTAATTTGCGAAAGAAGTTTTATTACCCTTTTTTAAATCTGTAACATGGTCATATAGTACACATGATTAGATTCTACAGCTTAAATATCTTTCTGTCATGCAAACTACTGACCATCCAAGTAATCCTTTGTCAATATTTTTATTAAATTTTTATCCGCACATGCACTCTAGAAAGCTCAAAAGTGTTTAATTCTACCTCCATACTCTCTGTGTTGGTTTTTTGTACCTCCAAAGACCAAGCCAAAACTGAAATGACTCCTCAGGATTTAGTTGTAAAGCAGAGAATCCTGGTACACTGCTTCTATCAATTTCAGAGCTGGCCGTGTATTCCATACAGTATCGCTACGCTCACCTGCATTTACACGCGTTTATCATTTTTTATTTGGACACCCATAATTTCTAAACACAGAGGAAAAAGAAACGCCGAAAGAGGGCAGTCTTGTTTAAAACCTCTATAGAGGTTGAACCAATGCGTTGCATGATGTTCCATTATACACATAACTTATGATATTTGTTCAACACTATTTAACCCATGTTCTGAAGTTTTTATCTAAGCTAAAAGTTTGCAAAACTGCGAAGAGGTTAGCCACTTAATCGAATCAAAAGCTATGCAGTATTCCAGAACGGTCTTCAATTTCACAGAGTTCTGTAAAATGCTCAGTAACTTCTATATTTCCCGCTATGTACCTCCCTTTCATGAAACCCGGTCGTGATGAATTGAGCTATATTTTTGGGATCTGTTTTGTTTTAAAAACACCGCCTGCGACCTCATTCGCAAAACTGTACAGCTAACAGATTCTTTTACCCTCCGTTGAAACAAACAATGTTTTAGATGTTACTTGATCTTTCAAGTGAAAAAGAATTCCACCTAAAATTAATCGTACGATATAGTTTAACCAGCTGATATTCGCCACCGAGGGTAAGTGACTTTTTAATACGGCTGCAGCTTGGTAATACCATTAATAGCATGGATTGTTTTTGCTCTTGTTTTGTGAATATGACCCGTGAAATTAAAACGGTATTTTCTTACAATAGGCGTTGTTTGGTTCTAGCGGGGTGGACATTTTTTACAATAATCACAATAATCAATTGTAATCATGAATTTTTGACAGCAGATGAGTTGATGCTGGATTTTTTAAATTTAGAAACAGGGCACCGGTGTGAATTTCAGTTCTTATATAATTTTGATGTTGTATTCTCACCTATCAGTAACGCGTTCAAGAGGGTATGAAGAAGGCTGTGATTTTACTGATATCCAAAGACACAAGAAATCCTCGATAAAGCCTCCTTTTTCCAATACCAATAAGTCCATATCTGCAGGATTATCGGATTCTCTTCAGAGGTAATCCAGATGTTATGTCACTATCATTTGTGACATCGTAAATCCAGCATGACCTGGACGATTTGCAATAAAAAATGTGCTTGTCAAGAATCGCGACTCTTTCGTTTAGGATCGATATTTTTGCAACAAAATAAACCTTTTGTGCTTTCGTTTTATGACCACCGCAAAGCGAAAGTGAAACGTGCGAATGAGGATATTTTGCGCAGCTTGTGGACCAATCTACAAAACACTTATGGTCGATTGCTGGCATGAATCAAGATATGATTCCATAGTATTAAGAGAAAATCTATACAGTATGTACGAAAAATTATTGCTCGTTTAACAGACATGCGATTAACATATGGTTGCAATATGTTTTTTTTTTATTTTACACATGCTGTCGCAGCATGTGTTTTGTCAGCTTCTGATCACCAATAACGCCTTGACTACAAGAATGGCAACACGTGTTAAGAAAAAGTATCAAAAAAAAAAAAAAACAACGATTTTCCTTTGCATGTAAAAATTTTCCAACCGTCCTTACTTTTTTATATTACTATGTTTTATATGACAACACCGTATTTATTATGACAACGCCGTGTTTTATGTGACAACGCCATGTTTTATATGACTGCACAGTCGGAAATATTTGCTCTCGTTCTTCTTCATGGCAGTTACGCCTGCGAGGAAGGAGCCAGAGAGGTGCACTAAATCTCTCATCTTTGCGCCTTGCAAGGGTTAATAGTGAATCTGATTTGGGGCTGTATTTCCTTTACCTGTATCCACCAACGCAATGGGTGTCATTTCAAGTGGTCAATGTATCAGTTACATTTTGATCAATACACAAGATAATTATTGAAATTTAAGTGCGGTTATAAAAAAGTTCAACTTACATTTAACTAAAATGAAAATTTGATCCATAATATCCAGCAGTTGGGTTTCAATTTTTCCTTTCAGGTCAGATCTTAGATTAATAAGGACTCGAATAGTTCAAACTATAAAAAATAGCAATAAATGAAATTAAAGCCTTTCTATTTGTTTTACAAATGAAAAACCATAATGTGTTGACTTTGTTTAATTAGATATAAAGTATCATCCTAGAGGGCATAAAAATAAAAAGTTTCAGGTTTCAATAAAAAGTTTTAAATCATTCTACACCATTGTTTATGTTTCCCTTATTTATAATAAGTAATTGCGCGATCACAATGGATTTTGTTTTACTTGATATCATAACCCCATATTAACTTCGAAATTTATACCACAAGTAATTAGATAAAAGGAGCCAAATCTTAAGATCTTGGAAATTAAAACACCAATTTTAACAGACAGTGAATAGAATTAGGTCGGGAGAATCAAAAGCAGGTTTGCCAGCATAACAATCCCATGCTGCGACTGTGCCTAAAATTAAATTATTAACAGAAGTATTTTTTATTTTACTGCGCTATGTGTACTCAGATGTCTTCACTGCGTTTAGGCAAATGAAATCACCACAAGTGGCCCAGCTGTGAGGATAATCTTATACAGTGTTTGCCACCACAGTGGATTCAGTAGAACATATTTGATCATCCATTCATTGAGATCATCCCGTAGAGAATCTTTCTTTGCCATCTTTGCCGACTAATATCTTAAGGACAAAAAAAAATAGTGCTAATTCTGTCTGAGAGTAAAATTGGTACAAGAACAGAGCCACTGCCAAATGTAACATAAAAGCAAATCGCAAAGAAGCAATCTGTCTAGTCACTCACTGGTAAAAAAACCCTTGATTTTAGATCCTTTGTGTAAGTTGATGATTAGTGATTTGTAAAATGCGAAGGTTGACGCCGCTGTCACGCAAAACAATCCCCGGATGTGCTCCCCCCCCCCACCTCCCAAAATTCTACGTAATGTTTTTGTGAAGTGAAGCAATAAAGGGCGTAGTTGCGTGTGTCTGTTGGTGGACAGTGCCAAAGACCTTCACGTTTTACCCAAATGCAATCAAGCTCAAAACGCACATCAATAAAGAAAACCTTTTTTTTTTTAAAAAGTCTTTAGAATCAGATACAAAAAGCCCTGAGCTTTTTATTGCGGCACGCCCGATGTAATTTTAGCACTCCTAACGAATAAAAACAAAATGACATTTATTACATCAAGCTGACATGCCCGAAAAGTGATTCTTGTCATATCTGCTTGACAGACTCCAAGCACTACTACTTTAAAAAAAAAAACCTGCCAGGACTTACAGAATTACCAGTTTTCACAAATTAGCCGCAATGCAACTCTTGCATAAATAATTTCTTGTTTTTTTTGTTAAGTTATTTAAGGTCATTTGGAGGGCATCGCTTTCCAAACGCTGTAACAACATTTATAGCGCCTAACCAGCGTAATAACTATGGACTATAGACTTTATACATGAAGTCCCCTTAACACTTCAAGACATGAGGACTTGCGGGCATGAGGAGAGTAATCTAGAAATAAGTGAATTCAGACACTCTTTTTTTTTTAACCAGGAGAACATAAAGTGTGATTTTTAATTACTGTGTGGGGTATGTTATACATAATAACATGCCAATGTATTACGTAATATTAATGAACGTGTAGAGAGACGATGAGAAGGAAAGTAGATGTCACAGAGTCTTCAGACTTGTGGACCGTTTTTTTTTTTTTTTTTTTTTTTTTTTTTTTTTTTTGCAACGTATCGTTGTTTAATTGGTGGAAAGACATTTTTGATACACAAGATACAAAACACAAATTTGGCACTTACTCCTAGGGATGGGGTGGGGTTGGGGCACTTTGTATCTCATGAGTCACCATGCGTGCCTAAAAAACGCGGAGAAAGGGGGAAATTTTGAGACCAGACGCGGTCCGCGTTGAGTGCCAATTTCGTTAAAGGGGGGGGGGGGGATATTTTCATTCACTGCTCCGCGTTTCCTACAAAAGGAGGTCATTTCGGAATTTCACTCTGTGTTTTCTTTTAAAAAGATGGTATTATTTCAAAATTAGCACTCCGCGTTTGGGGATTGCTGTAAAAAAACATGGGCACGCATGGTAACTAGTTGGTACGTGACTGGCCCTTCCTGGGCATCCCCACTCTACCCTGCATAGCAGTATAGCAATAAAACCAGAAAAAGAACGCATACAAGAATGTACACAAGGATGTGTACAAGGATGTATACAAAGATATACACAAGAATGTAGACAAGAACGCACACAAGGGCGCACAGAATACTGTGCACAAGAACGTATATAAGAATGTGCACAAAAATGTACACAAGAACCTACACAAGAATACACACAAGAACATTCACAAGAATGTACACAAGAACGCACACAAGAACTCGCACAAGAATGTACACAAGAACGCACACAAGAACTCGCACAAGAATGTACACAAGAACGCACTGCTACTCATGCTCTATGATGTAGCAACAAATTATGTAATTTCAGGGCAGCAAAGGGGGACGTATTACATCTCTTGAATAAATAAATTTCGATTCCTCTAAAAGCAGAGAAGTAGGATATTGACATACTTTGATTGCAACTTTTGATGAATTGTTTTTAACACCAGGAAGCGGATATTTAAAATATCTGATAAAAATTGAAATGTATCAAAATTTTATGTTGGTGAGCAAACGGTACGATTTCCCACTATTTGGTGAGCAAACGACCGTTGAGCAAATGACCAACGAGCAAATGACCGGGGAGGAAATGAGGTGAACCCCGTTGTGCTGGACTGTCAAGATTCATCTGTGAATAATCTGACAACCTTTTATTTTTATAATGCACATGGGTACTCAATGTTTTAAACCGCAAAAGTCCTCTTGGGTTCTAACAAAAAGTTCATAACTTATAGAGGGTGAACCGGGGCGTGAACATTTTCACATTTCAACCTTTATAAGACCCTTCTTTTATGCGCAACAAAATTACCAAAAAATCAGTTGAACAAGTCGTGTAACGAGTGTGATCAATCGGATGAATCTTACTCCTTCATTAGATATCTAATGACCTTTTCATTTCTGAGCGTTCTCCGACTTCCAGACCAGGCAAAAGAAAACAACTTTTGAAAGCTCCTTTTTTTTTTTTTTTTTTTTTTTTTGTTTTTTTTTTTTTGTTTTTTTTTTTTTTTTTGCCATGTTTAGTTGGGCTTTTCTAAAGCTATTTCTTGAGCTCCCGGTGTGCCTTTTTCAGTTTCGTGACGTATTACAGGCCTAAAACTAATTTGCGATGTTCACGATGCTTGGTTATTGGAGGGCCAATCAGCTAAAAAAAACAAGTACAATAAAGAGCACAGGAAAGCATTCAAACGGAATGTTATGAGCAGCATGCAATTTAGAAATGGTGATCATTTCTTTTTATTTTATTTTATTTATTTATTTATTTTTCTTGTTGAATAAGCATGAATTATTGAGGGGCATGTCAAAACTAGATGTTCTGTGTGCACTAAACGCTAATGGTTTTATGGTTTTGCTATTAACTTTTCCCCAGTGTTTTTACGAATGCAATGACTTTATACTGTCACCAGAGAGTCGTCAACACTTCTCACCATTAACCTCAAGTGTACTCTTGTAATTGGCACGTGTTGCAATACGTTGTTTCTGTTTTGCCAAAAATGTAGCGGGAAACAAGAGTTGGGGGTGGGAGAGGGGTGTTTACGATGAAGATTTTGTTTTCAATCGCTGAATGAAAACTGGTGATGTTTAAGCTGTTCAGAATCACTCCTCCCTTTTTAAAAGTTTTTTTTAAATGAATCTTTCATGTGAATCTTTGATATCGCCTGTAAAAATTCACAGACGTGATTTATACTTGGACAAAAAATTATTCATTAATTTTAATATATAAGAACAACAATGAATTGCGTACGTTATAAATTGCATGAAGGGTGTAATACACATTCGGTAGAATCAAACAGATCTTTTTATGGTGGTTGATGATAAATGGCGTGTCTTAAACACGCGCAAAAAATGACAGGACAGTCATGAATTCTGATGAATGGTCATGTACTTGACCGAATGCTGTTTCGCTATACCCGAAACATACATACTTGCGAAAGCTGCCAACTCTTTTGTCGCTGAAAGAAGGGTGTTTAAGAGCACCGAGCTCTGCCTTATCTTATAGAAGTGGGATTCGAAAACGCGGTCACATCCTGAGGCAGTGCTCAAATAGCGTTGCCCACCAAACGCAAGGCAAGGGAGGTCCACTAAGATGACCTCTCACAACTGCCTGGTGCTCATGTGAAGACGAAATACACACGTGAACACACAGACGACAGTTCTCTCCACACAAGTCTTTACACTTCAAGGTGACATGCAATACAGATCACCAAAATTCCGGAACAGTATGCCACACAAACACATCAACCTGTGGGTTAGTATACCACACAAATGTTCCAATATTCCGGGATAGTATACCACACAAATGTTCCAATATTCCGGGAGAGTATACCACACAAATGTTCCAATATTCCGGGAGAGTATACCACAAAAATGTTCCAATATTCCGGGATAGCATACCACACAAATGTTCCAATATTCCGGGAGAGTATACCACACAAATGTTCCAATATTCCGGGATAGTATACCACACAAATGTTCCAGTATTCCGGGATAGTATACCACACAAATGTTCCAATATTCCGGGAGAGTATACCACACAAATATTCCAATATTCCGGGATAGTAGACTACACAAATGTTCCAATATTCCGGGATAGTAGACCACACAAATGTTCCAATATTCCGGGAGAATATACCACACAAATGTTCCAATATTCCGGGATAGTATACCACACAAAAGTTCCAATATTCCGGGAGAGTATACCACACAAATGTTCCAATATTCCGGGAGAGTATACCACACAAATGTTCCAATATTCCGGGATGGTATACTACACAAATGTTCCAGTATTCCGGGATAGTATACCACACAAATGTTCCAATATTCCGGGAGAGTATACCACACAAATCTTCCAATATTCCGGGAGAGTATACAACACAAATCTTCCAGTATTCCGGGATAGCATACCACACAAATGTTCCAATGCGGGAAAGTGTATCACACAAATACCCCTGAATTCTGGGAGAGTATACGTCACAAATACACCCAACTGCGGAATAACATACCACACAAAAAATATTGCTGGAGAGTATAGCACGCAAATATCCCACACTGTAAAATAGTACGCCACACACATACGTCAAACTCCGAGATAGCATACAACACAAACATGCCAAAAACCATAGAAATACGGTAAATTCTGGGATAATATATTCTTGGGTTAAGAACACGGGGTATGAGACCAATTCTCATCAGAATTATTTCACTTTTTTTATAGAACATCCAGGCAACAAGACCGCCGCCCAACGGAGACCACTTTTATCCATTTCTAAAGCTGGTCTTATTTTTAAGGTTTTTGGTAATGTCAAATGTCTCCGTTGAAACGAGTATTCCGAACAGAAAGTGAAACTCATCTGTGACCAAAGAATACAGCACTTACCGACACGACTTACCTCTAAACAGTGTGTGCCAAATCGTCCTACTCATGTGGGAACAGACTTCATCCAAGCTTGCTTTCCCACCGCAATTACCTTAAACCAAACCGTCAGTAAAAACCACTGCAGTATTTTCATTTACTGAAATAATCATGGACGCCCAGGAGCGGCCACTTACGTACCAACTGGTTACCTTGCATGTTCATAACTTTATTAGAGGACCCCTAAACGCAGAGTTCTGTGTTTGATATATTACCCCATTTTTAAACAAACACGAAGAACAGTTCTGAAAGAACCCGTCTTTGCGTCTGGCCTCAAAATTACCCCTTTCTCCGCATGTTTTGTGACATGCATAGTAACCCATATGATACCACGTGACCCCCTCCCCCACCCCCGAGCATGGACGAGAGATCTATTCTAATTTGTTTTTGGACGTGGATGACTTTTTTCGGTGGGGTGGAGAACAAGCTGACTCACTTACGTCTATAGTGGCCAATTTTCATTTGTGTTACACAAACAGTTGTAAAAACAAAGGAAGCATTAATACAATTGTTCAGCCATTGTATGGTCCGCTTCATCATAATCTCGTCATCGTTTCTTGTCCACTAGCGACAAGAGTATGTTAGACAATTACGGTGCCATCAATGGGACATACACTTGTTTAATCTCATCATTTTTTTTTTTAGAAATACATTATTTACATTGAAATGCACGTTTTAATGTGCAAGACACAAAACTGGAACGTAGACAGTAAACGTATTGGCACACCATGCCTGAGCATTTTGTTGACACTCGTGTGGCATATATTAGCTTTGTAGGTGAGTTTTTTTTCACACTGAAAGATATGGAAGGCATAAGGTACGGCATATGACAAATGGTGGGTATGTTACAAGACTTATACTATATAAACCCTTCCCAGAGAGACCTTGAGTCGGATCAACGTTGGGTCAACGATGTTTATGGAAGTCGAAACATTGTCTACCTTCCGACGTGGAATTACCCCTTAACCCGCCCTTAGGTCCAGTAACGCAGTGTATACTTTCTTTCAATATAAATGTATATATATATATATATATATATATATATATATATATATATATATATATATATATATATATATATATATATATATATATATATATATATATATATATATATATATATATATATATATATATATATATAAACGTTATTGTCTGTGTCTACATGTGGAATACGTTTCTGTACACATGGTGCTTCCGTAACCAGTTCTGCACCCAGATTGGTCTACAATTACGCATGGAGTAAATTGTTTGTCGTTTTGCATGCTATCCAGAATTGAACTTGTCGAGAGTAATTTTACCAGAAAATAAAAAATAAAATAGTTTTCTACGTCAGCAAGAAAATGGCATCAATGCCGTAATAAATGTGCCATTTTAAAGCCGTAAGTGGTTTGAGTATTTTTTCATGGGAATTAATTTCAGACCAATAGGTCACGATCTATCGGCAAGAAATAATAATTGCATTGATTAATGAGAATTATGCCACACGGCCACCGTAAATCTAAAATACTGAACCAAAAATGCACCCGGCGAAAACAAGGCTTTAATGTTGCATATTTCACAACTTTGATTAATTGTAATATGTTTTTTTTTTTATATTTTTACCATAACTGTACGGGTGTCATTGATAACTAAACCCACAGATTTAGATCACACCTGTACACCTCGTCATTGATAACTAAAACACAGGTTTAGACCATAACTATACACCCCGTCATTCATAAAATCATTAAACCATCAGATTTAGACCATAACTGCACATCCCGTCATTGATAATTAAACAACCAGATTTAGACCATAACTGCACATCCCGTCATTGATAACTAAACCACCAGATTTAGACCATAACTGCACATCCCGTCATTGATAGCTAAACCACAAGATTTAGACTATAACTGTACACCCCGTCATTTATAACTAAACCACCAGATTTAGACCATAACTGCACATCCCGTCATTGATAACTAAACCACCAGATTTAGACCATAACTGCACATCCCGTCATTGATAACTAAACCACCAGATTTAGACCATAACTGCACATCCCGTCATTGATAACTAAACCACCAGATTTAGACCATAACTGCACATCCCGTCATTGATAACTAAACCACCAGATTTAGACCATAACTGCACATCCCGTCATTGATAACTAAACCACCAGATTTAGACCATAACTGCACAGCCCATTATTGATAACTAAACCAACAGATTTTGATTGAGAGCTTCAAGAAGAAACAGTTGCAACAAAATTGGGGTTAAATTTTACTTATGTTGCCCATCACCTACTGATCTGATCTAAAAGACTTTAAAACTCGAATATGACTCTTCTAATGTCTGGATGTAAGGTTCTTATTTATAGTGTTGCTATTTTTAGTTCTGTGCATGAGACTGTCAAGAGCCCTTGGATGTTCAGATGTTCATTAATGAAAAGTAACGCCTCTCATATTCGAGTAATCCTAGATGCCGGTTTTAACCATAGGCCGCTATAACAAAAGATAAATTTTCAAAAGGTGCTAAGTTTATATATATATATATATATTTATGATTTCAAGCCGTCCTGTGAAGACGAAAAAAAACACGCAGGTGGGATTTTTATAAATTTCTTGTACCGCCAATGTTTAATTAATATATTTACAATTATTTAACATCCATACAATTACGCAACATCAGTACAATTACGTAACATCAATCCAATTACGTAACATCAATAATTGATAGATGTAAAACAATAAAGAAGAATTACATCACACATATTTATAAGAAAGAAAAAATATAATTCACTGATCCAAAATTTGTCTGGGGGTCAAACAAATTGAAATCCCCCACCGTAACAAAACAATATATGGAGGCGATGGGGCGGAGGAGGGATTTAAACAAATTTATTTCTTAGCTTAATTATATAAAATGTGTTACACGCGAGGAGAGTAAAATGAATGAGGTTGCTGAATGCTTAACAGCTACCCTCATTGAGTACAGATAATTTTAGACCAATCAAATCAGAGGGACGGCTTATACATAAATCCGTCTAGGTCAGTGGGCGGACCTAAACGGCAATTTATGATTTCAAGCCGTCCTGTGAACACGAAAAAAAAACACGCAGGTGGGATTTTTATAAATTTCTTGTACCGCCAATGTTTAATTAATATATTTACAATTATTTAACATCCATACAATTACGCAACATCAGTACAATTACGTAACATCAATCCAATTACGTAACATCAATAATTGATAGATGTAAAACAATAAAGAAGAATTACATCACACATATTTATAAGAAAGAAAAAATATAATTCACTGATCCAAAATTTGTCTGGGGGTCAAACAAATTGAAATCCCCACAGAAGAACCCCACAGACAAACGGGCAATCACACTGTGAAAGACGGTACGCGAAAATATTTATCATATATATATATATATATATATATATTGCCGTTTAGGTCCGCCCACTGACCTAGACGGATTTATGAATAAGCCGTCCCTCTGATTTGATTGGTCTAAATTATCTGTACTCAATGAGGGTAGCTGTTAAGCATTCAGCAACCTCATTCATTTTACTCTCCTCGCGTGTAACACATTTTATATAATTAAGCTAAGAAATAAATTTGTTTAAATTTTGTTGGAATATCTCTATTATTTTTTTCTTATATAGTATATTCTGGATACCTCTGGGACGCTTTAAACATTACTGCTGATATTTAAAGTATTTTCCTTTAAACTGGGACGAATATTCGCATAGGTGTTGCTGTGACGTTTTAAACTGGATTCTTTTGTGTCGTCATTAGGATTCTGTTGTTTCGTCACAAGATCAGTTACTACAGTAAATAATTTTAAATAACCAAGGATATCTTGTTACTGACGCTCCGTGCAAACCTTGGATAATTTGTGAACCAGGAGAATTCCAGCTGAACGCGAGTGAGTAATTTTTAAAATTTTACATCTTTTTTGATGTTATGTAACACCGTTTGGGCTTTTCATTTCAATTATCCATTCCAAACAGGAATTCTTTACTTTTTTTTTGTACAAAACAATTAATATTTTTATAAATATCGGGACTCAGTTTGGACTTCATGTTATTTACTTTATTACCTAGAACTCCAAACTAAACTCCCTATTATTACTTTTTACTTGCATCATTATAATAATAACGATTAAGTAATAATAATAATAATAATAATAATAATAATAATGGTAATAATAATAATAATAATAACGGGACTCGGTTTGGATTTCTTAATTAATCTTAATATGTACTTTGAACTCCAAGCATGACTCCCTCACTTTTTACTGAAGCTTCATTGTTTCACTGGTTCGTTATTAATTAGCAATAATTGCATCATTTTATTTAAGCTATTTTTTTTTTCTTTTCTTAAGGTTTATCTTAAGTTATTTAGCAATTTTACACTTTTTTCTCCTCTTCCTGTCTTGTCTATAGATATGGCTCCAAAACGAAAGGCATCTAAAGCAACTGCTGCTTCCTCCAAGAAGACAAAAAAAGATGACATTGTCCAGGAAGTCGTCCAGCAGCTCCAACCAGTAATCGCCCAAGCTATACAGGACGCCATTGCGACACAAACGCCGGTCACAAATCGGGAAACATTAAATCAGGAAGACCAAGACGAGGACCTTGCAGTTTTATTTCGGGATGCGGACGATCCACACCTTGAAGGTGAGCCTATCAATTCAGCCTCCAGTACTCTGCACCTACATGTCGCCAGGAACGTTCTGGACAAAATTAAGCGTGATCAGTACGTTTCCTTAGTTGAGTTGCTGAACCCGGATGAACAAGACATTAGCCTTAATATTTCACACAGTGGCAGTGTGACTCTCAATAAGAAGGCCAAGCAGCTCAAAATTGCATCCTGTGAGCAATGGTTTTCAGCTTTTTTAATTTTCTCTTCAATTTATCAAGAATACTTTCCAGATAAGTCACGGCAGCTCTTTAAATATATGTCGTTTGTACAAGGCTTGTATAAATCGTTCGGTCTAGAAGCTGCTCTCAAGTACGATGAGGACTTCCGTAAATTCAGGGAGTGTTCCCCTGATCTTACATGGGATAGTCTTCATCAGGAAATTTATTTGTTGGCCGCAGCAAAATCGGCACAGTTGAAACAGTTCCGTTCCCAAAGCCAGCCCTTTCGGAAAAACGTGTTCTGTCCCCCGGGTTATTGCAGACAATTTAATTCCCAGGGAATCTGCACATGGTCAAACTGCGTGTACAAACACGAGTGCTTTAAATGTCAAAGTGACCACCCAGGCAGAACATGCCGCACCACTGAATTTACCAATGGCAAGCAAAACAAAACCCTCGCCAAACCTAAAAAATAGTTATTCTTTACCCACACCAATTGATCCAGATAGGCTTGCCATATTGCTGCAAAATTACCCCCACAAACAGTTTTTGATTGACGGTTTTCGCTACGGCTTTAACCTCAGATATGATGGTCCCGATCTAAAATACGAACTTCCGAATAATAAATCAGCTACAGACCGGAAAGATATTCTTATTTCTAAGATCAATAAGGAGATACAATTAGGCCGCGTGTCAGGCCCCTTTTCACACCCTCCTCTTCCACATTTTCGCGTCAGCCCCTTAGGACTGGTACCCAAAAAGGAAAAAGGCAGCTTTAGACTCATTCATGACTTGAGTCAGCCAAAAGATATTTCTGTAAATTCTGGCATTGATGACATTTATTCTTCGGTCAGGTATGAGACGTTTGATCAAGTTGTAACATTAATTTTACAAAAAGGAAAGGGTGCATTAATGTCTAAATGTGATATCCTAGATGCATTTCGAATCATTCCTATAACTAAACGGGACCATCATTTGTTAGGTTTTAAAGTAAATGGCAAGTATTATTACGATACGGTATTACCTATGGGATGCCGCATAAGTTGTAATGTGTTCGAGCAATTTAGTACAGCAATGCAGTGGGTCATAAAGAACATTTATAAGTTCAGCGATATGTCGCATATTTTGGACGACTTCATTTTTGTTGGATCGGCGGGATCCTTTGAATGTATGCGGGGTCTTCAGTCTTTCATTCGACTGTCAAAATTTCTTGGTATACCTCTAAAAGAGTCAAAAACCGTCCTTCCAACTACATGTGCGGTTTTGCATGGTATAGAAGTAAACACTTTGCAAATGCAGGCCAAGTTGCCCCAGGATAAAATTGACAAAGCAGTCGGTTTAATAAATCAAATCATAAAACTACATGTTGTAAAACTGCGTGATGTTCAAAAAATCGTTGGTTTGTTAAATTTCTGTTGTAAATGTATAAAACCAGGTCGTGCCTTTCTCCGAAGACTGTGGGATATTACTTGTGGTCATGTGAACAGAGAACAATTAATTCCATTAACTATGTCCGCCAAACAGGATTTGCACACTTGGCTTGTTTTCTTACGAGAATTTAATGGCATCACGTTATGAAATACGGATATATGGCTATCTCAAAATCAGTTCAATGTTTTTACTGATGCCAGTAAATCCGTGGGTTATTCTGCGGTCTTGGATAATGAGTGGTTTTACGGCACATGGGATGACTCTTTCAAACAATATAATATTGTTATCCTAGAGCTTATCCCGATAGTAATCGCCGTGCACCTGTTCTCACAGAAACTGAAAAACAAAAGTGTGATTTTACACACAGACAACTTGGCTCTTGTGTCCATCATAAATAATCAAACAACAAAATGTAAATTGACCATGCATTTAGTTAGAAAATTAGTGGTTAGATCCTTGATAGATAACATATGTTTACACGCTGTCCATTTATCTTCATCACAGAATAGAATATCAGATTTGCTATCTCGTTTGAAGGTAAATGCCGCAAAGGAAATGGCACCTCATTTAGACGACGATCCTCTTATTGTTCCCAAGGAGCTGGATCCATGCTGTTTATTGCGACCACTATGGTGATCAATAGTCTGTCAGTATCAACCCGCTCTGTGTACAAAAGATCGTGGGAACATTTTCAAAAAACATGTAAAATGTTCGCTCAGCCAGCTTGTCCTGCATCAATCAATGCGTTGCTTATATATATTGCGTATTGCTCTTGTCAAGGTTTTTCATACAATACAATGTTAACTCGCATGTCTGCAATTGCGTTTATTTATCGCTTTAAACAGAAACCAGACCTCACCCAAGAATTCTTAATTAGAAAGGCTTTGGTTGGTTACAAAAATAAACATTATCATTCTGACCATAGAAAGCCCATTTCCGTGAGTTTGCTACACAGAATGTGTGACGTTCTTCCTCAAATATTTACTGAATATTATAATCTTGCTTTATTTAAATCCTTATTTTTATTAGCATTTCATGCCTTTCTTCGTGTTGGTGAATTCACTTCCACATCCGCCAACAATCCAAATTTGTTATTAGCTAATAATATTAAAATTAAAAGGAAGCAAGGAAAACCAGTCGGTTTAACTATCCACTTTGAACAATTTAAGCATAGTAAGGGTAGACACTTTGATTTGCATATACCCTCTTCCCCCGGCCCCTTTTGCCCCGTTGAAGCGATGTCAAATTATTTAAAACTTCGTACACAAAAAGTTGGTTCTCTCTTCGTTTTAAAAAGCGGAAAGCCTATTTCTCCATCATTTTTTAATACCGTTCTCAAATCGGCATTAATTCTCTCCCTTGGTACTTGTAAGGGTTATACTTCACATTCCTTTCGAATAGGTGCCGCGACATATTGCCTCCAAAAAGGTTTAAATAAAACACGCATTTCTCATATTGGCAGGTGGCGTTCTAATGCTATTGATAAATATTTTCGCGTACCGTCTTTCACAGTGTGATTGCCCGTTTGTCTGTGGGGTTCTTCTGTGGGGATTTCAATTTGTTTGACCCCCAGACAAATTTTGGATCAGTGAATTATATTTTTTCTTTCTTATAAATATGTGTGATGTAATTCTTCTTTATTGTTTTACATCTATCAATTATTGATGTTACGTAATTGTATTGATGTTACGTAATTGTACTGATGTTGCGTAATTGTATTGATGTTAAATAATTGTAAATATATTAATTAAACATTGGCGGTACAAGAAATTTATAAAAATCCCACCTGCGTGTTTATTTTCGTGTTCACAGGACGGCTTGAAATCATAAATTGCCGTTTAGGTCCGCCCACTGACCTAGACGGATTTATGAATAAGCCGTCCCTCTGATTTGATTGGTCTAAATTATCTGTACTCAATGAGGGTAGCTGTTAAGCATTCAGCAACCTCATTCATTTTACTCTCCTCGCGTGTAACACATTTTATATAATTAAGCTAAGAAATAAATTTGTTTAAATCCCTCCTCCGCCCCATCGCCTCCATATATTGTTTTGTTACGGTGGGGGATTTCAATTTGTTTGACCCCCAGACAAATTTTGGATCAGTGAATTATATTTTTTCTTTCTTATAAATATGTGTGATGTAATTCTTCTTTATTGTTTTACATCTATCAATTATTGATGTTACGTAATTGTATTGATGTTACGTAATTGTACTGATGTTGCGTAATTGTATTGATGTTAAATAATTGTAAATATATTAATTAAACATTGGCGGTACAAGAAATTTATAAAAATCCCACCTGCGTGTTTATTTTCGTGTTCACAGGACGGCTTGAAATCATAAATATATATATATATATATATATATATATATATATATATATATATATATATATATATATATATATATATATATATATATATATATATATATATATATATATATATATATATATATATATATATATATATATATATATATATATATATGTTGGGCATAATTTTTAAATCTGCACAATTTATAAATTGTGCTGCACAGTTTTTAAATTTATAAACGGGCCAACCATTTAAAAATGGGTTGCCCATTTATAAATGGGCGACCCATTTTTAAATGGTCGGCCCGTTTTTAAATCCAAACTGCGGACAATTTTTAAATTGTCCTGCACAATTTTTAAATATTTTAATTTTTTTAGCTTTTTTTTTCTTTGGTTTTTTTTTGTTTGTTTTATATTTGGTCAACATTTTACTGCTTTTATGTCTTTTATCTCGGTTCACAAGTATATTCATCTATTGTTGCAATTGCATTTCACAAAAACTGCATTTGACGAATTAGAGTACTTTATATTTGCAACTTTTTTCCGTGATTTTGTTTTTGTGCTGTGGTTCACAAGTTTGATTTTCTGTTGTTCTAATTTTATGTACTCTTCTATTATTCTGTGCTGTAATTGCTTTTCAAAGATTTTCTCCGGCTTTTGATTTATTGGCCTAATTTGTAATTTTAACTTTTACGTTGTAACTCTTAATTATGCAATTGCAATTAGAACTGGCAAAGTCGAAAGTAGATAGAACCAGGATCAGCTTGTGTGATGTGTTCATATTTATGTATAACTTCATGTATGCTTTGGTAATTTAGGCACATTGATGATTTTTAACCTCATTTTAACTTGTCTTTTAGTCGTAGTTGAAATTAGAAATTAACGTTTCGTAAACTAGTTTAAATTTTTAATTTTCAAATTGGTTTAGAACTGCTATGGTGTGATTTTTTTAATCGAATGTTATTATCTTGTACTTAGTAACTTGTAGTTGTGTTTGTGAAGAAATTGGGGGGGGGGGGGTGTTGGAGGATGATGGTCACCAAAAAAATCCAGGCCACCTTCAAGACCTGGAAGAATTATTTATATCTATTTTAGTGACCACCATCTGTTTTGTTTATTTTGAATTTTTTTACAAAGAATTATGGTTATGTTTGCAGAAATGAA
The DNA here is from genome assembly GCA_949752745.1 of Protula sp. h YS-2021. Lineage (NCBI taxonomy): Eukaryota > Metazoa > Annelida > Polychaeta > Sabellida > Serpulidae > Protula > Protula sp. h YS-2021. The sequence continues at coordinate 75,103,245 of OX457026.1, forward strand.
TATTTTATATTTTTTGGGGGGGGGGGGATTATTCGTTTAGTCGGGGAGACATTTGATTTTGTTTACAAAAACAAGAAACTAAGTAGGTATCGATTGAAAGTGTATAATGTAAGCCTGTAACCTTATATTTTGTGTAAACTGATAGCTCTAGTTTTTCACATTGGTCAAAAATTGCCTAAATGGCGACTTGTTGTGTCCGGTTGGGGTCTGCACCTTCGACGATGGCCTGTTATGAGTAGATCAATGCCAGTTCTAATTGCAATTGCAAATTAACAGTTACAACATAAAACTTACAATTGCAAATTAGGCCAATCAATCAAAAGCCGGAGAAAATCCTTGAAAAGCAATTACAGCACAGAACAATAGAAGAATACATAAAATTAGAACAATAGAAAACTAGAACAGTGTGCAAGCCCACATATTCCCCAAAGGCCCCCCCCCCCCCATCACTTAAACACGGCCATCAATAGTTGAAATTTTCCAAGTCCAGCTGGTCCATTTTCCTTTTACGAACCTGGCCCATTTACAATACCGATCTGTGTGTGTTCCCATAAAACCTACATACCACGTTTCATGAAAATCCTTGCAGGAGTTTTTAAGTTATCGTGTTAACATGCTCTTGATGACAGACCGACCGACAGACCGACACGCGGTCGATCGCATATATTCCCCCTGTGGGGAGTAAATCAAACTTGTGAACCACAGCACAAAAACAAAATCACGGAAAAAAGTTGCATTTATAAAGTACTCTAATCCATCAAATGCAGTTTTTGTGAAATGCCATTGCAACAATAGAGAAATATACTTGTGAATCGAGATAAAAGACATAAAAGCAGTAAAATGTTGACAAAATTAAAAAAAAACAAAGAAAAAAACAAAGAAAATCTTTCAAAAGCAATTACAGCACAGAACAATAGAAGAATACATAAAATTAGAACAACAGAAAATCAAACTTGTGAACCACAGCATAAAAAAAAATCACGGAAAAAAAGTTGCAATTATGAAATACTCTAATCCGTCAAATGCAGTTTTTGTGAAATACAATTGGAACAATAGATGATTATACTTGTGAACCGAGATAAAGGACATAAAAGCAATAAAATGTTGACAAAATATAAAACAAAAAGAAAAAAACCCAAAGAAAAAAAATATTTAAAAATTGTGCAGGACAATTTAAAAATTGTCCGCAATTTGGATTTAAAAACGGGCCGACCATTTAAAAATGGGTCGCCCATTTATAAATGGGCAACCCATTTTTAAATGGTTGGCCCGTTTATAAATTTAAAAACTGTGCAGCACAATTTATAAATTGTGCAGATTTAAAAATTGTGCCCAACATATATATATATATAGTCTCTTTTATAACGGTGTCCCAGAGCTGACATTCCTCAACAAAGTACATGTATATCAGAAAATTGTACCACTGGACTCCAATTATGCAGACGTTTTATTTCGTAAAGCGAGTTTTTACGAGTAAAAGCGTAATTTGCGTTCTCCACATTTAGAGTAGCTTCCCTTCATAACAAAGGAACAACATTTTTTCATTTCAGTTCGAATACTCTCGGTCAATCAGATGTGGGCGTAGGCTTGGTCAATAGGGCATTCCCTTTCCGCCAACCCAGTTAAGGTAAACTCGCCAAGGCTTGAAAGGTTGGGACGGAAGAATTGACCTTCCTGAAAGCTCCTTTTTCGAAAAAAATGCCTATCTCTACTTTTAGATGGGGACTAAAGACCGAAACCAGAAATCCTGTCATTCTGAACTGCGCAAGAAAAAAATTCCAAAGGCCCCAAGGGGGTCAGCACTAATCAAGTGCCTTGGTATCAAATGAACATTACAGAAAGAAACATTCGTACCAAGAAGCAACCAAGTGTAACCATGTTGATTAACATTACTCAGCAACATACCGACTGAGTAAACCTTAGTTACCAAGAACTTCCCCGTGTGGGTAGGCCCTACCTACTCCATCCAGCTCCAACCGCCCACAGAAAGGAAGCATTATCTAGGGCAAGCGGTAACAAAGATTATGTAATAATCAAAATTGTATTTTATTATCAAACAACTGCAAAAGAACTTGTGTACCAAGCACAGGTAAATAGCTGAGTTCCGATTAATACAAGCTCTGACTGCCAATAAAAAAACTGTATCATTGACACACCGGGCTCACATAACCATACCATGGCCGAAAAACACAAATGCTATGTACCAAGAATGACCTAAACTAAACGATTAGACAATTCTTGACAAAAAATGGAATTAGAAGACCGCTTAAGATCCATAACTCCATGTTTAAGGATGGAAAAACAACCAAACTTACAACACCAAAAGCTTGGTTCCTGTAGTGTACGTATGCAGTGACCAAGAGATCCAATAAGTTGGTTCACAGTGACCATGTTCGCTTCGTACTTACATACACACCCCTTCTTTTCCGGAAGAATGGAGTCCAACCTGGCGTACTATGACTGAGATGGGCTGCTACAGTTAATTGAAAGACAATACGCTCGAATGTGCCCATTCTCTGCGTGGCAATGTGCACCTTAGCCATGAAACCTGCTCTCGGAGTCAATAAGAACGTCGTCCAGTCGCAGTGTTCGTTCTGGATTTCTCGGTCCAAGGCATGGATTCCATCTCTCCGTTTACCTGATGCTAAGGTTAGCAGAGTTTATCGTCATCGAAGATCTCTGCGTCTATGTAAGTATCCAACTGCACCACATTTACCTTAAAGTGTATTAGCAGACAGGATAAGGTTTGGTCTTCCCCTGGATCATGGCCTGTAGTGTTCTTTTGTATAAATAGTCAAGAAACGGATCTAGCTTGAACTTTCCATATCAAGTCGCGAAGTTGTTCCACTGCGAGCGTATACTTTTGCAGTGGACTGCTTGTGACTTGTTTCATCCATTATCCTCTTGGAGAATCCTTTTTCTCTTAGTAAATTTGGATCAGGCACCAGATACTTTGGTTCAGTAAGTGTGGGGGGGGGGGCGTAAGTGTGACCAGTGCGGCTGAAATAGAATCCCCTCGCAACGTGCGTTTCTGATCATCTTCACTGCCTTGTAACGCCGTACGAGAGGAAACCACGCCGCGCCGGGTTGTCAAAGAGCTATCGGAAATAGTCGAGATGATCTGAGTTTCAAAACTGTGGCAAAATTGTTTGGGGAGGAAACGCGTAGAGGACTTACTCAACGGCAATGGACTAGCTGAGGAATCTACCACCTATGCTGTGTGATCCGGACACGGAGACATAATTGGGCAGCTTGGTTATCACTGGCTTTGCAAACACGTCTCTGGTAGGAGAGCCATGCAGACTGCTGGATTAGCACTTAAAGGACTCCGGGGATAAACATCACTCCGTCTGAATGTCTTGTCCCGGAGGCCAGGACCTCCAGGGCATTCAGTTTACCCGATATGTCGCATGCCGAGATTTGGATCCGATGCTGTTTTGCTTGGAGAAGCATTTGAGAGGTCCGATCGGTAAATTGCATACATCTGGTACTCTCTGTTTGTTCAACTAGGATACTGCCATTCAATTATCCAGGGATACCAGTACATTTCTGTCCTTGAGTGTGTTGGCTAGTCCGCCCAATGTTATCGAACTACTCAGTTTCAACTAGTTTAGGTAGTGATGGTGGGAAAACATCTTGCCGCATCTTCCCTTGGTAATGAATCCAACATTTAGTCATTAGGATGAAGGGTGTAAGTTTAAAGTGTTGCATAATATCGAGTTCAAAACCAAAAAAGCACTGCAGTCACAACACACGGTAGTGAGTGCGCTATTTTTTCTTCTTGCTCTTCTTCTTCCTCATAGTCTTCTTCTCCTTCATTTCCTATGACCAGTTTCCAGCCTCCTGATTTTGTGGTACTTGGAAAATCCTGTTGAAGAACTCCCTGTATTGCTCCCTTCTTTCTAACTCTTGGATCATTTCGTCTAACGCTGCAGCTTTGTCCTAGATCTGGATGGTAGAAGGCTGTTTGGGCATCTGAAGCTTTTGGTGGGAGAAGTATGGACGGTCTATAATCCCTGCGTCCATTTTTGACAGAGAAGGAGCAACCGACCAGAGGTTTACTTGCAGCGGTGCACCCTTCTTTTCTAGCTTCTCAAGAATTTGCCCAGCCTTACGCCTACGGGAAAAAAGAGGCACTGCAACTTTTAAAAATTTCTGAGGTTTTTGGAGTTTGCAAAAGTATTACCTAAAGACAAGTCATAGTCTCTGGACAGTACTTTGGTTGGCTGCTACCTGTGGTGTTGCTGCGTAGGGCGCGTCTCCATCTGCGCATTATTATCGCCTGTTCTGTTTGGATGTTGTGGCACGATGCTTTGAACTTCACAGCTAGGTCTAAAGACAGAGAGTTCTGCTTTCTTGGTTCACTGGTTCAATGCCTGCTCCTAGCACAGGGCGTGCCTTATGTATTTTAAACCTTAACGCTTGATCAATATTGATGGAGAACACGTCACGATGCAGGTACACAAACGAGGTCATGACATGAGTCGAGATCCTGGTTTTTTAGGCTTTCCGCGTGTGGTCTTGAAACAACTTGGCTTCTATTTCAGCTAATGAAATGTCTGAATCGACACGTCTAAATGGCATCCAGACCGTACATTTTGCTGGTTGGTTGAGAGCTTGGAACGGAATAGATTCGTTTGCCGCGCGATAAGGGCGGTGACGGCCTAGAAATTATTGGACGGGTGGAAACGGGAAAGGGTACCACATTGATAACGCATTTGCAGGTTGACAATGCTGCAATAAACCAGCGGGGTCGGGACTTTTTGCCACATCATACGCATAAGTGTATAGATTTGTCTGCGAACGGTGTACGTACCAAGCTAACGAGCAACTTCTTCAATCGCGTCTCTGAATGATACATCTCCGGGGCGAATCGGTCGATGTGACGATTACGGTGCCATCTCCACGTTGAGACGCTAAGTCTGGAGGTGAAGGAGTACGGATAAGGCGTTTCCCTGCAGCTGCTGGGCTTTTACCGTGACAGCGTACCAAATCAACCTCTCGCAGCAGAAGAAAAAGTAACGCATTCATGGGGAATTTGCCTGGCTCTAGTCTGCGACACCCTCCCCCATCCCTTCTGACTTTGGGTCGTCGAAAGACTGACCGTCGGCTTAGGATTGAGCAGAATCCCGATCTACTGAAGAGTTATAAATAGGTTGCTACAGAGTCTTCTTCAGTCACCAGTACCTTCTCTATTTCGGTGTGGTGCTCCAAGGTCGGTGGAGAATATAACATCAACGACTGTGGAGTTAAAGAAGCCACCTGAACGGAGACAAGTAGCACTGGCTGCCTCTCGATTGTGAGCGAACGGGATTTAAAAGCTGACACATCCGGCTTCGGGCCTTTAACTCTTGGTCGTAACTGTGTGTTGCAGCTCTCGTATTTGCTTTTGGAGTTGTATCTGCATGGAAAGAAAAAATTGAAAGTGTCAAGAGAAAGCGTTGATTCATCCAGTGATTGAGACAGTTCAGATTGTAACGGTAGGCACAGTTGTTCTGCAGATGCCGTAAAGGAGGAGCGAGGGAGTTGGTAGGTGATCTGTACTTGGTCACTCGCCAGTACTATAAAAGCTGCACAAGAAATAGATTTGGCTGCGTCATGCTATAGGGATTGCCAAGCTTTGTCCAACACTGAATTCTCACTATCTATTGGGAGTTCGGCGACTGTTCCAAAATCAGACTTCGTTCCCTTATCCAGGCGGATTGGTAACCGAACTTGCTTGGGTATATGCAAGCCTGGACTGCCCAAATAACAGTGGGCTTTAAGCTTATCTCTGCATTTTAGGTTCCTGACAAGATTCTAGTATATGCGTCCCCAGTCCGTAGGGGAAAGATGGGCGCACTCGATGCACGTGCGGGTTTCGTCGCAGAGCGCTAGCCCTCCAATTCTCCAACAAGGTTGTAAAGTGAGTGTGTATTGTACGCCGAGGTTAGCTGGATGGAGGTTAGAAGGATCGCTACGTACAAATTGTAGACTAGCCCAGACATGCTGCAAAGAAGCAGAGAGAAAGGGATATTATAGTTAACTGTAAATGACACAAGTAATTCAACAGTCATAAATTTTAAACTCTCTACATTTATTTTCATGAGTAAGCTATTTCCAAGCAATAGCATGAACCTCTTGCCCAAAATGGCTATTGTTTGACAAGGTGTCTGACGTGCCGAGTGGGAGGGGAGGGGGGGGGCAAAAAAGACCAAGAAAAGAGACTGGTAGTGGTGTGACAAATAAATTACCAAGGAGCGTGGCGAGCAAACCAAGGCCAAGAAACCGAGATACCTTTGCGCCTGAACAGCTCCTAGAAGGACCGTGTTGTCGGAAATGGAAGTAGTCAAGCGCAGCAAAAAAAGACCAACAGCTTTGTAAGTGTATCCTTGAGCTCGCTTGCAGTCAAGACAGGAACAGCAGACTCAAAAACTCCAGGATGATGCGCGTGAGCATGACCTGTGTGTTGCTGTCATACACCCAGTGTAGTAAGTGAGGCACAGTTCTCGGGACTAGCCAAAGGTTAATGTGGTTCCGTGGTGTAAAATTCAGCAAAACACAACTACAAATTTTCAAACTGCTGGCTCACACAAACCAGATTTATTCAGACTGGAAGTAGTGATAATTAGGCTATTATTGGTGAAATAAACTAAAAAAGAAACCTAATCTCCCCTTGTCAACTGATTCACTGGTGCCTGCAAACAATGGTGTGTGTTTGCCAAAATATGTGAAAATGAATGTCATATTTACGATTGCTGTCTAATCAAACTGACCAAGAGTTTTCAAGCTGTAATTGAAAGTGTTCTGTTTCCGTTGTGCATAAATTCATTTGATATAAAGGAAGCCTCATCTAAAAGTGAAGATAAGCGAATTCGAAGGTTTTGCTTAGTAAATGGCATCTCTTATCCGTATTCTCAAGTAAGAAAAGAAACCGCTTGCAACATAAGGAGATTCGAGTATAAACGGATGTATTTGTCGGCACTTGGGTTATGGATTTTACTGTACTTGCACATAATAAAGTATCGTACTAATTTGAACGTGGCTAGGAGGAGATTTACGGTGCTCGCTTGTACTTAATGTTTTGCAGTACAATTTGGTACTCGGGTACAATAAGTTTCGCTGTACTTGCTGATACTTACTCTCTTGGTACTGCAGTACGTTGTCATTACGCAGATGTATGTCCAGGCACGAGTAGCAACCGATTTCTCTGAAAGCAAAATAAATTACACATTTTACTTTTATTTAGCGCCTCGTTTTCTATTATCATCCAAACTTTTATAATTTATTAACGAAAATATAGCAGCAAAATTTCTATACCTAACTCAAGCAAGAAACAACCAAGAACTTAAGACAATTTTAACATGGCAACATCATGTTGATAACATATCACATAAAAACAAAGGGCTTGATTTTGTATTGGTTACAACATAATTAACGGTTTGGTGGCTGCCTGCTCAGCATATTTATGATCTCACATTTATTAACCACATTCTAACCAAGATATGGTTTGGTATGCAGTCCACACCAAATATTCAACTTTATAACTTTATATATGGGAAGCGATTTGTTAACTGCATCTATTATATGCCCAGCTGGCCGTGTGTATAAAAAACTAAGGGAGCAGTATTTTCGAACACGTACTGCACACCGCCTCCTTTTAAACATTTTCAGGCCTCAGTTGTTCCTCTGTTGACCGGAGGGGGTGGGCCATTGGCTATAAAATGCGTTGAGATACAGAAAAAACTCAGAAAAGGGGAATAATGTGAGGCAAGACGCGGTTTGCGCGTAGTTCCAATTTCTTTTAAAAAGGGGGCAATTTTCACTCAAAATTAGTACTCCGCGTTTAGGGGTCGTTTTAAAAAGACCTGGACACGCATGGTCACCGGTTGGTATGTGAGTGCCCCCCCCCCCGTCCCCAACCCATACCGGGCTCTGTTTTCGTCCGGGTTTTCGCTTTGAAGAACGAAGCGAAAACTGGATCACTCACTTACAAACCAAGTTATAGTTTTCATGTTTATGAATTCAGTTAAATCTGAAATTTACTAGCAATAAAATGGCGTGTCGCCCTAACTAAGCATACGGAAGGAGTAAAACAGTTCTTTAAAAGCTAAAAATAAATAAGACAAAGAAGGCACTGAAGTGAGGCATATAATAAAAGAAATACATCATTCTGTGTGTGCACAATTTTGCTTTTTTAAATTGTTTATTTATTTAATTAATTATTTACTGCCTACAGACACGTACGGGTCTCCGGCTTTGGGCAAAACTATTATAATTGACCTTATGGTTTTGAGCTTTGCGAATAAAGGTAATATATGTCAAAATGTAGATTTTTTTCCAGACAACGGGCATTTCTAAAATAAAAAGTAAACAATTAAAAAAGAAAAAGAATGATTAAAAAACTGAAATCAGTCCTTCTGCTTTCATTGATAAGAAACTGAAATATTGCACACATCAGTCGTTTTAACGTGCAGTTTTCAAACACATCTCTGGAGTGAAAAAAAGGAATGCCGGTGGGAGCCCATCCAGTTTTAATGTACATGTCGCATAGAGTGTGTTGTTCATGCAGCCTCAAGCAAGCCTCCTGGCATAACTGGCGTGACAACATATTTTTTGGATTCGTAGTGACAAGTAGTGCGCCCATGTTTTTTTATGTATTTTTCTTTGAGAAGAGGGAGGGGGGCTGGGTAGCAGTCTGGCTTAAACATGTAACTCCCTCATGGCATGAGGACGTCCTGTTTGGCACAATATATTTACGATTAATTTAAGTATAGCCAGCAGCTTGTAAAATTCATCTCGCAGCTGTGTCACACTATCAAGTCTTTAAAAGCCAGTTTTTTTATAGTAATTGCAACGTTGTAATACAGATCCCCCATCCCTCCGTCGATGTTGTGAGTCCTTGCTTCTGACTTAAAACCCCGCCATTAATCATCCAAAAATTTGTCCCTGACTCTTCAAGTGTAAATTCCTTGATCCTATTTAATAACCCCAAAGTATGTCCCTGATCCTTAAGGTGTAACTTGATTACATTTTACTGGGCCATAGATCTGGATGTCACAGCCTGTGTGAGATTTTCTCGTCTGGCTTTTTCCAAAATGAAAGGACCCTATCTGTAGTAAGGGTTAGCTCTTAAAAGTGTAATAATGTTGACTATACTAATAGCAAGATAAACATTCTAAACCTAATTGTATGTGGGTAAACGTGTGAATTTCAAGCCAAATGATGAAAAGATTACCCACTTTTCCTCCTGGAAGTGGCATAAAATTTCTTTTTAATGAATTCGGATCAAATTAAGTCACGGTTCGCGTTGCGCAGTAACGAGGGTTTTCTGACAACAGAATATACAGCTTTGAATCTCTTAACTGACTTTAAAGAGTTCTGTAGAAAATTAGCGTATTTTTCGAGCAAAGAATTCACGCGAAATAATAACTATAGAAACTCATAATTATGCTATTAAACTGGCAGGCTTCGCATTACGTTTCACAACAAACAACTCATGTGATGCCATTTAATTTACAAATAAATATTGTGCTTTAGTAATATCCTGTCACACTTCTAAGAATATTTCACTTTCTCAGGAACAGAATAATGCACATTTGTTGTTTGGCATTTATGCCTTGAAATCAAATACAAATCACCCAAGCAACGAAATACAGTGAAACACCTTTTTTCTACTAGATTGAAAATTAGCGTGGATTTGTAACTCAGAAAACACGCTTAAGACAATGGGGAAATCACCAACCGTGTTTTGATGAAAATAAAAGTCTATATTTTGTATTGTTACATGAATTGCGTAAATGCTGTAATATGACTGGTCGATTCCCAAGCCAATAATTTTTCAGTGTTGACTGGAATGCTGTTGTCGGGAGATGTTGCAGTTATTTGCAATCTAAACACAAGTAAAGCCATGCAACAAAGCGTATATTGAGTCAACATATTGTTGACCAGTCAAGAAAAATCACAGAACCTAAAGATCAGCCTTTCTCACATAAGTATAATACTTCATGCTGACTCAGAATAAGTCAATATCTGCTAATTATTAACTGTTTTAGCTTTATTTATTATTATTTAGTACTATCTCTGTTTTCTCTAGCTCACCAGTCGTCATAAAACTTTATATTTATATATTTATGAGATATGAAATTCTTTGGGATGTCTGACTACATGGATATGGTCACCAGGAGTTTTCTATTCAATAAATACATTTCACGTGGCACCAGTATAAGGTGAATTGGCAAAATAAATGACCCAAGGGCGGTGGTACTGTGAGGGAGGGTGACCACACCATGACCGTCAAGATCGCGATTCTATATATTATTAATGCCCCGACGTCTATAAAACATCGGGAGATAAACGTTGTTCCGACTTCCATTTGCAACATTTGCGCAAGGTCAATTAGACGTTAGATAATCAACGTCTTCGGAAGGTAGAGGCTGTTTCGTCTTCCATAAACAACCAAAACTCGACGTTAACCCGACGTCCATCTAACGTTGTTCCAACGTCACAGTATTTACTTGGTATGGTGAACATATGCTACATATATCTTTTGCTAAACTCATTTATTAACATATATGTACACAGCAAACTTCATTTAACCATTCAGTGGGAGATAACCAAGTATGGTGAAAAATGTGGTTAACATGCTTGGAGTTAAAAACTGTGGATGGGAAATCCTGAAATAAATTGCAACCAAAAAAAAAAAAAAACACTGAACGATAGCTTCCGCCAATGGGGCATTTTTCTTTAAAAACTGTTTTCAGGCTTCACGCCTGATGAATGTTTGTTTTACCCATGTGGGCAGGGGATTGCATAGGAAGCATATCTGCCACACGTGGGTAATAGAAATGGCAAGTTTGATGAGACCTCGTCAGTGGTTTTTATTACATTTGTCTAAATCACAAAATTTAATGCAGCAGTCTCACTAAAAAAACAAGCGGCATGGCCTTTTCTTTACGCGGTGAACTAGCTGATTTTATTGGCTGGAAGAGAGATTGTTACCATAACAACAATTCAACATCTACGCGATCAGCTAATTCGAACATGTCCAGTTATCGCATAATTTGACAGCCAACCAAGGCTCACGCTCAGTGCTCACGAATCATGACAAAGACATTCCCTTTAATAAGCTCATCTCTAACGTTACCTTTTTTTCATATCGAGCAATTCGTAAAAGTAGGTTCCTGATTAAGTGTATATATCGCTGTATTCCCTTGCACAGCGTCATATAAAGGCATAGAGTTGTCAGAAAATAGAAACTGAGAAATAGCCATAGGTGGAGACGGACAATGCGTGGCGTCCCAGAAGTACGACGAGGATCTGAAGGAAATTATTGCAAATTATTTTGTTACAAATTATTATAAGAGTGTCTTGACCTTTCAAGTAGTTCACATTCTCGTTCACTGATCGTCATAGTTTGTACTATAGTTGCTGGTTTACTGCTAGCTGTTACTTTGCTGCTGTGAATTACAACTGAATTTCATGCTGAACCATATTTTCGCCAGCTTTTGCCCACGCGCTTTTATTCTCTCTGTAAAACTAGCTCTTAGATTCGTCATCATTATGTATCCAACGACAAATACAATCGTCTCAGATATCTCATATAACTCAATTGTTTTTATTTGATACTACCCTGCAGTACAAAAATACTTCGTGCGTATCTTCTCAAAGGTAACATTAGCCCCCCTCTAAAAATAAGCAGAAAGATTCCATCGAGAGAGAAGTAATTATATAAGATGTAAACCCATTCAGTCAGATTACTCTCGCCAACCCTTGTATTCATGGCCCATTAAGCTGGTGCAGAGGATTTGCTGGTTCAGAAAATCTAATTGCAACTAGTCTTGGCATAAAGAACACACCGGTTAACTGATTAAAGTCTGCCAGTAAAAATGCTATTAGCTCCGAGAATGGGTCATCGAAGTCAAGACACTTATATATTTAAAAATGTAGTTCTGCAGGAAATGAATGGCTTCAGCCCCATTACGTCACATTATGAGCAATTACACTCGATATGCCAGTTGTTGATTTTGTCAGGATATATGTTTTTTTTCAGCTCTTTCATAGCAATTAAGCATATCTTTACAAAGAGCAGGGTACATCAGGCTTGTCTTTTCCTAGGCACAGCATCAGTAATCTTCGCAGGCCATATGTTTATCATAGGGTGGAGCCAAAATTCACAAAATTATTAACATATGTTAACTGGGGATATGTCGACTACACGATTTATCGCTGGCCAAAATGGTTATTTATGTCACAAAATACCAAAATATATTGCTTAATAGTAGATACAGTATTATTATTATTTCCGAAACAATTTTTTTACGAAGTGTTAGCAAAACATGTGACAAAATATTTGGTTACCATGTAATGAACTCCATGGTTAACATATGCTTAACATATGTTGCAATATACATGTGAGAGACATATGTTGTCCACTTGGTGAACAAATCTTTTCTGTGCTAAACCATCTTGATTTGACATAGGGAGTATGTATGGTCACCATACGATATGAGTTATAACCATGTGTGGGTATATCTCAATATACATTTAACATATGTTGATAATTTGGCAAACACATGTTTAACACATGTGTTATGATGTGATGTACATATGAGCGGGCATTTGTGATGATCATTTCAGGGATTTTCTCTGATTATATAAGACCAAGTGTTAAGTATATGTTGCCCACACGAGATTATGATGATAGGGTGGTAATACATCAACCATGTGGTACATTAACTAAACGATACTGCAGTATAATATCCCACATGTAATTAAGAGTTAAACATTAAACATCCGTTGACAAACCACACGGCCGTATGGTTATATCATGTATTTTGTATTATATCATAACGCTATGATTTATATCGAAAGTATTGTTTTTCCTTTGCAATTTTCCTTTTCTGAACCTTCTACGAGAAACCGACGCGAATGGTTTCTTTTGACAAGCGTCAGTGTTGGCCCTTTAGGGTTTCAGCATAACTGACCACATCTAACTGCTGACAGTTTCAAATTATGAATACAGATTTTAATGTTTTAAGGAAAGATTCACAACCAAATACTGGCGAAATGAGTGAAAATGTTATAAAAACTTGTACGTAAACATTGTTAAATATCGTCTAGGTTGATTGAGCTATGATTAATTCTCGCATAGCATTACTAAATAGCAATAATAGAAAGGATGTTTTTTAAGATATGCACATATTATTGTCATTTCTACAGCCTTCTAATTTCCAGTCGAGTGACGGAATTTAAAATAAGTATTGAATCTTACTGCAATGCTTTCGAGTAAAAACCGATAATTTAGATGTTGCAATTTACAGCAAATCACACAGGCTTCAGACAGCGAGATATGTTGTCAGCAGTCCAGAAAAAATATTCTGACATCACATTTGGTTAAAAAAAGCTTGCAACCTAGCTGCAACTGCTCAACTCGTATAAAGGGCGAAATCAGTTATAATGTAAAGAACAAACAACTGCTCACATTTGTCTATAGCAATAAAACATTTCCAATAAAAATAAACATGGTGAATCCTTAGGCGAGTTGTGTAGAAGTACAAGTGAACATCCCGTGGTGATGTCTAGAAGGTGAATTAGATTTTTTTTGCTTATTATTAAAACGGAAATTCGTCCTGTTACTTAAATACTCAGTCTTGATTATTATTTGAAAAATGTTCACAACACAGAACAATGACGCTACGTAGAAATAGTGTTTAGTCACTAAGTAGTTAGTGTCAGTAAATCTAGTGAAGTCGCTATTTTGTGTGAAAATGTGTGATCAAGGCGTTATTTATACGAACAAGTCATCTTAATTTTTTAAGTAATTTGACGTCTAAATACTGAAACTCCAACAAAATATTACGTTGATACCTAATTGAAGTAAGGTAAAGAAACAATATCTTTGTACCTAAAATGTTCCCACTCCAGGTTATTTCCTATTTCGTTAAAATGGATATCACTGGCAGTAAGGTTCTTTTGTCCTAATTTAAGACACACACTGTTTAAAATACTCTGTATAGCGCCAAGCGTGCTATAGTTAAACTGCTCCTGGGGCAGCGTTGTCTCTGCTATAGTTGAAACTTTTAGTTGTGTACATATTTGTACTAAAGCATTTCACACCAGTGAATTTTGTACGAAAATAGCATTGAAGTGCGTCATAATTCAGTCAAATTAGAAATAACTGTAAGGATGTCTTTCTGGTCTACAAAGCTTCTCAGATTTGGATGATCTATGTAACATTACAGTGCGTAACTCGTGAGCCTATGATGCGATCACAAGCATTTCTGGCAAAATATTTATCATCAACAGTCAATCACGGAGAGCAATTTATCCTATTATGATCAAGTAACTAGGCAGAAAGAACCCGTGATGTATAATGCAGTTTACAGGCGCATTGATCAAAGGCATAACATCCGCTGCAAAAGAAGACAGGGCATTGCATCGCAGTAGAATTTATACTATAACTGGAACATTGTCCAAAGCAATAATGAAATAAGTTTACTTAACTAAATATTCCTCTTAAAAATAAAAAGACTTTGGAATCTTTGCAGAAATTAAAAAACAGCAAAAACGATTCTTGAATGTTTTTACTGTTTCTTTTCCAGCCCACAAAGTTTCAGAAATATAATAAATATAAATAAATATTTCAACAAAAATCCGAAAAGCTATATGTAAATCTGCAAAGAACAATCTCTACATAAACCATAATACCGTGATATTATCAATGCGTAAGCGGTTCTGAATGGACAAATGCTAAGTATTCTTGATGTTTGATTATTCAAAGAAAGACCCAGTGTCTGTAAGAATAACAAAAGCAAAAATATAACATATGCATTTCGAGGAAATGGAAGTAATGATAGAGAAATTTAAAAAATGATGCTATTTTAAAACTTGATAAGTAAGATTATGTCAAATGTTACAATTTGAAAAAGGTAAAGCCAATCTGACACTGTTTCTTAAAACTTGTTGTTGTTTCAAGTTGAACATTCATACACAATTCATGCAAAATGAGACGCCTGGTGTTATTTTCTGTATTATAACCATTGTACATCAAACTGACTTTGACTGATAAGCTCATTTCAAACCCTATTGCCAAATACTTCACAGTTGTTCATGTAATTATACATTTATTCTCTTCCATACATCGACTATTATAAATTTTTGCCAGAATTATATTATGATACTTATAACTGCGATGAGTTATAGCAATGAAGGGTGATATAATCATGCTTAATGGTCGCCTTCTTTATACCATTGAATATCGAATAGGGTGATTTATACTTATGATTATGCATTGTTCGCTGCTAAGATTGAGCAAAATGAGTGTTAGTTAACAACAATTTTCTTTAATCTCCTAAAGAAATTAAATAAGGTCAACATGACGTATTAATGTATTAAAAATTGTTTTGCTTTGGGTAGTTTCAAGCCAAGGTAAATTTCTAAGGGCATTAAAAGAGACAGATTTAGAAGTCAGTTAAAAAAATGAGGGGGGGGGGCATTCTCCAGATTCGATTCTTTGGTACAGCTAATGACGATATTAAACTTTGCTAAAAAGAACTGACCATCACGTGTTTGGTATTAAACTACCTTATGGCATTTGACAATGTTCTTTGAAAAGGAGATCCAGTGTTGTTATTAATTCTTGGCTCAAGTGCTCCAACGGATTTAAAGTTGATTTTCATATTCATGCATATTATGTTTAGGCCATAAAGCATTTTTATCATCATCAGCAGTTTTATGATGACTGTTTTCCATCAACGTTTGTCGGCAAAGTAACACGTAAAATCCATTATGAAAACGCTTGCATCAAGTTTCACGACTGGTCATACATCGCTGTTCTCATTTTCTGTCTCTTCTATGACTATATCACTATAAAGTTTTGTTTTCATGTTACTAAAATGCGATAAGAAATGTGAATGAGTCAGCACAAAGGCGATCGCCGGTGGGGCCACTTGGCCTGAAATGCGTTACCGTGCATGTCCAAAACCGCGGGGAAAGGGGGGATTCCGAGACCTGACGCGGTCCGCGTGAAGTGCGAATTTCTTAAAAGTGGGTTTAGGTAATTTTTATAAAGTACTCCATGTTTTCCAGAAAGGGGGGAGAGGGTTATTTCGGAAATTTTTTAGTTAAAAAAGGGGAGTTATTTCAACATCAGCACTCTGCGTTTTGAGGTCAAGGAGAAGACTGAACATGCCAGGACCCACCTCTCTCATCCCCCACTCCGGCCCACTTTAAAATATTTGCAAATTTGCATCAGAAAAGAATTCAACAAGTTTTAAAACAACGTGTTATATCACAATTTGAACACGCATGTAACCAGTTGGTACGTGAGTGTCCTACCCCCACCCCCTCCCCCGGAGTCGGTTGTTATGAACGCTCTTGAGGACGGCCATAAACTCCATTAAATATTAAATAGGACAATTTATATTTACCCTTATGTATTGTTCGCAGACTGAAATAATTTAACAAAATCATAGCCTAAAAAATCATAAGTATTATATGAGGGCATCATTAGATTTTCCCAGTAATTGTTTCCTTCTAAGCAATTCCTGGTGTTTAGAAAAGCAAATGTGTTGTACTGGATATTAGCCAAGCTCTTAGCTATAACTTTGAAATTATTACAAACAGACAATATTTCGAAAGTCCATGAAAAGAACTGACATATTTCTGTAACATTAAAAATTGCGAATACGCCGTGGCAGTCTAACCATAGGTTTTCCAATCCATTCCTTCAGGATATTTTGACTATTTTGAAACGAAGCACAAATAGTAAGGTCCGCTCCTTTTAGGAAAAGTATGTGAATGGGTTGTAAATAGAAATGACAAGCTAAAACTGTTCCCTTTATTACATTCTGTTTTTAATATGGAAATTTCTTCCATTTCCATCGCATTGCTTCGTTTAGCAAACAAAAAACCGTTAGATTCCATTATCATGCATCAAAATACTTGTTCTCAAGCAACTTTTCAAATAGAATTTTTATACATAAATATGGGCATGAAGACTGACATTTATACTCTTTGTTATGGCATGGAAAAGAACATTGGTATAACTTTTATAATTATACCACAAATCTTGTTGATATTTGATGTTCAACTCCAGTAATAGAGTGTAATATGGCCTTTTCTCTATTAACTGAACTAATCCAGTTTTACCTTCACAGCCTATTCAAGAAAGAGTTTTTGCCCAATTCATTTATTCTCTTACCATTGTAAATTGTATTTTTCTTTCCAATATACATAGTTTTGCTGGAAATGTTAAAACACATGAGACAATCAGCGATTGGACATGGTACTGATGAGTGTGAAAAATCTATTTTTAGACACTTGGAATAGTAGGGCATGTTTCCTAGAACGGCATACCCGCAAACCAGATTATTACAAGAGTTCAATCACTTGTCAATCACTTGCTTAAAATGCATTTTATTCAAGTTGATATATCTAAAAATAAGCTAAATTAGAGGTATTCTAGGTTGCTCAGGAATAAATGGGCAATTTTATATTTAGTCAGACTCTGAATACTACATAATGAACTAAATTGCAGATGCCAGCCATTAATTAGTAAAATGTCTAAATAATTGCAGAGATCTGTATTGTATTAAGAAATATTTATATTACAGAAGTAGGAGGATTCAAAGGCAATTAAACACAGCCATGTAGTAAACGTGTATCAACCACAAATTTTACCATACGGTTACATTTGTTTGCGTGGTAAAAAAATTATTGACCATGAAATTATTCACGTACTCACTGAAAATCACGTATGCCTGCGAAAAATACCCAACTTCATGCTACAAATGCACCTGAATTTTGTGTTTCACATGGTAAACATATAGCTTCTATAGGATTATCAAAATTGGTGACATGTATGTATTCTCCCACATCTACTTAATATGTTAACTATATGTTGACATAACACATGGTTACCCTATTGTTGCCCTATCATACAATATTTTGGAACCTAATATATGTTGAATGAATTCGCCGTATTATCGACATAGGTGTTAAGACTTAACCCTATGTATAAAATATGATGTGTTAACGAGCAGTGTAATCACATGTCATCGTCACAGCGCCACCACATTTAGCACATCCTAACTATATGGATACCACATGTCAGACATATGGTTACAATATATTAACTTATGTATATGGCGACCATATGGTAAATGAATGGTAATATATGGTTACTCTACATGGTTTAAAAAAAGTTTAACATTATAGTCATATATAGGATAAAATATTTTAACAATATATTCTGAAGGCGTGTTCACCGTATGTCACCATACAGTCTTGCCGCCGGCACAAACTTTGATCTGTAGTCAGCTACATCGTAATCTGTTGTTAATTATTAAAATATGGTCATCAAATGGTTAACACATATGCTTACTATACTGTTACCATAGACTTTGTTATTTTGTGCTAACGTGTATTAATCAAATAGAGTCAAATTCGAATATGTAAAACATATACTCAAACATGTATTCAACATATGTTTACCATGCGTGGATGCTGGGTGAAATATTCGACGAAGATTTCTTTTGATCATAAAATTAATTTCATCCACCACGGAAATCACAACCAAGCAAGGTAGCAACTGGTCTTTGAAACTGCTAATAAAGTAATTGCTATGCAATGTATTTTGCCACTGGTGATTTTTTCAGACGCTCCCAAAGGTCTCCTAAAACAGCACTGTTCTCGAAGGATCCATTCTTCAGACAGTTAAGCAGCATTACTTTGCGTTATACTATTTTCTTCTTCGCTGGAGGTGCAAACGAGACGAATTAACTGGCGGATGGGTTCTCTCATACAAGATATGACTTGGCTTGGACATTGTTTACAAAACTAGACCGCATTTACTACTGAGTAAAGAAGCATACACTTAGCACTGAAGTACAAAGGCATGAGGCAAAAAGAACGAATTCAATCCCCCAAATGACACCGTCGTTCTTACATTTTAAAAACCCTAAACTACACTCAATGGGTATCGTTCTTTTTAAAAAAAAAATGATTTATAAAATGCGCACAAAAACGAAATCCCGAAAAGTAATAACGTCATAATTGCGTCATAATAAATAATAGACGGGCACTCTAAATAAATACTAAATACTGTGTTTCTTCAGTTCGCATTTTGCGCCTCACCACTGGCGAGTTTAGTGGCCATCTACTCCTTTCTCGGATTCGGGCTAAATGAGGGATGCACCTCCCCCTGCCCCCGCCCCCCTCCCTCCCCTCCCTTCCACCTTGTTACTTAAACCATGACCAGTTGCTGCTACTCAGAAGTCAGTCTTCAGTCTTAAAAGATATAAAAAGAATGAAAGAAAGAAGAAGTGTTTTTATTGTAATTTCAGAACATTTTGAAATATCAACACAATGCGTCAAGAAAACGTCACGAAAGATAGCATGCGTTCCTTGAATCTCTTTCTTTAATCACAACTTAAATGGAATGGCCAAGCTTGCGTGAGGTTTGATCCAACCGTTAGCGTCATTTTATCAACGCAGTCTTCCGCCACCCCTCCGCCCCTACCCCCTTCAAACATAAAAAGAATTCCGTACCAAACACGAAGCCTGTGAGAGAGCACTGGCGTGTGTCGCTATTTCTATGTTGTCTGAAAGAAATTGGTGTGCTGGAAAGCTTTTGGGGCTGTTCTTTAGCTTCCTCATTCACACCCCCTCCCCTCCCCCCCAACCCTAACAAGGTCTGTCTTTTCTGTCAGCAGCGCTTTCTCTTCCAACGGGATTTTGGGGGGCACTTAATGTTGCAGACAGCAAGGCACAGTAAACTGCAACCTGCATCCATGTAAAAATGACGATAAAGAGTTACTTAATGATTTGATCTGAAACTATTCTTTATTGTCTGTGTGTGTGTGTGTGTTTTTTTTTAATTCTAAATGTTTGAACTGAACAAAAAAAGTTGGTTCACGGGTCGTAACACTTATTCGCCAACAGGGTGATATATTACTCTTTGTGTCCTTCGTTGGCCAGAAACACTGCTGCAGCTGCAGCCGTATCAGTGACATTTTTTTCTAAATTTCATTTTCCTTAAGGATAACATTAATAACCAGATTAGTTTTCGTGTTGTGGTGGTGAAATAAACACCAGCCCTGGTATTCACAAAATTTAACTGCGGTTAACTGTACTTCTGGAATCGAAAATCGGTTGATCTGGCTGTATGGGGCAAACAATTTTAGGTGCATGTTTTTTTGTTTTTTTTTTATGGTTTTTGTTTTTGTTAAAAACGTTAAATTATCAATTTACTTGCCTACGTTCTGGTTGCAAACGGAGCAGTTTACGGAATCAGTTAACTTTTGTGAATACAGCCACAGGAAAAAAACATTGTAAAGTATACCGAATAAATCATTTTGCGAAAGAATTCTTCTTTTTTCAACTCATTTTTAAATCGAGGCAATAGGTTTGGTGGTTTTATTATCTTTTATTAAATAAAAGGGAAAGTTTTTCAGGGAAAACTCAAAGGGGTTGTCCGTTAAGTAGGTTCACACACGGAGTGCGGGAGAGGTTTAGCGTGACGTCACTAGTATTTGCGCAAGGTTTAGAGGGAGTGAAAAAATCAGAAACATTCTACGTAGTTTAAGTATTAACCCCGGTGTCTGTCAAGTTGCGAATTCTTTTCCAACTGCTGTCACAGAAATTCGGACAATCCAATAACCAGGCTTAATATAACAAAAAATTCTTACAAGAACAAATCAACGACTGTGGCGAAAACTATAGGTTTACAAGAAAAGGGACGGACAAAGTTTAAGGCAATTATGACAAAAACCAAGATACGTGAACTCGATTAAGCACTAACTCCCTTAGGAAAGGTTTTTTTGTTTAAGTCCATATTTATGACCTGCTTAACAAATTGCTTAAAATGGCACCTTGAAAGGATAACTTTAAAATGAAGAAACTCACGAAAAAAGCAGAATTTTTTCAGTTGTATGCAGATGTTTTTAGTCAAAGGCATTCCCCAGTCTTTTCATGCCGCGTTTTGCGACGTTGTTCAAAAGCAGAAACGTGACCAATAAAACGCATCGAGAGAAAATTGGGGTTGGCTGCGGGAGCCGTGAACCCTCTCCTTTTACTTGCTAACATAATATATCTTCGGCACTTTCAATTCCGTAATGTGAATAATGAACTTACTTGTTCTCAATAAGGTAAAGACTCTGGGACTGGGAGATGCAAACACCCTTTCCGGTGATGGAGCTCTCGGTGATTACCACACCAGCCAGACTTCCGCTGAACCAAGAATCTCTCCATTCCGATGGAAATCGGCAGGAATACCCTGTGTGTGCAGAAACCTCGTTATTGGTACTGTATTAAAGCGTCGATGGTTAAAACACCTTTGATTTCGTATTTACAAAATAAAGCCTTTGGGTGGAAAGTTCTCACCAAGCTCACCTGGATTTCAAAATATATTCCGTGCAGCTGTGCAATTTTTCGGTGAGCTTTTTTTTTTTTGTTCCATTAAGAAAAATGGCGTTGTCCGCGGGTTAAAAGGAAGAGGTTGTCCTTCTCACAGCACTATAAATCGTTTTGGTACAGAACACAAAGACAATTATAAATGTAAATGTTAAGTAATTGTGTATGGTTTTTATTCCGCTTTCTTCTTGTTCCCCCGGAATAAATTTAGTTGCCGCCTAATGAAAGGGAACCTATGCCATTTACTTCATTCGGGAGGCTGGTGCTCTTGATTTCGTTGTCAACCAATTGCTGTGTGAAATTCAAGAAATCTCTGTAAATTGAGTTTCATGTGTGATTGCAATTAACCCAGAAAGGAAGCCACACCCCCCCCCCCACCGCCCCACCCCCCACCATTTGATTTCGTAAAGAGCTGTATAGGCAGAGGCAACAATGTTTTGTTGTTTGTGTGTGTGTGTGTGTGTGTGTGTGTGTGTGTGTGTGTGCGTGTGTGTTTGGTTTTTATGAAAAATGTAAACGAAACATTGTAGTTCTGGCCGTAGTGGTGACCATTGCCGCTGCAGGTGCTTGACTTGGTGCACTACTGTTCCGGTAGCTTTAATAACAAGTAGAAGGTGATATAGTCCTTGCCTAACACTCATTTTGGCTCGTGGTACTTATTTATCAGTATATTATGAAGTTCATCGCCTCATGTAACCTTTAGGAAGGCTTATTTGTGACGAAAATAACACCCAATATTTTGTTCATAAATGTATCACTGAAAAGCGAAATTATCGAATATTGGGCGACGGTTCCAATAGAAACAGATGAGGTATGATAAGGCCTTACAATTTGGGATTGATTAGCATCGTATCAGCTTCTTAATGGCCTGGAAAGGTGACCGCCTAGACAGCTTGTCATTGAATTATCTTGCAGCATGCGTCAAAACAAAGAAAAAACTAGAGCGACAAGTGCACCTGTTTCTTTTCAGTATAGTGTGAGTAAAACAAGTCAAACCTATTGACACGGAAATGAAAAAGACGCTTCTGTTCGCACAACTTTTCCTTCAGCTTATATTAACAGTTTTCACAAAACATAAAAATATGGAGAATCAGCTATTTGCCCTTGAAAAAACAAGCATTGTGTTTGAGTATTTCGCATTGCACGCTTTTGTTTCAAGTTTTAAGTCCTCTTATACACAGTCAGTCAGCTAATACAGTTATGGTGACAGGCGTATTATTGTTAACCTGAAGAATAACTGTAAATGCTCCAGCTTTTATGGAGCATGAAAAACACAAGACACGTGATGTGGCTGGGATGCTAAAGCAGGGAGAGGAGGGGGGGGGGGGGGGCAACTCAAAAGTTTGGCAAATTTATGACTTGTACTAACGTTTGACACTTTTATCGCGGCCAATGGGAAGGACTGTGTTCTCTTTGCAGTCACTTTAACAGAGAGTCTTTTGAATGATCCGTTCTACCATAAATTTCTCCATTGCCCAGTAAAACGCGGTACTTGGAGAATCGGCACAGTAGAGACAACACAAACTCCCGTTCCCGTCCGCTTTTAGAAATGGAAACATCCAGATTTATTAATGTGTCCAACATATACCTCCCCCAATAATAATAATAATAATAATAATAATAATAATAATAATAATAATAATAATAATTGTTATTTATATTGTTATTATTATATACTAATGTAATAATAATAATACTAATTATTATTATTATGAAATAAACAAATAAAGAAAGAAATAAAGTGGTTTTAAAATTTGTTTCGCAAGGTTTACACGCCATCACGTACATCAAAAATACACCCAAACTTTGCATCCGATGTAAGAGAACATAAAATAAAAATAAAAGAACATTTCATTGAGTTTAATATTTTTCGATAGAATACTAAAATTCTAAATGCCGAGCATTTTGCTCTTCTACGTCACTTAATTTTCATTAGATTATATATTGGTCACAGGTAGAACAGAAAACTGATCTCATTAGATTTCTTCGCAGTTCTTCGCAATTTTCAGTTTTTAGCCTTTTTAATCTGTGTTCACATCTACAGATTGAATACATGCTGAATATTTCGCCGAAAGATAATTCCACAACTAATTATTGTCTGAAGTTTCGCCGTCCTAAACACTAAAGATTCGCACAAACAGATTCGCTGACTGGAGCAAGTTTTTAAATTTGTGACATTCATAATCGCCGACTATATTAAATTCTGTACCGCTGTGATACCAGCGTGTTTTTCGCGGTAAGGGAATAAAAAGGAAATTACAAGACAGACAAAAAATATGTTCCAAACTATGACAAGATTTAAAAATGCAATGGTTAACGTAATAAAAAAACACAAGCAAAACAAAAAATCAAAGCAAGTGAAAAACTGGAAGGAAAACTTCTTAAACGACAAAAGGGTTGAAAAAAAAAACAGTGAACAATCACGCTCAAATTTAGTTATGCAGTTCAAAGCCAAATCAATTCGTGCATGCTAAAAACGAGTAATTGAATCTTAGAGAAATTCGAGACCAGCCATGAACACTTCAAGAGGGCATGTCCTGACCATTTGTTTTGCTTTTTTTTGTATTTTACTTGCATAGAAGCTCAGTCAAGTGAAAATCAAAGGACTCAGACACGGCACTTAGGAACCAAAACCAAGCCTTGCTTTGCGAGGGTTTGCTTTAACGTAAAACGTTTGCTTTAAAGAAAAAAATGCTATGTATTTCCCAGATGATCTTATTTCCTAGGTGGTCGAAATACGATGTAGTATATTTTTCTAAGTGGTCGTATGTACGATGTAATGTTATTCTCCAGATGGTCTTATTCACGATGTGGTGTTATTGCCTAGGTAATCGTATTTACGATCTGGTCTTATTTTCTATGAGGTCTTATTTATGATGTGGTCTAATTTCCTAGGTGGTCTTATTAACGGCGTGTTCTTATTTCCCAAGTGGTCTTATTTACGATGTGGTATGATTTCCTAGGTGGTCTTATTTACGGCATGGTTTTGTTTCCGATGTGGTCTTACCAATGCGGAGTCGTACTGTTGAAGTTGTGGTAAGTTTAGGGAATCCGTTATTTATAATTATTTTTACATTGGAAGATATGTCAGAACAATTAGAGGTATCCCTAATTCATTTCCTGAATTCTCTAATTCAAATCAATATCTTTGTGAAATATATACATCTCTACTTTAGATTCAGTTTTTTGATATCTTTAATTTAATTGGAGATATCTTTAATAATTTAGAAATATCTCGAATCATTGTTCAAAATTTATAACACACACCCACACATAATCACATAGTAATTCAATTAACCCGGTTTCATGACGCCTGTGATTAATTAAAGATCTAAAGATTAAAGAAATATATGCTTTTATGCTTTTAAATACAAACGTATTTAACTGTTTACAGATATCTTTGAATGTCAACAGCTTTTCAACAAAGAAAAAAAAGAGAGATTTCAAAAATATTAAAAAGAAACGAGGGTCGAAGATATGAGTTCTGCTTGACAGACGAGTGGGCACCTTGGGGCTGTGGAGATGAGGCATTCAAATAAATGCAAACTGTGTATTCATTACGTTGGTGATTTGGAGTCTCGCGATGTTAAAATAACCACCAACCTTAATCAAATCCATACCTGTTTCCTTTTAAAGAATTTAGTTTGCTTCCATATATTAATGTGAACAAGAGAACAAAACGCATGCATTTCTATTTAATTCAAAGTTGATTTTCTTAAAGTCATTTTTGCAACCTTCTGCTATGGGAAAAGAAATTTTGTGAGTAAACATCAGGGCAGTAATGCGAGGTATGAAATCTATGGAATTTTCACGCTATACAGCTCAGAAGAGGCAATTTGTTGCTACCACGTCCATTATGACTTGACCTTACACTCCCAATTTCTTTGTTCCCTACTGATTTCTGTTCATTGTGATGTCATTGCGCTGCCCATTTACAGTTTATCAAACACAAAGAATACTCAAATAAAAGGCTGAACTGTTTTTGGTTTTGCTTAACTTCATCGTTCAAGGAGGTTTGCCAGTTTAAAGCCCCCGCCGTTATTAGAGCTAAAGGACGCAAACATTGTTCCCCTTTATATTTACCCATTTGGCAATAATGTTTTTTTTCCCATATGGTAAAGCCACATGGACAACATGTGCCAGTTTCATTGGGAAAACATTAAGCTGTACGAAGTCGTACAGTGATTTTCATTCTTAATAAGTTTTCAGCGTTACGGTGGCACTTTTTAAACATTTTTGGGGGCAATTTTTTGGCAAATGAAAAAAAAAACCCTTGTGTGATTAAATGTATGTCGAAAATAAACAACTAAAGGTGACAATCACTGGCCAAGTGGTATATCTGAAAAGTTTCCGTGTTGTCTAGCAAAATCTCAACAACAGAAATAGTTTCAGACTCTAGGACCAAGTAATGCTACAAATATTAAAAAAAACACACACAGGCTGGGAAAGAAAACGACTTGATCAAAACTGTACGACTTGATCAAAACTGCAGACATGGTAAAAATAGTATCTCATTGCAGTAGCTTTCTTGTTTTCCAGTGTCGTGGTCATGGAAAACAATTTTAGAAGCTAGTTTTACTTCAGGAGTGAGGTAATACGGTAAAACTAAAATATACTTTGTTCATTAAAACATAAACTTTATCTGAATGCACAACTGCATGCTTCTTTATTATAATGGAAATATTATGAAAACCCCTTTCAGGCTTATTGCTATTTACTGACAACGAACCATGGCGTTTCAATAGATTAATTACACTTGATTAAGTACAGATTGAAACTGGAACACTCGATATCTTATTCTGAGACAGAGACAACATCCTGAAAAGAAATAATACTCTGCGCCATTTGTTGAATTTCCCTAATTAACTAATATTTTTTGTGTGTATTAATATTCAAGTGGCTTTGGTTACGCTGGGTTGATTTTCCCCCATAACTGAGTTAACAATCCAATGAAATTATAGGAAATACGACGTTTCTTGAGAATCAAAGGGAAAAACTAATGATTTAAGAGCTAAATGGTCACATTCATTAGTGCGCTCAGATCAGCTACAAATTCTTGGCTGTTTCGAAGAGTTTTTTTTTAGTAACCATGTGCTCATTTAGGCAAAATCCAATTACATCAATAGATTTGTAAAGATCTGCAGTTTTAGTGTTTTTGTTAATTCTTAATGAGTGTAGGAACTCATCCCCGGGCCTACTGTAATCTAAGCCAACAAAAAAACGTTACTTTTTTCATCTTGCAGCTTGTTATTTTGACTATGATTCCTTTTACTTCTTAAAAAGTCTGTATTTTTATAGAAAGTGATGTTGTTTCTTTCTTTCCGTTTTTAACCCACATTGATTTTAAATTATTCGACACTACATTTTTCTTGTTACCATGTGTTACTGATGTTTTATGATGTAACATTTTCTTGGCGTCGAACCTTACTTCTGCTGACGAAGTGGCAGTGGTGGGGTATGATCTAAAGTAAAACCAAGATACATCAACACATTATTCAATTCAAAACCACTCAACTTGAAACAATAACTGAGCCTGTAAGTATAACGTGCGAAAAAGATCCGGTCATGTTTGCATATTTTGACTGAAACTCCTAAAGAAGGCGTTTATTGTTTTTAAAGAATCTGTAGACAAAACTACAGCATTCTCTTGTCTTATAACGCTCTCATTTAATCTTTTATTACATAGTTTTTCTATTTAAACGGTACAACAAGGAATCCTATTTCAGGTGGGGAACAAGAAAATAAACATGGCTTCAATCTTTATCCCAACTATTCGTCAACCATCTGACATAAAAAATACATATTTAAATAAAATACCAATAACTTTCAAGCAAGTTTTCCATCGCTAGCTGTGAATATTTTAACCTTTCCCGAAAATCAAGTTCGCTCCTTTTTCCTTAAATACCACCGATATATGATTTCCATTGTCTACTTAGTTATCAGCATTATTTTCGTGACTAACTTATCATGGTTTTAATAAAAAAAACTGGTCAGTTTATATACGTAACGCGAGGAATTACGCCGTACGGGACATGACAAAGTGGTTTCCTTCTTAGGAAAATTCGTTAAATTTCGGTATCTAAACCCATTAAATGACACAACGTATGGAGAATACATAGCTGTTTTATTTTTAGTTAAGAAAGCTTGATGGCATGTACTCAGGAGAGGAGGGATAGGGAAACGACTGTTAAATAAAGCAACTATGCGTTTATTTGCAGTCTGTACAAATTAGGAGATCATTGCGAGTGTTCTAATTGCGGTGTCACTTCCAAATGCCTTGGGGTAGTTACGGACAAAAGGTTCAAAATAACTAAGTTTGCTTACTAAAGGAACCAATGGCATTTCAAAACATATTACTGGAAAGTGTCCCTAATTCGGGTATGTCCATAATAGCGCTGTGCCCACAACTGGTGTTTTACTGTAGCTCATTTAGTCTGCTAACATTGTGCTAACAACACTGTTAACATACTAACCCTCAAATGGCTGGTAGTTTTAACACTGAGCAGCAATAAATGTCACGCAATGTTCACGATAGAGATTATAACGGGGTTTTTTTTTTTGATAGGGCATGAAATAAATGCGAACTGACACTCCTGCCTTGTGTTGCTTCTTTGTTGAAAAAAAAATCGCTCGATATAAAGCAAATTGACCTTTTCATTGCATTGTTAGAAACCCTGTAAATACTCACCTCCGACAGCTTTACGCCGCATTTTATGTCGCACTATCAAGAGAGGTAATTGTTGTACATTAAACGGCTTCGAGAATGTACTTTAAAGAATTGAAAATTTCCATAAGGGCCTGGATCGGCAGATGGACAGGATTTGCAGATGGGCTTCAACATTTACACTGTATTTACGCGAGTTCTTAAAACATACCATTTGGACGAATTTCCCTCCTTCAGTTCTTTTGGAAACAGGCACAAGGCTGTAAAGAGGGCTGTAAAAAAACTCCTAGCCCTATAAATAAACCCGAGCTGATGGTTTATATTTGGCCATCAACAGCAGCGGCTGCGTTGTTTTACCATAAAATTACAATTTGGCATTTCAGAAGATGAACAGCGGCATAGTGACAACGGGTTATGGTAATTTTGATGAGAAAATGCCACCAGATCAAAGAATAACTAATACCCAGAAAGCAATCTGTCATTGCTGCAAAATGACACTAGTTGCCAGATAGGGACGAACAAGCCAGAGTCTAGAGTCGAAGAAAGTAAAAGATAGATAAAAACGTCCTGGCACGCCATTTCAACAAAGATTAGGCACATTGTGCAGTACATTGCGCTTAAGAAAAAGCAAAACCGATGTTAAAGATGAACTATTTTTTCTCAACTTTAAACCATTCAACTATTGAAAACTTCAATAGGTCCTCTTAAACTGGTGCTGGTGGTTAATTATTCATTTCTATTGGTGATCTGGTGCAATGTGACACGCTTAATGCTATTTTACACTAACAACACTCCATTTTAACTTTCATTAAGATACAGTTAATACATTGAATCCCACCAACTTGCTTAAGTGACCATGGCCTATGTTTCCAGGCTTTTTAGATCAAATTAAAAACCATTAGCTGATTTGTGCTCGCCTTAAATCTCGTTAGAAGCGATGGTAATCATGGCTGTGCCAGCGGGCAATCTACATATATACGCTTTGCAAAAAAAAAACTGGGCTTTTCAAGTACTTCATATAGATGTGAATTATGCTACTAATGAAACCTAAAAGTACAAGGTCATTTCCAAGTGCTTAATAAATAGTTAAATATGCAATTTTAGTTATTTATTTATATTTTAGTTATATATATGAAACATTTCATACCTAATTTGTAGCAAAAGAAGTGTAGAATTAAGAATAATCTAGTCATGGCGTCTTCATAGAGAAGTTGTAGTACCTCCAGTATTACGGTATGTTATCCTTGCTGAATGCTATAAAGTATCCATGTCGCGCATAGAGTGCAGGCACACAGTGGAGTTTTGTTACGATGTCCTCTAGTCTTCCATCACTTAAGTTTTATCCGAACAAGACATATGTGAAAAAAAGCCTTTGCTCATTTATGGTTTAGGACTTAGAGTATTTGGGGTAAAAATGCGAAGAAAACACTATGTCCGTGATGACTAGGAGTTATTGTCAGTAATAAAGTAGACAGCCGTAGTCGCGACACGCCTGGCAATTTGCCTCAACTAGCAATGTTACAGCAGAGGGGGCTCTTGCGTTTATATAACAGACATCGATCACGTCGCTTGATTTCTATTCATTGGAATGCCCATGCGCTGCTGCCATCCAGTTTCTCAAAACTCAAATTAACTGTGAATATTTCTACATTTCTGCAATAGTCAAGCATATTTTTTTTTCAAATCCAAGTTTTACTGTTTGCTCTGCTGTCTTAAGATTCAGCTGAACTGTCACACGGTTACAAAGCAGTTATTTTATCAGTTGGAACCACTTTGTTCGTTATTTCGGAAGAAAACTGCAAAACGGCACACTAAGAGGGGCTACACGTTTAGTGTGAATAGTCTTAATGTTTATTCCACTACAAGCAAAACATAATATTTCGCAACCAATCGGTTGTGTCAAAAAGCTAGTTAAGTGATAAATATCTGGTTTATATGCCGTAATGCTGCATGTACTCACGCAGCGTTGCCTACCAAAAAATCTTTATGTGGAGAACTCCCTGAGTGGGAGAAATTATTGCACTCCCTTCTAATTTTCCACAGGTTTTTATCTGATAAGAACCAGGACAATTCGAACACGTTCCTATTCTGGATACTGGACCTAATTTTCAACCCCTCTTGTAAGTTTTACTGTATGAATCACCCATCTAATTTGACAAGGAAATAATAGTGCTGTTTGTGTCTCTGCCAGATAATGCCAAAAGGAATGTGTCGCAACACACATGACCCCTTTGGTGTTGCGAACTCATAAATCCCGAAACGCCTGTCATACCTCAAATGGGTCTTTCATCCAACTCGGGTGCGACGTCTATCCGACGTCGCACCCGTCTATCTGTTTGCAATTTGGGTTGATAGCAATTAACCAGATTTCAAAGGCTGCATGATAACATCATGAAAAATTAAGGGTAGGCTCTTACATAATGGAAAAACTGTGGGACATTACAGTGTTGGAAACAATGACCATCATAAACTAATTTGAGTAATTCGGATACCTTGCTAATGCAGACAATTATTTTAGTCAAAACACTGTCCGGATTAACCAAGTTTTACTCTACATATGTGCTATTTTGTTTTCGCCCACAAGCAGTAAGTTTTCCAAACTGTTTCATTCAAGGCCTAGATAACACCTTGTAAAGACATCTGACATTTTTCAAATGAGTGCTACAATATCCATTAAACATTTATTAGTAAATGCCAAATTTGCTTGAGTGTAATTTTTACTGGGTCTAAAGGAAATACATCTTGAAACCCAATATAACCCTGAGCGATGTTTATGCTGTTCTAAGCAATGTTTACAGTAATTTTTATCACAGTCAACATTTAGATTTGGAAATATAACCAGAGTGGTAATTAAAAGGCATGTTGCCGCAAACCTTTGGCTCAGCACAACTGTTGTGTGTTTACGTTTATTTATTCCAGTTCTGAATCATAAGGAAATGTAGAAAACTGTAACAAGGGTTTGTAACCTGACACGCCATCCATTTCTAATCCCAATCGTTTATGACACACATTGTTTCGCTTTCCGTTTAAACAATAAACCATGCTTAAATAACCACTCATTGACACAAACACAACGAGTGGTGTACCAGCACTTTCCGAACTGGTTTTGGTACAAATATGTACACAACTAAAAGTTGCTCCCACTTGCTCATTGTATTTGTCATGTCATTGCTTAAAGTAAATGAACAGCGTGCTGACATCAAGCACCTAAATATTGACAATGGCAAAACGTGCAATGAAGGGAGGCATTTTTATTATTACTTCACAATTTGAATCTATTACATGGCGTGACAACTAAATAGCATGTCCCGGCAGCTCAAGTAAAGCACATTCCTTTTTCTATTCTTCAAAGAAACAAACAGGTTAAATGTTAAAATGCAGATATGTTTTTACAAAATTTGAAAAAATAGGAGAAATAGATATCGTTGCGCGGTATTTAACTCTTATTAAAATTACAACATGATTCTAAATGCCTACTACATGATAAAATAAATTATAGGCATTATAGACATTATAATGTCTATTATCCAAACATCATATTGCAGTTAATTGCTCGATGCAGGTGGCGATGAGCGAGATTTGTCAAGAAGGGTCAAGACATGACTAATTTTTTAAAAAAAAACAACAATTAAGTACCATTTTAATTGCATCGTTTTGTTCAGAATTTTAAGCTATACTGTTTACCGATTAAAAATGATTTGCTATGAGAAACCACGCCTTATATTTATTATATAGGCAAAATTCGGGCATTGTTGTCGCTATATAGGCAAAAATCACTCCTTATTGTTGCTATATAGGCAAAAATCATTGCCGTACATTTATAATTTCCTGTTTAGATAGGCGTTTAGATACTGTCACTGTTTATTATTATTCCACTATTTCAAAACGTACAATTAAAATAAAAATTATAAAAATTTCTATTCTGGCTCACATTGGTAAATTATTTTTAGGATGAAAAGGTAATGAAAGTAAAATATAAATTTTTTGTTACTTTTGTAACAGCACTGCATGGGGTATTGTATTTAGTATAAGTAATTTATTTAGATATAATTACAACTAGAAATTTAAAGCAAACATATCCAGTAAAACGTTACACATGTGGGTTATGAATTTTAAAGCAGTGATAGAGCCATGATAAAAGCTAATTTCAAATGTTATTGCAATAATATGGATCTGCACGTATTAAAGTGTTGTTCTGTTCGTCAGAGATAACCTCTATAACGGAGTTATTTCTCATAATATCGCGACAGCGGTCATTTGAAGTGCTAATTACATTGAGAAAAAACAACATAGGTGTAACATCAGTTATCAGATTTTGCTAAACTTTCACATTAATTTTATTTTTTTTAATTGCAGTATGCCAGTGTTATACACAGTGACAGTCGATAATAGGGCCACAAGTGAGACTGATTTATAGTGGACACATTTCAGTGGCATTCTTACTTATGAATCGAAACATTGTCGTATTTGCGAGATGGACCCATTTGCCAGTTGACTTATCCTTGGATTCCCTGCTAAATTAAGTAGTTTGCACTCTGTAAAGTCTAAAGTTAATATCACTTTGTTCCTTATAATTGCCAATGTACAAAGAAAATAAATAAACATTCCATGGGTATTTATGGGTACGTCCTTTCACATCTATCAAAAACTTAAAGATCAGTAATAAATACGGGTTTTCTTTTAGAATGTTTTCATTAATAAGGAATAAGGTCATACATGAAGTCTAAATGAACACAGAACACATGCATTGTACTAAACAATAACCTATAAATTTGTTTGTATAGCTCTGGAATAAGCTGCAATATTGGATAGGTTGCAAGAGAATATTGTGCGAGGGTTCCTCTTTTTTCCATGAGGGATTAAAGTAAAAATTAATTTTAACGCGCACTGCCTGACAGTATCGGACCTATCTACCTCTACCTCGTAACAATTTTCAAAATATTTCAAGCAGGAAACTTGATTGCTCACACGTGTTACTTAATTTAGAAAAAAATAGGTTTGATCTGTTCTGTCTCTGTCAAGCTATCGAAATTCATTACTTATCTCGCATTGTGCATGTCATTTTTCATGCATTGTTACACACTGTAATTTACAATTAATTGTGATTAATTAATTCATTTCTGTTTATGTTTTATAGCAGTATTCATATAGCATCTGTCAAACTTCTTTTGAACTAATGTATCATTTTATTAATGCTCCTACAAAGGTGTAAAAGGCAAACTGGTAATCATTCAAATTACCAGAGACAAATCTAAAAACCGTCAATGTAACTGTATTGTCGGTTTGTCAAATCTTAATAGATTTATAAATTTTGTTTTTGAATGTGGTATAAATGCAAATGGCTTTTGAGGTATTGTAAAAAAGATAACACAATAGCCCGGAAGGTTAATATGTGTAGCTAAAAGCTGCTATTTGTAGGACAGACTCATGTGAACAACAACAAAAGCAAAAGAGAAACATGACATTTGGCATTAAGAAAGATCTTTCACACCCCCTACCCCAGTTATCGCGCAGTTAGTGCCACACTTTCAACGAAACTGTATAAAATCATCAAAGTTTGCAAATATTGAACATGACATTTGTGGCAAACGGAACCTTTGGGAATTCTCGATGACAAACGTACAATATTCTCCAGCTCAAATTAATCATAGCTAGAAAGATCGTAAAACAAATTGAAATCATGAATTTATTTGCATTTCTATTCAAAGGACAGCCCAGAAATAAGTGCTTTTATTTGCAAGATAGTTTCTTCTGATGAATCAATTTTTTAAATTTTCAAATGTTTTATGTTTTGTCCATACCGAGTTTTCGAATAAAAGCCCCCATCCATATAAAAGCCCTATATAAAAACTGCTTCCGAATAGTGCTCCCGCGGGAGCTCTATTTAGTTTGAAACGAATGCACCAGAATGGTGTTTCCTAATAGAGCCCGCCCTAAAAAATATGAACTTGCTGGTACCTCATGTGTCAGGAGTAGATGCACCGACACAGCCCTTTATTGCTTGTATAGTGAGAAGGCTGTGACAGGGGAGGGGTTTAGAAAAAAGGGTCAGGGCTACCGATACCTGTCCTGGAGTAATGTCTTAAAGTAGATAAGGATTGTTTTTTTACTAGCTGTTATGACGACGGCTCGGCACCACTTAAACCCTATATAACGGATGATATTTTGCAATAACTCACTCCAGGCTACTGCATGTTGAAAAATAGCAAATATGTCGCAAAACGTGACTTTATTGAATAAAATAGTGTGTTTCATTAGCATAAAATGCTTATTTTAGTTATTTCGACTAAAGAGGTGTCTTTTTAAAAAATACCCCAGGGGCACTGTTCGGAAACTATTTTGGTTTTAATATGAAACTGAAAAATCCTCGAGTTTCCAAAACTCCCGGCAGTATTAGCTTCACGGTTACAGAACCACTGACAAAATCAAAATAACATTTGGTTTCCATTCAGTTTGGACTACTTGAAAGTCAACAACATGTTCAGTAGACATTGGCACGGATGCAGTTGTAAATTTTCCATGATGGTACACTACAAGGTACCTTACCTACAGCAGTCACTGTTCCTGCAACATTTAACCTCCCAATAGAAGCAAATATTTCTTTCGCCATATTTCCCTAATAGTACTGGAGCAGGAACACGGACAAACGATAGTGGCAAAAAAAGGAATTATAACTTCAGTCAACAATACCGACCAGTGGACCTACTACACACCTGTATAAGCAGCAGTCGAAGGTAACTACGCCCAGTAAAACCACTTCGTTTTTTACATATATTCGGTTTACTGGCAGCATAGTAACGAAATGTATCGGTAAGGGCTGGAAGGTGATATAATGAAATCTTCAGGCACGTACAACACCACTGCCTTGGGATAAACCCTTGATAAACCAGCATAAAGGACACGTAATTAGCTTTATAATGTGTAATTTAGTCGAACTCAGGCATGCTTAGAGGATTTTGTTTTATTTTACACACCAGCACCTATGAACTGTACATATAACCACGCCTACCCAAATTAGCTTCGCCACATACCCCCCCCCCCCCAAAAAAAAGGCAACCGCTCTCATCAAATTAGATTATACACAAAGCAACAGCGAACTTAACTCTCAAATAATCCAAAGAACACCGATGTTTTTAAACTGTTACATGGATACGAATGTAATAGAAAAAGTTATTTGGTGCTGTGATTAATATAGTGTTATGCTACATGATGCAAGAATGCAATGAAGACACACATAACCAAAAACTGTTTTAATGTTGTAAAAAAAACCTTTTCAAATCCTCAGCGTATTGTTAGATCCTGTGACAGCCTGCTTATCAAAACTCCCATATTTCACAAGTTGCATTAATCTCAAAGAAAGAATGTCCTAAATTTTAGTGTATGATCTGAGTTTCCCTCAAAATAAAAGCAACCTTTTGTTAGTGTATTTTAATAGACCAAAGTACCCTTACCAATGAAAAGCTTGGTCATTTGCTAAAAATGTCAAATGGCAGCTTGATAACAAAACGAAGAGATGACGAGAAAGTTAGAATTTTACTACCAGCTCAAATAAATACATCTAGGGCAACTACACAGTGATGAAGGCTTCGCAAGCTTGCTTAGGTGTTAAAGCACTTTGTAGATTTCTGCAATGGACGCTACTTTTTTGCAATACCTCCAGTGTTTCATGTTGTCGATGACTCCATGTTTTCCATTCGGCTGGTCGGGAGAAATGTAATTTCTGATAGAATTCTTAAACT
This sequence comes from Protula sp. h YS-2021, assembly GCA_949752745.1. Classification (NCBI taxonomy): domain Eukaryota; kingdom Metazoa; phylum Annelida; class Polychaeta; order Sabellida; family Serpulidae; genus Protula; species Protula sp. h YS-2021. The sequence goes on from OX457026.1 coordinate 75,139,041, forward strand.
TTTTCTGTCCTACCGATAAACCAGGTCATGATTCGTATGATCCCGTACCAGATTCCAGTATGCCTAAAAGTTACTGCAAGGTACCGAATCAATGAGGAACGGTACGCTTGCAGTCTTTTTAGTAGCACTGCCGGGATTGCATGAGTTTATACCATACCATGGACCTACATGCCAGTATTGAATCGGTATACCTTGATTCCAGTGTACCGAATTCGAATCGATTTGGGACCATACATAACACAGGGTAGCAGCATTAAATCATATAGTGGTTGTGCGGTGCACTGGATATGCGTATTTGAATCAAAATGCAGAAGTACTACAAAGGACTCCGGTGTTGTTGCGGTATTTGCTCATTTTACTCCTATTCGGTTCAATAACGGTATATTTGCAGTATATCTTTTTGACCATATTTTGCTGCGGTATCATACTGTAATTATATTCAAGCACTGTCATTAATCTTATGGTGAGACAAATTGCTCAATAGGCAATTTTTGTATGATAACATGGTAGTTGTAAGCATTCTAAACTGTCAGTATTCTTCAGACAGCTTTGTTCTGTGTCTGTTACAAAATTTGTTTTTTATTGTGGTTTCTCACACTTATTCGGTGAAAAAACATACAGGCAGCAGAATATAAACCCAAGACGCCCTTTCCTGTTCTCAGTTTCAAACGCAAAACTACTTTCTTGGCACAATTCCGTTAGCGCTTCCATAGGAATGGAAACTTTCCAGGCTTCTACTTGACTCCTAATGACATATTAGTGAGTATTGTGTCCTTTCAGTGTGCAAGAAAGACTTTGCTAAGTACAAACAATTATGGGTATTTAGTTTAACAAAAGAAAACTTTCTCCTGTAAATCGTACTGTGCATTAATGATTATTGCACCCTTGTATTGTAACAAATATTCAGTAAGCTCATTTTATCCTACTATTTTCAACTACATTCAGTTTGTTTACTTATGCGGGAAACAGGCATAATTCTTTCTTAAATAGGTGTTTTGCCTATCACGCTAAGATAAAATCTTGTTAACTAACTAAGAAAAATACAAAAATCCACCCTGTTGTTTCGAGAATTCGCTCTGTCTTATCATACTTTTGCGCGTTTTGAATGAGGTAATGAAATTCCTTTCAAATTTTTTGGTGAGTTGGGCATGTTTACCTCCCTTTCATGTATCCATTATTATAATTATGCAAAGAGTGTAAATATATGTATTCTGTGTTTAAAGTAAAATAAATCCGTCGTTAATTCGGCATATTCTCGGTTCGACATTTCCCTGTACTACACGGGGCGGGAAGCAAAATATGATTTTGATTAGAGGCTGCCTCACCTAATGAGTTTATGCTTAATAATGGTGGGATGCATCGCAAAATTCTAAAATGTCGAAGGTAACCACGAAAGTAAGAAGGAATTTAGCCCTCCACGAACATGATTTTGTCATGTTCTAGTAGTGCATCAAAGGACAGGTAGCAACAATTTAAATAATGTCATATGCAGGCACACACAAAAAGGTGCATTTATCTGATTTTAAATACACTTGTTGTGTACTTCTTTAATTTGTCATTGTGTCAAAAGATAGGTCAATATCATAAAATCACCTAAAAGTGTTTTTATGACTCGGTTATCATGTTACACTTGCTGTAATGATGCCGTTGATATAAAAGAACTTAAAAGATATAATTGTTGCTGCACTATTACACTGATGAGTTGTCCAAATAACAGTAAATATCAGAACCTTGTATTTCTCAGCTCTATTAAACAACTAATCGTTCATTACTAAAGCAATACGGCAAGCGATTGTGTGTTTCTGTGAATATTTGTCAACACATATACATATGTTAATTGACCTGACATGTTTTCTTAAGCTATTTTACAGTTAACGTCATGCTGAAAGTTTTTCCGTTGTTTCTTTCTATGTAACTGAAGTTAGCAAATAAGTCTATCTGACATATGGCGTGAAATTCTGTCTGCCCAACAATAGTGTATTATCCATCTTAATATTTTGTTTTAGTGAATTTTTTGTTTTAATGAATGCTCTTAGTACGAGTTTTAGGAACAGTTTGTCTAAGCGTTAAAGACCCACATAAAAAGACAATTGTTAGTGTGTCCCTCCACAGGCTGAGGACGGGGGCGGTGTATACAGAACCACAACGCATCACAATAAGAGCGTTCATAGATATATTTTGTATAGATTTGGTACAAATGTCAGCTGCTATATCATGTTCACATAAAACGTAACATGAACGCAGTAGGAGCTGCTTTCTCCTATATACATGACTAGACTTCTGTCTACTCATGTTTTCATCCAACAAGTCTACAGTGTATATGCTTTTGGTATCATTACTGGAATTGCTTTTATTTGTTTTCTTTTATATGTCTCTAAGTTCCATTGGTGTCTTTTCACAACAGCTGTATTCAATGTCTAGTACTGTGTCTCGCTCTAAACAAATTACACGAAAACGAGCGCTTAGCTTTTCAAGTCGAACTATTCAATCTTTCTCTCTCATAGAATTTCGCATAAAGCAACTGGAAAAGACGCAAAAGAACATATAATGGTGGTATTTTCGCCTCTGCAAAATGTTTTCGATTTAGTGAAGCAAAGTGAATATCGCTTATATTTACTGAATTGCCAGAAGTAATAATGGAACTGTTTGGGTCTTTATCAAGGGCAGCAAGTGACTGCTTAATTATGGGAAGATAAAGTGGTAAGCATATAAAGTGAAAGGCGTCAGCATATACTGTTTGTTTTTTTTCGGCAGGGAAGTGCTTTTCCTGTTTCCACGGTACATATTGCTCAATAATTAATTATCTAATTCCTTACTAATTAGATTGTTCAGGTTGTTTATGCTTGTGCTTTAATTTTAATGTGTTGTACTCTGTGTTGGATTTTTACAGTCATAGTTGTCCGTGTATTTTTAAGACGCATTTTTGTTTGGCTGGGAAAAAATTTGAACTACCTTAAAGCCCAATTTGGCTTCGAAATAGGTACACAATTTGTCCAAAATTAGGTAAAAGGTGTAGGCTCCATATTTATTAATGTTGTGAAGCAATCTAGTATTAGTAAGTTGATTCACACAATGAGCATTCTGTGTCAGTGTCAATCCTCGTTTCCAAAATTGATCGCATCCTATTAACATTTTGTAAAAGGATAAGTGCTTGGTGTTTCAAAATATGGTGGGAGGTGTCATAAGATCGCTAATCTTGTTATAAACTAGGACCACAGAACAGATAATGATTGGAAGAAGGCAAAAGGTCGTTTCGGGTCAAAACTGCTGTCGAACATGGAAAAAGAAGGTCATAAATCGCACAGAAATTCTACCCGTAAATATTGTTGTACCTGCTCCGGCGGATATGATGTCACGTTGATGCCATTTTGTTTACTGGGTTGACTTTATTTCAACCGATCCTTTGCCCAGGTTTCCATGAGCTCCTAGGTTTCCAACATGCAGGATAGATTATTTAATATTAAAAAATTGTGGGGTGAATTAGAAAACTTAATAAATCTTCGCGATATTTGAGAAGCAGCTCGGCACATTGTCTAATCAATCTTCCCCACGCACAGATACTGTTACATTTCGTAGAATCTACAAAAAGTGGCGACTCATCACACGACTGACGGCCCGCAAATACTTGTAGACAGAAAGCAATTATTGCCCATGGATAAAACGTAACCAAGTGAAACGATGGCAAAACTGAATTTCTACTACAAATGAAAAGCACGATATTATTTTTTTTATCAGATAAGTAACAGTGAAACAGTTTTAATACGTATGGTTATCACCTCTTTTACGGTAAGTTAGATCCTAAAACAGAAAAAGATTGCATATTGATTTAAAAACAATCCCTTTTTATTGTTCTATTATTGATGGACTGTTTAGTTTTAGTTATCACAGGAAGCAGAACCGTGCACCCGTATTCAATAGCGTCGCTAAAACTCAAACTCACATCAAACTCAAAAGTTGAGCAAAATATGACCTTCACTCATCCAAGAAGTAAAATTTATACAAAAAATTCTAGACTCGAGCCAACTTGGAGCCAGCAAAGGGTGGTATAAAATTAAATAAAATAAATAGCTATAAATAGTTATTGGTCTTTCGTTTCATACCGTAACATGTCTAAAGTGCTTTATTTCACCAATTTTAAACTAAGCACACACATCTTTATCCAGCTGCTGACAGAAAGGATATAGCGCTTAGTGGAGTTTAGACGCCAAAATGCTGAAATTCATATTTTGAGTAAATTCTCAAGTGACTCAAGTTTTAGATTCAGTCTGAATATGCGTCTGAGCTACATTACTGAATATTACTGAATACAGTTGATGGAGCTGCATTTGAGATGTTCCGTTGACATAATTGCCTTAGTTTCTTTGTACATAGCAGGGCGGGGAACGCAGAAAGCCCTTGGATCAGGCAAACTTATAATGTAACAATACGCAAAAATCATCTTTTCCTCCGCACAATATTAATATTTTGTGGTGAAACAATATTTTACAGTTGTCCGGTGAGACGAATCGGACAAACACTCAGTTATGCGATGCAATTAAATGACATATGCCTCTTTGACATCACGACATATAATTAACCTGGTGTAAGCTGCCAGAACAAGTCGCTTTGCCGTGAACCGAAACAACCATATCCATGGACAGTGGAAGAAGGAGTAGGAGTAGCGGTAGTAGTTGTAGTAGAAATCGATTACGGTAATATGTTTTGTTAATTCATACACACTAGAAAATTGTCTTTGAATTAATATCTCTCTTACCATTTTAGCGTTTGACATTCTAAACTTGGGCGTCTTTCTTTTTTTTTTTTTATTTTAGTTTGACTTATCATGTGTGTCTGCCTTTTTTGCTAGAAATTTAATCTTAACTCTAAACGACCTTTGTCAACAAGCATCATGAAACTTTACCCTCGTCTTCAGTTGAAATTTGTTCTTCCAAGAGGAATCAATTTCAATTTTAACCATGTCAAACTCTTGAATATTTGAAATTCGATTGGACACCAATAAAAGGGGAGATAAAGAGCTCAAGTAGCCAGATTTTTCTAATTACTCAGACTCATATTGTTAAAAGTGCGAACACCGGTGTAATGAAACGTTTTGACCCCCAAACAAATCGACCCCCCGGTCGATTTATTTTAAAACAAACAGACCCCCCGGTCCATTTGTTTTGGGAAAGCCCGCCATAACAAACAGACCTCCCCTATAATAAAATGATCCCCTCCAAATAATCATTTTTAAATATAAAATGGAAGTAAAAATGGTGCATATGGTTTTTAAATACTATTTTAAGCATTTTCTACCTCTTGATGTAGAAAATTATTATTTTGAGCCTTTGAAATGCCATTATTGAGCTTGGACAGATTTTTTTGGCGACTGTATGTTAGTGTAGTTGGAAGTATTTTCGTGTTTGAAAATGTAGATGTTAGTTGCTAAATAAATTGTTATTCATGGATATAGTTTTTATTTCAATTGAAGAAACTAACAAGGTGGCCATTTGTGGAAAGAAATAAAGAAATCAACAAAAAATAAGACGGTTAAAACATTTCAGGGGGGTCTGTTTGTTTTAAAACAAATCGACCGGGGGGTCTGTTTGTTTTAAAACAAATCGACCGGGGATCGATTTATTTTGGGGGTCAAAACGTTTCCTTACACCGGAACCTCGTAGCAGCCCAAACTCTATCCAAAACTGCCTGTTCTATTTCTCTGTGCATTACAATGTGCCTTGTAAATGATTTGCACATTTTCGCTCCAGTCCATACAAGAACAGTTAGTTTTGCTGGTATCTATACATATTACCGATGCAGTCCAATAAGGTGCACTCTATGAATGCCGTTTTAACATTTAATGCTTATTTTTGATATCAAAATATAATTAAAGATATCAATAAAACAATGTAGATCTCGTCAGTTTATATTTTGCTATCAATAATTGAATTTCAGATGAAAAAAAAAATTTTCAGATCGAACAGTCAGTTTTACAAACTTAAAAATCTTAAGAGAGACACACATTTATAGAACATTATAACGAATCGTCAATTAAATTTTGGAAATGAAAAACTGAATTATTGATCTCAATAATAATTTTTGAGCTCAAGAATTGCTTCTTTTTTGTACAATAAAAAATTTAAAGAAAGATCCTGTATACAAGGACCATTCATTATTTTTAAGATTACAAGATTACAAGCTGCTCTAAAAACATTAGTCCCCACCTCCTCTATCTGTCCAGTATTTCGCTGTCCAACAGCTCTGTGTAAATAACGTTTCATTCATTTAAACAAAAGAAAACCGATTACCCATTCAGGCTAGATGTTCATGAGTCCTCCGATTTGCCAGTCGTATCCACTCTAAGAACCTACCTCAATCTGAGAGGGCCCGCCTCCGGTCCCCTCTTTTTGTTTAAAGCAAAGGCTATTCCTCGTAGTCTCTTTTCGACGTGTTTAAAACAACGCCTCACGTCTACCAACCTGTCTCATCTCCCCTACAATACGCACAGATATTGCATTGGTGCGGCCACAAATGCAGTAGCAAAAGGGCTCAGTGTCGAACAGGTCAAAGCAATGGGTAGGTGCCAATCAACCCTGGCCTTCCAGAAATATGTACGAATCCAAGGTGTATATATGCCGTAATGAGCAATCTTGAAAATGCCTTTTCATTTTGCAAGTCTTACCTTGAATACCGTGTGTGTGAATCAGATGCTTTTACCGTTTGAAAGTGCTAGGGATAGTACTCAGAAAATGAGGGTGTTGCTGGAGTAGCTTCACCGTATCTCTCGGGTTCGTGTGTTTCATCGTGTTGCATAGTGTGTGAATTTAAGAGCTACATATTTTCGTTGTGTGACGGTTACAACGGGTGTGTTACGGGAGTAGCCTGCTGGTTTCACCAATCCAACCCTTGTGCATTTTTCACAGGTATTTTCATGGCTTGTTCGTTGGGTGGCGTTAGCTGTCACCAGCTTGTGGCGTTATACCACCCCCGATATGGTATTTTTCCGAACTTTTGCATATTATTATGTAATGTTAGCGTAGGAACGGCAGTTTCGTCAAGCAATGTTAAATATGTAGCTGAATTTGGTAGTTTGTTGTAAAGCGATGTCAAATAAATCATTTATTCGTAATAAAATGCGTGAAGAATTTGTTCTCGACAATAACCGCAATTTGACGTTATAATGTTTTTCCGGGCTCAAACTGGACACAAAAATGAGATTTTCTATCAAGAATTGAATTTTGGATCTCTAAAAATTTTGATCATTGAAACTTTTTGACATCAATAAATATTTCTTGATATCTATAAATATTTACTGATATCAAGAACTATTTTTTGAGATCAAGAATACATTTAAAGATATCAAAAATACAATAACAGATAGCAAAAATTAATTCTTGATATCAGTAATTGCTTAATAAATGTAAAAATAACATTCCATAGCACTCAACCCTTTGGGAGCATGCAGGATCTGACGAACAGACAGGTTCTTTTTAATTTCCTTATTTATTGTGAAGTACGCTTACTTACTCTTGAGTATATTTTTTAACATTCTGATGCGAGAAAAAACTGTTACTGTACTTAAAGTTAAAGGCACTCAGACATTTTCAGCCGCAACCAATTTAGAAGCGGAAATTAAAAGAATTGGAATAAATTTTGAGGACGAAATACGCAAGTCAAATAAAAAACCCGTCCTGAAGCGAATCACATGCAAGTAGTGGCACGTTCTGGCTTTTAAATCTGATGATGCCAGATTTGAAAACTTTTAAAGTAGGTCATACAAGCCATTCTCAGTTGAGTATCTGTTTGAGTATAGCTATGATGGTTAATCATGATTTAATTGAAAAAATTAAAATGGCATTTTTCGTCACTTTAGCATTATTTTTTGTGACTTCCATTTTGGAAGAACAGACATTAACAATGTGTTGCTAGGTCCTGGAATAATGACGCTGATTAATCGTTCACATATTTTTACAATCACTTATCAAGCATTTCATGTTATTATCTGTGTTTTGCACTACATTAAATCCTATCTATGAGCTATATTTACCAATAGGAAATCCCACCACTCAAAGCAAACGGAAAGCACGTAAAACAAAAAAAGACAGTGACTTCCGGTTGTGAGCTTCCGTTTTGTCACCTCTCCTCTGTGTAATGGTTTCACGCTTCATCGCACTTCCTCGCTACATTGTGTAACTCGATCACAAGACGACTCTGTTCCCATCGATCGATGGTCCGGAAAAGCCCATGACTCGTCTTTATGGTGAGCATTATATTAAAATGTCTTTACTAGTCTTCATGGTTGCTCTTAAAATAAAAATATGGCCGGGGATTATGCCTGATATGATGCCAATAGCCCATGATTCTCCAGAAACAAGGAGCACACGTAATCGGTCAAGGTCAAATTTAAGTAGCAGTGCGAAATATGAAACTGGGTTACTCGGTATGGCAAAATATTCGAACAATTATAGTTCTTGTATTCTACACAGATGGGCTGAGGATAATATCAAATAACAATTTCGCTCTTATGCTGGATCCATAATCCCCAATGTGAACTTGTTGGTCTCGATAATTACCTGAATTTTTATTGCGTGTGACAAAAAAAATTTGGACTGATTTTCATGCAACCCTGTGTGTGATCCGCGTGTTGTTTTAATGCCTTTAAAAGCAATATTGTGTCAATGGCCTTTCAGTGATAATACACAAGCGAAAAAATGTGTACAAATTTTGAATGTAATATTTAAGTATTTGTGACAAGAACAGTGCAAAGCCCTTGAAAAACGAACAGATAACAGTGTGAGGTCAGAGTAAAAAGTCAGCACCATGAAATGGTATCAAGGTCAAGGAGGAATCGGTGTCAGGAACTGAGATCACCCAAGAGAACAGGCAATTACTGATACCTCTAACTTGATGTCAGATGCGAGAACCTTTAAGACAATACATATGAAAAAGTGGGTATAGCCTTTATAACCTTTCTACAGTGTATATTTTTACTGTGTCTACATTATCCACTCATAATAAACTGTTGTCATTTGAAGTTAGGTCAATTTAAAAGGAGGAAATCACTCCAACAAACATCAAAACGAAAATATTTTAAGAGTAATGGAAACGACTATAGTTAATAACAATCAGCTCTTATTGAGGTTGCCTGACATCATGTAGATATTGTTTCTTTGTTGACTTTTTCAAATGTCAATTCTTAGAGATAAAAGACTGTCAATTTTATATGTTTTTAAAGGGATGATTTCAGATCTATGCTTTTGTATGAGTTTCTGTTTATAGTTGACAAAAAAGAACGTTTTAGTTAGAAATAATAACCATACAGTATTTACGACAATGTAAATTTTTAAGTGAGTCGGTTTATGTCATCTTGAACTGCTGCCATTAATTTTGTGACGGGCCATTGTTTTAAAACTGCCTCAATTAGATTCATACCAGCTGACCTATCGGTGTTTTTTTTTATTATTATTATTTTTTTTTTTTTTGGCAATTTACCAGTTATTGCAATGATTTATCAACCATTCCTTAAGTTTTGTTTTCCCTAAAAGTTTCAAAAGTTGCAGAAAGAGCACTGAGATTCAGATGAATCTAATGTTCTAGGTAATAAAGACAAACTTCGATTGCACAAAGAAAATAGAGCAATTTTCCGATTACAATGGTGCTCTTTATACCACAGATTAACTCAGGATTTTCTTAACTTTTTCAAGTCTACCGAGCTTAAGTAAGCTAATCTTGGAGGTGAATATGGGCAGCTTGTTTATAGAAATGACTTGCAGCTGTTATTGGATCAACCCGATGCTTTGAAACAACTGCACAACTGCTGTCGGCCCAGTGGTACAACTGCTATATACCTAATTGCACAGTTGAACACCCAGAATATCCCGTATGCTGTGCGCCTCTGGATTCCATTTGGATACAGAATGCTGATGGTAATAATACATTAGAATTGAACAAAATTCACAAAAAGCTTGAAAGTTTTGGCATGTGTTACCGTGTGTCTCTTGTATGGGTTTGCTTTGCTGTGCGTGGGCCTCACTGGATGTAGCCACATCGCGTTACTCGTGTGTTTCATCGGAGAGGGCTGCGTGTCCCTGTTGTGTCTCAGCGTTCTGCTGTTGCTCACCGGCGAGGCCGGTGTCTGTGCCCACTGTAACCTTTGTCATCTCGTCGAAGCACATGTGTAACTCTGTTACATTGCCCCCTGTGGACAAGTACAGCGTATCATATCGGCCTCCGCGTGTGGACATGACGAACAATAGCGTGTCAGCTTCTTGCTGAACCCCGTCGCAAATAGGGATGTGACGGTACGCCATGCCCACGGTTCGGTTCGATTCGGTACACTTCAATTATTCGGTTCGGTTCGGGTTTTTTTCGGTACGATTTTGCAAAACTTGTCAAACCTTTTACCGAAATGATAAATATTTGTATTTGGCTAAATATTTATTGCATAACAACCAATAATGCCTTTTAGCCATGTGATTTGAAACAAAAACACCAGTTTATAAAATTTATAACACTCAAATTGATAAATAAGAGACTATTGTTATTGTGTCGTCCCCAAGACTTCACTGAACGCATTTCTTTGGTTGTGACCCTTGGCGACGGTGCCAAAAAGGTAGCGAGGTACCAATACCTGTGCTTCCTAATTATACGTAAGGTGGCGGCCACGAAGCCAAGACGTTTCGCATGGCGACAGTTCGTCTAGCGACGTTTCGTCTAAATCTGCCAGGTACGACAGTTCGGCTAAAACTTGTTTTTTTTCATCAAATATTTTTTATAATTAATGCATAATTTAAAAAATGGTTTTGGATGTGTTACATTTTTTTATCACGCGGCTGCACAAAGAAGTTTTGCTTTGTGACTTAGCATCAAAAGGAGACCTTTCAGGGTGCAGGTACTCATCTGATAAATCTGTCGACGCCGCCCACAGGTCACAATTGACTGCCTTGTGGATGTCCTGGAAAGTGTCCATTTTAAATGTTGGATTGACCACACTGTTTAGCGCCTTCAGGCTATGATTAAATACCAGTCCCCCGTTCTTTTTGGCCGAAGAAAAATCCTGTGGGAAATCCAATGCACAGTTGCTCTGCGGGCATTTTCTCTATGGAGCTCTTTTCTATCAACTTGTTCAACATACGCTGGAATACCCCTTGCTTTCCTATTCCCTGCCCGTACAAGGTTACCTTTGAGTGAATCTGTTGGGAGGCACATAGCCGTTTATTTTTAAAGGATAAGGTGTAGCCGTACCTGAGCCATTTCACTACCTTTGTTGGTGCCCCTAATTCCTTCCGTTTTCCCCTAAAAGTGTGTGAGTATATTTAGTAAATTTACGACAGAATTTTGACGTTTTCCTGTTGCGAGCCAATTCTCGTCACAGATACTTGCTCACTGCAAGCTGTTTGTCACCTTACATAAGGGTTCGGCTAGCCTTCCCTTATCAATTTGATCACAATGGAGGTAGCCGACTCCATGGCCCTTTGGTTTGGTTGACGAACTACACAATGATAAAACACTCAGACCCGGTGATACCGTTTGTTTAGCGGATGTCTTTGTCGCGTAAAGTTATTCGTCCTCGGGATGTACCACGACCCAGCAAACAACCGACGTCTTTTTTGGTTGAAAAAAGGTTGTATTTTGGTCGCGACGACTTCACAACCATATTCTGACCTATTACCCTAAAACTCGACTTTATTCCGACGTCGAGGCGACGTCGGTTTTCTGACGTCATTCCGACGTTGCAAAAACGACTAAAAAGCGATGAACATTATTATCGCTCACCGGAAATGGAAGTCATTTTGAAAAGAGGAAGAAAAAATGTAATTTTTACATAAAATTTTAGAATTTTGATGGCGCGTCGGTATTTTTCTTCCTAGATTGTAAAAATTTACATGGAAAATACTTTCGTATGTATTTCACAACAGCAGTTGAATAATTAATTATCTATTAATTGTATAACTCTAGTCAGTTTCAGGTCGGAATCCGACGTCGGTTTCAATTTCATATACTGTACAACCCAAAACCGACTTAATTCCGACGTCGGATTTAGGTCTGAACCCGACGTCATTCTGACGTTGAAAACCCGACGTCGGTTCCATTTCATATACAAGCAAAGCCGGCATGTCAGTCCGACGTCGGAAACGTCGGGTCACGACGTCGACCCGACGTCATTCTGACGTCTTAATGTTTGCTGGGGACCGAAAAACACGGCTCGTGCTTGGGCTACCAGAGATGTTCAAAGCTTATTGGCGGTTGATTTGCCGTACAACGATGCGTAATTTGAAAGATGTGTGTATCCTCTATTGCTTTCCCAAAATTTGGGTACCACACTTCGCCTCCTATGCCTTGCTGTGTTGCGTGGAGGTAATGAGTCCGAAAACTCTGAGTCGCTGGGAGAAGGCAACGATTGCTTGAGTCTTGTCCCTCCATCTTGCCTGGCTGTGGTTAGAGTGTGCTCCGCGCTGTTGTGTCTCTCTTCTTCCATCTGACTTAGCAGCCCCGCGAGCTGCTGTGAAGTCATGGCTGTCTGTTTCTGAAAGGCATTGCCTAGGAACTCCTCCACGTTCGATTGTATGGGTAAAGCCGTCTTCTCTGTGGATGTTTCGTATCCCCCTTTCTCGGTGTGTTACCTAAGGTTATGGGCGTCGTGTTGCACAAGCTACCCAACGAGTGCGCATGGTTTAAGGCTCAAATATTTGACTCCTTGAAAGACCCGAATGACTCGCCGGTCGAGCCGAGTCTATAGCTGTTATCATCGCTGATTCCAATAGGGACGCACACGCTGTCTGTCCGAGTCCTTAAGATGTGGGTACCCAAAACGTCGTTTGTTTGTCATATTTAATCATGGCTGCAACAAATCCGTTCTCTAAATGATTTTAATGTTTACATGCAGTAGTGCTGTTACACCTCGCTACAAGCATGTTACCTGTGTAACGTGTGTAACTCGACTGCGTCGCACTCTGTTGCATGTAGATAGCACTCATCGTGGGAAAATACCACTTCCGAAAAGTTGGTCGGATTGTATCGCACGCCACGAAAACTTTCTTCGAAAGTAGGTATTGCTTCCCTAGATTCTTTTAGCCAGGAGCAAGCTCAATTTCTTGAAACCCTGTTATCGCACAGTGTTGCATTCCGGAAAATTTGTAAAATCTAATTTTTCTTCAAACGAGCTACGAAACTGTTTTTCGTTACAGGCGTAAGGAAGAAAAGCGAGCATAAAATCATACTATAGGTAAACATAGAGTTACTCATAGTGTACTGTGAGCTAACTAAGAAGTTTTACTTCAGTGAAATTAATTCTAGTTGTTATTAGAAGTAACATTTCAACTGTGTTATGGGTAAAAAAGATGATACTTTTCAAAGCAAAGTGTCGATCAAACGCCAGCCGCAAGTTATTTTGTATGAACAAATCCGCTATTGAACATGGCGGTGAGCGTTCATACCGCGCTTTGCTTAGGATTAATTTTTCTAGGATTTGCAGGATTAATTGATACCAGGTGTGTGCTTTTCATACTTTTGTATATTAGGTCTTACTCAAGTCAAATAATGATAGATACACCTATTCGGAAGTAGAAATTATTTAAAAAATCCCTTATTTTTAAATATATAAACTATATAAATGCGGCGCTTTGTGGTTAATAAATACAGGTTAATCTTTTTTCTCTTTTTTTCCACTGTCTTATGTATACAAAGAGGATACATATTAGCAGACAGAAAGTTCAGTATAGATTTGTATAGTGGATTAAAGTAAAATTCATCAAGTGAGATAAAAATTCTTAAGTGAGATATTTCCAATGTACATTTTTATTAAAAATCCAATGATCCAAACAGCATAAAATGCAAAAGCGTTTCATATTGCCAGAAAAATGAAAAGTAACTAAACTCTGGCTAAAAAAACTAAAGAACTCGTAACGTGCAGTGACAATAAATGGAAGAGCCGTCTGTGAGCCTATATATAACACCAAGGACTATGGTCATATTCATTTCTAATTGGGCGTTGGCAGCATTGCACCCAGGGCCTGGATCAAAGCGTCGGCATATGTATTGCACAAAAACTCGATGCAAAAAAAAAATCATTATTCTAACTTCTCTGGGAAGATGTACGGGAAAATATGATATCTGTTTTTGTAGGGAGTGTAGACCTAGTTATTAAATGGGTATGCACCGTTTAGCAGAGACTACCCTTACATTTTTCACAGAGTTGCAGTTTTCTATTGATATAGCTAACGAGGGTAACCTTGGCACAAAACTAATGTCGGAGTAATAAATTCTAATTTCATGTAGATTTTAGAAAACTAGAATTTGATTATTATTGTAAAATATATTCTTTTGTGGACAAATAACCTAGCAACCTGGCAACCCCCTCCATAAAACCTTCGAAGTGAGAATTCGTTCACTCTTCCACACAAGTCCATCAAGTTTTTAAAAAAAAGAAACCAATTGAGCTCTTAGTAAAAGCACATCTTCCCTATCCCCTACTTAACCCCACCCCCTCCCCCTCCCCCCCCCCTACGAGGGAGCTCTGCAACAGCAAATATAAGCTTTAAAAAATGCATATAGGCAGTACCAGCAGTCGCAACGCGCGTCATGTGAGACAACTGTCAATCAAATATCGAATTGCGTGTGCAGTAATGACATGGAGGTATCATTTTTTGCACTAAAAATAATTAGAACTGCTTACAATAACGAAAAATATCGTCATCGACAAACAAGCGTTTGCTTATGATGTGAGTTCTTCGTTTTGATTTTAGTATGGAGAATGGAACAATAATACTGTAAATGCAAACCAGAACCGTATTTCGCTGGCGAAATGTTAAACACTTGACAAAAATTAAAACCCACAAAAAATGGAACCACTGTCAAGAAATAGATTGATAACTTAATACTAGCTAAACATATCTGCAAACAATACAGCTTGAATACGTCTTATAAGCCCAGTAGTGTTTAGTTTTTGTTGACTTAAGGTTTTATTGACTGATCAGGCATACGCCGTGTTATCTATTTACGTAGTGAGAGCTCACACAAAGCTGAGCAGCTGTGCGGTGTTCCCTCTGTACGTTAAATGCTCCGCATTTACTTGCAAAAATACACTCTTTTTACATTGCGTTTTAACAAAGAAAACGGAATCGAAGACGAAAATAAAAAGTGACATGCACACGTTCAGATCAAGCTCTTCATAATTCCCAAGTTTCATGGTCCTAGGGCCCATAGTGTTAGAGAAGAAGAAGAAGACACAAAAAATCGGAAAACTGTCAAGAAGAAAAAAAAGGACGAACGGCTGCTCGCACAAATTCATATAACCCTTGCAAGTCAAAGGCTTGTCAAGTGTCAATAATAATGTGTGTTGTCGGCCTTCGTTCTGTTGCGACTTGTATCTGTTGGAAACTTTATCTATTAAGCTTTAAATGTAGTGAAGCTAATAGCAAAAATTGAATTAAATAGAAGGAGTTGAACCACTTTGCCATTTAGGCAGTTGCTGTGCTTAAATTTTAGTCTTACTCTTTATTCCGCTGCGGACATAATTGCTTTGTATGTTTTAATAACAGTGCTGAAGTGGAAGTGTCAAAGGTTCGGAATTTTGGTGGGATATATTGTCACCTATCTGTTCTTAGCAGTCGATGGGCTACTGTTTCCTTTGTATATGCACTGGCAATCATGAAATGTAAGCTTTCCTTAGATATGTGTGCTTGGTCCTTCCTTTCAGTCTTTGTGTTGCACGAGATCTTTACACAAACATATATTCTTCTTTTGAAGTATGCTAGAAA